>CM036254.1:5358882-5991382 GCA_020698575.1 Bostrychus sinensis | reverse complement strand
TTCTGTTCTGTTTTAGCATCTTCAAAAAAGTTTGTTCTCTTTTGTGTTTTTTATAGCATTCATTTTATTACAATTTCCATAATAATAATAATAATGGAATGGATTTATATTACTGACCACCACCAAACACAGTCATAGACATATACTTCATTTTAATTTCTGGACGACACCTTTCAAAAATCTCCCAGGCCTCACTTTTGGGTTTTAACCTAAGGCCCCATGTTATAAAGGTTTGCAACAGGGGTCAGCAACTAAAATTGTTCGGGGTCCACAGAATGAATGTTCTACCCTGCTGGGGTCCGAACATAACATATAAAAAATTATAATAGCTATATTACAATGTTATTTATGTATTTAATCTGGGTTACTAAAACATGTGCAATGCTTATTTGTGTCAGAGAAACATTTATTATTTCCACTTTAACAGCAGCTGATGTTTGAACTGTGTCAGACTCAGATCATCACTGTCCTCCAGGCTCAGTATTTGGATAACACAGATTTAAATATATGTATTATGAATGCGTACGATGCAGGGGAGTGCAGCAATAATACTGGATAAATTTGCATATTATGGGTTAATTAATATGCACGAAAACTCACGTCAATTCAGGCCTCATTGGTGCTTTGTTCACCTGAGTAAAGTGAGGCCAGGTTTTATTTTAGCAGTTTTCAGTTCTTTCTAGCTCATTTAGATCACTGTACTCTGTAACCATAGCAACCCACAAGGACCCCTCAGCATCTTAGTCGCGCCTGTTCAAAAACAAAATGCGGTAATATTTAGCTAATTTTAAAATATGTGAGCGTTATGAAAATTGCTTTGGGGTCTGGATCAAAACCTGGTTCCTGGTTTACAAGAATAAAACTATATTTCTTTTAAACAAGCTATGTTTTATGAAATGTACTTTCTGAGTACTTTCACATGTATTAAGTAAATTCTGGAGGAAAAACTGTAAAATGACGCGGCCACATTTACAGCATCAGCTTTTTGTGCACTGTGTGTTTATGAAAAAGGTCTGAATTGTCTGCAACAATGGTCTTAAAAAGATCTAAAAAAGTCTTAAATTCAAGCTGTGAGCCATGCAGAAACCCTGTAAAATGTTTTCTCATTTCATAAAATTCAAACAATATTCAGGCTTCAAAATAGCAGATCATAGAAACCATATTTAGTTACAATAAATACATTTGTTTGTGTTAAAACCCTGCTTTAATGAAGTTATTGGTTTGAGTCTGAACCTAACAATAGCTCTAAAGTCAAAGCCACGGTCGGAACACTGTGTCCTCTCCTGTCCACTGTGATGACCTGTGTCCTCTCCCTGTCCACTGTGATGTCCTGTCCTGTCCACTGTGATGACCTGTGTCCTGTCCTGTCCACTGTGATGACCTGTGTCCTCCACTGTCCACTGTGATGACCTGTGTCCTCTCCTGTCCACTGTGATGACCTGTGTCCTCTCCTGTCCACTGTGATGACCTGTGTCCTGTCCTGTCCACTGTGATGACCTGTGTCTTCTCCTGTCCACTGTGATGACCTGTGTCCTGTCCTGTCCACTGTGATGTCCTGTCCTGTCCACTGTGATGACCTGTGTCCTCTCCTGTCCACTGTGATGTCCTGTCCTGTCCACTGTGATGACCTGTGTCCTCTCCTGTCCACTGTGATGACCTGTGTCCTCTCCTGTCCTCTGTGATGACCTGTGTCCTGTCCACTGTGATGACCTGTGTCCTCTCCTGTCCACTGTGATGACCTGTGTCCTCTCCTGTCCACTGTGATGACCTGTGTCCTCTCCTGTCCTCTGTGATGACCTGTGTCCTGTCCACTGTGATGACCTGTGTCCTCTCCTGTCCACTGTGATGACCTGTGTCCTCTCCTGTCCACTGTGATGTCCTGTCCTGTCCACTGTGATGACCTGTGTCCTCTCCTGTCCACTGTGATGACCTGTGTCCTGTCCACTGTGATGACCTGTGTCCTCTCCTGTCCACTGTGATGTCCTGTGTCCTGTCCACTGTGATGTCCTCTCCTGTCCACTGTGATGACCTGTGTCCTCTCCTGTCCACTGTGATGACCTGTGTCCTCTCCTGTCCACTGTGATGACCTGTGTCCTGTCCACTGTGATGACCTGTGTCCTCCCCTGTCCACTGTGATGTCCTGTGTCCTGTCGCTGACTCGGTGTCCCGTGTCCCGTCAGACTGATAACACAGGCCGCCTGAGGCTGGAGACGGTGGACGACCTCTTCAACATCCTGCAGCTGAGGAAGAGGAGGAGGGAGAGGAAGAGTCCCGCCAAGAAGAGGCCGCAGCCCGAGCCAGAGACTGTGGTGAGGACAATAAAAGTCTTTACTGTGTGCAGCAGGATTTGTAAACAACATGACTACACTGATGATGCTACAGTGCAGTTATGAAAACAAAAATGGGCAGACAACATTTTATTAGCTGTCGTAGTGTTTTCTTGTTGGGCTACATCAGTCATTCCCAAAGTCAGGACTGTTGTGGCCCCCTTAAATTTCTTAAAATACTAAAAAACTAAACTGTTATCTTTTCTCTCTCTGGCTAAAAATGGGTATAAAGTAATATTTTAACAAGTAAATAACTATATTTTTGTTATGGATCCATGTGTTTGAAACAAAGAATGAATTGAAATTGAATTAAAATATAAACAGCCACTGGGGGCCCCTGCAGTATCTTTGTGGACCCCCAGACCCAGTGGCGTAACTTGGTAATGTGGGGCCCCAGTGCAGGATTTTAGAATGGGCCCTAAAGTTATGAAGCGCATTCAGTTCTTCAGGCAGTAAGCTTTTTAATTTATAAAATGTTGTTGCTTTACTGGAGTTTGATACAAAAAAACAGCGTTTATTCATTAATATTTAGGAACAATTTTATAAAACTATATTTTGTTTGTGCATTTATCTTGTTTATTTTTTCATGAGCTTACAAATTTAACAGGATTTAAAATTGAATTTATGTTAAAAACTCAGAGTTTTGGGACTGCTCCTTATTATTATGAATATTTTAAACACAAACTTAACCACAGATGAACAAGGGCCTAATTTAATGGGCCCCTAAACCTCCTGGGCCCCTGTGCAGTGGCAATGGCTGCAGGTCCTGATGTCAGTTAATGGTATCTAGTTTTTGCCAGGTTATAAAAATACCAAAAACTGATGCTGATGATTTAAAAAAAAAAAAAAAAAAGAAGAAGAAGAAGAAGGCTTGACTTAGACTTAGACGAGCTTTACTGATTCACATGGGAAATGACTCTGTCACAGTAGCTCAATTTTTACAAAAAATAAAAATAAATAAATAAATAAAAACAACTACTAAAAAAAAAACAGGTATAGAATGGTTATAAACAACACAGGTCTACAGCAAAATGCTTCTGGAGCAAAAGTAGTGAAATTTTTCTTGGATTAGGTCACTAATAAAGAAAAAGTAAGTGAGAAGTGCAGATTGGCTGTAGTTTCCAAGAAACAGTATTGGGTCAAAATAGGAAATTTATGCAAAATAAGGCAAAAACGGTAGTTTATCAGAAGGTACAGTGTCTACAAGCAACCAGTTCTATCTGAAAGCTGCACATTCAATACATTCATTTTAATATGGCTAGACTTCTGACAAAAAATAAACTTCTGTAGCGTCCAGTATGAGGCAAGATTGATAATGAAAAGTCTCTGAAATGTTAGTATTTCCCTTTCAGCCTGTGTTTGTGGATGAAGACATGTTCCTCACGGCAGCCATGGACAACAAACTGCCAGTGGTGGAAAAATATCTGAGTGATGGAGGAGACCCCAATGTGACCGACAATGTGAGTGTTAGGAAATTTTTTTGTGCCAGTGACTCCCATCTGCAATATAATTTCACATTTTTATCAAGTATTTCAACGAGTCATGATAGTGAGGGATTGGAATTTTAGTTTTTATTGCTTTTTTACAAGATGGCGCCATTTCCAAAGTAGAAAAAATGCCAAGACTGAGCTGCATCCAGCATCTATAAAACTGCAAGTTTAAGGGTTTAAATTTCATAAACACAAGTTAATTTTTGCTCTGTATGATTAGGCATTGAAGTTAATCATTGTAACCATGAATATATTGAATTATTGACTATTACATTATGTTTCTATGGCAGTCGTTATTGGTACATTTTTTGTGCCTGTTAAGCTCTGAGGCCTTTTTCCCGAAAACTCTATATCTACATTTATTAGGGTTTTACTTAGCATTTACTAGGTGCACATAGCTAACCTTGGTAGCAAATTAATTGGTGGACTTTGGGGATTACTGTGGAAGAGAAATAATATTAATAAATTATATTGTTTGACCATAAATTGAGGTTGAAATGGATTATTCTAATTTCCGCCTGAAAAAAAACACATATTTGCCTCCAAAAAAAGTCCTTTTTCCTTCCTGTAGTGAAGCAAATAACAACATAAATTGAAAATTTCACATATCTTGGTCTACTGCAGCAACATTTGTGCCAAATAAACAAAGTAATGGAAAGATATACATGTTTTATTTAAAAACAATCCAGGCGGAATCCAACTGTTGAATAGAAATTGAAGTAGATAGTTTTGTGGCCACGAATTGTCCGAACACGAGGATGTCAAACATGTGTGTGTCAGCCGTTGTATCTCCCCGCTATGGTCCCAACAAGCGGACACAAGGGGGCGCCGTCGGGCTCTATTCGGGTTTAAGAGGTTAAGGTGAAAGGTGTGAATAAAAAGTTAAGAATGTAAGAGGGATAAACTAGTTTTTGTAGAAAAGAAATTGCAATTTTAGCACAGTTACACTCTCTGACTTTATTCTTGAATCAAAGGAACACTGTTAATTCATCTGTGTATTATAATAGGAGCAGGATGTTGATATGCGATGCCAGGTAACAGATTTTGTGTAAAGTACTGTGTCAGAAATTGTATATTTTCTCCCAGTGCTTGTTATGAGTAAAAATTGTGCAAAAAAAAATTACAATGAGTCAAAGTTTTGTTTTATGACTGCAGTTTGAGAGAAGCGCCCTGCACAAAGCCTCCTTCAAAGGTCACACAGAGGTCATGAAGAGGCTGCTGGAGGCCGGGGCCGTCCTGGAGAAAAAGGACAAGGTAGGACAAGCCCACACTGTCCCTCTGTCCCCCTGTCCCAACAACATCTGTGTAACATGTGTGTGCTTTAGCTGGACGCCACCGCCGTGCACTGGGCCTGCAGAGGAGGCAGCCTGCCCGCACTGCAGCTCCTCATCCACCAGGGGGCCAAGTTCTCCTCCAGAGACAAGGTAGGGCCCAGGACGAGACCACAGGAGTCATTTATATCCAGTGTTTCCTAACCTGGGGCTCCAAGGTGATGAGAAAATATTATTGAACTATTAAAACTTATGAAGGACAAGGTTATTTTTATGTTTTGTCACACTTTTAGGTTTAATAGCTTGTTTCAAAGAAGAGTTATTTCAATTATTTACATTTTTCTTAGTGATAAATGTATTAGTTTTTAGAGTTTTAAGGTTATTATGCTTTTTTTTATAGTATAAAATAGTATTGGGCTGGTTTCTAAAATTTGGGCTGCTTTTCACAACATTTGGTGGGTTTTTAGAAAATATTCTGGAGAAAATACAAACAAAATAGTTGTTATTTTATGGCAAACAAAGTAGAAATCCACATTTCAATAAACTGCTGTGCTGTGTCCTCCCACTCAGATCATCAGGCCATTTGTTTTAAAGTGAGTGATTCATGTTTAGTTGCTCATATTTCATTCGTTGTTTTGTTTTTTGTTTTGTTTTTTCTGACCAGGAAGGAAGTTTTGTGTTCTTTCTTACGTATAACAGTTTTAACATTTAGAGAGATTGTGATTTTGGCTTGGTTTTAATGTGTTGGGTAGGTTTTAAGTTTGGTTTGGGCTGGAAACTGTCAGTGAGATCTGGCAACCCTGTTTATTTTCAACATTAAATACACAGTAAAAATAGCAAATGTAATAGGAGTTTCTATTTTTATTTTATATGTTTATTTTAAAGGACAGAAACAGATTATTATTTAGTTTTTATTTATTTTTTCATTCACTTTTGGATTTTTTATTTTTGAATTTGAGTACAACTAAAAATAAAATGTCACAGATGTTTTTTTATAAACATTTTTTTGGGGGGAAGTGGTACCCAAGACTGCAACTGCAAGGGTTGAGAAACTTCCTTTGGCGCCCTCTGGTGGACAGAGTCAAACCTACCAACCTTTTTCATTTATCCTAGATGGAAATTTTCTTTTTCCTTTCTCATACTGTATATTTTCCTGTTTTTTCTCGCTGCGGTCAGTTGCACAGCACTCCTCTGCACGTGGCGGTGAGGACGGGACACTGTGAGTGCGCCGAGCATCTCATCCACTGTGGAGCAGACGTCAACGCCAGAGACAGAGTGAGCTTTTTACCTCCAGCACGGCACATTTATCAGACCGCTGCTGTAGAAAGTTTAAGCTTGAGTACGAACTGAACGTCTTGTTGCAGGACGGAGACACACCGATGCACGACGCTGTGAGAATTAACAGATTCAAGATGATCAAACTGCTGATGATGTACGGAGCCAGTCTTAACACCAAAAATAGTGTAAGTATGCATTTTGTACGTCATAAAAAAATACCCAAACAAAATTATTGCATTATTTGACATTGGTATAATCTTGAACGAGAGTTTTTTTGACATCTTTATTTCAAATTTTTCAAACTTGTCTTGGGGCCTGAAACCAGACAGACTTCTGAGTGACAAACCTGTGTTGCCCTGCAGGATGGAAAAACCCCACTGGAGACACTGTACTCATGGCAGAACGGAGCCAAGAGTCTTTTAAGCAATATCAGTGAGGAGAAGCCCAACCAGTAAAACCAGAGCAGGCCGGAGGGGGAGCAGGATCTGAGCTGGAGAATGAGCCTGCGGGCTTCCGTAGGCTCAACAACGATAAACCACGTCTTTCTGGAGGTCACCGTTTGGTCAGTATTTGTCACTGACAGAGTCGAGACTGATGGGAGAGCTGGAGACGAGGCAGAAGATACGGTTTTACTGACCACTCCCATTCTTTTTGATGATTGCTTTCGTACACAGCAATCTGTTTTCCGTCAGCGTTAGCCACCAGAATGTGCAAACTGTGCATGAACAAGATGGTTTTGAAAAACTCCCAACTAAGTGCGTGTGTTTAATGTCAGTGCCTGGGTAGAGAACATACAGGACTGACTTGATACTTGACTGATACTTGAGACGTCGCAATTATTGGAGCATTTAGCGCAGCAAAATGCTTAAGGTTACACACTAAAGTCACTGGAATGATTATGTAAGTTAAGCGTTAGCCACCAGAACTTGCAAATTGCGCATAAACAACAAACAAACTACTTAGATGTTGAACTTATTGGACCATTTAGCGCTACGAAAGCTAATGGCTACAAGCTAAAGTCAATTAAATTATCAGTTATGTAAGTTAAGCAGATAAAAATATATTTTCTATCAGCGTTAGCCACCGGAACTTGCAATCTGTGCGTTAACAAGATGAAACCAATCAACAAACTATTTAGATGTTTTACTTATTGGAGCATTTAGCGCTACGAAGGCTAATGGCTACATGCTAAAGTCAGTGAAATGATAAAAAAGATAGTTTTTGTTAAATGGTAACCAGCTAAGTGCATGTGTCATGAAATAAGAGCCTGGATCAACCCTTAGATGTTGTAGCGTACTTGGAGCATTTAGCACTACAAAAGGCTAATGGCTACATGCTAAAGTCAATGAAATTATCGGTTATGTAAGTTAACCAGATAAAAATATATTTTCTATCAGCGTTAGCCACCGGAACTTGCAATCTGTGCATTAACAAGATGAAACCAATCAACAAACTATTTAGATGTTCTACTTATTGGAGCATTTAGCGCTACGAAAGCTAATGGCTACATGCTAAAGTCAGTGAAATGATAAAAAAGATAGTTTTTGTTAAATGGTAACCAGCTAAGTGCACGTGTCATGAAATAAGAGCCTGGATCAACCCTTAGATGTTGTAGCGTACTTGGAGCATTTAGCACTACAAAAGGCTAAAGGCTACATGCTAAAGTCACTGAAATTATCGGTTATGTAAGTTAAGCAGACAAACTGTGCATAAACAAGATGTTTTTTGTAAATGTCAACCAACTAAGTGAATGTGTTTAAGGTTATAAAATAAAGGGACAGTACCTAAACTTAGATGTTGTATTTTAGCATATTTAACATGACATAAGCTAAAGGCTACATACTAAAGTCACAGGTTAAGCAGACAGCAATATATTTTCAATTAGCCTTAGCCATTAGAACCTGGAAATTGTGCATAAACAAGATGAAACCAACCAACTAACTTCTTAGATGTCGTACTCATTGGAGCATTTACCGCTACAAAAGCTAATGGCTACATGCTAAAGTCTCAAGTTAGGCAGACAGCAATATATTTTCAACTAGCATTAGCCACTACAACCTGGAAAATGTGCATAAACAAGATGAAACCAACCAACTAAGTGCATGTGTTTAATGTTATAAGGGAGTGGACCGATGCTTAGATGTCATACTCCTTGGACCATTTAGGCTAAAAAAAAGCTAAAGGCTACATGCTAAAATCACAGAAATGATTGGCTAGCCACCGGAACTTGCAATCTGTGCATAAACAAGATAAAACCAACCAACAAACTACTTATATGTTGTACTTATTGGACCATTTAGTGCTACGAAAGCAAACGGCTACATGCTAAAGTCACTGAAATGATATATTATGCAGGAAAAGTAGGAACAGAACCATGGCAGACCACATTTAAAGTACGTACAGGGGTTATCTATCCATCAAAGACCACAAGTTTTAATGTAATAAGTTAGCTCTGGTGAATAGGATTGATTGTCAAAAGGAATGACTTCCAAATATCACACATTCATCTTATTTTCTGGTACTTATTGCTGGACAATGTCTCGTTTTTTTCTTTATTTATTTGAGCTGAAGTCAGCGATACCATTTGATGACACGTCGATGACTGTCAGAAACACATTCAGGTCGGATTACGTGATTCCATGGATTGTTTTGAGATGAAAATGGTGTTAATTTATCAACGGTAGGGTTAGATATTTTATTTATTGGCCTATGTTGGGAATGCTATGTTTGATGTTTTGATTTACACCGAGTTTGTTGGTCTTATGGGTTTTTTAACTGAAGAAAGGACAGAGCATGTTGTATTCAGACAGACGGCTTCTCTTGTAAAAACATTTTTGAATGGAAATCAATGGGAACTCAACAGTGACGGCAAATTTCCAATTCATTTTCCTTATTGACTTTTCATGGAATCCCTATAAAGGCTTGACAGAGGCTAACTCATGACAATAACACAATTATTTCATGCACTGATTTCTTAAAGACAGACCAATGTTTTTGTATCGTACCTTGATGTGTTTCGGCTGCTTACTTTCTGCAGTCGTCTTCAGAAGTGTCCCAAAACACTAATTCGGGACAAACGGACATAAAAAAACATCAGTCTGTCTATAAGAAATCCACGTAGTATTAGTAGAAGAACAAGTTTCAGACATTTCATTTCGATCAAAAAATTGTATGAAACTTCTGTGAAACATTCTGCAAAATACAGTTTCTGACCATGTTTTTGATCAAAATTAAATGTTTTATGGTTATATGAGTAACTAGCCCTCGTCAGGCCTATGAACTCTTAAAATAGGGATTTATTTTGAAAAGTTAATGGAGAAAATTAACAAAAAAAATTGACATCGAGAACCAGGAGGTGGGCGGTCCAAAGGGAGTGAACTCTCTAATTCATAATTTAATTTTTATGTTGACAACAGGCAGGTATAATACATGTTACTGCTTTTACAGATATTTTTCTGTATATTTTTTAAATCATATCCTATATTTAAGGGTCTGGCTGCGAGAACGAGGATATTTTTATGAACTGATATTTTATCTACCTATTTTTAAAAAAAATCAACAAAAAAAGCATAGTTTGTTGCAAAATTCAACTTGTAACAATGGTGAGTGATGAGAAGATGGACAGTAAATGAGACGCCGAAAAAGAAAAGTTTACTATTCAGTATGTAATTAGTCCTAATTTTTCTACACACAAAAAAGTATTGTGATGTAAAAACTCAGAAAACTGTGTTTATCTAAATATCCTTAGCCGGGCCCTAAACTCCACTCCACAGACCTCCAGTGGTTTCCATTCTGCCGCCTCACCACTAAAGGGCACCAGAGTTCAAAAACTGCACCTTAAACCTGAGATTTTTTATCTCATACGTGATCTTTGAGGAGTTAATTCTTCACATACGACTGTGACACTTTGACTACCAAGTCTGGTGTTTAGTGTCACTGCAGATATCTGAGGAATTTAAAACCAGATATTTTAAACCAGAAGTGACTCTCAAAAGTGTGAAAGAGAAGAAACTGAGGTTTTGTTGGTTTAGAGCATGTTTACTTTGGTTGATATTTAAGTGGAATTTACAGATCTTTTATCTATTGTTATTGTGAATAGCTGTAAATGTTGACATTAATAAATGGATTGCTTTAATAAACAACATTGCAGTCAGTTTTTTTGTCTGTCTTATGTCATTGTCTGACCTACAGTATGTATTGTTTATGCCTCACTGTATTACAGCCTTTCTCTTGATTTACAACATCTTTATGTATTTATTTAAAACTGAATATACTAAATTCAACATTAATAATTCACATACATGTTATCTCGGGAAAACGACACAATTAAGTCGTTGTAACAAGATAACAGGAGGAAAAAAAAAGCTATGCATCAATGGCCGCTTACGGCTTTCGTATATAATGAAAGTACTAAGATTAAACTTAAAGTGGAACTCAGTAACTCTGCTCGTTTCTTTGCTGTTTTGCCTTATTTTCCTCTGTAGAGCGCCCCCTACATTTCAGAGTAAAGCACTATTGTAAATACTCACAAGTATTAGTTTATCTATGAGCAATAGGGATGTAACAATTCTTAATAAATTGGCTAAAAATCGATGCATAAGAGAGAAATTTTGAATCGGTGCGGAAATTTTTTTATCACGATGTCCCTTTAAAACAGCGTGCAGGCCACCAAAGAATAATGGTGCGTGATCTGGCTCACGTTTGGCACTAGACATCATCACCTGACCATTTTACAGAAGAGAAACATGAATTTATATCAACCTTTAGTTTACAGGACTTGTAAAATCATTAGCCCGGCGTGCTGGAAACGTGAAAAGACTGCACATGAGCTTCATTACTCGGAGCGGCTCGGAAGTGCGCTCCCTCACCTCTCGCACAGACGGAGGAGCGCACACACAGCGCACAGGGAAAAACAACAACAAGCCCAGGACGAACGGCAAGAAAGACACATCCAAAGGTTTTATTTAGGCTGCACCTGTTTGCTCTGTTTACCATCGTTCAGAAAGTAGCTTGTTGTTAGCAGCGAGCTAAAGGAAAGCTAAGTGGCTAACAACAGCTAAAGTTTATCTAAACTTTCAGTGGCCCCTCCCCCGGAGCGTTTCCATGGAGATCAGTGTCTTTACTGATTGTGTCTTTCCTCACTGATAGTTTTACAAGACTTGACTTATACTTGGCCCATTATAGATTACTGAGGTGTGGCTTCATGATAAGCTGCTTCTCTATGCATTGCTTGCTACAATACTCTCTCTGTTTTTGAAGGAGAGTAGAATTAAAAGTGGCTAACAAATTATTTATTATTATTTTTTATATTTTTTGGTATTTTTAATATCTACTTTTTAAATTCAATTTCAGTTAATAAGAAATGTACAACAATTTCATTTTGATAAGGAGACAAAAAATAGGCTCTGTAAAAAAAATCATGTTGGTCATAATTACACTGCAACTAAATCTGCAAATAAAAATCATAAAAAATCATAATCGTGATCATAAAATCGGGAATCGAATCGAATCGTGATTTCAGTGCATCGTTACATCCCTAATAAACAATAAAAACAGTATTAATTATAAGAGAGAGGGAGAGTAAGGTCAGGCTCCTGAGTCCTGCTTGTGTTTTACTGGGTAAAGCCCAGTGTGGAGATTTAGCCCCAGCAAATTAAAAGTGGCATTTGCTCCACAGTGTACTTGTGCTTTAAGAGCAGCTTATTCAGGACAGTTTGTTTGGCTGCCCCTGAGTCCTGCTTTGATTCTGAGGGACCACACAGTGTGGGACATCACTGGTGTATGGGACATCATAAAGTGCAGTGTCACTTTGGATCAGAGAGAAACATAATTGGGGAAAATCTGTAAAATGCCTTGTTTATGAATATATATAAAAAATAAAATGTGTATTATGCTGCGTTCACACCGGACGCGTTTGAGGCGTCAAATTTGCGTCCGACGCGTCTAGTTGGACGCTTGAACATTTTGAAGTCAGACGCTTCATTCGCATGTCCAATTTTGCTCTGTTCGTGCGTCAAAACAAATGTGTTCAGACGCGAATTCGCGTCATGGGAGGAGTCTGTTGTGCCAGGGTAATGGCCGCTCATTCAGGGCTAAATCCAACTGAGGCCACGCCGGTTTGCTCACCTGTGTCCCGGGTCGGTGCGAGGACATGTCCCCAGGACACTACTGCTGTTTTTAGGCACTCAACACCAGCAGCAGAACGGAGATATGGAAGAGTTTTTTCTTGTTTAATAGCGGTCTCTAGTGGTTTTAGCGGGTTATAGGCTAGGCTAGCCGTCAGTACACAGACTGTTTTTGCTGTTGTTTTGGGGAGTACAGTAACTGCTAATCCAATGAGCTTAGCTCAGCTCACGCTAAAGTTAAGGTCCCCTCTATGTCTTGTTACTATCTATTTGACTGCTGTCTTTATAAAAGTAGTAGAGCTGCTGTAGGCTGTAGCTATAGCTCCACGTTCACATTGACAGCTTCGATAAGTCCACCGTGATTGTTTTGATGGATCTCCGCTTTCTATGTCCTCCCACGTCACTGCAGGAGCTAGATCCTGATTGGTTAATGCGCCGCGAATATTCGCCAAAGTTAGGATTTTTCAACTCGGTGTCGAGAGCGTCAGACGCTCGATTCGTGCGTCAGACGCGTCGACGCTCAATTCGCGCCGCGCTGGACGCTTGATTCACGCCGCAGGATGTCTAGACGCACGTTTACATAGACTTTACATGTAAACCAGACGCACCAGACGCCTCAAACGCGTCCGGTGTGAACGCAGCATTAGACTATATGTGTAACAATAGGTTAAAGACTGTAAACTCAGCTGTATTTAATAACCGCTGTGACTGTCCATATTTCTGTTATTTGTTGCAAAGCATTGGCTCCAAAACTTCCATCTTTGGGTCCTTCTTTGTCTCGTTTAATTCCACATCATCAGCTGATGAGGCTGGCAGTGGTGGTGTTAAGACATGAAACACATCCAGCCTCTCGGGGAGCAGGCCTCTGTTGAAGAGCACAGAGGCCAGGTAGGAGAAGAACAAAATGGCAGCCACGGACACCAGCATGCTGATAGTTTTAATGGGAGAATACTGGACGTAAACTCCATCCTCGAGAGTGCATCCTGGGAGGTGTAGGACTGCAGGTAATCCTACAGACGGCTCTCCGCTCAGCAGCCGTAGAAGGAACCCCACCAGAAAGCCCATAATAGCTCCATAACCGTTTGAAATGTTGAAGAAGAGGACACAGAAGAACTGGGGGAAAATGAAAATGTAAGCTAGGTCTGCGCCAAGAAATATGAACAATAATGTACTGTTTTTAAGAGTCGTCAGAGAAGTCCCAATCAAACCAGCGACGGCCACTGAAGCACGGATCGCCCACTGGATCTCTCTTTCTGAGGCCTAAAAAAGGAAAAACAGAGAAAAAGTTCCAATATACTAAACCAGCAAACAAGTTCAAGTTCAAAGTTTAATTAGCCATTTGTAGAGCACAAGTTGTACACATACATGGGAATTTAATTGCATATATCATCGAGTCAATAATAAAACAGAACATCAATAAATAAATACAGCACATGAAAGAATAATAAATATAAAATATAAACCAGGACTAAACCAGCTCTAAACCAGGACTAAACCAGCTCTAAACCAGGACTAAACCAGGACTAAACCAGCTCTAAACCAGGACTAAACCAGGACTAAACCAGCTCTAAACCAGGACTAAACCAGCTCTAAACCAGGACTAAACCAGCTCTAAACCAGGACTAAACCAGGACTAAACCAGCTCTAAACCAGGGCTAAACCAGCTCTAAACCAGGACTAAACCAGGACTATACCATGACCAGGGGTGAAAGTAGATTTTTGCTTATGCTGGTACTATAATAAATTATGCCTACATATATATTTTTAATAGCAGAAAAAGCAGATATACGAGGTTGAGAATGAATCTTGATTATAAATGAAAAATATAGACATGGCTTATACAGGTTTAACAGGGTTTGAAAACAAATCAAACGCACCCTATAAAGGCCAACACACACCGGACGCACGTCAAAAAATATGCCCCTATTGTTTTCTATGAGGCGCACGGCGGTGGCTGAAAACACATGGTCCCCGTTCTTCTGCAGTAACAAAGATGGTTCTCTGCTCCGTGTGACACAGACACAGCTGTAAACACTGAGGGACAGTAGCTGCTGCTCGGGGGGACACAGGCAGCAGCTCCCAACTCCTGCTGCACTCAGAGCACAGGGAAACTCCTTTCTGCTGCTAACTCGCTAATAACCTGCTTTAGACAGGGGCGGCTCCAGACAAATATCATTGAGGGGGCAATGGGAGGTCCATATTAAATAAAGAGGGGGCAATGAAATTCTGAACATACACCAAAAACAAGAGGCTAAAATCAATAAGCAAAATATAAATTACGGCGCGAGCCGCCCGCAGCCTCCACAACAGAACTGAAGTGAAAGCGGCCAGAACTCTGATTATTAAGTTGCTTGTATTGGGTTTAGTTCGTAGCTCGTGTGGTTTCCTCTCGCTTCCGCGGTGTCTCGTGTTTTAGAAAAATCTCAGACTGATCCATCTGCGTGTCATTCAAAAGCCATAGGCAAATGACTTTATTTGGAAAGACATGGCTCCGCGATCTACCCGCACTGCTTTTACGATCGACGGTAGATCGCGATCGCCGGGTTGAGGACCACTGATTAAAGCCTTCTCACGCGTTTGGTGTAATTTGAGGCGGCGCTCCAGGTGTGGTTTGGGCTTAAGACGCGCATGCTCAATGCGTTTGTTTAAGGAAGCGAGACAATCAGTGAATGATGAGAGGGGAGAGGGACATTCTGTGCATTAAATCACATCACGGAGCGAGCATAAGCCACTAAAAACCACACAGACACATGTATGATGAGACAAAGCACTGCCTGGTTCACATGCTTTAGCGTCAGAGTTTGTTTTTTTCCTCATAAAAGCGTCCGCGGTCCCGGCTGCTTTCTAATGTGTGTAAAAGCTGCAAAGACCGGCCACAGCTGATCTCGTTCTAGCCGGTACTGCGTACCCCCTCTAAATCTTATGCCAGTACGTAGTACCGGGCCGTACCGGCTTACTTTCACCCCTGACCATGACTAAACCAGCTCTAAACCAGCTCTAAACCAGCTCTAAACCAGCTCTAAACCAGCTCTAAACCAGCTCTAAACCAGGACTAAACCAGCTCTAAACCAGGACGAAACCAGGACGAAACCAGGACTAAACCAGCTCTAAACCAGCTCTAAACCAGCTCTAAACCAGGACGAAACCAGGACTAAACCAGCTCTAAACCAGGACTAAACCAGGACTAAACCAGGACTAAACCAGGACTAAACCAGCTCTAAACCAAGACTAAACCAGGACTAAACCAGCTCTAAACCAAGACTAAACCAGGACTAAACCAGCTCTAAACCAGGACTAAACCAAGACTAGACCAGGACTAAACCAGCTCTAAACCAAGACTAAACCAGGACTAAACCAGGACTAAACCAGGACTAAACCAGGACTAAACCAGCTCTAAACCAAGACTAAACCAGGACTAAACCAGGACTAAACCAGCTCTAAACCAAGACTAAACCAGGACTAAACCAGCGCTAAACCAAGACTAAACCAGGACTAAACCAAGACTAAACCAGGACTAAACCAGCTCTAAACCAAGACTAAACCAGGACTAAACCAAGACTAAACCAGGACTAAACCAGCTCTAAACCAGGACTAAACCAGGACTAAACCAGGACTAAACTAGAATGAATCAGAGACAAAAATAGGTCTAAACCAGGAATAAGCAGTGGTCTACATTTAAAATTTAATGCCAACTAATGCAGAACTAGGAATGAAAATGTATAGACTTTTATCAACATCAATGCCATTGTTGATTCTCTTTGTGATTCCTGATATATCTTTGTATAAAAAGTAGTCCTACATGGCGTGAGGACATGGCTGTACCACTACCAGTTCTGACAGATTCGTGGCCTTACAGTTTCTTATGAAGCAGAAATAAAATAGAAGCTTATTAGTATTTTCATGCATGTGGACTAATACAGGCCAATGAAAGTTCAAAAGGAAATGAACAGTCACTTTTGGTGTGAGTACACCTTTAGGGAGGAGAAAACAACAAGTTGTGGAAATTGTCCAGCACACTTTGTAAACTACCAATCGAAAACAGGTGCTTAGAGGCACTGCTCAGGGGGCGGGCCTTGGAGCAAAGCCAGTTTACAAACACGCAACTGCCCAAGGTAACAATGATAAAAGCCATCATTGGTGGCGGCGCAGACACTGAAGTGGAAAAAACAGAACCGGTTTTGAGGATGAACCGGGGTCAGTGCCCATCCCTGTGCAGGACAGTTTGAGAACCACTGTCCTAGATATCTTGTCGTTATATTTGCTCACAGACAATGTGCTACTGTGTACTTTTCTCTCACCTGAGGCCTTAGGATGTTCTTGTAGATGTTGGCAGAGAAGACAGAAGCAGCAGAGATTAAAGCAGAGTCTGCAGACGACATGACAGCAGCAGCCACACAGCCAATACCAATGATGGAGATGTAGGACGGGGTGAGGTACTGCAGCATGATGGGCAGGACCTGAGGCCCTTCTCCTCGTTCATAAGGAGAGGGTGAACCGTAGGACGTCTGGTTCCAGTCTGAATAAAGAGCAATGCAAAGATTTGTCTCTTGTCAGCTGCACAACGGAAAAAAAACTGTCCATCTACATCTGTTCTGTCAGTCATAATCAATTAGCAGCACACAGTATTTTTAGTAGAGCGGATAACATCAAAAATAATACAAAATTTTAAAATATGTCTGCCATTTTGGATTTTTCCATGGCAAATTGGACAAAAAAGATTGATATCTGAATGCACTGAATCCACTGTAGCAAATTTCATCCATGTATCACAATTTGAACGATTTTTCCATGATCCACCCCTCTATGTGATGATACTGGGAAACAACAAAATACACATAACTGTTTTCAACCTTAATTCCAAAAAAGGTTGGGATAGTTGGGTATCTAAAAACACAACTGAACCATATCAAGGGTTAAGACAGACATTTAATAAAAACAAAGTTTATTGTCTCAAAAAATAGAACAAACAACACATGAACCCAAAAACAGATGGCTAGAAATAGAAACTAATAATACTAATAGTAATAAAAACCAGTTGCATTAGCAATAACAAGTAATTCTATGGTTTAGCAACTGTTCAATAAGATGACTAGGCATCTTTTGTTATTATGTGTATTGGATTCTTGAGATTAACTGACACTAAATCAAAAGAGGCAGGATCCTGCAAACCACAGCATGTCTCTGGGCCAAAAGCTAATAAATAATGAAAATATACAGTTGGGCTGTGTTTTTATGAATTACATTCAGTCATGTAAATGTAATCCTCTTTGCATTATGCAGCTTTAAAGGGGCGATGTAAAATAACTGCAACTTTTCTGAGCTGATGTTAAAATGTTCCCTCATCACAAACAGACCTGGAGCTGTGTTTTACTTCATTCACACCTGTTTGAGTAATCCTCTATTCTCTAACACAGCAATTCTGAGGCCTCTAAACGCTCGGTTTCACAAACCTCAGCCTCTCCCACGAACCTCCGCCCACTCCAGGAAGCACTGACCAATCAACGAGCCCTAAACATCCAGTCTACTCTCATTCATTTATCTAACAAATGGCGTACGACTCTGTTTCCACTGATTCCTCACAGACATTTTTCAGTTTGTAGTAAAATGGTATCATACAAAAAGTTTAAGAAAATAAAAAGTTCTTTTTCCTCTGTGTCCAATGGGGCACAAAAATGCAGAAACATTTTCTGGGAGAGACCAAAAACAAAAACAACATGCTAGTAACACTTCTGCATAAACTATGTTCTTTGGTCAAACAGTGTATGGCTGTTATACTCTGGCCTTGGTCTATTTCTTTGTTTTCCAGTATTTAGTGTTGAAATGATGCATGCATATACTTTGTGTATGACCGCAAAATATAAACTTGTATCTAACTTCATTCATAAAAACACTTGTATAGGATTTGCGCAGCACATCTGCTCACTTGTGTAAAATAACCCTGATTGTTGTTTGTTAGCCAAATAATGAATGAATATGTTTATAAGTTGTGCTTTGAATACACATCTTTTTGAAAAAGAAGAGAAGCAGACCCTCTCTAAATAGTTGATTACCACTGCTTTAACAGCAACAGCCCATAAAAAAAAAATGTACCTGTGGATGAAGCAGCGGCCCCAAGCAGAATAGGTGGTATCGCAAATATCAATAGAACTGCAGCCGCTGCAGCGCATGTGAACCTTGCTGCTCTGGTGGAGGAAGCTGCCAAAGTTCTCTGGTGGAGGCTCTGGTATCCTACACTTCCTACAGCCTGCAGAGAAAGGTTCATATAGACCGTTCTCAGTCACGTGACTTGGTTTGTTGACGCCGCCATTTTGGATGCAAAAAGCCGGTGTAGCCTGCTAGCGATTAGCGATCACGTATAGAAATTGAGTTCATATTTACCACTTTCTACACCGTTTCAATACTTAACGTTAAGTGTTCAGGTCAGACAGCGATATTTAGAGAAATGTTCACTTGTCGATGCTTAAGACCCATATGATGTCAAAATTACGGGTTACCAGCCTTCAACACACAATCCGCTTTGGAATACCACAACAATTATTTAGTCAATCAATCGACAAGCTCACTTTATAGGGACACATATAAAAGCTCACAAGAGGCAGAGAGCTCCTTAGAGGCATAAAAATATTTAGTGGCAGGATGGTGACAGACCTTTAGTATGGAAAGTGCCCTAAACAACTGTTGTCCATGTGAGTAGGCAGATGAGAGACGCAGATTAGTGAAAAGGCAATATAAATACTTCAATAAAGTAGGCTTTCCGCGGAGGTTTACAAGTCTAAAATTATAAATCAAAATTTAAGGCCTTAAAAAGTGGCAAATTTGCTGAGATATGGAGAATTAGGATTTATATATGTTTAACCTCATTTAATTTGGCGGCGACCAGATTCAGAAAGAAACTCCGCGAAAACATAATTTGCACGGTTATTATTTTGTCAATACAGGCATGATATACATCGTTAGAAAGTTTATGTTCTGTACAAAATGGGAATTAAGTTAACTTTATGCTTAAAATAGGACATATGTGTAATTAATGACGATTCCTCAGTATGCCCAAACCGAAAAAACAGACTTTTTACCTTTGAACACTGGTTCTGTCCAAAACCAGTCCAATCCAGGATTAGTAACCCTCAATCAGTTCGTATAAATCCACAAGTAAATATCGAGATATATTTCCATCAAAGTATCCCATGTTGTGAAAATAATCCTGTAATCGCCATATCCTCACGCAGAAATGAACAAATACCAAGCTGTCCTGAACATTGTATTTTCTTTTTCTCTCCCGTTTGCTAAATGTCCGTGAAAACGTGTTTACCCTGCTAATAAACCTGAGCACACAGTAAGAACTGACTTCAGATCGGTTTTTACTTTATTTGACGATTACAGCAGGAGCAATCCTTTATGTGACTTTTTTAAAGAATAAACTTTGCCAAACAGCGCAACATTAACTTTTTTACTTCAAAAGACAGCTGGTAGATGCTATCACAGATATAGGACACATTAAACTATATTTGATGAGTAAAACGAATTTAATTTGTTAGGCTAACAGACAGCAGGGGCCGTGAAACAACCGGCTTTTGCCATCCAACATGGCGGCTCCGTGGAAATCACGTGATCAGATGACGCTGTGTGAGAAGGGTCTATAGTTACATAACATGGGTTTGAAATATTAACAGAAGTTAAACAGGAAATCAGTTTTTACCATAAATAAGAAATCATCAATCAAGATCCAGGTCTTGCCCAGATTTATTTGGCCGATCCACGGAGCGTGTAACTGTGTTGTTCATTAACGTTTGACCGAATGTTCACAGAGTGAGGGTTCATCAGTGCGAAAGGAACACAGATCCACTGAAAGAAAAAACAAGTATAATAAGTCCGAATGTCCTCAGTGATCCAGGTCACCTGGAGAAGAACAAAACCCAGGAACTGGATCCCCTTCGACAGAGACATTGACTTGTGAGGATGCCAAAGAGAACCGGCTGGTCTTCTAGTGCAGAAGTCACTGGAAGACAGGGATCTAGAAATCTGCAAGAAACCCAAACACTCTTCTCCTCCATTGCTCAATTTATCTACTTAGGGCAGGTATAGGAGATTAAAATAACTTCCACTTGGTTCTGTGGACCTTTAAGGGCCATGTTGCACCCTTGCAAAATCCATTTTTGTAGCATAAATGCATGACTATTTCTATCTCCTTCTGTGACCCAAAGTTAATTATTTTTATAATTTCATTTAGAGCAAAAAACACCTTACCATTTAGATTTTATTAGACGAATTGCTGAAATGCACTTTTTTACACAATAATGATGAAAGCCTTGCCAGTCAGACGAACTCTTTGCCTATACAATGAAGTTAGTCTGGTTGGTTAATTTCTATGGGCGGAGCAATCACAGGCGGAGTAACCAATTAGAGAAACAAAGGGTGGGACGTAAGCTGTGCTGACCCATATCCAAAACAAACATGGATGATTCTTGCTGGTTTTGTCATAAAACACCAGAATACACGGCAGAGAACCCAGTTGTACAAAGACTTGAAGAGAAAGTGTTTGAATGTAGTCGTTACGTCAGACGTCAACAGGACTTTACTGCTGTTAAAATGGAAATGAAGAACAAAGAAAAAAAAATCACAGAGAGGAAGCAAGAACAGCGCTGACGTCGTATTTAATCTGACTTTTGTGTTACTGAAATGCAACAGACAGCCCAATTCTGCAGAGGAAGAGGCAGGAGCTGGCCCAATCAAATGAAAACAAGCCTGGCAGAAAGCACTGATGGAGCTGAGTCAGTGTAAAAATGAGGTTTTAAACATAATTTGTATTTACAATATCCTGAAATTATGGATAAACTGTCAGGTAAGCTTCTCACCAGTGTTGTGCATGAACGAGTTCAAATGAACGCGTTCATTGAACGCGTTCATTTTTATGTAAACTTTGAACTGAACGCAACACATTTGTAAATCAAGAACTTGAACGTGAATTTGTTCAGATTATGTGAGATGAACGACGTACGTCACATCAATTAAACGTCAGAATTTGTTTTCACCTGAGTCGAGTGACGAGGTCTGATCGCACTTTTTAAACAGCGCTGTCACTCACTGCCCACGGGCTCCACTCCAAAACTGCA
This sequence comes from Bostrychus sinensis, assembly GCA_020698575.1. NCBI lineage: Eukaryota > Metazoa > Chordata > Actinopteri > Gobiiformes > Eleotridae > Bostrychus > Bostrychus sinensis. Next base: position 5,969,781 of record CM036254.1, on the reverse strand, counting down.
CCGCTTCACCAGAGAGCGCTTGTGTGCGCAATGCATCTTGGGTAACGGAGTGTGAAGCCAAACATAGTCGAATCTAATATCTTTGGCTTCACACTACGTTACCCATGATGCACTGCACAAGCAAGCATAACAACAAGCGTAGCCTTCATAGCAACGCCGGAGCGGGCAGCAGCAGTCTGACAATGGCAGCGCAAGTGAAGCACAGAGAACACAGACGATGCTGCCTCTAACTATGATCATTTACAGACATTTTACACATTGTCTCACAAAGACTCTGACGGAAAAAAACCTTACTTTCTGTGCAAGCTTATATCTGCAAAAACGTCCATTTTGTGTGATAGAATTTAAGATCTACAGTGAGGCTAGAAGGTAGTTAACATGTATCGTGATAGAAGTCATAGTTTGAAAAACAAGTTCAGCCTTTCATTTACATATCTCACCTAAAAATAAAATGAACTGAACTTTGAACTAGTTTAAAATTAAAATTGTGAACTATGAACGTGAACAGTTCACTTTGAACATGTGTGAACTGAACTTTGAACTAGTTCATGAAAAGTGTGAACTTGCACAACACTGCTTCTCACAACATAATCCCACCACTCCAAGTTGCACCGTGGCTTTTTTTGGGCTCGCGGGTCACTTTAGGGCCAGAAACGGTTCACACACGAGACTGATGGAAGTCACATTTAAACTGTAATGTGAACAGCCACGCCAAAAAAAATCTGATTCAAGTAAAAAAATCAAAACTGAGCATTAAGACCTGCAGTGTGAACGTAGCCTTAGTCATGTTCCTCTGTGCCTAAAGTGGTGGTAGTTACTGAAACCCCAAACCCCACACACTTTTAGTAAATATGCTTTTAGGCTCTTGCAAAGTTTTACAAACCCTGCTAAACTTGTAGAAATTATAAAACGCAGCGTCCATACCAGGCTGACGAAGATGAGGGCCAGCTGTATGACGTCAGTGTAGGCCACAGAGTAGAGTCCTCCGAGCAGAGTGTAGGTGATGGCCACAGCTGCAGAGATCCAGATGCTCACAGAGTAGGACAAGTCCAGAACCACACTCACAGTGGCACCTGTCAAATAATGTACAATATACATTTTTGATATAGTTTAAAAGATGCTGATAAGTTTGTTCAAAGATTACAATGGTGATTATTTACCTAAACCAGTGAATGTTGCACCCATCCAGAGCACATCAATCAAAACTGAGATTAGACTTAAAAATCCGGTGAGGACTTTTCCATATTTCTTTTGAAAGGGGTCCATCATGGTGACACACTTTTTGTCTCGCAGCGGCTTAGCAAAGATAAAACCACCTGTGTAGAAAATATATAGAGATAGAGCAATTTGAAATAAGATATATGCAGTGGTGGAAGAATTTCTTTGCCTAAGTAAAAGTACAAATAAAAGTGCAAAAATGTACTCCAGTAAAAGTATCACCTTAAAATTTCTACTTAAATATAAGTATAAAGGTACTTACTTTTAAATGTACTTGTGAGAAAAAAGTTTAAGAAATATGACAACTCATTAATGTGTTAAATGTGTTGCCTGGAAATTCCAGACTCAGCGCTGTACCAGTGGATGAGTCTGGTCACCTTAGAATCAATTCGATTTCTAGGGCGGAGCAAACCCGAATTAACGGACAGCGGAGTTAGCCAATCAGAAAATGGCGGACGTGACGTTAACAAAGCGACAAGAAAGTGAGAACGTAAACAAACAAAGTAGTGAAGCCACGAGGGAGGAACCAGGGAGTTATTTCAACATTACCGTACCATACCGCTGACTGAAACAAACTCTCGGCTCCTCGGTGCGCCATCTTGATTGTTGTCGGCGAGGAGACGCGTACGAGTGACGCTGCTCACGAAGAACACCTGACTTAAATAAACCAATCAAAATGCACGGTACGGTTGGGATTTGAGTAAACCACTGCGGACGGCGTGGTGACCAGACTGATATTTCTCTGTAGAATAACACAGAGACATATCAGTCTGGATTTTCCAGGCAATTAAATGTGAAGGATATTGCTGAAAAATGTAGCTGATTTCTAATGAAATGAACAAACTGGTGCAGCAGAAGAGACTGAATCTGTCGCTGAGGTCTGCTGCCTTTATTATTCTGATGTTTCTAAAGGAGTACAACTTTACTGCATCTTTTAATGAGGGTACGACAAAAACACATGATTTTAAACCAAAACTCAAAATTCTTTGTACTGCAAACCAACTCAGAAATGTAGTGGACTAAAAAGTACAGATACTTGCTTTAAAATGTAGTGAAGTAAAATTTACTCAAATAGATATGAAAAAGAAAAGTAACTAAGTACTTTTACTTTGTTACATTCCACCTTTAGATATACAGAACATTTTACTGTTACAGAAACCATGCTGTATGTAATGAATTTACTGTCTTTACTTACAAATAATAAATGAGGAACTGTATGATATGATAAGGATTATGGCTGATATTAATCCCCCGGAGGGAGTGTAGACCAACTCAGTTGTGCCGACAATGAAGGCTCCTCCAACCCACGAAGCTGCAGGACACAATAAAACAATAAAACATTACATACATACATATACCGTATTTTCCGCACTATAAGGCGCATCGGATTATAAGGTGCACCTTCAATGAATGGCCTATTTTAAAATTGTTTTCATATATAGGGCGCACTGCATTATAAGGCGCATCCACTAGATGGAGCTGCGCTAAAGGGAATGTCAATAAAACAGTCAGATAAGTCAGTCAGTCAAACTTTATTAATAGAATACAAACCAGCGTTCTTACAACTCCAAAACAAGTTAGTGCATTCACAATACGGTAGCGTACGTACCGGTAGCTCTTATTTGCGCTGCCCTCGGTGAAAACAATGTATTTCCAACTCCATTTGTCACAGTTCAAAGCTACATGAACAGCGTTCGAGCGCTCAGTTTTCTGTCCCCTCAATGTCACAACTCTTCTACTGAGATGGAGCAAAGGCCACGCCTCCTTGTTCTTTTGTGGCAGGATCCATAAACACGCCTATGGCACACATGAACAGCTGGGACTGGAATTCCCCTTTACCGTTTTTACCGCTGTCACTTCGGCGACGCTCCCTGAATACGGTCGCCATAATTAACCAACACTGATCTATATATAAGGCGCATCGGATTATAAGGCTGCACTGTCGGTTTTTGAGAAAATTAAAGGCTTTTAGGTGCGCCTTATAGTGCGGAAAATACGGTACATATAAAAAATACAATATTTAGAAAAGTAAAATGTCTGAACTTTTTAAGCTTCAGACAGCTTGACTTTTTGTTTTCTTTCTTTTATTCCATCTGGTCACAAAAATGCACTTTAAGTTCTACAGGGAAACATGTTTCCTCGCACTGTGCATATGCCAAAGAACACTTCAAGTGTTTGAATCTTTATAGCTTTAAATAATGTATTTGTATTCAAAAGGTCTTCTTTTGGGGAGCTGTTACTTTGACTTTGCAGAGAACACTTGCATTAGGTGTCTGTTGCCCCCTGCTGCCAACAATGAGACAAATTAGCATGGTTATTGGCAACATGATGCATAAATGAGCTGACTCCTTCGTAGTGACAGCAGTTTAAGGCTGAAATGATCAGAACGAGTCTGGGCTTTAGAAATGCGCCGGAGCACTTCCTGGTTTCTCGTGTCTACATAGAGCTGTGAGACCGAGCGTTTTCAGCACTGGAGATGGGAAAGGCCTCAGCATACAGGATTACTCAAACATGCATGAATGAAACAAAATACAACTCCAGGTCTGTTTTTGAGGTAACATTATAATGTGGTAAAAAGCTCGAAAAAGTTGATTTAGCAGAATAGGGGACCTTCAAGATGGGCAGAACTCAAACTGAAATTGGTATAAAGTGTAGTGTCAGTGTCTGAACAAACCCTCCCCACCTGCTGCATCCTTAAAGACTTGGACTGCATTAGTAAATGGACTATACCCACTGTGTCAATATTTCTGTAAAGGCAACTGTTGCTACAATGGACAGTTGCAGTCAGAAATATCCAATCCCCCAAAGATTTTAAGGATCTATCAATGAAAGATTTTTCAAGAAGATCCTTGACACTTGGTGCAATTTGTTATTTCAAAAAAACTAACAAAAAACCTTACTAACAACCATTTCTTAAAAAGCAACACATCATAACTATGAGGCTGACTCTAGTTTTCTTCGCCTAAAGTTTTTCTCTGCCTTTTGGCCACTCTGGTGTGACAAAAATCTAAGAAACAAAGCCATCACTGGCTTATTGTTATGGCCAACCGGGCCTTGTGAGACCCGAGACTTCGGGGCAGGCCAGGGGGAAATGCTGGTGCCTTTATTCACCCTGCAGCAACTCATTTAGCCATCACACTGACTCCTGACTGTTTAATTAAGATAAAAACAATACAAACTCCATAATTTGTGGTATAAAGTTACATGGTGTTGCTTGAAAGTGCAAGGTCAGGAACAGAAACAACCACAATTTATGAGCACTGTACTCTTCATGTAACTATACAACCCAGCCCATCCTTGGCATTAAACTATAACACATAGTTTACCTGCCAGACAGGTTTGTTCTTACATAAGATCTATACCTCACGAGGCCATAGTGCCATTGTAGTCAGTAAGGTTGACTTTTAATGGAACAGACATAGAAGACAGAGATGACAGAGATCACACTACTACTACTCACTACCTCCCGAGTGTCTGAAAGTCTACCCCCAACAGTAAATGAAGCAAATGTCCCTGGGTTGATGTAGAGACTGGTCAAGGATGGACTAAGATTAGCTGGTTAGGGGTAACCTTTCAAGCCTAGGAGACAGTGGACACATGTCCACTAACATCTCATGACCCAATATGGAGAAGGTCAAAACAACAGGTCACAGCTGCTACATACAAGTCAAGAAAGCAGGAGACATAAAAAAATTCACGATATCAATTATTTATGGTTAGAAGCCTGTTCTTTTGTTTTCTAGTTTGCGTTGTTTGCCGAGTATTGTAATCACTAACATTAGTTTCATAGTACAGTTTACCACATCAGTAATTACAGTGAGCCTCTCATACATCAGACCTGTCATGGTGAAGACTCCCACCACTAAGCCGATTTGTCGGTTCCCCAGGATGCTCATCTCTATTTCAGACGCTGCATTTTTCTTCTGCTCCCTTCTGGATTTGAAGGAAGCCCAGATCCCAGTGGCGAGCACCAGCAGGTAGAAAAACACCACAGCTATCACTCCAGGGATGTTCACCGCCATGATGGAGCTGAGGACACAATGAGCCACAGTGAGGAACTGAATGAATTTTAAAAGATAGCAAATGCTGTAAAAGTGGTTTTACCGAAAAATCAGAAACCTCCCCAGGGCCACAGACCATGAGTCTTTTAGTGCCCCCTGGTGTTTTTACTAAGGTAAGACTTCTGTTGAGTGCTTGTACTCATTATTTGAAATATTATTTTGACAGCTACCCAGTAACATTTCTTGTGTAACACTTGAATTGAAAACGGGCTTCAGCAGAAAGATATTTTTTAATTACTACCTGTCAGTGTCTGGTGAGGAGCAGATGCCTGCACGTAACTGACTGCCATAACTTAATCAAATCAAAGAAAGCACATGCTGTTTATCAAGTTACAACAATGGATACCTCGCTGTCAAACATAAATGCCTACAATCAGTAGTTACAGATTAGATTAGATAGATACTTTATTGATCCTGAAGGAAATTCAGGAAGATGTAACTCCAGTGCTGATGGTGATGGTTGCAATTTTTGGCTAGATTATTTCTTTCAAAGGCTGCACATGTAAGGCTGCTGTTAAACTTTTAAATGTCTCTTTGGGAGGAAATATCAATACACGCATCAGCTTTGTTCAATCCTTTGGCTGCAGCATCTTGAATCTATAGACCCTTCTCACACAGCGTCATCTGATCACGTGATTTCCACAGAGCCGCCATGTTGGATGGCAAAAGCCGGTTGTCATGGCCCCGATTTGGATCAGTCCTGCTGTCTGTTAGCCTAACAAATTAAATTCGTTTTACTCATCAAAAATAGTTTAATGTGTCCTATATCTGTGATAGCATCTGCCAGCTGTCTTTTGAAGTAAAAAAGTTAATGTTGCACTGTTTGACAAAGTTTATTCTTTAAAAAAGTCACATAAAAGATCGCTCCTGCTGTAATCGTCAAATAAAGTAAAAACCGATCTGAAGTCAGTTCTTACTGTCTGCTCAGGTTTATTAGCAGGGTAAACACGTTTTCACGGACATTTAGCAAACGGGAGAGAAAAAGAAAATACAATGTTCAGGACAGCTTGGTATTTGTTCATTTCTGCGTGAGGATATGGCGATTACAGGATTATTTTCACAACATGGAATACTTTTATGGAAATATATCTCAATATTTACTGATTGAGGGTTACTAATCCTGGATTGGACTGGTTTTGGACAGAACCAGTGTTCAAAGGTAAAAAGTCTGTTTTTTCGGTTTGGGCATACTGAGGAATCGTCATTAATTACACATATGTCCTATTTTAAGCATAAAGTTAACTTAATTCCCATTTTGTACAGAACATAAGCTTTCTAACGATGTATATCATGCCTGTATTGACAAAATAATAACCGTGCAAATTATGTCTTTCTGAATCTGGTCGCCGCTAGCTTGAATGAGGTTAAACATGTAAATCCTAATTCTCCATATCTCAGCAAATTTGCCACTTTTTAAGGCCTTAAATTTTGATTTATAATTTTAGACTTGTAAACCTCCGCGGAAAGCCTACTTTATTGAAGTATTTATATTGCCTTTTCACTAATCTGCGTCTCTCATCTGCCTACTCACATGGACAACAGTTGTTTAGGGCACTTTCCATACTAAAGGTCTGTCACCCATCCTGCCACTAAATATTTTTATGCCTCTAAGGAGCTCTCTGCCTCTTGTAAGCTTTTAATTGTGTCCCTATAAAGTGAGCTTGTCGATTGATTGACTAAATAATTGTTGTGATATTCCAAAGCGGATTGTGTGTTGAAGGCTGGTAACCCGTAATTTTGACATCAAATGGGTCTTAAGCATCGACAAGTGAACATTTCTCTAAATATCGCTGTCTGACCCGAACACTTAACGTTAAGTATTGAAACGGTGTAGAAAGTGGTAAATATGAACTCAATTTCTATGCAACACGCTTTCTAGCAGGCTACACCGGCTTTTTGCATCCAAAATGGCGGCATCAACAAACCAAGTCACATGACTGAGAACGGTCTATAGGAAGGAAGGTGCTGTACTGTAACTTAAGTTCCACTGACTGTGGTTAAATGTTGTCTTATAGAGCCATAAACTGGAGAAAAACAGGGCTGCATGCTGTAGATTTAAAAAAACTGATGTAAAAACAAAAGCCCTCAATGCTACACATGCAGATTATTGTCCAACTTTGAGGATGCAGTATGTTTGTCTAACACCTTTTTAGTGGTCATATTATTTTTGGCCACACTAAAATAATGCAATACCTGCCTAGACATCTGCACAATGTAAAAATAAATAAATGTTTCACATATTTCAATCTGTATCTACTGAATCACTTTAAACTGAACTACTGATTTATATAAAACTACTGGTTTATATAACTCCATAATAATGACCTGGATTAACTTTTGTGGACGTGACAAACTGAGCGTCTGAAGAAGGTGCAGGGGTTGGCACCAGCTCAGTTGGGACGGTCCAATATGTTTACAAGTAAAAATTTGAGTAGCAGCTGTCTGGATGAATGTCATTTTCAAGAACATATTAAAATTAGTGCTATCAGAAATTAAAAAAGATGCTGTTCTGAGGAGATCGGGGGATTCTGTGTTGATTGATACCTGGACCCCGTTTGTTGTGAATCTTTGCAATAAACTTCTTTTTTGCACCAGACTTCGTCCACTTTGTCTTATTCCAGCAAGAAGACTCCTGTCTCATCACAGAGGGAGTTATAATAATAATTTCAAGGTTAACAGGGACCTTAGTCTACTGTCCGAGGAGCAGGGGTGAAAGTAGATTTTTGCTTATGCCGGTACTATAACAAATTATGCCTACATATATATTTTTAATAGCAGAAAAAGCAGATATACGAGATTGAGAATGAATCTTGATTATAAATGAAACAGACAGGCTTTGAAAACAAATCAAACGCACCCTATAAAGGCCAACACACACTGGACACACGTCAAAAAATATGCCCCTATTGTTTTCTATGAGGCGCACGGCGGTGGCTGAAAACACATGGTCCCCGTTCTTCTGCAGTAACAAAGATGGTTCTCTGCTCCGTGTGACACAGACACAGCTGTAAACACTGAGGGACAGTAGCTGCTGCTCGGGGGGACACAGGTAGCAGCTGTAAACACTGAGGGACAGTAGCTGCTGCTCGGGGGGACACAGGCAGCAGCTGTAAAAACTGAGGGACAGTAGCTGCTGCTCGGGGGGACACAGGCAGCAGCTCCCGACTCCTGCTGCACTCAGAGCACAGGGAAACTCCTTTCTGTCGCTAACTCGCTAATAAACTGCTTTAGACAGGGGCGGCTCCAGACAAATATCATTGAGGGGGCAATGGGGGGTCCGTATTAAATAAAGAGGGGGCAATGAAATTCTGACGCAACAATATACACCAAAAACAAGAGGCTAAAATCAATAAGCAAAATATAAATTAACATTAGTATTGAGCAACAGTTCTGTCTAGACCAGTGGTGCCCAACCTTTTTCGGCTTGCGATCTACTTTTAAAGTCATCAAGGCCAGGAGATCTACCTTTATTTATTTTTTTTACCCCTTATTTCTATTAAACTTGGTGGGCATTTATCAGGGTTATTATTATTGCAGTGGTTAAACATGAAAATAAAGATAGAAATAACCACTTTAATAAAGTCACATTTTATTAAACTAAAACGATAAACATTAATTATCAACTCAGGACAGGAATAACTGAATCTAATAAATGTAGCATTTGTCAGTGATATTTACAACATTCCATCATTTCCTAAAACTGCTGATTATTATGGATTATAATAGGCCTACTATATTTATAATTATGCCTGAACTAAACTGCAGTATCAATGCAGCTTATCATCAAAGCTCAGCATTATTTTACTAACTAAATGGGGTAAACTAAACAACGCCACCTTGGGGAAAACCCAAGCACTAACTTGAACAGAGGGGTTCCTATTAAAACAGTGCTACAGGTAAGATCTAACGAATGAAAACAGAGAGTAAGGTAGGGTGCAAAATATAACAAAGTTTATTTTCTTTAATAAAAAAAAAAAAAAAAGCCTTTATTTGGAAAATACTAATTTTAAAAACACTAATTCTAAAAATACCCAAATTAACACAAAAAGAAACCAGTAAATGTGAACCTAAATTAATTCTAATTCAACAAACCATAAGCCAAACACAATCAAATTAGTATAAACTGAAAACCAAACTGTTGGTAACAAAAAAAAAAAAAAAAAACAGACTAAAGAAAACTAAATCACACAAAAACTGGTAACCTTAAAGTGCTAAATTTGTGAATACTCTGCATACAGTTAGTAGAGATTAGGTAAAGTGCTTGGTCACAAGTGGCTACAGTTGATTCACAACAGGTATAAAAGACAAGCCATTGAGAGCCAACATTGGGAGCATACATATATTTAAACGGGATAACAAGTGAGAGCTAACATTGAGAACATACAAAACAGCAGTGGCAAGCTGAATAAAGGCAAAACAGCAAATTAGAAGTAGCCCAAATCGTTTACAATTAAATAAATAAAAAAAACAGACGTAAAAGCTACTTACACGGCCCAACGAATTCACCTCAGCCTGGACGTGCTAACCCTGTGGCGTGCACACCTTCATTCAGTTACTAATCAGCGAGTGCAGGGGGGTGGGGGCGTGTGTGTGGCGTAAGGACGCAAGTACACAGGCACACAGGTGTTACGTTCAAGGTACCACGGACATTGAGACATCACCCCTACTAGAAAAATACATACATAAATATAACCACCTGTTTACATTAGTAATATTAGGATAGTTCATTTTGGGTGTAAGCATCAAAGAGGACGATGATTCAGAAGTATAATCAAGTCAGAAGGTTTATTTTAGTATCACACAGGTAAGGTAACAACAGCTGTGCCCCACTGAAAGGGAGAGGGTGAGCAAGCCGTCCAAAAAGGAGTGATCACAGTTTTTATATTATGTATGACAATGTATAACGATTTCTGCATATCATTAAAATGTATTCTTCAAGAAACTCCAGTGCCTCCAGGCCAGAGTTCTCATTACTGCGGTGCGTAATCTTCGTTATCTTCAGGAGCGTCCCACACAACGGCAGGGAGCCCCCACCTGTAACCATGAGTTTCCTAATTTTGTAACCAGCTCATTATTGTGCACTTTTGCAAATGCACAATGTACCTAATCGCAGAGTGACCTTTTGAGTGAAAGGAGAAAAACATCCTTTAGATCAAAGCATTCTTAGTACTATTGAAGCGTTTATTAACCTTAGCAGTAGTACATCAAAATATAGTTTAGTGGTAATACGCAAAGCTATATGTAGAAATATTCAACAGTAACATTGATGAGTGACAGGAGCTCCATGGTAACGCTTTTTCCTCACGCACGGAAACAACAACAAACTACTGAAGGACAAAAACAAAGCAAACAGGTGACATACATCAGGCTCTGACACCTTCCTCACCTTCACCTGTCTCCTCCCTGATACCACTGCCTCTACTCCTGTGTGTGTGTATGTGCGTGTGTGTGTGTATGTGCGTGTGTGTGTGTGTGTGTGTGTGTGTGTGTGTGTGTGTGTGTGTGTGTGTGTGTGTGTGTGTATGTGTGTGTGCGCGCGTGTGTCAGCCCCATGGCAGTGTTCAGAGGCCGCAGGGCGCGAGCCGCCCGCAGCCTCCACAACAGAACCGACGTGAGCGGCCAGAACTCTGATTGTTATTAAGTTGCTTGTATTGGGTTTAGTTCGTAGCTCGTGCGGTTTCCTCGCGCTTCCGCGGTGTCTCGTGTGTTAGAAAGAATCTCAGACTGATCCATCTGCGTGTCATTCAAAAGCCATAGGCAAATGACTTTATTTGGAAAGACATGGCTCCGCGATCTACCCGCACTGCTTTTACGATCGACGGTAGATCGCGATCGCCGGGTTGAGGACCACTGATTAAAGCCTTCTCACGTGTTTGGTGTAATTTGAGGCGGCGCTCCAGGTGTGGTTTGGGCTTAAGACGCGCATGCTCAATGCGTTTGTTTAAGGAAGCGAGACAATCAGTGAATGATGAGAGGGGAGAGGGACATTCTGTGCATTAAATCACATCACAGAGCAATCATAAACCACTAAAACCCACACAGACACATGTATGATGAGACAAAGCACTGCCTGGTTCACATGCTTTAGCGTCAGATTTTGTTTTTTTCCTCATAAAAGCGTCCGCGGTCCCGGCTGCTTTCTAATGTGTGTAAAAGCTGCAAAGACCGGCCACAGCTGATCTCGTTCTAGCCGGTACTGCGTACCCCCTCTAAATCTTATGCCAGTACCGGTAGCAGCTTACTTTCACCCCTGCCTAGGAGTGTTTGGGCCTCAAACAGGAAACCGCTCTGGCCTATCTTCCAACATGCTTCTGGCCAGTTAGAGCACAATTTAAATCTGCTATATAAACTTGGACATTTTATTTTAACACAAAAGTGTTTTGTTTGCATTTATCAAAACCTTCACTGATGTCATCTGTCAACAGGAAAATGAAGAATTGGATTTTCACCTCCACACAGATTCTACCAAACATAAGCTTCCCCTTCCCAGGCTTTGGAGATGTGCAAGATTTATTTGCAGATTTACCAAGTTTTGCACTGAATTCAACCCTGGTGCTGTCCCATAGAGACCCAGTGAAGCTCTGTGTCTATAGGGATTTATACTCGCGCTGCACACCCTCTCTCACCCTCGCACCCTCCTCAGACTCTATAATGAACACTCCTGACTTGTATCCAAACGCCTGTGCAATATTGCTCTGTCAGCACCTTGTGGAAACCTATGCAATATTTATTTATTATTATGTGCCATAATTATTTTATTTTAAGCAGCTATTCACAATGCATACTCCTTACCTATGGTATTTTGAATATCCATACTCTGTCAGACTATATACTGTACATATTTATTATAGTGTATTTAATTTGCTCATATTCTAATTTAGTTTATTTAGCTCTGCTTGTAGTTTAGTCTTTTTATTTATCTTTGGCCAGACTGCTCTCTGATACACTTTGTGCTCTCGTGTGCTAACTGTACTGATGCAACAATGCAATTTCCCCACTGAGGGACTAATAAAGGTTTTCTTATTCTTATCATTATTCTTATTCTCTCTCTTTTCAATGCGTTGATTTTAGAAATAATTCATTACTCTTCTTAGTGATAGCCAGAATCAGCCAGGTGCCAGGAACACTACTCACTGAATTACTTCAACTGTTCAAATATTCCTCATCAAATAATTCCATTGATTTTTTGCACACATGCTCTCAATCAAACACTCTTTATTTGCATCTCTATTATGTCACAGTTCTTTCTATTCCAGTTAATGCAAATACAGCACATTTAATTTGTTAAATAGCAAAGAAAAAGAAATCTCAAACAACTTCACCACAACTTCACCAGAGGCCAAGGGAAGAAAGTGCTCACAATGTCTTGTGCATCATAATACTGCCAACCACTTAGTACTGAAGATGCCAGAAAGATGAACGTATGTCCAACCTTCATACTAACAGATAATAGAGTTTTGTAGATGCCTGCACATAACTGAGTTAATCAAATCAAAGAAACCACATGCTATTTACCAGGTTACAACAATGGATACCTCGCTGTCAAACATAAATGCTGAGAAACAGTAATTACAGATTAGTTTAGATACTTTATTGATCCCAAAGGAAATTCAGGAAGATGTAACTCCAGGTCTCTGAATTTGTGTGTAGCCCTCTATGGGCTTGGCTTTTGGTCACCTGAGTCATCGCCTCGCACCTGAGAAAGATGAATCTACTGCTGCATAGGTGGATGCCCTCATGCCACACAGGGCTACATGAGGCGCTCCTGTTTTACTATGAGCACTCAAAGGCAGAGCCCAAATACTGCCCTGTTAGACCACAGTCAGTTTGAAATTAGGTTTAGTAAGTAAGAAGTAAGCTCATATAATGTATTTTTTTACATATAAATATTCATATTTGATAAAAATGTGATTAATTAATTACAAAGCCTTTAATTAATTAGATTAATTGTTTTAATCCCCTCACACCACTAGTAAAATGTGCTGCAACCAAGATTGGTTTGAAAATATGAATAAAAGCATAATATATTCTCTTTACGTTGCATTTAGACAAACCTCTGAAACTGCACTCTCCAATGGGGCACAAAAATGCAGAAACATTTTCTGGGAGAGACCAAAAACAAACATGTTAGTAACACTTCTGCATAAACTATGTTCTTTGGTCAAACAGTGTATGGCTGTTATACTCTGGCCTTGGTCTATTTCTTTGTTTTCCAGTATTTAGTGTTGAAATGATGCATGCATATACTTTGTGTATGACCGCAAAATATGAACTTGTATCTAACGTTGTGCATACACAGCACTTCATTCATAATAACACTTGTATAGGATTTGCGCAGCACATCTGCTCACTTGTGTAAAATAACCCTGATTGTTGTTTGTTAGCCAAATAATGAATGAATATGTTTATAAGTTGTGCTTTGATCACACATCTTTTTGAAAGAGAAGAGAAGCAGACCCTCTCTAAATAGTTGATTACCACTGCTTTAACGGCAACAGCCCATAAAAAAAAAATGTACCTGTTGATGAAGCAGCGGCCCCAAGCAGAATAGGTGGTATCGCAAATATCAATAGAACTGCAGCCGCTGCAGCGCATGTGAACTTTGCTGCTCTGGTGGAGGAAGCTGCCAAAGTTCTCTGGTGGAGGCTCTGGTTTTTACCATTAATAAGAAATCATCAATCAAGAGCCAGGTCTTGCCCAGATTTAGTTGGCCGATCCACGGAGCGTGTAACGTGTTGTTCATTAACGTTTGACCAATGTTCACAGAGTGAGGGTTCATCAGTGCGAAAGGAACACAGATCCACTGAAAGAAAAAATAAGTATAATAAGTCAGAATGTCCTCATATTCCTCATCAAATAATTCCATAGATTTTTTGCACACATGCTCTCAATCAAACACTCTTTATTTGCATCTCTATTATGTCACAGTTCTTTCTATTCCAGTTAATGCAAATACAGCACATTTAATTTGTTAAATAGCAAAGAAAAAGAAATCTCAAACAACTTCACCACAACTTCACCAGAGGCCAAGGGAAGAAAATGCTCACAATGTCTTGTGCATCATAATACTGCCAACCACTTAGTACTGAAGATGCCAGAAAGATGAACGTATGTCCACCCTTCATACTAACAGATAATAGAGTTTTGTAGATGCCTGCACATAACTGACTGTCATAACTTAGTTAATGAAATCAAAGAAACCACATGCTATTTACCAGGTTACAACAATGGATACCTCGCTGTCAAACATAAATGCTGAGAAACAGTAATTTCAGATTAGTTTAGAGTAGTAATATACATGCACCTTTGGGGGGGGGGGGGGGGGGGGGGTAAAATGCTAATTTGATATCAAATTGTAATTAAAAATGTCAGGAATGTCAGGAATGTTACACAGGTGTTGAAAAGAATGTTAGGAATGTTTATTTCTTTATTGTTTACACAGGTGCTCGACCTATTGACCACTTTCATTCCACCCTTCTCCCATTATTTTATGTTTACACAGGTGTTTGACCTTTTGAACCCTTGCACCCTTCCCCCCTTATTTTATAATGTTTACACAGGTGTTGGAATGAATGTTAGGAATGTTTATTTCTTTATTGTTTACACAGGCGTTGACTTATTGACCTCTTTCATTCCACCCTTCCCCCCTTATTTTATGATGGCTAAACTAATGTAAACACTTAAATACAGAGCAGGACTAATGTAGAATAAAATAAAGAAGGGAAAAACTAATTATTTCATTTGTGTTAGTTTAAAATCTAAACCGAGTAGTTAGTAGTGTAGTATGCCATAGTTTGTAAAGGTGTACCAAGGTAAACAGGTATAGAACTAGATTTAAAGAAAAAGCTGACCGTATCGCTGATGTTGTAACAAAACAATACATTAGTTTGTAAGGTGTTGGGTAAGTCGATGTAAAGAGATATACAAACCTAGAAAGAAAAGATAGAAGAAAAAAGGGGTTATTTTGATAGTGTGTCACTGATTGTAGCAGTGTTAACGGCTATAGTTGTAAACAAAAATGCACAGTTTGTAAGGCACTGGGTACATCAATATAAAGAGATGTAGACCTAATTTTTAAAAAATAAAGAAAGATAATAAAGAGGGAAAACATATCTTTTTTTTTTTTTTTTTCAATCTAGACAAGATTGTTAGTGTTATTAGCTATAGTGGTATAAAGTACGCTAGTTTGAAAAGTGGATCAACGTAAAGAGATATATATTGGACTAAAAAAAGTGAAAGAAATAAAATAAAAAGGGGACAATGTATTAGATGAGGACACAAACTGATCAGATTTTACTGAATAAATGTTATTCTGTTGTTACACTTAAAAAGGTTTTATGATACTGCAGTAGTATTTCTTACCACTGTACTGACAGTGGTTTGTTGGAGCTGAATGAAAATAAACTGTAAAGTATTATATGAATCCATTGAAACAGATAGGTTTGCATTTAAAAAGAGGAAAGAAAGGTTATTTTGAGTGTATGTCACTGGTTTTACATTTTACTAGATGAGGACATAAACTGATCTTTTACTGAATAAATGTAATATTGTTGTTAACTTCTCCTGTGATGTTTGTGTAGTGTTGTGATGTTTGTGTAGTGTTGTGCAGCAGGAGCGTCTCTTACGCTGTACTTTAACACATCACTGTGTAGTGAGCGGTCTATCACTGTGTACACAGCACCAGTATAAAGTACAACTTTTCCACTCATCTACAAAGTTTAGAGAATGAGACCTAAGCATCTATAAGGTGTATTTTTTTCCTCATCAAATGTGAAGTGACTCAGTTCAGCAGCGTGTGTCCAAGTATTAGGATCATTTTGATAAAGTTTACGCTTAGTCAGGTTCAGTTTACTTGTTTCAGTCACACTGCACACTATATCTGTCATAAATGCACATAAACACTTGATGTTAGACAATAACACACCAAATGTGTATTTATTAACAATTCACCTGTTTTTTCTTATTATTACTATTTTTTAATGTAAGTAGAATAATACAAGGTGTGATTTTTATACCAAAGCACACGGTTTATTCAGATCATAAAAACTGTTTAAAACAAGTTGTGACATTTTAGTTTTGTAAAATAAAATAAAATAAAAATACACATTTTCCATCTTGTAATAACATTATTCCATAAATGGTTTGACTCCTTTTCTGAAATATTCATCTCTATAGTACAATGTTTTGTAATTATTATACTGTTTCCATGTTAGCGTACCATCAGTCACAACCAATAAGAACTTCATATCAAAACTCTTAAAATATTTCTTTTCTTTTTGTTGCTTTGTCTATTACGAGACAATTTGTTAATATCAAGCCAGGTTTGAGCAGCTTTATGTTCCCTTTCTATCATCTGCCAACTTTATAAATCTCAATCAAAGCAAAAAGGTTACAAACATCATTAATGAAAATAATAATAAAAGAATTTTTGGAACAATCACAGAACCTTGTGGTATTCCACAGACTATAGTCTTAAATCCTAACAATGTATTGTCTGACTGCACAGTTCATCTGATACCAAACTTTTTCACAATTTCCATTGTAACTGGCTTTTTTTTTTTTTTATTCAAGTTAATGTATATACCTGAGGATATGTATATTTGTCATTATCAAGAGCAGAGATAACCTCCACTAACGAGACATTAATGCATTATGTAGTGGTTCAATTTCCCCTAAATCTACATTGTCTCTCATCGTTTCTTTTTTCCAAACAAAAATATGAATATAACAGAAAGATCTATGGTGCTTGTCACCATTTTTGAATACTTGAGTGACATTAGCTGTCTCCGTGTCGTCTGAAAAGACTCTGTGTTGGAAAGATTGTGTACATATTGTACATTTTAATGCTCTAACAGTTATCATGTATTACAGTAACCCCCACAGTACTATGGAGTTCATATTTTAATTTACTGTGTTAGACTCGTCTACAAAATAACTATAAAAAAGAGTTCTCCCATAGTTTCTAAATTATCTATTTTTTATAAAAGAACTCAGAAACTGCTTGCAACGTTCTACTTGTAGAGGCTTAGAAATGGTCAAAGCTTGGGAAGTGCTACAAAGGGGTTAAACAAAGAGACTAAGAGTAAAAACAGGCACCCCTACAATTTTTGTTTTATCATTTTGATTATATTCTTTTCATTGCAATTATTCATTTGGTTCCTTTGCAGCTCCTTTGAGTTGTGTGCTATTCCCTATACTGTCCACTAGATGGCGTGTATCGCGCAGTGGTAGAGAGTTGGCTCACGCACCAGAGGAAGAATAAATTCTCTTGCTGTGAAGCTAACAGCAGCTGAACACGTGTGCTCTCTCTGTTCTTTACCACAGACCATAAACCCTCTGAGCTGCGACCCAGAGGGGCAACATACTCATATTATTTTTAATGTTATAATGTTTTTTTTCTATTATTGAAACTGAGGTTAAATTATTCTTATAAATCTTTTTTTCTCATTTTCAGTAGTTACATTTTTAAGTATACTTCATATAAAGTGAAATGCTTTTGTCATTTGTGGTTTCCCTTTGCACACACGTCTATTGCCAGAACATTAGTGTTGGTTATAAAGTTCTAACTATTTGGGTACAAATGACACAGAGGTAAACTACATTGCATTTTTTTTTTTTTTTTTTTTTTTGTCTTGAAACCCCAATTCTTTCAAGGGTCCCAAGTCTTGTAAGTTTACATGCAGGCTAATACAAATACCTTTTTTTCCAGAAAAAAACAGGAAAGTGGTCAATAATATCACTTAACAGTAAACCACTGTTTTCCTTGTAATGGATGTTTGTGAAAATACTTAAAAAATAGTTCTCCTCCTGGGTCAATTACAGATATTAAGACATTTTAAGACACATTTTATTTAAGACAAGATTGCAAAGCTTTACATACAAAGACTGATTCCTTACTGCTTGATTTTTATTGCCAGTATTTTTGGTATACAATTTATAAAATGTTCAAAGATATCATATAGATAAACGCAATATAAAAATATACTTGGCTTTGTCTCACTATGTATCTGTTTAGTCTAGCACTTATTCACATCATCCTGAATTCAAATAATAAAATCATACAGTTATAGATTTGGACATAAAAATCTTTTTTCTTAGTTTTTATTAAACAAATAATAACCTTCTAACACAATTGGATCAACTAATACAAAGTCAAATCTCCTTTATAGCAAACACTAGGAATGTGGATGTTAAAGTTTTTAAACATTCATTGATTTGTTCAGAGATTTCTCCTGTTTAAAATGAATAAAGAAAAAAAACAAAAACAAAACAAAAACAATCCAAATCCAGATTTTTAAATTGACTCAAATGCAGCATTAACATTATGTACTTAAGTAAAAATAAAATTGAAACGCTTTATGGCTCTTTTTGGATTTTAAAACACCTACATTTTGTTCCTCACAGTATGTTTTAAATAATAATCTCTATGCTCTGTAATATCAATACTATAATATCAAGCATACAAAATAAAAATCCTTATTGTTTATTGTTTAAATAAATAAAGAAGAGAGAAAATATTTACACATTTACTTTTTCATCACAACTATTAGATGTGAAACGTGTTGGCAGCGTACCATCTGCTCTCCCGATGCAGTCACTTACATCCAGAGTTGGAATGATAACAGTTCCTTTTATCATTATTGACTTGTTTTGTTTGACACCGCCTGGTTTTTGAACACATTTCTGTTTCTAGACCACAATGATTTTCTATATACGACTCTACTGTTTTAAAGTACTTTTGCTTATTGCAATTAGACCCTGTTTAAAATAATGTCTGTTGGTGTTTTTAACACACACCACAAATTAGTCATATTCATCAGTTTACATGAACCATTATAATTACAATACACACAGTAAAAAACAGTAACACCAGACTCAGCTTTTAAGGTAACAAGGTCTGATGCTATACACTTTGGAAAATAACAATATTTATATATAATATATTTGTTTTGGTGTCCATATTATGCTATTTCAGCAGTTGTTGTTTTTTTTGTTAGATGTTTATTTACATATTTCAATGCCCGTCAAGCCAGTGATTTTGGTTTTAGTAAACTCAGCGTCACTGTTGGCCTGGTGTTGGTCGTTACGTGGCAACTTGTTACAAGTTCACTTATTTTGTTTGTCAAGAATAATAGTTTTGGTTCTTAAGAAATCCAGGAGTTGTTGTTCAAGTCTTTGAAGTTCTTCTGACGGAGCATCCTCCCATCATGCACCACTGCTGTAGTCCCAGTACCCATCATGCACCACTGCTGTAGTCCCAGTACCCATCATGCACCACTGCTGTAGTCCCAGTACCCATCATGCACCACTGCTGTAGTCCCAGTACCCATCATGCACCACTGCTGTAGTCCTAGTACCCATCATGCACCACTGCTGTAGTCCCAGTACCCATCATGCACCACTGCTGTAGTCCCAGTACCCATCATGCACCACTGCTGTAGTCCTAGTACCCATCATGCACCACTGCTGTAGTCCCAGTACCCATCATGCACCACTGCTGTAGTCCCAGTACCCATCATGCACCACTGCTGTAGTCCCAGTACCCATCATGCACCACTGCTGTAGTCCCAGTACCCATCATGCACCACTGCTGTAGTCCTAGTACCCATCATGCACCACTGCTGTAGTCCCAGTACCCATCATGCACCACTGCTGTAGTCCCAGTACCCATCATGCACCACTGCTGTAGTCCCAGTACCCATCATGCACCACTGCTGTAGTCCCAGTACCCATCATGCACCACTGCTGTAGTCCTAGTATAGCTCCTCATGCAGTTTGACATCTTTTTAAAAAACAATGGTGGTCACAAGACAAATCTTTCAGGTAATTTTGAAAATGTGCTCTGAAGTAGTTGAGGCTGTAGTATTGTATAAAGTAGTATAGTATATAGTATATAGTAGTAGTAGTATTCACATGGCCTGAGGACTCTAGGGGTTCATAAAACGTCTTTACCAGCCCCTGATCCTAGAGCAATACCCAAACCTCAGATCTGTGATCTGTAACATTTACTGTACCAACAACACTGTTACACTCCATATGAGTGGCATTAGGTTCTAGTGATTATTATTATTATTATTATTTTTTTTTTTTTTTTGGATGGGTTATAAAAAGATATTGAGCGAGGTGATGTAGTAGCCGCCATCTTGGATAGGTCACTGCTTTTCAGCGACTGAACAGCTACAGGTATTGTCTTTGAATCTATCACCAAACAACGTTTGTTCACAAACACAGGCGTTGGAGCGCAGATGTGAAAAACTGTAGCGGTGTGATCAGTTGATTTGATAAATGACATTCAATCAAATAGCGTGTATAGGCCAATGGCACCCAGTTAATCAAACAGATGAACAGAAACAGACACAGATCCAAACAGCCATTTCCCAAGTTCCCCCTCAGGCCCCTCCTAAAAAATCACACTTTACATTTTAAACATGAAGTAAAAAACTTTGTTGTTTTCTATCATTAAAGCCTGTCATCATCGTAGATAGCAAAAGTGGATTAATTTTCATAGCTTTAACTCAAAATGCCAGTTTGTTTACATAATTCCAGATGATGATAAAGAAAACATGAATTATTTACTATTTAAAAAATGCGGATGGGCCGCAATATTACAGTTTCAACTTGGGCAAGATAAACCTTAACTTCTTGTTTTGTTTTACTTTTTTCTGGTAAAAACCCACAGTTACAAATGAAGTGAGTCTAATTGTTCAACCTGGAGCTGCTTTTGTCTTGGTAAATTTGTAACACGACCTTTATTTTAAGCGGACGCAAGGGGGCGCCGTCGGGCTCTATTCGGGTTTAAGAGGTTAAGGTGAAAGGTGTGTATAAAAAGTTAAGAATGTAAGAGGGATAAACTAGTTTTTGTAGAAAAGAAATTGCAATTTTAGCAAAGTTACACTCCCTGACTTTATTCTTGAATCAAAGGAACACTGTTAATTCATCTGAGTGTATTATAATAGGAGCAGGATGTTGATATGCGATGCCAGGTAACAGATTTTGGTGTTAGTCACTGTTTCTGTGTAAAGTACTGTGTCAGAAATTGTATATTTTCTCCCAGTGCTTGTTATGAGTAAAAATTGTGCCAAAAAAAAAAATTACAATGAGTCAAAGTTTTGCTTTATGACTGCAGTTTGAGAGAAGCGCCCTGCACAAAGCCTCCTTCAAAGGTCACACAGAGGTCATGAAGAGGCTGCTGGAGGCCGGGGCCGTCCTGGAGAAAAAGGACAAGGTAGGACAAGCCCACACTGTCCCTCTGTCCCCCTGTCCCAACAACATCTGTGTAACATGTGTGTGCTTTAGCTGGACGCCACCGCCGTGCACTGGGCCTGCAGAGGAGGCAGCCTGCCCGCACTGCAGCTCCT
Organism: Bostrychus sinensis; assembly: GCA_020698575.1. NCBI lineage: Eukaryota > Metazoa > Chordata > Actinopteri > Gobiiformes > Eleotridae > Bostrychus > Bostrychus sinensis. Next base: position 5,948,144 of record CM036254.1, on the reverse strand, counting down.
CATCCACCAGGGGGCCAAGTTCTCCTCCAGAGACAAGGTAGGGCCCAGGACGAGACCACAGGAGTCATTTATATCCAGTGTTTCCTAACCTGGGGCTCCAAGGTGATGAGAAAATATTATTGAACTATTAAAACTTATGAAGGACAAGGTTATTTTTTTGTTTTGTCACACTTTTAGGTTTAATAGCTTGTTTCAAAGAAGAGTTATTTCAATTATTTACATTTTTCTTTGTGATAAATGTATTAGTTTTTAGAGTTTTAAGGTTATTATGCTTTTTTTAAATTTATTTTCATTGTTACCAGATTGGGCTTCTTTTGAACACCTTGAGCTGGAAAAAATAGCATTGGGCTGGTTTCTAAAATTTGGGCTGCTTTTCACAACATTTGGTGGGTTTTTAGAAAATATTCTGGAGAAAATACGAACAAAATAGTTGTTATTTTATGGCCAACAAAGTAGAAATCCACATTTCAATAAACTGCAGTGCTGTGTCCTCCCACTCAGATCATCAGGCCATTTGTTTTAAAGTGAGTGATTCATGTTTAGTTGCTCATATTTCATTCGTTGTTTTGTTTTTTTGTTTTTTTTTCTGACCAGGAAGGAAGTTTTGTGTTCTTTCTTACGTATAACAGTTTTAACATTTAGAGAGATTGTGATTTTGGCTTGGTTTTAATGTGTTGGGTAGGTTTTAAGTTTGGTTTGGGCTGGAAACTGTCAGTGAGATCTGGCAACCCTGTTTATTTTCAACATTAAATACACAGTAAAAATAGCAAATGTAATAGGAGTTTCTATTTTTACTTTATATGTTTATTTTAAAAGGACAGAAACAGATCATTATTTAGTTTTTATTTATTTTTTCATTCACTTTTGGATTTTTTATTTTTGAATTTGAGTACAACTAAAAATAAAATGTCACAGATGTTTTTTTATAAACATTTTTTTGGGGGGAAGTGGTACCCAAGACTGCAACTGCAAGGGTTGAGAAACTTCCTTTGGCGCCCTCTGGTGGACAGAGTCAAACCTACCAACCTTTTTCATTTATCCTAGATGGAAATTTTCTTTTTCCTTTCTCATACTGTATATTTTCCTGTTTTTTCTCGCTGCGGTCAGTTGCACAGCACTCCTCTGCACGTGGCGGTGAGGACGGGACACTGTGAGTGCGCCGAGCATCTCATCCACTGTGGAGCAGACGTCAACGCCAGAGACAGAGTGAGCATTTTACCTCCAGCACGGCACATTTATCAGACCACTGCTGTGGAAAGTTTAAGCTTAAGTACGAACTGAACGTCTTGTTGCAGGACGGAGACACACCGATGCACGACGCTGTGAGAATTAACAGATTCAAGATGATCAAACTGCTGATGATGTACGGAGCCAGTCTTAACACCAAAAATAGTGTAAGTATGCATTTTGTACGTCATAAAAAAATACCCAAACAAAATTATTGCATTATTTGACATTGGTATAATCTTGAACGAGAGTTTTTTTGACATCTTTATTTCAAATTTTTCAAACTTGTCTTGGGGCCTGAAACCAGACAGACTTCTGAGTGACAAACCTGTGTTGCCCTGCAGGATGGAAAAACCCCACTGGAGACACTGTACTCATGGCAGAACGGAGCCAAGAGTCTTTTAAGCAATATCAGCGAGGAGAAGCCCAACCAGTAAAACCCGAGCAGGCCGGAGGGGGAGCAGGATCTGAGCTGGAGAATGAGCCTGCGGGCTTCCGTAGGCTCAACAACGATAAACCACGTCTTTCTGGAGGTCACCGTTTGGTCAGTATTTGTCACTGACAGAGTCGAGACTGATGGGAGAGCTGGAGACGAGGCAGAAGATACGGTTTTACTGACCACTCCCATTCTTTTTGATGATTGCTTTCGTACACAGCAATCTGTTTTCCGTCAGCGTTAGCCACCAGAATGTGCAAACTGTGCATGAACAAGATGGTTTTGAAAAACTCCCAACTAAGTGCGTGTGTTTAATGTCAGTGCCTGGGTAGAGAACATACAGGACTGAATTGATACTTGACTGATACTTGAGACGTCACAATTATTGGAGCATTTAGCGCAGCAAAATGCTTAAGGTTACACACTAAAGTCACTGGAATGATTATGTAAGTTAAGCGTTAGCCACCAGAACTTGCAAATTGCGCATAAACAACAAACAAACTACTTAGATGTTGAACTTATTGGACCATTTAGCGCTACGAAAGCTAATGGCTACAAGCTAAAGTCAATTAAATTATCAGTTATGTAAGTTAAGCAGATAAAAATATATTTTCTATCAGCGTTAGCCACCGGAACTTGCAATCTGTGCGTTAACAAGATGAAACCAATCAACAAACTATTTAGATGTTTTACTTATTGGAGCATTTAGCGCTACGAAGGCTAATGGCTACATGCTAAAGTCAGTGAAATGATAAAAAAGATAGTTTTTGTTAAATGGTAACCAGCTAAGTGCATGTGTCATGAAATAAGAGCCTGGATCAACCCTTAGATGTTGTAGCGTACTTGGAGCATTTAGCACTACAAAAGGCTAATGGCTACATGCTAAAGTCAATGAAATTATCGGTTATGTAAGTTAACCAGATAAAAATATATTTTCTATCAGCGTTAGCCACCAGAACTTGCAATCTGTGCATTAACAAGATGAAACCAATCAACAAACTATTTAGATGTTCTACTTATTGGAGCATTTAGCGCTACGAAAGCTAATGGCTACATGCTAAAGTTGGTGAAATGATAAAAAAGATAGTTTTTGTTAAATGGTAACCAGCTAAGTGCACGTGTCATGAAATAAGAGCCTGGATCAACCCTTAGATGTTGTAGCGTACTTGGAGCATTTAGCACTACAAAAGGCTAAAGGCTACATGCTAAAGTCACTGAAATTATCGGTTATGTAAGTTAAGCAGACAAACTGTGCATAAACAAGATGTTTTTTGTAAATGTCAACCAACTAAGTGCATGTGTTTAAGGTTATAAAATAAAGGGACAGTACCTAAACTTAGATGTTGTATTTTAGCATATTTAACATGACATAAGCTAAAGGCTACATACTAAAGTCAGAGGTTAAGCAGACAGCAATATATTTTCAATTAGCCTTAGCCATTAGAACCTGGAAATTGTGCATAAACAAGATGAAACCAACCAACTAACTTCTTAGATGTCGTACTCATTGGAGCATTTACCGCTACAAAAGCTAATGGCTACATGCTAAAGTCTCAAGTTAGGCAGACAGCAATATATTTTCAACTAGCATTAGCCACTACAACCTGGAAAATGTGCATAAACAAGATGAAACCAACCAACTAAGTGCATGTGTTTAATGTTATAAGGGAGTGGACCGATGCTTAGATGTCATACTCCTTGGACCATTTAGGCTAAAAAAAAAGCTAAAGGCTACATGCTAAAATCACAAAAATGATTGGTTATGTAAGTTAAGCAGATAGAAATATATTTTCTATCAGCGCTAGCCACCGGAACTTGCAATCTGTGCATAAACAAGATAAAACCAACCAACAAACTACTTATATGTTGTACTTATTGGACCATTTAGTGCTACGAAAGCAAACGGCTACATGCTAAAGTCACTGAAATGATATATTATGCAGGAAAAGTAGTAACAGAAACATGGCAGACCACATTTAAAGTACGTACAGGGGTTATCTATCCATCAAAGACCACAAGTTTTAATGTAATAAGTTAGCTCTGGTGAATAGGATTGATTGTCAAAAGGAATGACTTCCAAATATCACACATTCATCTTATTTTCTGGTACTTATTGCTGGACAATGTCTCGTTTTTTTCTTTATTTATTTGAGCTGAAGTCAGCGATACTGTTTGATGACACGTCGATGACTGTCAGAAACACATTCAGGTCGGATTACGTGATTCCATGGATTGTTTTGAGATGAAAATGGTGTTAATTTATCAACGGTAGAGTTAGATATTTTATTTATTGGCCTATGTTGGGAATGCTATGTTTGATGTTTTGATTTACACCGAGTTTGTTGGTCTTATGGGTTTTTTAACTGAAGAAAGGACAGAGCATGTTGTATTCAGACAGACGGCTTCTCTTGTAAAAACATTTTTGAATGGAAATCAATGGGAACTCAACAGTGACGGCAAATTTCCAATTCATTTTCCTTATTGTCTTTTCATGGAATCCCTATAAAGGCTTGACAGAGGCTAACTCATGACAATAACACAATTATTTCATGCACTGATTTCTTAAAGACACACCAATGTTTTTGTATCGTACCTTGATGTGTTTCGGCTGCTTACTTTCTGCAGTCGTCTTCAGAAGTGTCCCAAAATACTAATTCGGGACAAACGGACGTACAAAAACATCAGTCTGTCTATAAGAAATCCACGTAGTATTAGTAGAAGAACAAGTTTCAGACATTTCATTTCGATCAAAAAATTGTATGAAACTTCTGTGAAACATTCTGCAAAATACAGTTTCTGACCACGTTTTTGATCAAAATGAATTGTTTTATGGTTATATGAGTAACTAGCCCTCGTCAGGCCTATGAACTCTTAAAATAGGGATTTATTTTGAAAAGTTAATGGAGAAAATGAACAAAAAAATTGACATCCAGAACCAGGAGGTGGGCGGTCCAAAGGGAGTGAACTCTCTAATTCATAATTAAATTTTTATGTTGACAACAGGCAGGTATAATACATGTTACTGCTTTTACAGATATTTTTCTGTATATTTTTTTAATCATATCCTATATTTAAGGGTCTGGCTGCGAGTACGAGGATATTTTTATGAACTGATATTTTATCTACCTATTTAAAAAAAAAATCAACAAAAAAAGCATAGTTTGTTGCAAAATTCAACTTGTAACAATGGTGAGTGATGAGAAGATGGACAGTAAATGAGACGCCGAAAAAGAAAAGTTTACTATTCAGTATGTAATTAGTCCTAATTTTTCTACACACAAAAAAGTATTGTGATGTAAAAACTCAGAAAACTGTGTTTATCTAAATATCCTTAGCCGGGCCCTAAACTCCACTCCACAGACCTCCAGTGGTTTCCATTCTGCCGCCTCACCACTAAAGGGCACCAGAGTTCAAAAACTGCACCTTAAACCTGAAATTATTTATCTCATACGTGATCTTTGAGGAGTTAATTCTTCACATACGACTGTGACACTTTGACTACCAAGTCTGGTGTTTAGTCTCACTGCAGATATCTGAGGAATTTAACACCAGATATTTTAAACCAGAAGTGACTCTCAAAAGTGTGAAAGAGAAGAAACTGAGGTTTTGTTGGTTTAGAGCATGTTTACTTTGGTTGATATTTAAGTGGAATTTACAGATGTTTTATCTATTGTTATTGTGAATAGCTGTAAATGTTGACATTAATAAATGGATTGCTTTAATAAACAACATTGCAGTCAGTTTTTTGTCTGTCTTATGTCACTGTCTGACCTGCAGTATGTATTGTTTATGCCTCACTGTATTACAGCCTTTCTCTTGATTTACAACATCTTTATGTATTTATTTAAAACTGAATAGACTAAATTCAACATTAATAATTCACATACATGTTATCTCGAGAAAACGACATAATTAAGTCGTTGTAACAAGATAACAGGAGGGGGAAAAAAGCTATGCATCGATGGCCGCTTACGGCTTTCGTACATAATGAAAGTACTAAGATTAAACTTAAAGTGGAACTCAGTAACTCTGCTCGTTTCTTTGCTGTTTTGCTTTTAAATTTTTTTTATCGCGATGTCCCTTTAAAACAGCGTGCAGGCCACCAAAGAATAATGGTGCGTGATCTGGCTCACGTTTGGCACTAGACATCATCACCTGACCATTTTACAGAAGAGAAACATGAATTTATATCAACTTTTAGTTTACAGGACTTGTAAAATCATTAGCCCGGCGTGCTGGAAACGTGAACAGACTGCACATGAGCTTCATTACTCGGAGCGGCTCGGAAGTGAGCTCCCTCACCTCTCGCACAGACGGAGGAGCGCACACACAGCGCACAGGGAAAAACAACAACAAGCCCAGGACGAATGGCAAGAAAGACACATCCAAAGGTTTTATTTAGGCAGCACCTGTTTGCTCCGTTTACCATCGTTCAGAAAGTAGCTTGTTGTTAGCAGCGAGCTAAAGGTAAGCTAAGTGGCTAACAACAGCTAAAGTTTATCTAAAGTTTCAGTGGCCCCTCCCCCGGAGCGTTTCCATGGAGATCAGTGTCTTTACTGAGTATGTGTCTTTCCTCACTGATAGTTTTACAAGACTTGACTTATACTTGGCCCATTATAGATTACTGAGGTGTGGCTTCATGATAAGCTGCTTCTCTATGCATTGCTTGCTACAATACTCTCTCTGTTTTTGAAGGAGAGTAGAATTAAAAGTGGCTAACAAATTATTTATTATTTTATATAATTTTTGGTATTTTTACATGTCACTGTTTTAATATCTACTTTTTAAATTCAATTTCAGTTAATAAGAAATGTACAACAATTTCATTTTGATAAGGAGACACAAATAGACTCTGTAAAAAAAATCATGTTGGTCATAATTACACTGCAACTAAATCTGCAAATAAAAATCATAAAAAATCGTAATCGTGAACATAAAATTGAGAATCGAATCGAATCGTGACTTCAGTGCATCGTTACATCCCTAATAAACAATAAAAACAGTATTAATTATAAGAGAGAGGGAGAGGAAGGTCAGGCTCCTGAGTCCTGCTTGTGTTTTACTGGGTAAAGCCCAGTGTGGAGATTTAGCCCCAGCAAATTAAAAGTGGCATTTGCTCCACAGTGTACTTGTGCTTTAAGAGCAGCTTATTCAGGACAGTTTGTTTGGCTGCCCCTGAGTCCTGCTTTGATTCTGAGGGACCACACAGTGTGGGACATCACTGGTGTATGGGACATCATAAAGTGCAGTGTCACTTTGGATCAGAGAGAAACATAATTGGGGAAAATCTGTAAAATGCCTTGTTTATGAATATATATAAAAAATAAAATGTGTATTATGCTGCGTTCACACCGGACGCGTTTGAGGCGTCAAATTTGCGTCCGACGCGTCTAGTTGGACGCTTGAACATTTTGAAGTCAGACGCTTCATTCGCGTGTCCAATTTTGCTCTGTTCGTGCGTCAAAACAAATGTGTTCAGACGCGAATTCGCGTCATGGGAGGAGTCTGTTGTGCCAGGGTAATGGCCGCTCATTCAGGGCTAAATCCAACTGAGGCCACGCCGGTTTGCTCACCTGTGTCCCGGGTCGGTGCGAGGACATGTCCCCAGGACACTACTGCTGTTTTTAGGCACTCAACACCAGCAGCAGAACGGAGATATGGAAGAGTTTTTTCTTGTTTAATAGCGGTCTCTAGTGGTTTTAGCGGGTTATAGGCTAGGCTAGCCGTCAGTACACAGACTGTTTTTGCTGTTGTTTTGGGGAGTACAGTAACTGCTAATCCAATGAGCTTAGCTCAGCTCACGCTAAAGTTAAGGTCCCCTCTATGTCTTGTTACTATCTATTTGACTGCTGTCTTTATAAAAGTAGTAGAGCTGCTGTAGGCTGTAGCTATAGCTCCACGTTCACATTGACAGCTTCGATAAGTCCACCGTGATTGTTTTGATGGATCTCCGCTTTCTACGTCCTCCCACGTCACTGCAGGAGCTAGATCCTGATTGGTTAATGCGCCGTGAATATTCGCCAAAGTTAGGATTTTTCAACTCGGTGTCGAGAGCGTCAGACGCTCGATTCGTGCGTCAGACGCGTCGACGCTCAATTCGCGCCACGCTGGACGCTTAATTCACGCCGCAGGATGTCTAGACGCGCGTTTACATAGACTTAACATGTAAACCAGACGCCCCAGACGCCTCAAACGCGTCCGGTGTGAACGCAGCATTAGACTATATGTGTAACAATAGGTTAAAGACTTTTATATCAGCTGTATTTAATAACCGCTGTGACTGTCCATATTTCTGTTATTTGTTGCAAAGCATTGGCTCCAAAACTTCCATCTTTGGGTCCTTCTTTGTCTCGTTTAATTCCACATCATCAGCTGATGAGGCTGGCAGTGGTGGTGTTAAGACATGAAACACATCCAGCCTCTCAGGAAGCAGGCCTCTGTTGAAGAGCACAGAGGCCAGGTAGGAGAAGAACAAAATGGCAGCCACGGACACCAGCATGCTGATAGTTTTAATGGGAGAATACTGGACGTAAACTCCATCCTCGAGAGTGCATCCTGGGAAGTGTAGGACTGCAGGTAATCCTACAGACGGCTCTCCGCTCAGCAGACGTAGAGGAAGCCCCACCAGAAAGCCCATAATAGCTCCATAACCGTTTGAAATGTTGAAGAAGAGGACACAGAAGAACTGGGGGAAGATGAAAATGTAAGCTAGGTCTGCGCCTAAGAAATATGAACAATAATGTACTGTTTTTAAGAGTCGTCAGAGAAGTCCCAATCAAACCAGCGACGGCCACTGAAGCACGGATCGCCCACTGGATCTCTCTTTCTGAGGCCTAAAAAAGGAAAAAAAGAGAAAAAGTTCCAATATACTAAACCAGCAAACAAGTTCAAGTTCAAAGTTTAATTAGCCATTTGTAGAGCACAAGTTCTACACATATATGGGAATTTAATTGCATATATCATCGAGTCAATAATAAAACAGAACATCAATAAATAAATACAGCACATGAAAGAATAATAAATATAAAATATAAACCAGGACTAAACCAGCTCTAAACCAGGACTAAACCAGGACTAAACCAGCTCTAAACCAGCTCTAAACCAGGACTAAACCAGCTCTAAACCAGGACTAAACCAGGACTAAACCAGCTCTAAACCAGGACTAAACCAGGACTAAATCAGGACTATACCATGACCAGGGGTGAAAGTAGATTTTTGCTTATGCTGGTACTATAACAAATTATGCCTACATATATATTTTTAATAGCAGAAAAAGCAGATATACGAGGTTGAGAATGAATCTTGATTATAAATGAAAAATATAGACATGGCTTATACAGGTTTAACAGGGTTTAAAAACAAATCAAACGCACCCTATAAAGGCCAACACACACCGGACGCACGTCAAAAAATATGCCCCTATTGTTTTCTATGAGGCGCACGGCGGTGGCTGAAAACACATGGTCCCCGTTCTTCTGCAGTAACAAAGATGGTTCTCTGCTCCGTGTGACACAGACACAGCTGTAAACACTGAGGGACAGTAGCTGCTGCTCGGGGGGACACAGGCAGCAGCTCCCGACTCCTTTCTGCTGCTAAATCGCTAATAACCTGCTTTAGACAGGGGCGGCTCCAGACAAATATCATTGAGGGGGCAATGGGAGGTCCATATTAAATAAAGAGGGGGCAATGAAATTCTGAACATACACCAAAAACAAGAGGCTAAAATCAATAAGCAAAATATAAATTACGGCGCGAGCCGCCCGCAGCCTCCACAACAGAACCGACGTGAGCGGCCAGAACTCTGATTGTTATTAAGTTGCTTGTATTGGGTTTAGTTCGTAGCTCGTGTGGTTTCCTCGCGCTTCCGCGGTGTCTCGTGTTTTAGAAAGAATCTCAGACTGATCCATCTGCGTGTCATTCAAAAGCCATAGGCAAATGACTTTATTTGGAAAGACATGGCTCCGCAATCTACCCGCACTGCTTTTACGATCGACGGTAGATCGCGATCGCCGGGTTGAGGACCACTGATTAAAGCCTTCTCACGCGTTTGGTGTAATTTGAGGCGGCGCTCCAGGTGTGGTTTGGGCTTAAGACGCGCATGCTTAATGCGTTTGTTTAAGGAAGCGAGACAATCAGTGAATGATGAGAGGGGAGAGGGACATTCTGTGCATTAAATCACATCACGGAGCGAGCATAAGCCACTAAAAACCACACAGACACATGTATGATGAGACAAAGCACTGCCTGGTTCACATGCTTTAGCGTCAGATTTTGTTTTTCTCTTAAAAGCGTCCGCGGTCCACGGCTGCTTTCTAATGTGTGTAAAAGCTGCATAGACCTGCCGGACAGCTGATCTCGTTCTAGCCGGTACTGCGTACGCCCTCTAAATCTTATGCCAGTACGTAGTACCGGGCCGTACCGGCTTACTTTCACCCCTGACCATGACTAAACCAGCTCTAAACCAGCTCTAAACCAGCTCTAAACCAGGACTAAACCAGGACTAAACCAGCTCTAAACCAGGACGAAACCAGGACTAAACCAGCTCTAAACCAGCTCTAAACCAGCTCTAAACCAGGACGAAACCAGGACTAAACCAGCTCTAAACCAGGACTAAACCAGGACTAAACCAAGACTAAACCAGGACTAAACCAGGACTAAACCAGCTCTAAACCAGGACGAAACCAGGACTAAACCAGCTCTAAACCAGGACTAAACCAGGACTAAACCAAGACTAAACCAGGACTAAACCAGGACTAAACCAGCTCTAAACCAGGACTAAACCAGGACTAAACTAGAATGAATCAGAGACAAAAATAGGTCTAAACCAGCTCTAAACCAAGACTAAACCAGCTCTAAACCAGGACTAAACCAGGACTAAACCAGGACTAAACCAGGACTAAACCAGCTCTAAACCAAGACTAAACCAGCTCTAAACCAGCTCTAAACCAGGACTAAACCAGGACTAAACCAGGACTAAACTAGAATGAATCAGAGACAAAAATAGGTCTAAACCAGCTCTAAACCAAGACTAAACCAGCTCTAAACCAAGACTAAACCAGCTCTAAACCAGGACTAAACCAGGACTAAACCAGGACTAAACCAGGACTAAACTAGAATGAATCAGAGACAAAAATAGGTCTAAACCAGGAATAAGCAGTGGTCTACATTTAAAATTTAATGCCAACTAATGCAGAACTAGGAATGAAAATGTATAGACTTTTATCAACATCAATGCCATTGTTGATTCTCTTTGTGATTCCTGATATATCTTTGTATAAAAAGTAGTCCTACATGGCGTGAGGACATGGCTGTACCACTACCAGTTCTGACAGATTCGTGGCCTTACAGTTTCTTATGAAGCAGAAATAAAATAGAAGCTTATTAGTATTTTCATGCATGTGGACTAATACAGGCCAATGAAAGTTCAAAAGGAAATGAACAGTCACCTTTGGTGTGAGTACACCTTTAGGGAGGAGAAAACAAGTTGTGGAAATTGTCCAGCACACTTTGTAAACTACCAATCGAAAACAGGTGCTTAGAGGCACTGCTCAGGGGGCGGGCCTTGGAGCAAAGCCAGTTTACAAACACGCAACTGCCCAAGGTGACAATGATAAAAGCCATCATTGGTGGCGGTGCAGACACTGAAGTGGAAAAAACAGAACCGGTTTTGAGGATGAACCGGGGTCAGTGCCCATCCCTGTGCAGGACAGTTTGAGAACCACTGTCCTAGATATCTTGTCGTTATATTTGCTCACAGACAATGTGCTACTGTGTACTTTTCTCTCACCTGAGGCCTTAGGATGTTCTTGTAGATGTTGGCAGAGAAGACAGAAGCAGCAGAGATTAAAGCAGAGTCTGCAGACGACATGACAGCAGCAGCCACACAGCCAATACCAATGATGGAGATGTAGGACGGGGTGAGGTACTGCAGCATGATGGGCAGGACCTGAGGCCCTTTTCCTCGTTCATAAGGAGAGGGTGAACCGTAGGACGTCTGGTTCCAGTCTGAATAAAGAGCAATGCAAAGATTTGTCTCTTGTCAGCTGCACAACGGAGAAAAAAAACTGTCCATCTGCATCTGTTCTGTCAGTCATAATCAATTAGCAGCACACAGTATTTTTAGTAGAGCGGATAACATCAAAAATAATACAAAATTTTAAAATATGTCTGCCATTTTGGATTTTTCCATGGCAAATTGGACAAAAAAGATTGATATCTGAATGCACTGAATCCACTGTAGCAAATTTCATCCATGTATCACAATTTGAACGATTTTTCCATGATCCACCCCTCTATGTGATGATACTGGGAAACAACAAAATACACATAACTTTGTTTTCAACCTTAATTCCAAAAAAGGTTGGGATAGTTGGGTATCTAAAAACACAACTGAACCATATCAAGGGTTAAGACAGACATTTAATAAAAACAAAGTTTATTGTCTCAAAAAATAGAACAAACAACACATGAACCCAAAAACAGATGGCTAGAAATAGAAACTAATAATACTAATAGTAATAAAAACCAGTTGGATTAGCAATAACAAGTAATTATATGGTTTAGCAACTGTTCAATAAGATGACTAGGCATCTTTTGTTATTATGTGTATTGGATTCTTGAGATTAACTGACACTAAATCAAAAGAGGCAGGATCCTGCAAACCACAGCATGTCTCTGGGCCAAAAGCTAATAAATAATGAAAATATACAGTTGGGCTGTGTTTTTATGAATTACATTCAGTCATGTAAATGTAATCCTCTTTGCATTATGCAGCTTTAAAGGGGCGATGTAAAATAACTGCAACTTTTCTGAGCTGATGTTAAAATGTTGTTCCCTCATCACAAACAGACCTGGAGCTGTGTTTTACTTCATTCACACCTGTTTGAGTAATCCTCTATTCTCTAACACAGCAATTCTGTGGCCTCTAAACGCTCGGTTTCACAAACCTCAGCCTCTCCCACGAACCTCCGCCCACTCCAGGAAGCACTGACCAATCAACGAGCCCTAAACATCCAGTCTACTCTCATTCATTTATCTAACAAATGGCGTACGACTCTGTTTCCACTGATTCCTCACAGACATTTTTCATTTTGTAGTAAAATGGTATCATACAAAAAGTTTAAGAAAATAAAAAGTTCTTTTTCCTCTGTGTCCAATGGGGCACAAAAATGCAGAGTCTCTGGGAGAGACCAAAAACAAACATGCTAGTAACACTTCTGCATAAACTATGTTCTTTGGTCAAACAGTGTATGGCTGTAATACTCTGGCCTTGGTCTATTTCTTTGTTTTCCAGTATTTAGTGTTGAAATGATGCATGCATATACTTTGTGTATGACGGCAAAATATAAACTTGTATCTAACGTTGTGCATACACAGCACTTCATTCATAATAACACTTGTATAGGATTTGCGCAGCACATCTGCTCACTTGTGTAAAATAACCCTGATTGTTGTTTGTTAGCCAAATAATGAATTAATGTTTATAAGTTGTGCTTTGAATACACATCTTTTTGAAAGAGAAGAGAAGCAGACCCTCTCTAAATAGTTGATTACCACTGCTTTAACGGCAACAGCCCATAAAAAAAAAATGTACCTGTGGATGAAGCAGCGGCCCCAAGCAGAATAGGTGGTATCGCAAATATCAATAGAACTGCAGCCGCTGCAGCGCATGTGAACTTTGCTGCTCTGGTGGAGGAAGCTGCCAAAGTTCTCTGGTGGAGGCTCTGGTATCCTATACTTCCTACAGCCTGCAGAGAAAGGTTCATATAGACCGTTCTCAGTCACGTGACTTGGTTTGTTGACGCCGCCATTTTGGATGGCAAAAAGCCGGTGTAGCCTGCTAGCGATTAGCGATCATGCATAGAAATTGAGTTCATATTTACCACTTTCTACACCGTTTCAATACTTAACGTTAAGTGTTCAGGTCAGACAGCGATATTTAGAGAAATGTTCACTTGTCGATGCTTAAGACCCATATGATGTCAAAATTACGGGTTACCAGCTTTCAACACACAATCCGCTTTGGAATACCACAACAATTATTTAGTCAATCAATCGACAATCTCACTTTAGAGGGGCACATATAAAAGCTCACAAGAGGCAGAGAGCTCCTTAGAGGCATAACAATATTTAGTGTCAGGATGGTGACAGACCTTTAGTATGGAAAGTGCCCTAAACAACTGTTGTCCATGTGAGTAGGCAGATGAGAGACGCAGATTAGTGAAAAGGCAATATAAATACTTAAATAAAGTAGGTTTTCTGCGGAGGTTTACAAGTCTAAAATTATAAATCAAAATTTAAGGCCTTAAAAAGTGGCAAATTTGCTGAGATATGGAGAATTAGGATTTATATTTGTTTAACCTCATTCAAGCTAGCGGCGACCAGATTCAGAAAGAAACTCCGCGAAAACATAATTTGCACTGTTATTATTTTGTCAATACAGGCATGTTATACACCGTTAATTAATGACGATTCCTCAGTATGCCCAAACCGAAAAAACAGACTTTTTACCTTTGAACGCTGGTTCTGTCCAAAACCAGTCCAATCCAGGATTAGTAACCCTCAATCAGTTTGTATAAATCCACAAGAAAATATCGAGATATATTTCCATAAAAGTATTCCATGTTGTGAAAATAATCCTGTAATCTCCATATCCTCATGCAGAAAAGAACAAATACCAAGCTGTCCTGAACATTGCATTTTCTTTTTCTCTCCAGTTTGCTAAATGTCCGTGAAAACATGTTTACCCTGCTAATAAACCTGATCAGACAGTAAGAACTGACTTCAGATTGGTTTTTACTTTATTTGAGGATTACAGCAGGAGCGATCTTTTATGTGACTTTTTTAAAGAATAAACTTTGTCAAACAGTGCAACATTAACTTTTTTACTTCAAAAGACAGCTGGTAGATGCTATCACAGATATAGGACACATTAAACTATTTTTGATGAGTAAAACGAATTTAATTTGTTAGGCTAACAGACAGCAGGGGCCGTGAAACAACCGGCTTTTGCCATCCAACATGGCGGCTCCGTGGAAATCACGTGATCAGATGACGCTGTGTGAGAAGGGTCTATAGTTACATAACATGGGTTTGAAATATTAACAGAAGTTAAACAGGAAATCTGTTTTTACCATTAATAAGAAATCATCAATCAAGATCCAGGTCTTGCCCAGATTTAGTTGGCCGATCCACGGAGCGTGTAACGTGTTGTTCATTAACGTTTGACCGATGTTCACAGAGTGAGGGTTCATCAGTGCGAAAGGAACACAGATCCACTGAAAGAAAAAACAAGTATAATAAGTCTGAATGTCCTCAGTGATCCAGGTCACCTGGAGAAGAACAAAACCCAGGAACTGGATCCCCTTCGACAGAGACATTGACTTGTGAGGATGCCAAAGAGAACCGGCTGGTCTTCTAGTGCAGAAGTCACTGGAAGACAGGGATCTAGAAATCTGCAAGAAACCCAAACACTCTTCTCCTCCATTGCTCAATTTATCTACTTAGGGCAGGTATAGGAGATTAAAATAACTTCCACTTGGTTCTGTGGACCTTTAAGGGCCATGTTGCACCCTTGCAAAATCCATTTTTGTAGCATAAATGCATGACTATTTCTATCTCCTTCTGTGACCCAAAGTTTAGTTATTTTTATAATTTCATTTAGAGCAAAAAACACCTTACCATTTAGATTTTATTAGACGAATTGCTGAAATGCACTTTTTTACACAATAATGATGAAAGCTTTGCCAGTCAGACGAACTCTTTGCCTATACAATGAAGTTAGTCTGGTTGGTTAATTTCTATGGGCGGAGCAATCACAGGCGGAGTAACCAATCAGAGAAACAAAGGGCGGGGCGTAAGCTGTGCTGACCCATATCCAAAACAAACATGGATGATTCTTGCTGGTTTTGTCATAAAACACCAGAATACACGGCAGAGAACCCAGTTGTACAAAGACTTGAAGAGAAAGTGGGTTTGTTTGAATGTAGTCGTTACGTCAGACGTCAACAGGACTTTACTGCTGTTAAAATGGAAACGAAGAAAAAAAATCACAGAGAGGAAGCAAGAACAGCGCTGACGTCGTATTTAATCTGACTTTTTGTGTTACTGAAATGCAACAGACAGCCCAATTCTGCAGAGGAAGAGGCAGGAGCTGGCCCAATCAAATGAAAACAAGCCTGGCAGAAAGCACTGATGGAGCTGAGTCAGTGTAAAAATTAGGTTTTAAACATAATTTGTATTTACAATATCCTGAAATTATGGATAAACTGTCAGGTTAGCTTCTCACCAGTGTTGTGCATGAACGAATTCAAATGAACGCGTTCATTTTTATGTGAACTTTGAACTGAACGCAACACATTTGTAAATCAAGAACTTGAACGTGAATTTGTTCAGATTATGTGAGATGAACGACGTACGTCACTGCTGGGGTTCAATTAAACGTCAGAATTTGTTTTCACCTGAGTCGAGTGACGAGGTCTGATCGCACTTTTTAAACAGCGCTGTCACTCACTGCCCACGGGCTCCACTCCAAAACTGCACCGCTTCACCAGAGAGCGCTTGTGTGCGCAATGCATCTTGGGTAACGGAGTGTGAAGCCAAACATAGTCGAATCTAATATCTTTGGCTTCACACTACGTTACCCATGATGCACAAGCAAGCAAGCATAACAACAAGCGTAGCCTTCATAGCAACACCGGAGCGGGCAGCAGCAGTCTGACAATGGCAGTGCAAGTGAAGCACAGAGAACACAGACGATGCTGCCTCTAACTATGATCATTTACAGACATTTTACACATCGTCACACAAAGACTGACGGAAAAAAACCTTACTTTCTGTGCAAGCTTATATATGCAAAAACGTCCATTTTGTGTGATAGAATTTAAGATCTACAGTGAGGCTAGAAGGTAGTTAACATGTATAGTGATAGAAGTCATAGTTTGAAAAACAAGTTCAGCCTTTCATTTACATATCTCACCTAAAAATAAAATGAACTGAACTTTGAACTAGTTTAAAATTAAAATTGTGAACTATGAACGTGAACAGTTCACTTTGAATATGTGTGAACTGAACTTTGAACTAGTTCATGAAAAGTGTGAACTTGCACAACACTGCTTCTCACAACATAATCCCACCACTCCAAGCTGCACCGTGGCTTTTTTTGGGCTCGCGCGTCACTTTAGGGCTGGAAACGGTTCACACACGAGACTGATGGAAGTCACATTTAAACTGTAATGTGAACAGCCACGCAAAAAAAAATCTGATTCAAGTAAAAAAAATCAAAATTGAGCATTAAGACCTGCAGTGTGAACGTAGCCTTAGTCATGTTCCTCTGTGCCTAAAGTGGTGGTAGTTACTGAAACCCCAAACCCCACACACTTTTAGTAAATATGCTTTTAGGCTCTCGCAAAGTTTTACAAACCCTGCTAAACTTGTAGAAATTATAAAACGCAGCGTCCATACCAGGCTGACGAAGATGAGGGCCAGCTGTATGACGTCAGTGTAGGCCACAGAGTAGAGGCCTCCGAGCAGAGTGTAGGTGATGGCCACAGCTGCAGAGATCCAGATGCTCACAGAGTAGGACAAGTCCAGAACCACACTCACAGTGGCACCTGTCAAATAATGGACAATATACATTTTTGATATAGTTTAAAAGATGCTAAGAAGTTTGTTCAAAGATTACAATGGTGATTATTTACCTAAACCAATGAATGTTCCACCCATCCAGAGCACATCAACCAAAACTGAGATTAGACATAAAAATCCGGTGAGGACTTTTCCATATTTCTTTTGAAAGGGGTCCATCATGGTGACACACTTTTTGTCTCGCAGCGGCTTAGCAAAGATAAAACCACCTGAGTAGAAAATATATAGAGATAGAGCAATTTGAAATGAGATATATGCAGTGGTGGAAGAATTTCTTTGCCGAAGTAAAAGTACAAATAAAAGTGCAAAAATGTACTCCAGTAAAAGTATCACCTTAAAATTTCTACTTAAATATAAGTATAAAGGTACTTACTTTTAAATGTACTTGTGAGAAAAAAAGTTTAAGAAATTTGACAACTCATTAATGTGTTAAATGTGAAGGATATTGCTGAAAAATGTAGCTGATTTCTAATGAAATGAACAAACTGGTGCAGCAGAAGAGACTGAATCTGTCGCTGAGGTCTGCTGCCTTTATTATTCTGATGTTTCTCAAGGAGTACAACTTTACTGCATCTTTTAATGAGGGTACGACAAAAACACATGATTTTAAACCAAAACTCAAAATTCTTTGTACTGCAAACCAACTCAGAAATGTAGTGGACTAAAAAGTACAGATACTTGCTTTAAAATGTAGTGAAGTAAAATTTACTCAAATAGATATGAAAAAGAAAAGTAAGTACTTTTACTTTGTTACATTCCACCTTTAGATATACAGAACATTTTACTGTTACAGAAACCATGCTGTATGTAATGAATTTACTGTCTTTACTTACAAATAATAAATGAGGAACTGTATGATATGATAAGGATTATGGCTGATATTAATCCCCCGGAGGGAGTGTAGACCAACTCAGTTGTGCCGACAATGAAGGCTCCTCCAACCCACGAAGCTGCAGGACACAATAAAACAATAAAACATTACATACATACATATACCGTATTTTCCGCACTATAAGGCGCATCGGATTATAAGGTGCACCTTCAATGAATGGCCTATTTTAAAATTGTTTTCATATATAGGGCGCACTGCATTATAAGGCGCATCCACTAGATGGAGCTGCGCTAAAGGGAATGTCAATAAAACAGTCAGATAAGTCAGTCAGTCAAACTTTATTAATAGAATACAAACCAGCGTTCTTACAACTCCGTTCACTCCCAAAACAAGTTAGTGCATTCACAATACGGTACCGTACGTACAGGTAGCTCTTATTTGCGCCGCCCTCGGTGAAAACAATGTATTTCCAACTCCATTTGTCACAGTTCAAAGCTACATGAACAGCGTTCGAGCGCTCAGTTTTCTGTCCCCTCAATGTCACAACTCTTCTACTGAGATGGAGCAAAGGCCGCGCCTCCTTGTTCTTTTGCGGCAGGATCCATAAACACGCCTATGGCACACATGAACAGCTGGGACTGGAATTCCCCTTTACCGTTTTTACCGCTGTCACTTCAGCGACGCCCCCTGAATACGGTAGCCATAATTAACCAACACTGATCCATATATAAGGCGCATCGGATTATAAGGCGCACTGTCAGGTTTTTGAGAAAATTAAAGGCTTTTAGGTGCGCCTTATAGTGCGGAAAATACGGTACATATAAAAAATACAATATTTAGAAAAGTAAAATGTCTGAACTTTTTAAGCTTCAGACAGCTTGACTTTTTGTTTCCTTTTTTTAATTCCATCTGGTCACAAAAACACACTTTCAGTTCTACAGGGAAACATGTTTCCTCGCACTGTGCATATGCCAAAGAACACTTCAAGTGTTTGAATCTTTATAGCTTTAAATAATGTATTTGTATTCAAAAGGTCTTCTTTTGGGGAGCTGTTACTTTGACTTTGCAGAGAACACTTGCATTAGGTGTCTGTTGCCCCCTGCTGCCAACAATGAGACAAATTAGCATGGTTATTGGCAACATGATGCATAAATGAGCTGACTCCTTCGTAGTGACAGCAGTTTAAGGCTGAAATGATCAGAACGAGTCTGGGCTTTAGAAATGCGCCGGAGCACTTCCTGGTTTCTCGTGTCTACATAGAGCTGTGAGACCGAGCGTTTTCAGCACTGGAGATGGGAAAGGCCTCAGCATACAGGATTACTCAAACATGCATGAATGAAACAAAATACAACTCCAGGTCTGAGGTAACATTATAACGTGGTAAAAAGCTCGAAAAAGTTGATTTAGCAGAATAGGGAACCTTCAAGATGGGCAGAACTCAAACTGAAATTGGTATAAAGTTTAGAGTGTCAGTGTCTGAACAAACCCTCCCCACCTGCTGCATCCTTAAAGACTTGGACTGCATTAGTAAATGGACTATACCCACTGTGTCAATATTTCTGTAAAGGCAACTGTTGCTGCAATGGACAGTTGTAGTCAGAAATATCCAATCCCCTAAAGATTTTAAGGATCTATCAATGAAAGATTTTTCAAGAAGACAAGAAGATCCTTGACACTTGGTGCAATTTGTTATTTCAAAAAAACTAACAAAAAACCTTACTAACAACCATTTCTTAAAAAGCAACACATCATAACTATGAGGCTGACTCTAGTTTTCTTCTCCTAAAGTTTTTCTCTGCCTTTTGGCCACTCTGGTGTGACAAAAATCTAAGAAACAAAGCCATCACTGGCTTATTGTTATGGCTAACCGGGCCTTGTGAGACCCGAGACTTCGGGGCAGGCCAGGGGGAAATGCTGGTGCCTTTATTCACTCTGCAGCAACTCATTTAGCCATCACACTGACTCCTGACTGTTAAATTAATCCATAATTTGTGGTATAAAGTTACATGGTGTTGCTTGAAAGTGCAAGGTCAGGAACAGAAACAACCACAATTTATGAGCACTGTACTCTTCATGTAACTATACAACCCAGCCCATCCTTGCCATTAAACTATAACACAGTTTACCTGCCAGACAGGTTTGTTCTTATTTAAGATCTATACCTCACAAGGCCATAGTGCAATTGTAGTCAGTAAGGTTGACTTTTAATGGAACAGACATAGAAGACAGAGATGACAGAGATCACACTACTACTACTCACTACCTCCCGAGTGTCTGAAAGTCTACCCCCAACAGTAAATGAAGCAAATGTCCCTGGGTTGATGTAGAGACTGGTCAAGGATGGACTAAGATTAGCTGGTTAGGGGTAACCTTTCAAGCCTAGGAGACAGTGGACACATGTCCACTAACATCTCATGACCCAATATGGAGAAGGTCAAAACAACAGGTCACAGCTGCTACATACAAGTCAAGAAAGCAGGAGACATAAAAAAATTCACGATATCAATTATTTATGGTTAGAAGCCTGTTCTTTTGTTTTCTAGTTTGCGTTGTTTGCCGAGTATTGTAATCACTAACATTAGTTTCATAGTACAGTTTACCACATCAGTAATTACAGTGAGCCTCTCATACATCAGACCTGTCATGGTGAAGACTCCCACCACTAAGCCGATTTGTCGGTTCCCCAGGATGCTCATCTCTATTTCAGACGCTGCATTTTTCTTCTGCTCCCTTCTGGATTTGAAGGAAGCCCAGATCCCAGTGGCGAGCACCAGCAGGTAGAAAAACACCACAGCTATCACTCCAGGGATGTTCACCGCCATGATGGAGCTGAGGACACAATGAGCCACAGTGAGGAACTGAATGAATTTTAAAAGATAGCAAATGCTGTAAAAGTGGTTTTACCGGAAAATCAGAAACCTCCCCAGAGCCACAGACCATGAGAGTCTTTTAGTGCCCCCTGGTGTTTTTACTAAGGTAAGACTTCTGTTGAGTGCTTGTACTCATTATTTGAAATATTATTTTGACAGCTACCCAGTAACATTTCTTGTGTAACACTTGAAATGAAAACTTGTCACATGGGCTTCAGCAGAAAGATAATTTTTTAATTACTACCTGTCAGTGTCTGGTGAGGAGTAGATGCCTGCACGTAACTGACTGCCATAACTTAATCAAATCAAAGAAATCACATGCTGTTTATCAAGTTACAACAATGGATACCTCGCTGTCAAACATAAATGCCTACAATCAGTAGTTACAGATTAGATTAGATAGATACTTTATTGATCCTGAAGGAAATTCAGGAAGATGTAACTCCAGTGCTGATGGTGATGGTTGCAATTTTTGGCTAGATTATTTCTTTCAAAGGCTGCACATGTAAGGCTGCTGTTAAACTTTTAAATGTCTCTTTGGGAGGAAATATCAATACACGCATCAGCTTTGTTCAATCCTTTGGCTGCAGCATCTTGAATCTATAGGAAGGAAGGTGCTGTACTGTAACTTCAGTTCCACTGACTGTGGTTAAATGTTGTCTTATAGAGCCATAAACTGGAGAAAAACAGGGCTGCATGCTGTAGATTAAAAAAAAACTGATGTAAAAACAAAAGCCCTCGATGCTACACATGCAGATTATTGTCCAACTTTGAGGATAGCGTATGTTTGTCTAACACCTTTTTAGTGGTCATATTATTTTTGGCCAC
Source organism: Bostrychus sinensis (assembly GCA_020698575.1). Taxonomy (NCBI): domain Eukaryota; kingdom Metazoa; phylum Chordata; class Actinopteri; order Gobiiformes; family Eleotridae; genus Bostrychus; species Bostrychus sinensis. The sequence goes on along the minus strand of CM036254.1, from coordinate 5,926,306 downwards.
ACTAAAATAATGCAATACCTGCCTAGACATCTGCACAAATGTAAAAATAAATAAATGTTTCACATATTTCAATCTGTATCTACTGAATCACTTTAAACTGAACTACTGAAATAATATTAAACTCATCAGAAAGGGTTTTGTAGAGGTTAGAGAGTTAAAAAAAAAAGCTATAAATGTTACTTTAGATCATTGTAAGACTGGTAACACCGAGGGTTGCTTTTCTTATGGTTTTATGCTAAGTATTAAATTGACCCTAGTGAATGAATGAGAGAGTGAGTGGTTGTCTGTCTGTGTTCGTCTCTGTGTCAGCCCTGCGACAAGCTGGCCCCTGTCCAGGGTGTACCCCGCCTACGGCTCAAAGTTACTGGGATAGGCTCCAGTCACCCACGAGCCCTAACGGGAATAAGCGGTAGAAAATGAATGAATGAATGAATGAATGAATAAACGACACAGAGGTTTGACTTTTTTCAGTGTATGTATCTGTTTAGTCTAGCACTTATTCACATCACCCTGAATTCAAATAATAAAATCATACAGTTATAGATTTGGACATAAAAATCTTTTTTCTTAGTTTTTATTAAACAAATAATAACCTTCTAACACAATTGGATCAACTAATACAAAGTCAAATCTCCTTTATAGCAAACACTAGGAATGTGGATGTTAAAGTTTTTAAACATTCATTGATTTGTTCAGAGATTTCTCCTGTTTAAAATGAATGAAGAAAAAAAAAAACAAAAAAAAAAACAATCCAAATCCAGATTTTTAAATTGACTCAAATGCAGCATTAACATTATGTACTTAAGTAAAAATAAAATTGAAACGCTTTATGGCTCTTTTTGGATTTTAAAACACCTACATTTTGTTCCTCACAGTATGTTTTAAATAATAATCTCTATGCTCTGTAATATCAATACTATAATATCAAGCATACAAAATAAAAATCCTTATTGTTTATTGTTTAAATAAATAAAGAAGAGAGAAAATATTTACACATTTACTTTTTCATCACAACTATTAGATGTGAAACGTGTTGGCAGCGTACCATCTGCTCTCCCGATGCAGTCGCTTACATCCAGAGTTGGAACGATAACAGTTCCTTTTATCATTATTGACTTGTTTTGTTTGACACCGCCTGGTTTTTGAACACATTTCTGTTTCTAGACCACAATGATTTTCTATATACGACTCTACTGTTTTAAAGTACTTTTGCTTATTGTAATTAGACCCTGTTTAAAATAACGTCTGTTGGTGTTTTTAACACACACCACAAATTAGTCATATTCATCAGTTTACATGAACCATTATAATTACAATACACACAGTAAAAAACAGTAACACCAGACTCAGCTTTTAAGGTAACAAGGTCTGATGCTATACACTTTGGAAAATAACAATATTTATATATAATATATTTGTTTTGGTGTCCATATTATGCTATTTCAGCAGTTGTTGTTTTTTTTGTTAGATGTTTATTTACATATTTCAATGCCCGTCAAGCCAGTGATTTTGGTTTTAGTAAACTCAGCATCACTGTTGGCCTGGTGTTGGTCGTTACGTGGCAACTTGTTACAAGTTCACTTATTTTGTTTGTCAAGAATAATAGTTTTGGTACTTAAGAAATCCAGGAGTTGTTGTTCAAGTCTTTGAAGTTCTTCTGACGGAGCATCCTCCCATCATGCACCACTGCTGTAGTCCCAGTACCCATCATGCACCACTGCTGTAGTCCCAGTACCCATCATGCACCACTGCTGTAGTCCCAGTACCCATCATGCACCACTGCTGTAGTCCCAGTACCCATCATGCACCACTGCTGTAGTCCCAGTACCCATCATGCACCACTGCTGTAGTCCTAGTACCCATCATGCACCACTGCTATAGTCCCAGTACCCATCATGCACCACTGCTGTAATCCCAGTACCCATCATGCACCACTGCTGTAGTCCCAGTACCCATCATGCACCACTGCTGTAGTCCCAGTACCCATCATGCACCACTGCTGTAGTCCCAGTACCCATCATGCACCACTGCTGTAGTCCCAGTACCCATCATGCACCACTGCTGTAGTCCCAGTACCCATCATGCACCACTGCTGTAGTCCTAGTATAGCTCCTCATGCAGTTTGACATCTTTTTAAAAAACAATGGTGGTCACAAGACAAATCTTTCAGGTAATTTTGAAAATGTGCTCTGAAGTAGTTGAGGCTGTAGTATTGTATAAAGTAGTATAGTATATAGTATATAGTAGTAGTAGTATTCACATGGCCTGAGGACTCTAGGGGTTCATAAAACGTCTTTACCAGCCCCTGATCTTAGAGCAATACCCAAACCTCAGATCTGTGATCTGTAACATTTACTGTACCAACAACACTGTTACACTCCATATGAGTGGCATTAGGTTCTAGTGATTATTATTATTATTATTATTTTTTTTTTTTTTTGGATGGGTTATAAAAAGATATTGAGCGAGGTGATGTAGTAGCCGCCATCTTGGATAGGTCACTGCTTTTCAGCGACTGAACAGCTACAGGTATTGTCTTTGAATCTATCACCAAACAACGTTTGTTCACAAACACAGGCGTTGGAGCGCAGATGTGAAAAACTGTAGCGGTGTGATCAGTTGATTTGATAAATGACATTCAATCAAATAGCGTGTATAGGCCAATGGCACCCAGTTAATCAAACAGATGAACAGAAACAGACACAGATCCAAACAGCCATTTCCCAAGTTACCCCTCAGGCCCCTCCTAAAAAATCACACTCTACCTCTGAGGTCACTGGGTCACATTTGAACATTTTAAACATGAAGTAAAAAACTTTGTTGTTTTCTATCATTAAAGCCTGTCATCATCGTTGTGATGGAAATTTTAGATTGAGATACTTGACAAAAAGGCAGTGTCTGGATCAAACAGCAAGTTGTCTTTATTTTACTTGTGCACAAGGAGAACACAGCACCCCCCCCCCCCCCCCCCCCCCCCCCCCTTAGCAGAAGGTAGTTTTTATACCAAACATACACAGGAGAGAGTACGTGTCCCAGAGTCACAAGCATATCTTAAGACTTTTGCTCTAATCTTTAAGAAGACGCCATGTCCTAGCCTCGTGTGCACAAAGACACAACATCCTTTGGCCTTACAGCTGCTACGCATGCTGTTGTCCTGTACAGCACTAAGCTCAGATAATAGAATAACAGTAGGATAACACAGAAATTAATGAATTTCCAACACATTTCCTCCCTTTTGATTATAATAAAACCCTTTTTATATTAATCAATAAATAAAATCAATCCCCATTCATCAGTATCATTACCCCTCACAGTTTAAAATGATACCTCATTAAGAAATCACAAACAGACAAAACAATTCCTTTTGTACAAGAAGTAAGACTTAAAACCTTGTAGGATTAAACCTTTGAGCTATAATGCAATTGTAGGAAAATTTCATTCACATATTAAAGGAAAAGTAAAACAAAAGTGAGAAAAAGTCATGAAATTCCTCATACACAAATAGATAGATAGACAGATAGAGAGAGAGAGAGAGAGAGAGAGAGAGAGAGAGAGATACTTGTTTGGCTGCATGTATGGAGGAGGAGGTGCTGTTTTGATAAGCGTCATGCTTATCTGGCACCAGAGACACAGAGCAGTTTGAGTGTAACACAAAGGTGAAAGGCATTCTGTTTGCTTCAGCACAGAAGAGAATGAGACCCAGGGTCAGAGGTGTGGCCCAGTCTGTGACTCATTCACAAACCCCGCCCATCTCCTTCCACTAACAGTGAGAAGACTTTGAGGGAGAGACATGGGGTTTAGAGCAGGGCACATCATAGAGAGAAAGCTGTTCCCCAGTTAGAGAAATAGACACAGCAGAAAAATGTGGATCCCAGTAAAGAATGTGGTGTTCTAAACCACACATCCTCAGGTCTGGGATCTGTTCCTGTGACTCGTGTGATGTGCAGTGCAAGTCATCCTCATGCATACAAGTAGTTCCCTCAGGAGACACCTATTTTGTGCCATTTTGATTAGGTCTGTAGTAATTGGAGTTGGTGGCAATTGCCATTGCTATACATGTAAAGGAGTCCAAGTTCCCAACCTGACTCCTGTGAATATGTTGTTATTGGCCAATTGATCAATTGTTACAACCTGAGGACCTTCTGGTGTGGAGATAGGGCAAATGCCTAATCTGCTCATCAGATCTCAACCCAGAAGATGGACTGGACATAATGTGGAAAATGGAAAAGAGTGCTTAAATTTTTTGCCTGCAGGGTCTGAGCATGAAAATGGAGACATATTGCTCTCGCACAGTGTCACCAGAGGCACTGACAGAGTAAAACATAACGACCACTCATTTTGGGAGATTTCTTAAGACTAGCCTTTTGACCACAGAGTTAGTGGCCCCCGAATCAACAAGAAACACTCCTTTTTCACCATTCAATTCAATGGTATATTCTGGCAAGGCTGTATTTGTCAATGAGACCAGACTTGCATAAGTTGTAGCTGCTGGCTTAGTCTTATTCTCCAAATAAGTGTCTGCTTATGAAATCAATGTGTGTGTGTTAGCAGTAAGCAGTTCTTCATTGCAGAGCTACAGATGTGAATGTGTGTGTGTTGTGGGTGCAGTACCTTCCTCTGGGTGACGTCTCCTCGGTGCGTCTCTCACCGGGCCTGTCCTCGCTGCCCAGTCAGTCTGACCCCTGGGGAGCACTCAGGCCAGGTCCTTCACTGTATCTTTGTGGACCTCACGCATCCAGTGTCCAACTTATACAATCTCGAGTTCAGTGTCCAAACTGTCCTCAAGTGTACCATACGTTGTCTTGGCCTCTATTTTGTCCTTGTTGGACCCTCTGTCCTCTGTTCCAGTGACCACGACCCTTGCCTCGGCCACGTCCTTGTCCTAGGCCTCCGCGCTCTCTGCATCCCGCTGCATGGTCAGAGCAGCTGTGTGTAAGTCCTTGGTGATGCTGTAATTGTCCATTTCCTCACACTGGCAACTTGGACCACTGGACATTGTGAGGAGGAGCCCAGTTCACAGAGTGCAGCTTTAAGACCCGACAGAAACTTGCTTTCTTACGTGATGGGTGCTACAGTCAGTTCAACTCATGTTTAAACTGGTGGACTGGGCTTCCTGTTCTTCTGAGGTCTGATGGCTTGGGTGGCTGCAGGTGGAGCTGTAGCTTGGCCTGATGGTGTAGGTGGATCGTGTCGGCTTTTGGTCTCACTGGCAGGTCACTGGAGGAATCTGGCTCGACCTCGGCTGTTATCTCTGGGGCCGCTCAGGCTGCTGCTGTTGTTGCTGGGGACTGACAGTGGGCAGGAGTCCAGGTCCAGGTGGAGTCCCACCGTGGAGAGGTCTGGAAAAACAGAGGAAACACAGGCAGCAGTATCTGATCTTTTTTTTTTTTTTTTTTTTTACATTTCAAAACAATTTTGTGTTCTTGTACTTTCTCTAAATCAGATTTCCTTTGCTTTTTATTCTTCCGCTTGTTATCAAAATTGTTTTCAATTTTTTGAATTACAAGAAAACATTTTAAATATTCTGTATAGTGTATCCTCTTTCAAGCATCAGTTGAAGAAGTAAGAAAAATGAGATTACAGTGACACAAAGACCTACTATAACCTACAAAGATTGACTTTTAGCTTGACACTCACTCAACTCTTTGTCAGACTCACCCTCCATTGTTGCGGTCCTCTCCACACACACTGACCACAATTTAGTTTAGCCAATAGCAGAAATTTGAATAAACAGGTTTTCTGCTCACCTTTTAGTAGAGGCCGCCCGGGTCAGTGGGAGGAGAAGTTCGCTGCAATGACGATGGTTGACTGGCGCCTTTTTTTTCCCGTGGACTTCTGGCCACGACTTTAGTACTTTCAAATTATGCGAACTTCTGGCCGCGGTGTAGGCTTCAGGCTACTTTTAGTGTCCAATAGAACAGGCTTCAGGCTGTTCGGAGTAGGCTTCTGGCTACTCTCTATTCTTTCCTCGTGAACTTCTGGCCACGGTATTCATATTACATCTTTTCAAACTTCCGGCCGTAACTTTAACAGTCCAATTGTGCGAACTTCTGGCCGCGGTGTAGACTTCAGGCTACTTTTATTGTCCAATAGAACAGACTTCAGGCTGTCCTCGGCCGCATCTTTTAGTGATCCGATTGTGCAAACTTCTGGCCGCGATGTAAACTTCAGGCTACTTTTGGTGTCGAATAGAACAGGCTTCAGGCTGTTCTGAGTACTCTTTTTACGCCGGCGGTTGAGGTGACTTCAGGCCTCCAGGGCTCTAACCCTGTTTTCTTGTTGACCTCATCACGTCGGGGTCACCATAATGACGTGTTCTTTTTCTAATCAATAAAGACTCCAATCAGTTTCTTTTATCTTTTTGTCTTTTTATTCGCATAAGCCAAATTAAACAGAGCTCTGGGTTGGATCTGTCCCTACCGCCTACGTCTTACTCAGGGCTTACGCTGGGCGTCCAACAACGACCGTCCCTATCACACTGAATATATACCCAGGCTCAACTTCATACCACCCACTCCAGATATGGGCATAGTCCAGGATCTGAACTAGTTCTCAGGCAAAGCAGTGCGAGTTGTAAAGGAGGGGCTGTTATCATTAGCAGAGAAGTGCGAGTTGTAAGGGAGGGGCTGTTATCGTTTCTGCTCTCCCCTGAAGGCCGCATCGCCAGCACAGATTGTTCCCTTGCACTTGTTGTGGCGTCTTGAGTTCTGGGTCAGATCCTGGTCACATGATTAGATACATTTCATTATATTTCATTATATTTCATTATATATTTGATCATGTTAAAATCACATACAACACCTTACAGTTTCTTATGAAGCAGAAATAAAATAGAAGCTTATTAGTATTTTCATGCATGTGGACTAATACAGGCCAATGAAAGTTCAAAAGGAAATGAACAGTCACCTTTGGTGTGTGTACACCTTTAGGGAGGAGAAAACAACAAGTTCTGGAAATTGTCCAGCACACTTTGTAAACTACCAATTGAAAACAGGTGCTTAGAGGCACTGCTCAGGGGGCGGGCCTTGGAGCAAAGCCAGTTTACAAACACGCAACTGCCCAAGGTAACAATGATAAAAGCCATCATTGGTGGCGGCGCAGACACTGAAGTGGAAAAAACAGAACCGGTTTTGAGGATGAACCGGGGTCAGTGCCCATCCCTGTGCAGAACCACTGTCCTAGATATCTTGTTGTTATATTTGCTCACAGACAATGTGCTACTGTGTACTTTTCTCTCACCTGAGGCCTTAGGATGTTCTTGTAGATGTTGGCAGAGAAGACAGAAGCAGCAGAGATTAAAGCAGAGTCTGCAGATGACATGACAGCAGCAGCCACACAGCCAATACCAATGATGGAGATGTAGGACGGGGTGAGGTGCTGCAGCATGATGGGCAGGACCTGAGGCCCTTTTCCTCGTTCATAAGGAGAGGGTGAACCGTAGGACGTCTGGTTCCAGTCTGAATAAAGAGCGATGCAAAGATTTGTCTCTTGTCAGCTGCACAACGGAGAAAAAAAACTGTCCATCTGCATCTGTTCTGTCAGTCATAATCAATTAGCAGCACACAGTATTTTTAGTAGAGCGGATAACATCAAAAATAATACAAAATTTTTAAATATGTCTGCCATCTTGGATTTTTGCATGGCAAATTGGACAAAAAAGATTGATATCTGAATGCACTGAATCCACTGTAGCAAATTCCATCCATGTATCACAATTTGAACGATTTTTCCATGATCCACCCCTCTATGTGATGATACTGGGAAACAACAAAATACACATAACTTTGTTTTCAACCTTAATTCCAAAAAAGGTTGGGATAGTTGGGTATCTAAAAACACAACTGAACCATATCAAGGGTTAAGACAGACATTTAATAAAAACAAAATTTATTGTCTCAAAAAATAGAACAAAGAACACATGAACCCAAAAACAGATGGCTAGAAATAGAAACTAATAATACTTATAGTAATAAAAACCAGTTGGATTAGCAATAACAAGTAATTATATGGTTTGGCAACCGTTCAATAAGATGACTAGGCATCTTTTGTTATTATGTGTATTGGATGCTTGAGATGCAGGATCGTGCAAACCACAGCATGTGCTCAGGAACACGTGATATCTCTGAGCCAAAAGCTAATAAATAATGAAAATATACAGTTGGGCTGTGTGTTTATGAATTACATTCAGTCATGTAAATGTAATCCTCTTTGCATTATGCAGCTTTAAATAACTGCAACTTTTCTGAGCTGATGTTAAAATGTTGTTCCCTCATCACAAACAGACCTGGAGCTGTGTTTTACTTCATTCACACCTGTTTGAGTAATCCTCTATTCTCTAACACAGCAATTCTGAGGCCTCTAAATGCTCGGTTTCACAAACCTCAGCCTCTCCCACGAACCTCCGCCCACTCCAGGAAGCACTGACCAATCAACGAGCCCTAAACATCCAGTCTGCCCTCATTCATTTATCTAACAAATGGCGTACGACTCTGTTTCCACTGATTCCTCACAGACATTTTTCATTTTGTAGTAAAATGGTATCATACAAAAAGTTTAAGAAAATAAAAAGTTCTTTTTCCTCTGTGTCCAATGGGGCACAAAAATGCAGAGTCTCTGGGAGAGACCAAAAACAAACATGCTAGTAACACTTCTGCATAAACTATGTTCTTTGGTCAAACAGTGTATGGCTGTTATACTCTGGCCTTGGTCTATTTCTTTGTTTTCCAGTATTTAGTGTTGAAATGATGCATGCATATACTTTGTGTATGACCGCAAAATATAAACTTGTATCTAACGTTGTGCATACACAGCACTTCATTCATAATAACACTTGTATAGGATTTGCACAGCACATCTGCTCACTTGTGTAAAATAACCCTGATTGTTGTTTGTTAGCCAAATAATGAATGAATATGTTTATAAGTTGTGCTTTGAATACACATCTTTTTGAAAAAGAAGAGAAGCAGACCCTCTCTAAATAGTTGATTACCACTGCTTTAACGGCAACAGCCCATAAAAAAAAAATGTACCTGTGGATGAAGCAGCGGCCCCAAGCAGAATAGGTGGTATCGCAAATATCAATAGAACTGCAGCCGCTGCAGCGCATGTGAACTTTGCTGCTCTGGTGGAGGAAGCTGCCAAAGTTCTCTGGTGGAGGCTCTGGTATCCTATACTTCCTACAGCCTGCAGAGAAAGGTTCATATAGACCGTTCTCAGTCACGTGACTTGGTTTGTTGACGCCGCCATTTTGGATGCAAAAAGCCGGTGTAGCCTGCTAGCGATTAGTGATCATGCATAGAAATTGAGTTCATATTTACCACTTTCTACACCGTTTCAATACTTAACGTTAAGTGTTCAGGTCAGACAGCGATATTTAGAGAAATGTTCACTTGTCGATGCTTAAGACCCATATGATGTCAAAATTACGGGTTACCAGCCTTCAACACACAATCCGCTTTGGAATACCACAACAATTATTTAGTCAATCAATCGACAAGCTCACTTTATAGGGACACATATAAAAGCTCACAAGAGGCAGAGAGCTCCTTAGAGGCATAAAAATATTTAGTGGCAGAATGGTGACAGACCTTTAGTATGGAAAGTGCCCTAAACAACTGTTGTCCATGTGAGTAGGCAGATGAGAGACGCAGATTAGTGAAAAGGCAATATAAATACTTCAATAAAGTTGGCTTTCCGCGGAGGTTTACAAGTCTAAAATTATAAATCAAAATTTAAGGCCTTAAAAAGTGGCAAATTTGCTGAGATATGGAGAATTAGGATTTATATATGTTTAACCTCATTCAAGCTAGCGGTGACCAGATTCAGAAAGAAACTCCGCGAAAACATAATTTGCACGGTTATTATTTTGTCAATACAGGCATGATATACATCGTTAGAAAGCTTATGTTCTGTACAAAATGAGAATTAAGTTAACTTTATGCTTAAAATAGGACGTGTGTAATTAATGACGATTCCTCAGTATGCCCATACCGAAAAAACAGACTTTTTTGAACGCTGGTTCTGTCCAAAACCAGTCCAATCCAGGATTAGTAACCCTCAGTCAGTTCGTATAAATCCACAAGTAAATATCGAGATATATTTCCATAAAAGTATTCCATGTTGTGAAAATAATCCTGTAATCTCCATATCCTCACGCAGAAATTATCAAATACCAAGCTGTCCTGAACATTGTATTTTCTTTTTCTCTCCCGTTTGCTAAATGTCCGTGAAAACGTGTTTACCCTGCTAATAAACCTGAGCACACAGTAAGAACTGACTTCAGATCGGTTTTTACTTTATTTGATGATTACAGCAGGAGCGATCTTTTATGTGACTTTTTTAAAGAATAAACTTTGCCAAACAGTGCAACATTAACTTTTTTACTTCAAAAGACAGCTGGTAGATGCTATCACAGATATAGGGCACATTAAACTATTTTTGATGAGTAAAACGAATTTAATTTGTTAGGCTAACAGACAGCAGGGGCCGTGAAACAACCGGCTTTTGCCATCCAACATGGCGGCTCCGTGGAAATCACGTGATCAGATGACGCTGTGTGAGAAGGGTCTATAGTTACATAACATGGGTTTGAAATATTAACAGAAGTTAAACAGGAAATCAGTTTTTACCATAAATAAGAAATCATCAATCAAGATCCAGGTCTTGCCCAGATTTATTTGGCCGATCCACGGAGCGTGTAACGTGTTGTTCATTAACGTTTGACCGATGTTCACAGAGTGAGGGTTCATCAGTGCGAAAGGAACACAGATCCACTGAAAGAAAAAACAAGTATAATAAGTCCGAATGTCCTCAGTGATCCAGGTCACCTGGAGAAGAACAAAACCCAGGAACTGGATCCCCTTCGACAGAGACATTGACTTGTGAGGATGCCAAAGAGAACCGGCTGGTCTTCTAGTGCAGAAGTCACTGGAAGACAGGGATCTAGAAATCTGCAAGAAACCCAAACACTCTTCTCCTCCATTGCTCAATTTATCTACTTAGGGCAGGTATAGGAGATTAAAATAACTTCCACTTGGTTCTGTGGACCTTTAAGGGCCATGTTGCACCCTTGCAAAATCCATTTTTGTAGCATAAATGCATGACTATTTCTATCTCCTTCTGTGACCCAAAGTTTAGTTATTTTTATAATTTCATTTGTTTAGAGCAAAAAACACCTTACCATTTAGATTTTATTATATGAATTGCTGAAATGCACTTTTTTACACAATAATGATGAAAGCCTTGCCAGTCAGACGAACTCTTTGCCTATACAATGAAGTTAGTCTGGTTGGTTAATTTCTATGGGCGGAGCAATCACAGGCGGAGTAACCAATCAGAGAAACAAAGGGCGGGACGTAAGCTGTGCTGACCCATATCCAAAACAAACATGGATGATTCTTGCTGGTTTTGTCATAAAACACCAGAATACACGGCGGAGAACCCAGTTGTACAAAGACTTTAAGAGAAAGTGGGTTTGTTTGAATGTAGTCGTTACGTCAGACGTCAACAGGACTTTACTGTTAAAATGGAAACAGGACAAAGGAAAAAAATGACAGAGAGGAAGCAAGAACAGCGCTGACGTCGTATTTAATCTGACTTTTGTGTTACTGAAAGGCAACAGCCCAATTCTGCAGTGGAAGAGGCAGGAGCTGGCCCAATCAAATGAAAACAAGCCTGGCAGAAAGCACTGATGGAGCTGAGTCAGTGTAAAAATTAGGTTTTAAATCTAATTTGTATTTACAATATCCTGAAATTATGGATAAACTGTCAGGTAAGCTTCTCACAACATAATCCAACCACACTTTTTGGGCTCGCGGGTCACTTTAGGGCCAGAAACGGTTCACACACGAGACTGATGGAAGTCACATTTAAACTGTAATGTGAACAGCCAAGCAAAAAAAAATCTGATTCAAGTAAAAAAATCAAAATTGAGCATTAAGACCTGCAGTGTGAACGTAGCCTTAGTTATGTTCCTCTGTGCCTAAAGTGGTGGTAGTTACTGAAACCCCAAGCCCCACACACTTTTAGTAAATGTGCTTTTAGGCTCTCGCAAAGTTTTACAAACCCTGCTAAACTTGTAGAAATTATAAAACGCAGCGTCCATACCAGGCTGACGAAGATGAGGACCAGCTGTATGACGTCAGAGTAGAGTAGAGTAGAGTCCTCCGAGCAGAGTGTAGGTGATGGCCACAGCTGCAGAGATCCAGATGCTCACAGAGTAGGACAAGTCCAGAACCACACTCACAGTGGCACCTGTCAAATAATGTACAATATACATTTTTTGATATAGTTTAAAAGATGCTGATAAGTTTGTTCAAAGATTACAATGGTGATTATTTACCTAAACCAGTGAATGTTGCACCCATCCAGAGCACATCACCCAAAACTGAGATTAGACATAAAAATCCGGTGAGGACTTTTCCATATTTCTTTTCAAAGGGGTCCATCATGGTGACACACTTTTTGTCTCGCAGCGGCTTAACAAAGATAAAACCACCTGTGTAGAAAATCTATAGAGATAGAGCAATTTGAAATGAGATATATGCAGTGGTGGAAGAAGTACTCAATTTCTTTACAAATAAAAGTGCAAAAATGTACTCCAGTAAAAGTATCACCTAAAAAAGTAAAATGTCTGAACTTTTTAAGCTTCAGACAGCTTGACTTTTTGTTTCCTTTTTTTTATTCCATCTGGTCACAAAAACACACTTTAAGTTCTACAGGGAAACATGTTTCCTCGCACTGTGCATATGCCAAAGAACACTTCAAGTGTTTGAATCTTTATAGCTTTAAATAATGTATTTGTATTCAAAAGGTCTTCTTTTGGAGAGCTGTTACTTTGACTTTGCAGAGAACACTTGCATTAGGTGTCTGTTGCCCCCTGCTGCCAACAATGAGACAAATTAGCATGGTTATTGGCAACATGATGCATAAATGAGCTGACTCCTTCGTAGTGACAGCAGTTTAAGGCTGAAATGATCAGAACGAGTCTGGGCTTTAGAAATGTGCCGGAGCACTTCCTGGTTTCTCGTGTCTACATAGAGCTGTGAGACCGAGCGTTTTCAGCACTGGAGATGGGAAAGGCCTCAGCATACAGGATTACTCAAACATGCATGAATGAAACAAAATACAACTCCAGGTCTGTTTTTGAGGTAACATTATAACTATTCATTATAACTATATATATTCTTAAAAAGCAACACATCATAACTATGAGGCTGACTCTAGTTTTCTTCGCCTAAAGTTTTTCTCTGCCTTTTGGCCACTCTGGTGTGACAAAAATCTAAGAAACAAAGCCGGCTTATTGTTATGGCCAACCGGGCCTTGTGAGACCCGAGACTTCGGGGCAGGCCAGGGGGAAATGCTGGTGCCTTTATTCACCCTGCAGCAACTCATTTAGCCATCACACTGACTCCTGACTGTTTAATTAAGGTAAAAACAATACAAACTCCATAATTTGTGGTATAAAGTTACATGGTGTTGCTTGAAAGTGCAAGGTCAGGAACAGAAACAACCACAATTTATGAGCACTGTACTCTTCATGTAACTATACAACCCAGCCCATCCTTGGCATTAAACTATAACACACAGTTTACCTGCCAGACAGGTTTGTTCTTACTTAAGATTTATAGCTCACGAGGCCATAGTGCCATTGTAGTCAGTAAGGTTGACTTTTAATGGAACAGACATAGAAGACAGAGATGACAGAGATCACACTACTACTACTCACTACCTCCCGAGTGTCTGAAAGTCTACCCCCAACAGTAAATGAAGCAAATGTCCCTGGGTTGATGTAGAGACTGGTCAAGGATGGACTAAGATTAGCTGGTTTAGGGGTAACCTTTCAAGCCTAGGAGACAGTGGACACATGTCCACTAACATCTCATGACCCAATATGGAGAAGGTCAAAACAACAGGTCACAGCTGCTACATACAAGTCAAGAAAGCAGGAGACATAAAAAAATTCACGATATCAATTATTTATGGTTAGAAGCCTGTTCTTTTGTTTTCTAGTTTGCGTTGTTTGCAGAGTATTGTAATCACTAACATTAGTTTCATAGTACAGTTTACCACATCAGTAATTACAGTGAGCCTCTCATACATCTGACCTGTCATGGTGAAGACTCCCACCACTAAGCCGATTTGTCGGTTCCCCAGGATGCTCATCTCTATTTCAGACACTGCATTTTTCTTCTGCTTCCTTCTGGATTTGAAGGAAGCCCAGATCCCAGTGGCGAGCACCAGCAGGTAGAAAAACACCACAGCTATCACTCCAGGGATGTTCACCGCCATGATGGAGCTGAGGACACAATGAGCCACAGTGAGGAACTGAATTAATTTTAAAAGAAAGCAAATGCTGTAAAAGTGCTTTTACCGGAAAATCAGAAACCTCCCCAGGGCCACAGACCATGAGAGTCTTTTAGTGCCCCCTGGTGTTTTTACTAAGGTAAGACTTCTGTTGAGTGCTTGTACTCATTATTTGAAATATTATTTTGACAGCTACCCAGTAACATTTCTTGTGTAACACTTGAATTGAAAACGGGCTTCAGCAGAAAGATATTTTTTAATTACTACCTGTCAGTGTCTGGTGAGGAGCAGATGCCTGCACGTAACTGACTGCCATAACTTAATCAAATCAAAGAAATCACATGCTGTTTATCAAGTTACAACAATGGATACCTCGCTGTCAAACATAAATGCCTACAATCAGTAGTTACAGATTAGATTAGATAGATACTTTATTGATCCTGAAGGAAATTCAGGAAGATGTAACTCCAGTGCTGATGGTGATGGTTGCAATTTTTGGCTAGATTATTTCTTTCAAAGGCTGCACATGTAAGGCTGCTGTTAAACTTTTAAATGTCTCTTTGGGAGGAAATATCAATACACGCATCAGCTTTGTTCAATCCTTTGGCTGCAGCATCTTGAATCTATAGGAAGGAAGGTGCTGTACTGTAACTTCAGTTCCACTGACTGTGGTTAAATGTTGTCTTAGAGCCATAAACTGGAGAAAAACAGGGCTGCATGCTGTAGATTTAAAAAACTGATGTAAAAACAAAAGCCCTCAATGCTACACATGCAGATTATTGTCCAACTTTGAGGATGCAGTATGTTTGTCTAACACCTTTTTAGTGGTCATATTATTTTTGGCCACACTAAAATAATGCAATACCTGCCCAGACATCTGCACAATGTAAAAATAAATAAATGTTTCACATATTTCAATCTGTATCTACTGAATCACTTTAAACTGAACTACTGAAATAATATTAAACTCATCAGAAAGGGTTTTGTAGAGGTTAGTGAGTTAAAAAAGCTATAAATGTTACTTTAGATCATTGTAAGACTGGTAACACCGAGGGTTGCTTTTCTTATGGTTCTTATGGACCAATACACACCATCACACGAACTCTCTGGGTGGAGTCTGCATGTCCTCCCCGTGTTACCGTGGGTTCTCTCCGGGTTCTCCGGCTTCCTCCCACCGTCCAAAGACATGCATGTGTTAGGTGAATTGGTGACTCTAAATTGCCCCTAGTGAATGAATGTGAGAGTGAATGGTTGTCTGTCTGTGTTCGTCTCTGTGTTAGCCCTGCGACAAGCTGGCCCCTGTCCAGGGTGTACCCCGCCTACGGCCCAAAGTTACTGGGATAGGCTCCAGTCACCCGCGACCCCTAACGGGAATAAGCGGTAGAAAATGAATGAATGAATAAAAAGATACTGAGCGAGGTGATGTAGTAGCCGCCATCTTGGATAGGTCACTGCTTTTCAGCGACTGAACAGCTACAGGTATTGTCTTTGAATCTATCACCAAACAACGTTTGTTCACAAACACAGGCGTTGGAGCGCAGATGTGAAAAACTGTAGCGGTGTGATCAGTTGATTTGATAAATGACATTCAATCAAATAGCGTGTATAGGCCAATGGCACCCAGTTAATCAAACAGATGAACAGAAACAGACACAGATCCAAACAGCCATTTCCCAAGTTCCCCCTCAGGCCCCTCCTAAAAAATCACACTCTACCTCTGAGGTCACTGGGTCACATTTGAACATTTTAAACATGAAGTAAAAAACTTTGTTGTTTTCTATCATTAAAGCCTGTCATCATCGTTGTGATGGAAATTTTAGATTGAGATACTTGACAAAAAGGCAGTGTCTGGATCAAACAGCAAGTTGTCTTTATTTTACTTGTGCACAAGGAGAACACAGCACAAAGGAGAGATGCAGAGTGTCCCCCCCCCCCCCTTAGCAGAAGGTAGTTTTTATACCAAACATACACAGGAGAGAGTACGTGTCCCAGAGTCACAAGCATATCTTAAGACTTTTGCTCTAATCTTTAAGAAGACGCCATGTCCTAGCCTCGTGTGCACAAAGACACAACATCCTTTGGCCTTACAGCTGCTACGCATGCTGTTGTCCTGTACAGCACTAAGCTCAGATAATAGAATAACAGTAGGATAACACAGAAATTAATGAATTTCCAACACATTTCCTCCCTTTTGATTATAATAAAACCCTTTTTATATTAATCAATAAATAAAATCAATCCCCATTCATCAGTATCATTACCCCTCACAGTTTAAAATGATACCTCATTAAGAAATCACAAACAGACAAAACAATTCCTTTTGTACAAGAAGTAAGACTTAAAACCTTGTAGGATTAAACCTTTGAGCTATAATGCAATTGTAGGAAAATTTCATTCACATATTAAAGGAAAAGTAAAACAAAAGTGAGAAAAAGTCATGAAATTCCTCATACACAAATAGATAGATAGACAGATAGATAGACAGATAGAGAGAGAGAGAGAGAGAGAGAGAGAGAGAGATACTTGTTTGGCTGCATGTATGGAGGAGGAGGTGCTGTTTTGATAAGCGTCATGCTTATCTGGCACCAGAGACACAGAGCAGTTTGAGTGTAACACAAAGGTGAAAGGCATTCTGTTTGCTTCAGCACAGAAGAGAATGAGACCCAGGGTCAGAGGTGTGGCCCAGTCTGTGACTCATTCACAAACCCCGCCCATCTCCTTCCACTAACAGTGAGAAGACTTTGAGGGAGAGACATGGGGTTTAGAGCAGGGCACATCATAGAGAGAAAGCTGTTCCCCAGTTAGAGAAATAGACACAGCAGAAAAATGTGGATCCCAGTAAAGAATGTGGTGTTCTAAACCACACATCCTCAGGTCTGGGATCTGTTCCTGTGACTCGTGTGATGTGCAGTGCAAGTCATCCTCATGCATACAAGTAGTTCCCTCAGGAGACACCTATTTTGTGCCATTTTGATTAGGTCTGTAGTAATTGGAGTTGGTGGCAATTGCCATTGCTATACATGTAAAGGAGTCCAAGTTCCCAACCTGACTCCTGTGAATATGTTGTTATTGGCCAATTGATCAATTGTTACAACCTGAGGACCTTCTGGTGTGGAGATAGGGCAAATGCCTAATCTGCTCATCAGATCTCAACCCAGAAGATGGACTGGACATAATGTGGAAAATGGAAAAGAGTGCTTAAATTTTTTGCCTGCAGGGTCTGAGCATGAAAATGGAGACATATTGCTCTCGCACAGTGTCACCAGAGGCACTGACAGAGTAAAACATAACGACCACTCATTTTGGGAGATTTCTTAAGACTAGCCTTTTGACCACAGAGTTAGTGGCCCCCGAATCAACAAGAAACACTCCTTTTTCACCATTCAATTCAATGGTATATTCTGGCAAGGCTGTATTTGTCAATGAGACCAGACTTGCATAAGTTGTAGCTGCTGGCTTAGTCTTATTCTCCAAATAAGTGTCTGCTTATGAAATCAATGTGTGTGTGTTAGCAGTAAGCAGTTCTTCATTGCAGAGCTACAGATGTGAATGTGTGTGTGTTGTGGGTGCAGTACCTTCCTCTGGGTGATGTCTCCTCGGTGCGTCTCTCACCGGGCCTGTCCTCGCTGCCCAGTCAGTCTGACCCCTGGGGAGCACTCAGGCGAGGTCCTTCACTGTATCTTTGTGGACCTCACGCATCCAGTGTCCAACTTATACAATCTCGAGTTCAGTGTCCAAACTGTCCTCAAGTGTACCATACGTTGTCTTGGCCTCTATTTTGTCCTTGTTGGACCCTCTGTCCTCTGTTCCAGTGACCACGACCCTTGCCTCGGCCACGTCCTTGTCCTAGGCCTCCGCGCTCTCTGCATCCCGCTGCATGGTCAGAGCAGCTGTGTGTAAGTCCTTGGTGATGCTGTAATTGTCCATTTCCTCACACTGGCAACTTGGACCACTGGACATTGTGAGGAGGAGCCCAGTTCACAGAGTGCAGCTTTAAGACCCGACAGAAACTTGCTTTCTTACGTGATGGGTGCTACAGTCAGTTCAACTCATGTTTAAACTGGTGGACTGGGCTTCCTGTTCTTCTGAGGTCTGATGGCTTGGGTGGCTGCAGGTGGAGCTGTAGCTTGGCCTGATGGTGTAGGTGGATCGTGTCGGCTTTTGGTCTCACTGGCAGGTCACTGGAGGAATCTGGCTCAACCTCGGCTGTTATCTCTGGGGCCGCTCAGGCTGCTGCTGTTGTTGCTGGGGACTGACAGTGGGCAGGAGTCCAGGTCCAGGTGGAGTCCCACCGTGGAGAGGTCTGGAAAAACAGAGGAAACACAGGCAGCAGTATCTGATCTTTTTTTTTTTTTTTTTTTTACATTTCAAAACAATTTTGTGTTCTTGTACTTTCTCTAAATCAGATTTCCTTTGCTTTTTATTCTTCCGCTTGTTATCAAAATTGTTTTCAATTTTTTGAATTACAAGAAAACATTTTAAATATTCTGTATAGTGTATCCTCTTTCAAGCATCAGTTGAAGAAGTAAGAAAAATGAGATTACAGTGACACAAAGACCTACTATAACCTACAAAGATTGACTTTTAGCTTGACACTCACTCAACTCTTTGTCAGACTCACCCTCCATTGTTGCGGTCCTCTCCACACACACTGACCACAATTTAGTTTAGCCAATAGCAGAAATTTGAATAAACAGGTTTTCTGCTCACCTTTTAGTAGAGGCCGCCCGGGTCAGTGGGAGGAGAAGTTCGCTGCAATGACGATGGTTGACTGGCGCCTTTTTTTTCCCGTGGACTTCTGGCCACGACTTTAGTACTTTCAAATTATGCGAACTTCTGGCCGCGGTGTAGGCTTCAGGCTACTTTTAGTGTCCAATAGAACAGGCTTCAGGCTGTTCGGAGTAGGCTTCTGGCTACTCTCTATTCTTTCCTCGTGAACTTCTGGCCACGGTATTCATATTACATCTTTTCAAACTTCCGGCCGTAACTTTAACAGTCCAATTGTGCGAACTTCTGGCCGCGGTGTAGACTTCAGGCTACTTTTATTGTCCAATAGAACAGACTTCAGGCTGTCCTCGGCCGCATCTTTTAGTGATCCGATTGTGCAAACTTCTGGCCGCGATGTAAACTTCAGGCTACTTTTGGTGTCGAATAGAACAGGCTTCAGGCTGTTCTGAGTACTCTTTTTACGCCGGCGGTTGAGGTGACTTCAGGCCTCCAGGGCTCTAACCCTGTTTTCTTGTTGACCTCATCACGTCGGGGTCACCATAATGACGTGTTCTTTTTCTAATCAATAAAGACTCCAATCAGTTTCTTTATCTTTTTGTCTTTTTATTCGCATAAGCCAAATTAAACAGAGCTCTGGGTTGGATCTGTCCCTACCGCCTACGTCTTACTCAGGGCTTACGCTGGGCGTCCAACAACGACCGTCCCTATCACACTGAATATATACCCAGGCTCAACTTCATACCACCCACTCCAGATATGGGCATAGTCCAGGATCTGAACTAGTTCTCAGGCAAAGCAGTGCGAGTTGTAAAGGAGGGGTTGTTATCATTAGCAGAGAAGTGCGAGTTGTAAGGGAGAGGCTGTTATCGTTTCTGCTCTCCCCTGAAGGCCGCATCGCCAGCACAGATTGTTCCCTTGCACTTGTTGTGGCGTCTTGAGTTCTGGGTCAGATCCTGGTCACATGATTAGATACATTTCATTATATTTCATTATATTTCATTATATATTTGATCATGTTAAAATCACATACAACACCTTACAGTTTCTTATGAAGCAGAAATAAAATAGAAGCTTATTAGTATTTTCATGCATGTGGACTAATACAGGCCAATGAAAGTTCAAAAGGAAATGAACAGTCACCTTTGGTGTGTGTACACCTTTAGGGAGGAGAAAACAACAAGTTCTGGAAATTGTCCAGCACACTTTGTAAACTACCAATCGAAAACAGGTGCTTAGAGGCACTGCTCAGGGGGCGGGCCTTGGAGCAAAGCCAGTTTACAAACACGCAACTGCCCAAGGTGACAATGATAAAAGCCATCATTGGTGGCGGCGCAGACACTGAAGTGGAAAAAACAGAACCGGTTTTGAGGATGAACCGGGGTCAGTGCCCATCCCTGTGCAGAACCACTGTCCTAGATATCTTGTTGTTATATTTGCTCACAGACAATGTGCTACTGTGTACTTTTCTCTCACCTGAGGCCTTAGGATGTTCTTGTAGATGTTGGCAGAGAAGACAGAAGCAGCAGAGATTAAAGCAGAGTCTGCAGATGACATGACAGCAGCAGCCACACAGCCAATACCAATGATGGAGATGTAGGACGGGGTGAGGTGCTGCAGCATGATGGGCAGGACCTGAGGCCCTTCTCCTCGTTCATAAGGAGAGGGTGAACCGTAGGACGTCTGGTTCCAGTCTGAATAAAGAGCGATGCAAAGATTTGTCTCTTGTCAGCTGCACAACGGAGAAAAAAAACTGTCCATCTGCATCTGTTCTGTCAGTCATAATCAATTAGCAGCACACAGTATTTTTAGTAGAGCGGATAACATCAAAAATAATACAAAATTTTTAAATATGTCTGCCATCTTGGATTTTTGCATGGCAAATTGGACAAAAAAGATTGATATCTGAATGCACTGAATCCACTGTAGCAAATTCCATCCATGTATCACAATTTGAACGATTTTTCCATGATCCACCCCTCTATGTGATGATACTGGGAAACAACAAAATACACATAACTTTGTTTTCAACCTTAATTCCAAAAAAGGTTGGGATAGTTGGGTATCTAAAAACACAACTGAACCATATCAAGGGTTAAGACAGACATTTAATAAAAACAAAATTTATTGTCTCAAAAAATAGAACAAAGAACACATGAACCCAAAAACAGATGGCTAGAAATAGAAACTAATAATACTTATAGTAATAAAAACCAGTTGGATTAGCAATAACAAGTAATTATATGGTTTGGCAACCGTTCAATAAGCTGACTAGGCATCTTTTGTTATTATGTGTATTGGATGCTTGAGATGCAGGATCGTGCAAACCACAGCATGTGCTCAGGAACACGTGATATCTCTGAGCCAAAAGCTAATAAATAATGAAAATATACAGTTGGGCTGTGTGTTTATGAATTACATTCAGTCATGTAAATGTAATCCTCTTTGCATTATGCAGCTTTAAATAACTGCAACTTTTCTGAGCTGATGTTAAAATGTTGTTCCCTCATCACAAACAGACCTGGAGCTGTGTTTTACTTCATTCACACCTGTTTGAGTAATCCTCTATTCTCTAACACAGCAATTCTGAGGCCTCTAAATGCTCGGTTTCACAAACCTCAGCCTCTCCCACGAACCTCCGCCCACTCCAGGAAGCACTGACCAATCAACGAGCCCTAAACATCCAGTCTGCCCTCATTCATTTATCTAACAAATGGCGTACGACTCTGTTTCCACTGATTCCTCACAGACATTTTTCATTTTGTAGTAAAATGGTATCATACAAAAAGTTTAAGAAAATAAAAAGTTCTTTTTCCTCTGTGTCCAATGGGGCACAAAAATGCAGAGTCTCTGGGAGAGACCAAAAACAAACATGCTAGTAACACTTCTGCATAAACTATGTTCTTTGGTCAAACAGTGTATGGCTGTTATACTCTGGCCTTGGTCTATTTCTTTGTTTTCCAGTATTTAGTGTTGAAATGATGCATGCATATACTTTGTGTATGACCGCAAAATATGAACTTGTATCTAACGTTGTGCATACACAGCACTTCATTCATAATAACACTTGTATAGGATTTGCGCAGCACATCTGCTCACTTGTGTAAAATAACCCTGATTGTTGTTTGTTAGCCAAATAATGAATTAATGTTTATAAGTTGTGCTTTGAATACACATCTTTTTGAAAGAGAAGAGAAGCAGACCCTCTCTAAATAGTTGATTACCACTGCTTTAACGGCAACAGCCCATAAAAAAAAATGTACCTGTGGATGAAGCAGCGGCCCCAAGCAGAATAGGTGGTATCGCAAATATCAATAGAACTGCAGCCGCTGCAGCGCATGTGAACTTTGCTGCTCTGGTGGAGGAAGCTGCCAAAGTTCTCTGGTGGAGGCTCTGGTATCCTATACTTCCTACAGCCTGCAGAGAAAGGTTCATATAGACCGTTCTCAGTCACGTGACTTGGTTTGTTGACGCCGCCATTTTGGATGCAAAAAAGCCGGGTGTAGCCTGCTAGCGATTAGTGATCATGCATAGAAATTGAGTTCATATTTACCACTTTCTACACCGTTTCAATACTTAACGTTAAGTGTTCAGGTCAGACAGCGATATTTAGAGAAATGTTCACTTGTCGATGCTTAAGACCCATATGATGTCAAAATTACGGGTTACCAGCCTTCAACACACAATCCGCTTTGGAATACCACAACAATTATTTAGTCAATCAATCGACAAGCTCACTTATAGGGACACATATAAAAGCTCACAAAGAGGCAGAGAGCTCCTTAGAGGCATAAAAATATTTAGTGCAGAATGGTGACAGACCTTTAGTATGGAAAGTGCCCCTAAACAACTGTTGTCCATGTGAGTAGGCAGATGAGAGACGCAGATTAGTGAAAAGGCAATATAAATACTTCAATAAAGTTGGCTTTCCGCGGAGGTTTACAAGTCTAAAATTATAAATCAAAATTTAAGGCCTTAAAAAGTGGCAAATTTGCTGAGATATGGAGAATTAGGATTTATATGTTTAACCTCATTCAGCTAGCGGTGACCAGATTCAGAAAGAAACTCCGCGAAAACATATTTGCACGGTTATTATTTTGTCAATACAGGCATGATATACATCGTTAGAAAGCTTATGTTCTGTACAAAATGAGAATTAAGTTAACTTTATGCTTAAAATAGGACGTGTGTAATTAATGACGATTCCTCAGTATGCCCAAACCGAAAAAACAGACTTTTTTGAACGCTGGTTCTGTCCAAAACCAGTCCAATCCAGGATTAGTAACCCTCAATCAGTTCGTATAAATCCACAAGTAAATATCGAGATATATTTCCATAAAAGTATTCCATGATTGTGAAAATAATCCTGTAATCTCCATATCCTCACGCAGAAATTATCAAATACCAAGCTGTCCTGAACATTGTATTTTCTTTTTCTCTCCCGTTTGCTAAATGTCCGTGAAACGTGTTTACCCTGCTAATAAACCTGAGCACACAGTAAGAACTGACTTCAGATCGGTTTTTACTTTATTTGATGATTACAGCAGGAGCGATCTTTTATGTGACTTTTTAAAGAATAAACTTTGCCAAACAGTGCAACATTAACTTTTTTACTTCAAAAGACAGCTGGTAGATGCTATCACAGATATAGGGCACATTAAACTATTTTTGATGAGTAAAACGAATTTAATTTGTTAGGCTAACAGACAGCAGGGGCCGTGAAACAACCGGCTTTTGCCATCCAACATGGCGGCTCCGTGGAAATCACGTGGATCAGATGACGCTGTGTGAGAAGGGTCTATAGTTACATAACATGGTTTGAAATATTAACAGAAGTTAACAGGAAATCAGTTTTACCATAAATAAGAAATCATCAATCAAGATCCAGGTCTTGCCCAGATTTATTGCCGATCCACGGAGCGTGTAACGTGTTGTTCATTAACGTTTGACCGATGTTTCACAGAGTGAGGGTTCATCAGTGCGAAAGGAACACAGATCCACTGAAAGAAAAAAACAAGTATAATAAGTCCGAATGTCCTCAGTGATCCAGGTCACCTGGAGAAGAACAAAACCCAGGAACTGGATCCCCTTCGACAGAGACATTGACTTGTGAGGATGCCAAAGAGAACCGGCTGGTCTTCTAGTGCAGAAGTCACTGGAAGACAGGGATCTAGAAATCTGCAAGAAACCCAAACACTCTTCTCCTCCATTGCTCAATTTATCTACTTAGGGCAGGTATAGGAGATTAAAATAACTTCCACTTGGTTCTGTGGACCTTAAGGGCCATGTTTGCACCCTTGCAAAATCCATTTTTGTAGCATAAATGCATGACTATTTCCTATCCTCCTTCTGTGACCCAAAGTTTAGTTATTTTTATAATTTCATTTGTTTAGAGCAAAAAACACCTTACCATTTAGATTTTATTATATGAATTGCTGAAATGCACTTTTTTACACAATAATGATGAAAGCCTTGCCAGTCAGACGAACTCTTTGCCTATACAATGAAGTTAGGTCTGGTTGGTTAATTTCTATGGGCGGAGCAATCACAGGCGGAGGTAACCAATCAGAGAAACAAAGGGCGGGACGTAAGCTGTGCTGACCCATATCCAAAACAAACATGGATGATTCTTGCTGGTTTTGTCATAAAACACCAGAATACACGGCGGAGAACCCAGTTGTACAAAGACTTTAAGAGAAAGTGGGTTTGTTGAATGTAGTCGTTACGTCAGACGTCAACAGGACTTTACTGTTAAAATGGAAACAGGACAAAGGAAAAAAATCACAGAGAGGAAGCAAGAACAGCGCTGACGTCGTATTTAATCTGACTTTTGTGTTACTGAAAGGCAACAGCCCAATTCTGCAGTGGAAGAGGCAGGAGCTGGCCCAATCAAATGAAAACAAGCCTGGCAGAAAGCACTGATGGAGCTGAGTCAGTGTAAAAATTAGGTTTTAAATCTAATTTGTATTTACAATATCCTGAAATTATGGATAAACTGTCAGGTAAGCTTCTCACAACATAATCCAACCACACTTTTTGGGCTCGCGGGTCACTTTAGGGCCAGAAACGGTTCACACACGAGACTGATGGAAGTCACATTTAAACTGTAATGTGAACAGCCAAGCAAAAAAAAATCTGATTCAAGTAAAAAAATCAAAATTGAGCATTAAGACCTGCAGTGTGAACGTAGCCTTAGTTATGTTCCTCTGTGCCTAAAGTGGTGGTAGTTACTGAAACCCCAAGCCCCACACACTTTTAGTAAATGTGCTTTAGGCTCTCGCAAAGTTTTACAAACCCTGCTAAACTTGTAGAAATTATAAAACGCAGCGTCCATACCAGGCTGACGAAGATGAGGACCAGCTGTATGACGTCAGAGTAGAGTAGAGTAGAGTCCTCCGAGCAGAGTGTAGGTGATGGCCACAGCTGCAGAGATCCAGATGCTCACAGAGTAGGACAAGTCCAGAACCACACTCACAGTGGCACCTGTCAAATAATGTACAATATACATTTTTGATATAGTTTAAAAGATGCTGATAAGTTTGTTCAAAGATTACAATGGTGATTATTTACCTAAACCAGTGAATGTTCCACCCATCCAGAGCACATCAACCAAAACTGAGATTAGACATAAAAATCCGGTGAGGACTTTTCCATATTTCTTTTCAAAGGGGTCCATCATGGTGACACACTTTTGTCTCGCAGCGGCTTAACAAAGATAAAACCACCTGTGTAGAAAATCTATAGAGATAGAGCAATTTGAAATGAGATATATGCAGTGGTGGAAGAAGTACTCAATTTCTTTACAAATAAAAGTGCAAAAATGTACTCCAGTAAAAGTATCACCTAAAAAAGTAAAATGTCTGAACTTTTTAAGCTTCAGACAGCTTGACTTTTTGTTTCCTTTTTTTTATTCCATCTGGTCACAAAAACACACTTTAAGTTCTACAGGGAAACATGTTTCCTCGCACTGTGCATATGCCAAAGAACACTTCAAGTGTTTGAATCTTTATAGCTTTAAATAATGTATTTGTATTCAAAAGGTCTTCTTTTGGGAGCTGTTACTTTGACTTTGCAGAGAACACTTGCATTAGGTGTCTGTTGCCCCCTGCTGCCAACAATGAGACAAATTAGCATGGTTATTGGCAACATGATGCATAAATGAGCTGACTCCTTCGTAGTGACAGCAGTTTAAGGCTGAAATGATCAGAACGAGTCTGGGCTTTAGAAATGTGCCGGAGCACTTCCTGGTTTCTCGTGTCTACATAGAGCTGTGAGACCGAGCGTTTCAGCACTGGAGATGGGAAAGGCCTCAGCATACAGGATTACTCAAACATGCATGAATGAAACAAAATACAACTCCAGGTCTGTTTTTGAGGTAACATTATAAATTCATTATAACTATATATATTCTTAAAAAGCACACATAATAACTATGAGGCTGACTCTAGTTTTCTTCGCCTAAAGTTTTTCTCTGCCTTTTGGCCACTCTGGTGTGACAAAAATCTAAAAACAAAGCCGGCTTATTGTTATGGCCAACCGGGCCTTGTGAGACCCGAGACTTCGGGGCAGGCCAGGGGGAAATGCTGGTGCCTTTATTCACCCTGCAGCAACTCATTTAGCACACACACTGACTCCTGACTGTTTAATTAAGGTAAAAACAATACAAACTCCATAATTTGTGTATAAAGTTACATGGTGTTGCTTGAAAGTGCAAGGTCAGGAACAGAAACAACCACAATTTATGAGCACTGTACTCTTCATGTAACTATACAACCCAGCCCATCCTTGGCATTAAACTATAACACACAGTTTACCTGCCAGACAGGTTTGTTCTTACTTAAGATTTATAGCTCACGAGGCCATAGTGCCATTGTAGTCAGTAAGGTTGACTTTTAATGGAACAGACATAGAAGACAGAGATGACAGAGATCACACTACTACTACTCACTACCTCCCGAGTGTCTGAAAGTCTACCCCCAACAGTAAATGAAGCAAATGTCCCTGGGTTGATGTAGAGACTGGTCAAGGATGGACTAAGATTAGCTGTTTAGGGGTAACCTTTCAAGCCTAGGAGACAGTGGACACATGTCCACTAACATCTCATGACCCAATATGGAGAAGGTCAAAACAACAGGTCACAGCTGCTACATACAAGTCAAGAAAGCAGGAGACAAAAAAATTCACGATATCAATTATTTATGGTTAGAAGCCTGTTCTTTTGTTTTCTAGTTTGCGTTGTTTGCAGAGTATTGTAATCACTAACATTAGTTTCATAGTACAGTTTACCACATCAGTAATTACAGTGAGCCTCTCATACATCAGACCTGTCATGGTGAAGACTCCCACCACTAAGCCGATTTGTCGGTTCCCAGGATGCTCATCTCTATTTCAGACACTGCATTTTCTTCTGCTTCCTTCTGGATTTGAAGGAAGCCCAGATCCCAGTGGCGAGCACCAGCAGGTAGAAAAACACCACAGCTATCACTCCAGGGATGTTCACCGCCATGATGGAGCTGAGGACACAATGAGCCACAGTGAGGAACTGAATTAATTTTAAAAGAAAGCAAATGCTGTAAAAGTGCTTTTACCGGAAAATCAGAAACCCCCCAGGGCCACAGACCATGAGAGTCTTTTAGTGCCCCCTGGTGTTTTTACTAAGGTAAGACTTCTGTTGAGTGCTTGTACTCATTATTTGAAATATTATTTTGACAGCTACCCAGTAACATTTCTTGTGTAACACTTGAATTGAAAACGGGCTTCAGCAGAAAGATTTTTTAATTACTACCTGTCAGTGTCTGGTGAGGAGCAGATGCCTGCACGTAACTGACTGCCATAACTTAATCAAATCAAAGAAATCACATGCTGTTTATCAAGTTACAACAATGGATACCTCGCTGTCAAACATAAATGCCTACAATCAGTAGTTACAGATTAGATTAGATAGATACTTTATTGATCCTGAAGGAAATTCAGGAAGATGTAACTCCAGTGCTGATGGTGATGGTTGCAATTTTTGGCTAGATTATTTCTTTCAAAGGCTGCACATGTAAGGCTGCTGTTAAACTTTTAAATGTCTCTTTGGGAGGAAATATCAATACACGCATCAGCTTTGTTCAATCCTTGGCTGCAGCATCTTGAATCTATAGGAAGGAAGGTGCTGTACTGTAACTTCAGTTCCACTGACTGTGGTTAAATGTTGTCTTAGAGCCATAAACTGGAGAAAAACAGGGCTGCATGCTGTAGATTTAAAAAACTGATGTAAAACACAAAAGCCCTCAATGCTACACATGCAGATTATTGTCCAACTTTGAGGATGCAGTATGTTTGTCTAACACCTTTTTAGTGGTCATATTATTTTGGCCACACTAAAATAATGCAATACCTGCCCAGACATCTGCACAATGTAAAAAAAATAAATGTTTCACATATTTCAATCTGTATCTACTGAATCACTTTAAACTGAACTACTGAAAATTAAAACTCATCAGAAAGGGTTTTGTAGAGGTTAGGAGTTAAAAAGCTTATAAAGTTACTTTAGATCATTGTAAGACTGGTAACACCGAGGGTTGCTTTCTTATGGTTCTTATGGACCATACACACCATCACACGAACTCTCTGGGTGGAGTCTGCATGTCCCTACCCGTGTTCCCGTGGGTTCTCCGGGTTCTCCGGCTTCCTCCCACCGTCCAAAGACATGCATGTTAGGTGAATTGGTGACTCTAAATTGCCCCTAGTGAATGAATGTGAGAGTGAATGGTTGTCTGTCTGTGTTCGTCTCTGTGTTAGCCCTGCGACAAGCTGGCCCCTGTCCAGGGTGCGTACCCCGCCTACGGCCCAAAGTTACTGGATAGGCTCCAGTCACCGCGACCCCTAACGGGAATAAGCGGTAGAAAATGAATGAATGAATAAAAAGATACTGAGCGAGGTGATGTAGTAGCCGCCATCTTGGATGGCACTGCTTTTCAGCGACTGAACAGCTACAGGTATTGTCTTTGAATCATCACCAACAACGTTGTTCACAAACACAGGCGTTGGAGCGCAGATGTGAAAAACTGTAGCGGTGTGATCAGTTGATTGATAAATACATGTCAATCAAAGCGTGTATAGGCCAATGGCAGTTAATCAAACAGATGAACGAAACAGACACAGATCCAAACAGCCATTTCAAGTTCCCCCTCAGGCCCCTCTAAAAAAATCACACTCACCTCTGAGGTCACGTGGGTCACATTTGAACATTTTTAAACATGAAGTAAAAAACTTTGTTGTTTTCTATCATTAAAGCCTGTCATCATCGTTGTGATGGAAATTTTAGATTGAGAACTGACAAAAAGGCAGTGTCTGGATCAAACAGCAAGTTGTTTATTTTATTGTCACAAGGAGAACACAGCACAAGGAGAGATGCAGAGTGTCCCCCCCCCCCCTTAGCAGAAGGTAGTTTTTATACCAAACATACACAGGAGAGAGTACGTGTCCCAGAGTCACAAGCATATCTTAAGACTTTTGCTCTAATCTTTAAGAAGACGCCATGTCCTAGCCTCGTGTGCACAAAGACACAACATCCTTTGGCCTTACAGCTGCTACGCATGCTGTTGTCCTGTACAGCACTAAGCTCAGATAATAGAATAACAGTAGGATAACACAGAAATTAATGAATTTCCAACACATTTCCTCCCTTTTGATTATAATAAAACCCTTTTTATATTAATCAATAAATAAAATCAATCCCCATTCATCAGTATCATTACCCCTCACAGTTTAAAATGATACCTCATTAAGAAATCACAAACAGACAAAACAATTCCTTTGTACAAGAAGTAAGACTTAAAACCTTGTAGGATTAAACCTTTGAGCTATAATGCAATTGTAGGAAAATTTCATTCACATATTAAAGGAAAAGTAAAACAAAAGTGGAAAAAGTCATGAAATTCCTCATACACAAATAGATAGATAGACAGATAGAGACAGATAGAGAGAGAGAGAGAGAGAGAGAGAGAGAGAGATACTTGTTTGGCTGCATGTATGGAGGAGGAGGTGCTGTTTTGATAAGCGTCATGCTTATCTGGCACCAGAGACACAGAGCAGTTTGAGTGTAACACAAAGGTGAAAGGCATTCTGTTTGCTTCAGCACAGAAGAGAATGAGACCCAGGGTCAGAGGTGTGGCCCAGTCTGTGACTCATTCACAAACCCCGCCCATCTCCTTCCACTAACAGTGAGAAGACTTTGAGGGAGAGACATGGGGTTTAGAGCAGGGCACATCATAGAGAGAAAGCTGTTCCCCAGTTAGAGAAATAGACACAGCAGAAAAATGTGGATCCCAGTAAAGAATGTGGTGTTCTAAACCACACATCCTCAGGTCTGGATCTGTTCCTGTGACTCGTGTGATGTGCAGTGCAAGTCATCCTCATGCATACAAGTAGTTCCCTCAGGAGACACCTATTTTGTGCCATTTTGATTAGGTCTGTAGTAATTGGAGTTGGTGGCAATTGCCATTGCTATACATGTAAAGGAGTCCAAGTTCCCAACCTGACTCCTGTGAATATGTTGTTATTGGCCAATTGATCAATTGTTACAACCTGAGGACCTTCTGGTGTGGAGATAGGGCAAATGCCTAATCTGCTCATCAGATCTCAACCCAGAAGATGGACTGGACATAATGTGGAAAATGGAAAAGAGTGCTTAAATTTTTGCCTGCAGGGTCTGAGCATGAAAATGGAGACATATTGCTCTCGCACAGTGTCACAGAGGCACTGACAGAGTAAAACATAACGACCACTCATTTTGGGAGATTTCTTAAGACTAGCCTTTTGACCACAGAGTTAGTGGCCCCGAATCAACAAGAAACACTCCTTTTTCACCATTCAATTCAATGGTATATTCTGGCAAGGCTGTATTTGTCAATGAGACCAGACTTGCATAAGTTGTAGCTGCTGGCTTAGTCTTATTCTCCAAATAAGTGTCTGCTTATGAAATCAATGTGTGTGTGTTAGCAGTAAGCAGTTCTTCATTGCAGAGCTACAGATGTGAATGTGTGTGTTGTGGGTGCAGTACCTTCCTCTGGGTGACGTCTCCTCGGTGCGTCTCTCACCGGGCCTGTCCTCGCTGCCCAGTCAGTCTGACCCCTGGGGAGCACTCAGGCGAGGTCCTTCACTGTATCTTTGTGGACCTCACGCATCCAGTGTCCAACTTATACAATCTCGAGTTCAGTGTCCAAACTGTCCTCAAGTGTACCATACGTTGTCTTGGCCTCTATTTTGTCCTTGTTGGACCCTCTGTCCTCTGTTCCAGTGACCACGACCCTTGCCTCGGCCACGTCCTTGTCCTAGGCCTCCGCGCTCTCTGCATCCGCTGCATGGTCAGAGCAGCTGTGTGTAAGTCCTTGGTGATGCTGTAATTGTCCATTTCCTCACACTGGCAACTTGGACCACTGGACATTGTGAGGAGGAGCCCAGTTCACAGAGTGCAGCTTTAAGACCCGACAGAAACTTGCTTTCTTACGTGATGGGTGCTACAGTCAGTTCAACTCATGTTTAAACTGGTGGACTGGGCTTCCTGTTCTTCTGAGGTCTGATGGCTTGGGTGGCTGCAGGTGGAGCTGTAGCTTGGCCTGATGGTGTAGGTGGATCGTGTCGGCTTTTGGTCTCACTGGCAGGTCACTGGAGGAATCTGGCTCGACCTCGGCTGTTATCTCTGGGGCCGCTCAGGCTGCTGCTGTTGTTGCTGGGGACTGACAGTGGGCAGGAGTCCAGGTCCAGGTGGAGTCCCACCGTGGAGAGGTCTGGAAAAACAGAGGAAACACAGGCAGCAGTATCTGATCTTTTTTTTTTTTTTTTTTTTACATTTCAAAACAATTTTGTGTTCTTGTACTTTCTCTAAATCAGATTCCTTTGCTTTTTATTCTTCCGCTTGTTATCAAAATTGTTTTCAATTTTTGAATTACAAGAAAACATTTTAAATATTCTGTATAGTGTATCCTCTTTCAAGCATCAGTTGAAGAAGTAAGAAAAATGAGATTACAGTGACACAAAGACCTACTATAACCTACAAAGATTGACTTTTAGCTTGACACTCACTCAACTCTTTGTCAGACTCACCCTCCATTGTTGCGGTCCTCTCCACACACACTGACCACAATTTAGTTTAGCCAATAGCAGAAATTTGAATAAACAGGTTTTCTGCTCACCTTTTAGTAGAGGCCGCCCGGGTCAGTGGGAGGAGAAGTTCGCTGCAATGACGATGGTTGACTGGCGCCTTTTTTTCCCGTGGACTTCTGGCCACGACTTTAGTACTTTCAAATTATGCGAACTTCTGGCCGCGGTGTAGGCTTCAGGCTACTTTTAGTGTCCAATAGAACAGGCTTCAGGCTGTTCGGAGTAGGCTTCTGGCTACTCTCTATTCTTTCCTCGTGAACTTCTGGCCACGGTATTCATATTACATCTTTTCAAACTTCCGGCCGTAACTTTAACAGTCCAATTGTGCGAACTTCTGGCCGCGGTGTAGACTTCAGGCTACTTTTATTGTCCAATAGAACAGACTTCAGGCTGTCCTCGGCCGCATCTTTTAGTGATCCGATTGTGCAAACTTCTGGCCGCGATGTAAACTTCAGGCTACTTTTGGTGTCGAATAGAACAGGCTTCAGGCTGTTCTGAGTACTCTTTTTACGCCGGCGGTTGAGGTGACTTCAGGCTCCAGGGCTCTAACCCTGTTTTCTTGTTGACCTCATCACGTCGGGGTCACCATAATGACGTGTTCTTTTTCTAATCAATAAAGACTCCAATCAGTTTCTTTTATTTTTGTCTTTTTATTCGCATAAGCCAAATTAAACAGAGCTCTGGGTTGGATCTGTCCCTACCGCCTACGTCTTACTCAGGGCTTACGCTGGGCGTCCAACAACGACCGTCCCTATCACACTGAATATATACCCAGGCTCAACTTCATACCACCCACTCCAGATATGGGCATAGTCCAGGATCTGAACTAGTTCTCAGGCAAAGCAGTGCGAGTTGTAAAGGAGGGGTGTTATCATTAGCAGAGAAGTGCGAGTTGTAAGGGAGAGGCTGTTATCGTTTCTGCTCTCCCTGAAGGCCGCATCGCCAGCACAGATTGTTCCCTTGCACTTGTTGTGGCGTCTTGAGTTCTGGGTCAGATCCTGGTCACATGATTAGATACATTTCATTATATTTCATTATATTTCATTATATATTGATCATGTTAAAATCACATACAACACCTTACAGTTTCTTATGAAGCAGAAATAAAATAGAAGCTTATTAGTATTTTCATGCATGTGGACTAATACAGGCCAATGAAAGTTCAAAAGGAAATGAACAGTCACCTTTGGTGTGTGTACACCTTTAGGGAGGAGAAAACAACAAGTTCTGGAAATTGTCCAGCACACTTTGTAAACTACCAATCGAAAACAGGTGCTTAGAGGCACTGCTCAGGGGGCGGGCCTTGGAGCAAAGCCAGTTTACAAACACGCAACTGCCCAAGGTGACAATGATAAAAGCCATCATTGGTGGCGGCGCAGACACTGAAGTGGAAAAAACAGAACCGGTTTTGAGGATGAACCGGGGTCAGTGCCCATCCCTGTGCAGAACCACTGTCCTAGATATCTTGTTGTTATATTTGCTCACAGACAATGTGCTACTGTGTACTTTTCTCTCACCTGAGGCCTTAGGATGTTCTTGTAGATGTTGGCAGAGAAGACAGAAGCAGCAGAGATTAAAGCAGAGTCTGCAGATGACATGACAGCAGCAGCCACACAGCCAATACCAATGATGGAGATGTAGGACGGGGTGAGGTGCTGCAGCATGATGGGCAGGACCTGAGGCCCTTCTCCTCGTTCATAAGGAGAGGGTGAACCGTAGGACGTCTGGTTCCAGTCTGAATAAAGAGCGATGCAAAGATTTGTCTCTTGTCAGCTGCACAACGGAGAAAAAAAACTGTCCATCTGCATCTGTTCTGTCAGTCATAATCAATTAGCAGCACACAGTATTTTTAGTAGAGCGGATAACATCAAAAATAATACAAAATTTTTAAATATGTCTGCCATCTTGGATTTTTGCATGGCAAATTGGACAAAAAAGATTGATATCTGAATGCACTGAATCCACTGTAGCAAATTCCATCCATGTATCACAATTTGAACGATTTTTCCATGATCACCCCTCTATGTGATGATACTGGGAAACAACAAAATACACATAACTTTGTTTTCAACCTTAATTCCAAAAAAGGTTGGGATAGTTGGGTATCTAAAAACACAACTGAACCATATCAAGGGTTAAGACAGACATTAATAAAACAAAATTTATTGTCTCAAAAAATAGAACAAAGAACACATGAACCCAAAAACAGATGGCTAGAAATAGAAACTAATAATACTTATAGTAATAAAAACCAGTTGGATTAGCAATAACAAGTAATTATATGGTTTGGCAACCGTTCAATAAGCTGACTAGGCATCTTTTGTTATTATGTGTATTGGATGCTTGAGATGCAGGATCGTGCAAACCACAGCATGTGCTCAGGAACACGTGATATCTCTGAGCCAAAAGCTAATAAATAATGAAAATATACAGTTGGGCTGTGTGTTTATGAATTACATTCAGTCATGTAAATGTAATCCTCTTTGCATTATGCAGCTTTAAATAACTGCAACTTTTCTGAGCTGATGTTAAAATGTTGTTCCCTCATCACAAACAGACCTGGAGCTGTGTTTTACTTCATTCACACCTGTTTGAGTAATCCTCTATTCTCTAACACAGCAATTCTGAGGCCTCTAAATGCTCGGTTTCACAAACCTCAGCCTCTCCACGAACCTCCGCCCACTCCAGGAAGCACTGACCAATCAACGAGCCCTAAACATCCAGTCTGCCCTCATTCATTTATCTAACAAATGGCGTACGACTCTGTTTCCACTGATTCCTCACAGACATTTTTCATTTTGTAGTAAAATGGTATCATACAAAAAGTTTAAGAAAATAAAAAGTTCTTTTTCCTCTGTGTCCAATGGGGCACAAAAATGCAGAGTCTCTGGGAGAGACCAAAAACAAACATGCTAGTAACACTTCTGCATAAACTATGTTCTTTGGTCAAACAGTGTATGGCTGTTATACTCTGGCCTTGGTCTATTTCTTTGTTTTCCAGTATTTAGTGTTGAAATGATGCATGCATATACTTTGTGTATGACCGCAAAATATGAACTTGTATCTAACGTTGTGCATACACAGCACTTCATTCATAATAACACTTGTATAGGATTTGCGCAGCACATCTGCTCACTTGTGTAAAATAACCCTGATTGTTGTTTGTTAGCCAAATAATGAATTAATGTTTATAAGTTGTGCTTTGAATACACATCTTTTTGAAAGAGAGAGAAGCAGACCCTCTCTAAATAGTTGATTACCACTGCTTTAACGGCAACAGCCCATAAAAAAAAATGTACCTGTGGATGAAGCAGCGGCCCCAAGCAGAATAGGTGGTATCGCAAATATCAATAGAACTGCAGCCGCTGCAGCGCATGTGAACTTTGCTGCTCTGGTGGAGGAAGCTGCCAAAGTTCTCTGGTGGAGGCTCTGGTATCCTATACTTCCTACAGCCTGCAGAGAAAGGTTCATATAGACCGTTCTCAGTCACGTGACTTGGTTTGTTGACGCCGCCATTTTGGATGCAAAAAGCCGGTGTAGCCTGCTAGCGATTAGTGATCATGCATAGAAATTGAGTTCATATTTACCACTTTCTACACCGTTTCAATACTTAACGTTAAGTGTTCAGGTCAGACAGCGATATTTAGAGAAATGTTCACTTGTCGATGCTTAAGACCCATATGATGTCAAAATTACGGGTTACCAGCCTTCAACACACAATCCGCTTTGGAATACCACAACAATTATTTAGTCAATCAATCGACAAGCTCACTTTATAGGGACACATATAAAAGCTCACAAGAGGCAGAGAGCTCCTTAGAGGCATAAAAATATTTAGTGGCAGAATGGTGACAGACCTTTAGTATGGAAAGTGCCCTAAACAACTGTTGTCCATGTGAGTAGGCAGATGAGAGACGCAGATTAGTGAAAAGGCAATATAAATACTTCAATAAAGTTGGCTTTCCGCGGAGGTTTACAAGTCTAAAATTATAAATCAAAATTTAAGGCCTTAAAAAGTGGCAAATTTGCTGAGATATGGAGAATTAGGATTTATATGTTTAACCTCATTCAAGCTAGCGGTGACCAGATTCAGAAAGAAACTCCGCGAAAACATAATTTGCACGGTTATTATTTTGTCAATACAGGCATGATATACATCGTTAGAAAGCTTATGTTCTGTACAAAATGAGAATTAAGTTAACTTTATGCTTAAAATAGGACGTGTGTAATTAATGACGATTCCTCAGTATGCCCAAACCGAAAAAAACAGACTTTTTGAACGCTGGTTCTGTCCAAAACCAGTCCAATCCAGGATTAGTAACCCTCAATCAGTTCGTATAAATCCACAAGTAAATATCGAGATATATTTCCATAAAAGTATTCCATGTTGTGAAAATAATCCTGTAATCTCCATATCCTCACGCAGAAATTATCAAATACCAAGCTGTCCTGAACATTGTATTTTCTTTTTCTCTCCCGTTTGCTAAATGTCCGTGAAAACGTGTTTACCCTGCTAATAAACCTGAGCACACAGTAAGAACTGACTTCAGATCGGTTTTTACTTTATTTGATGATTACAGCAGGAGCGATCTTTTATGTGACTTTTTTAAAGAATAAACTTTGCCAAACAGTGCAACATTAACTTTTTACTTCAAAAGACAGCTGGTAGATGCTATCACAGATATAGGGCACATTAAACTATTTTTGATGAGTAAAACGAATTTAATTTGTTAGGCTAACAGACAGCAGGGGCCGTGAAACAACCGGCTTTTGCCATCCAACATGGCGGCTCCGTGGAAATCACGTGATCAGATGACGCTGTGTGAGAAGGGTCTATAGTTACATAACATGGTTTGAAATATTAACAGAAGTTAAACAGGAAATCAGTTTTTACCATAAATAAGAAATCATCAATCAAGATCCAGGTCTTGCCCAGATTTATTTGGCCGATCCACGGAGCGTGTAACGTGTTGTTCATTAACGTTTGACCGATGTTCACAGAGTGAGGGTTCATCAGTGCGAAAGGAACACAGATCCACTGAAAGAAAAAACAAGTATAATAAGTCCGAATGTCCTCAGTGATCCAGGTCACCTGGAGAAGAACAAAACCCAGGAACTGGATCCCCTTCGACAGAGACATTGACTTGTGAGGATGCCAAAGAGAACCGGCTGGTCTTCTAGTGCAGAAGTCACTGGAAGACAGGGATCTAGAAATCTGCAAGAAACCCAAACACTCTTCTCCTCCATTGCTCAATTTATCTACTTAGGGCAGGTATAGGAGATTAAAATAACTTCCACTTGGTTCTGTGGACCTTAAGGGCCATGTTGCACCCTTGCAAAATCCATTTTTGTAGCATAAATGCATGACTATTTCTATCTCCTTCTGTGACCCAAAGTTTAGTTATTTTTATAATTTCATTTGTTTAGAGCAAAAAACACCTTACCATTTAGATTTTATTATATGAATTGCTGAAATGCACTTTTTTACACAATAATGATGAAAGCCTTGCCAGTCAGACGAACTCTTTGCCTATACAATGAAGTTAGTCTGGTTGGTTAATTTCTATGGGCGGAGCAATCACAGGCGGAGTAACCAATCAGAGAAACAAAGGCGGGACGTAAGCTGTGCTGACCCATATCCAAAACAAACATGGATGATTCTTGCTGGTTTTGTCATAAAACACCAGAATACACAGCGGAGAACCCAGTTGTACAAAGACTTTAAGAGAAAGTGGGTTTGTTTGAATGTAGTCGTTACGTCAGACGTCAACAGGACTTTACTGTTAAAATGGAAACAGGACAAAGGAAAAAAATCACAGAGAGGAAGCAAGAACAGCGCTGACGTCGTATTTAATCTGACTTTTGTGTTACTGAAAGGCAACAGCCCAATTCTGCAGTGGAAGAGGCAGGAGCTGGCCCAATCAAATGAAAACAAGCCTGGCAGAAAGCACTGATGGAGCTGAGTCAGTGTAAAAATTAGGTTTTAAATCTAATTTGTATTTACAATATCCTGAAATTATGGATAAACTGTCAGGTAAGCTTCTCACAACATAATCCAACCACACTTTTTGGGCTCGCGGGTCACTTTAGGGCCAGAAACGGTTCACACACGAGACTGATGGAAGTCACATTTAAACTGTAATGTGAACAGCCAAGCAAAAAAAAATCTGATTCAAGTAAAAAAATCAAAATTGAGCATTAAGACCTGCAGTGTGAACGTAGCCTTAGTTATGTTCCTCTGTGCCTAAAGTGGTGGTAGTTACTGAAACCCCAAGCCCCACACACTTTTAGTAAATGTGCTTTTAGGCTCTCGCAAAGTTTTACAAACCCTGCTAAACTTGTAGAAATTATAAAACGCAGCGTCCATACCAGGCTGACGAAGATGAGGACCAGCTGTATGACGTCAGAGTAGAGTAGAGTAGAGTCCTCCGAGCAGAGTGTAGGTGATGGCCACAGCTGCAGAGATCCAGATGCTCACAGAGTAGGACAAGTCCAGAACCACACTCACAGTGGCACCTGTCAAATAATGTACAATATACATTTTTTGATATAGTTTAAAAGATGCTGATAAGTTTGTTCAAAGATTACAATGGTGATTATTTACCTAAACCAGTGAATGTTCCACCCATCCAGAGCACATCAACCAAAACTGAGATTAGACATAAAAATCCGGTGAGGACTTTTCCATATTTCTTTTCAAAGGGGTCCATCATGGTGACACACTTTTGTCTCGCAGCGGCTTAACAAAGATAAAACCACCTGTGTAGAAAATCTATAGAGATAGAGCAATTTGAAATGAGATATATGCAGTGGTGGAAGAAGTACTCAATTTCTTTACAAATAAAAGTGCAAAAATGTACTCCAGTAAAAGTATCACCTAAAAAAGTAAAATGTCTGAACTTTTTAAGCTTCAGACAGCTTGACTTTTTGTTTCCTTTTTTTTATTCCATCTGGTCACAAAAACACACTTTAAGTTCTACAGGGAAACATGTTTCCTCGCACTGTGCATATGCCAAAGAACACTTCAAGTGTTTGAATCTTTATAGCTTTAAATAATGTATTTGTATTCAAAAGGTCTTCTTTTGGGGAGCTGTTACTTTGACTTTGCAGAGAACACTTGCATTAGGTGTCTGTTGCCCCCTGCTGCCAACAATGAGACAAATTAGCATGGTTATTGGCAACATGATGCATAAATGAGCTGACTCCTTCGTAGTGACAGCAGTTTAAGGCTGAAATGATCAGAACGAGTCTGGGCTTTAGAAATGTGCCGGAGCACTTCCTGGTTTCTCGTGTCTACATAGAGCTGTGAGACCGAGCGTTTTCAGCACTGGAGATGGGAAAGGCCTCAGCATACAGGATTACTCAAACATGCATGAATGAAACAAATACAACTCCAGGTCTGTTTTTGAGGTAACATTATAACTATTCATTATAACTATATATATTCTTAAAAAGCAACACATCATAACTATGAGGCTGACTCTAGTTTTCTTCGCCTAAAGTTTTTCTCTGCCTTTTGGCCACTCTGGTGTGACAAAAATCTAAGAAACAAAGCCGGCTTATTGTTATGGCCAACCGGGCCTTGTGAGACCCGAGACTTCGGGGCAGGCCAGGGGGAAATGCTGGTGCCTTTATTCACCCTGCAGCAACTCATTTAGCCATCACACTGACTCCTGACTGTTTAATTAAGGTAAAA
Organism: Bostrychus sinensis; assembly: GCA_020698575.1. NCBI lineage: Eukaryota > Metazoa > Chordata > Actinopteri > Gobiiformes > Eleotridae > Bostrychus > Bostrychus sinensis. The sequence goes on along the minus strand of CM036254.1, from coordinate 5,886,432 downwards.
ACAATACAAACTCCATAATTTGTGGTATAAAGTTACATGGTGTTGCTTGAAAGTGCAAGGTCAGGAACAGAAACAACCACAATTTATGAGCACTGTACTCTTCATGTAACTATACAACCCAGCCCATCCTTGGCATTAAACTATAACACACAGTTTACCTGCCAGACAGGTTTGTTCTTACTTAAGATTTATAGCTCACGAGGCCATAGTGCCATTGTAGTCAGTAAGGTTGACTTTTAATGGAACAGACATAGAAGACAGAGATGACAGAGATCACACTACTACTACTCACTACCTCCCGAGTGTCTGAAAGTCTACCCCAACAGTAAATGAAGCAAATGTCCCTGGGTTGATGTAGAGACTGGTCAAGGATGGACTAAGATTAGCTGGTTTAGGGGTAACCTTTCAAGCCTAGGAGACAGTGGACACATGTCCACTAACATCTCATGACCCAATATGGAGAAGGTCAAACAACAGGTCACAGCTGCTACATACAAGTCAAGAAAGCAGGAGACATAAAAAAATTCACGATATCAATTATTTATGGTTAGAAGCCTGTTCTTTTGTTTTCTAGTTTGCGTTGTTTGCCGAGTATTGTAATCACTAACATTAGTTTCATAGTACAGTTTACCACATCAGTAATTACAGTGAGCCTCTCATACATCAGACCTGTCATGGTGAAGACTCCCACCACTAAGCCGATTTGTCGGTTCCCCAGGATGCTCATCTCTATTTCAGACACTGCATTTTTCTTCTGCTCCCTTCTGGATTTGAAGGAAGCCCAGATCCCAGTGGCGAGCACCAGCAGGTAGAAAAACACCACAGCTATCACTCCAGGGATGTTCACCGCCATGATGGAGCTGAGGACACAATGAGCCACAGTGAGGAACTGAATTAATTTTAAAAGAAAGCAAATGCTGTAAAAGTGCTTTTACCGGAAAATCAGAAACCTCCCCAGGGCCACAGACCATGAGTCTTTTAGTGCCCCCTGGTGTTTTTACTAAGGTAAGACTTCTGTTGAGTGCTTGTACTCATTATTTGAAATATTATTTTGACAGCTACCCAGTAACATTTCTTGTGTAACACTTGAATTGAAAACGGGCTTCAGCAGAAAGATATTTTTTAATTACTACCTGTCAGTGTCTGGTGAGGAGCAGATGCCTGCACGTAACTGACTGCCATAACTTAATCAAATCAAAGAAATCACATGCTGTTTATCAAGTTACAACAATGGATACTCGCTGTCAAACATAAATGCCTACAATCAGTAGTTACAGATTAGATTAGATAGATACTTTATTGATCCTGAAGGAAATTCAGGAAGATGTAACTCCAGTGCTGATGGTGATGGTTGCAATTTTTGGCTAGATTATTTCTTTCAAAGGCTGCACATGTAAGGCTGCTGTTAAACTTTTAAATGTCTCTTTGGGAGGAAATATCAATACACGCATCAGCTTTGTTCAATCCTTTGGCTGCAGCATCTTGAATCTATAGGAAGGAAGGTGCTGTACTGTAACTTCAGTTCCACTGACTGTGGTTAAATGTTGTCTTAGAGCCATAAACTGGAGAAAAACAGGGCTGCATGCTGTAGATTTAAAAAACTGATGTAAAAACAAAAGCCCTCAATGCTACACATGCAGATTATTGTCCAACTTTGAGGATGCAGTATGTTTGTCTAACACCTTTTTAGTGGTCATATTATTTTGGCCACACTAAAATAATGCAATACCTGCCCAGACATCTGCACAATGTAAAAATAAATAAATGTTTCACATATTTCAATCTGTATCTACTGAATCACTTTAAACTGAACTACTGAAATAATATTAAACTCATCAGAAAGGGTTTTGTAGAGGTTAGTGAGTTAAAAAAGCTATAAATGTTACTTTAGATCATTGTAAGACTGGTAACACCGAGGGTTGCTTTTCTTATGGTTTTATGCTAAGTATTAAATTGACCCTAGTGAATGAATGAGAGAGTGAGTGGTTGTCTGTCTGTGTTCGTCTCTGTGTCAGCCCTGCGACAAGCTGGCCCCTGTCCAGGGTGTACCCCGCCTACGGCTCAAAGTTACTGGGATAGGCTCCAGTCACCCACGAGCCCTAACGGGAATAAGCGGTAGAAAATGAATGAATGAATGAATGAATGAATAAACGACACAGAGGTTTGACTTTTTTCAGTGTATGTATCTGTTTAGTCTAGCACTTATTCACATCACCCTGAATTCAAATAATAAAATCATACAGTTATAGATTTGGACATAAAAATCTTTTTTCTTAGTTTTTATTAAACAAATAATAACCTTCTAACACAATTGGATCAACTAATACAAAGTCAAATCTCCTTTATAGCAAACACTAGGAATGTGGATGTTAAAGTTTTTAAACATTCATTGATTTGTTCAGAGATTTCTCCTGTTTAAAATGAATGAAGAAAAAAAAAAACAAAAAAAAAAAAACAATCCAAATCCAGATTTTAAATTGACTCAAATGCAGCATTAACATTATGTACTTAAGTAAAAATAAAATTGAAACGCTTTATGGCTCTTTTGGATTTTAAAACACCTACATTTTGTTCCTCACAGTATGTTTTAAATAATAATCTCTATGCTCTGTAATATCAATACTATAATATCAAGCATACAAAATAAAAATCCTTATTGTTTATTGTTTAAATAAATAAAGAAGAGAGAAAATATTTACACATTTACTTTTTCATCACAACTATTAGATGTGAAACGTGTTGGCAGCGTACCATCTGCTCTCCCGATGCAGTCGCTTACATCCAGAGTTGGAACGATAACAGTTCCTTTTATCATTATTGACTTGTTTTGTTTGACACCGCCTGGTTTTTGAACACATTTCTGTTTCTAGACCACAATGATTTTCTATATACGACTCTACTGTTTTAAAGTACTTTTGCTTATTGTAATTAGACCCTGTTTAAAATAACGTTGTGGTGTTTTTAACACACACCACAAATTAGTCATATTCATCAGTTTACATGAACCATTATAATTACAATACACACAGTAAAAAACAGTAACACCAGACTCAGCTTTTAAGGTAACAAGGTCTGATGCTATACACTTTGGAAAATAACAATATTTATATATAATATATTTGTTTTGGTGTCCATATTATGCTATTTCAGCAGTTGTTTTGTTTTTGTTAGATGTTTATTTACATATTTCAATGCCCGTCAAGCCAGTGATTTTGGTTTTAGTAAACTCAGCATCACTGTTGGCCTGGTGTTGGTCGTTACGTGGCAACTTGTTACAAGTTCACTTATTTTGTTTGTCAAGAATAATAGTTTTGGTTCTTAAGAAATCCAGGAGTTGTTGTTCAAGTCTTTGAAGTTCTTCTGACGGAGCATCCTCCCATCATGCACCACTGCTGTAGTCCCAGTACCCATCATGCACCACTGCTGTAGTCCCAGTACCCATCATGCACCACTGCTGTAGTCCCAGTACCCATCATGCACCACTGCTGTAGTCCCAGTACCCATCATGCACCACTGCTGTAGTCCCAGTACCCATCATGCACCACTGCTGTAGTCCTAGTACCCATCATGCACCACTGCTATAGTCCCAGTACCCATCATGCACCACTGCTGTAATCCCAGTACCCATCATGCACCACTGCTGTAGTCCCAGTACCCATCATGCACCACTGCTGTAGTCCCAGTACCCATCATGCACCACTGCTGTAGTCCTAGTATAGCTCCTCATGCAGTTTGACATCTTTTTAAAAAACAATGGTGGTCACAAGACAAATTTTTCAGGTAATTTTGAAAATGTGCTCTGAAGTAGTTGAGGCTGTAGTATTGTATAAAGTAGTATAGTATATAGTATATAGTAGTAGTAGTATTCACATGGCCTGAGGACTCTAGGGGTTCATAAAACGTCTTTACCAGCCCCTGATCTTAGAGCAATACCCAAACCTCAGATCTGTGATCTGTAACATTTACTGTACCAACAACACTGTTACACTCCATATGAGTGGCATTAGGTTCTAGTGATATTATTATTATTATTATTTTTTATTTTTTTTGGATGGGTTATAAAAAGATATTGAGCGAGGTGATGTAGTAGCCGCCATCTTGGATAGGTCACTGCTTTTCAGCGACTGAACAGCTACAGGTATTGTCTTTGAATCTATCACCAAACAACGTTTGTTCACAAACACAGGCGTTGGAGCGCAGATGTGAAAAACTGTAGCGGTGTGATCAGTTGATTTGATAAATGACATTCAATCAAATAGCGTGTATAGGCCAATGGCACCCAGTTAATCAAACAGATGAACAGAAACAGACACAGATCCAAACAGCCATTTCCCAAGTTCCCCTCAGGCCCCTCCTAAAAAATCACACTCTACCTCTGAGGTCACTGGGTCACATTTGAACATTTTAAACATGAAGTAAAAAACTTTGTTGTTTTCTATCATTAAAGCCTGTCATCATCGTTGTGATGGAAATTTTAGATTGAGATACTTGACAAAAAGGCAGTGTCTGGATCAAACAGCAAGTTGTCTTTATTTTACTTGTGCACAAGGAGAACACAGCACAAAGGAGAGATGCAGAGTGTCCCCCCCCCCCCTTAGCAGAAGGTAGTTTTTATACCAAACATACACAGGAGAGAGTACGTGTCCAGAGTCACAAGCATATCTTAAGACTTTTGCTCTAATCTTTAAGAAGACGCCATGTCCTAGCCTCGTGTGCACAAAGACACAACATCCTTTGGCCTTACAGCTGCTACGCATGCTGTTGTCCTGTACAGCACTAAGCTCAGATAATAGAATAACAGTAGGATAACACAGAAATTAATGAATTTCCAACACATTTCCTCCCTTTTGATTATAATAAAACCCTTTTTATATTAATCAATAAATAAAATCAATCCCCATTCATCAGTATCATTACCCCTCACAGTTTAAAATGATACCTCATTAAGAAATCACAAACAGACAAAACAATTCCTTTTGTACAAGAAGTAAGACTTAAAACCTTGTAGGATTAAACCTTTGAGCTATAATGCAATTGTAGGAAAATTTCATTCACATATTAAAGGAAAAGTAAAACAAAAGTGAGAAAAAGTCATGAAATTCCTCATACACAAATAGATAGATAGACAGATAGATAGACAGATAGAGAGAGAGAGAGAGAGAGAGAGAGAGAGAGTACTTGTTTGGCTGCATGTATGGAGGAGGAGGTGCTGTTTTGATAAGCGTCATGCTTATCTGGCACCAGAGACACAGAGCAGTTTGAGTGTAACACAAAGGTGAAAGGCATTCTGTTTGCTTCAGCACAGAAGAGAATGAGACCCAGGGTCAGAGGTGTGGCCCAGTCTGTGACTCATTCACAAACCCCGCCCATCTCCTTCCACTAACAGTGAGAAGACTTTGAGGGAGAGACATGGGGTTTAGAGCAGGGCACATCATAGAGAGAAAGCTGTTCCCCAGTTAGAGAAATAGACACAGCAGAAAAATGTGGATCCCAGTAAAGAATGTGGTGTTCTAAACCACACATCCTCAGGTCTGGGATCTGTTCCTGTGACTCGTGTGATGTGCAGTGCAAGTCATCCTCATGCATACAGTAGTTCCCTCAGGAGACACCTATTTTGTGCCATTTTGATTAGGTCTGTAGTAATTGGAGTTGGTGGCAATTGCCATTGCTATACATGTAAAGGAGTCCAAGTTCCCAACCTGACTCCTGTGAATATGTTGTTATTGGCCAATTGATCAATTGTTACAACCTGAGGACCTTCTGGTGTGGAGATAGGGCAAATGCCTAATCTGCTCATCAGATCTCAACCCAGAAGATGGACTGGACATAATGTGGAAAATGGAAAAGAGTGCTTAAATTTTTTGCCTGCAGGGTCTGAGCATGAAAATGGAGACATATTGCTCTCGCACAGTGTCACCAGAGGCACTGACAGAGTAAAACATAACGACCACTCATTTTGGGAGATTTCTTAAGACTAGCCTTTTGACCACAGAGTTAGTGGCCCCCGAATCAACAAGAAACACTCCTTTTTCACCATTCAATTCAATGGTATATTCTGGCAAGGCTGTATTTGTCAATGAGACCAGACTTGCATAAGTTGTAGCTGCTGGCTTAGTCTTATTCTCCAAATAAGTGTCTGCTTATGAAATCAATGTGTGTGTGTTAGCAGTAAGCAGTTCTTCATTGCAGAGCTACAGATGTGAATGTGTGTGTGTTGTGGGTGCAGTACCTTCCTCTGGGTGACGTCTCCTCGGTGCGTCTCTCACCGGGCCTGTCCTCGCTGCCCAGTCAGTCTGACCCCTGGGGAGCACTCAGGCGAGGTCCTTCACTGTATCTTTGTGGACCTCACGCATCCAGTGTCCAACTTATACAATCTCGAGTTCAGTGTCCAAACTGTCCTCAAGTGTACCATACGTTGTCTTGGCCTCTATTTTGTCCTTGTTGGACCCTCTGTCCTCTGTTCCAGTGACCACGACCCTTGCCTCGGCCACGTCCTTGTCCTAGGCCTCCGCGCTCTCTGCATCCCGCTGCATGGTCAGAGCAGCTGTGTGTAAGTCCTTGGTGATGCTGTAATTGTCCATTTCCTCACACTGGCAACTTGGACCACTGGACATTGTGAGGAGGAGCCCAGTTCACAGAGTGCAGCTTTAAGACCCGACAGAAACTTGCTTTCTTACGTGATGGGTGCTACAGTCAGTTCAACTCATGTTTAAACTGGTGGACTGGGCTTCCTGTTCTTCTGAGGTCTGATGGCTTGGGTGGCTGCAGGTGGAGCTGTAGCTTGGCCTGATGGTGTAGGTGGATCGTGTCGGCTTTTGGTCTCACTGGCAGGTCACTGGAGGAATCTGGCTCGACCTCGGCTGTTATCTCTGGGGCCGCTCAGGCTGCTGCTGTTGTTGCTGGGGACTGACAGTGGGCAGGAGTCCAGGTCCAGGTGGAGTCCCACCGTGGAGAGGTCTGGAAAAACAGAGGAAACACAGGCAGCAGTATCTGATCTTTTTTTTTTTTTTTTTTTTACATTTCAAAACAATTTTGTGTTCTTGTACTTTCTCTAAATCAGATTTCCTTTGCTTTTTATTCTTCCGCTTGTTATCAAAATTGTTTTCAATTTTTTGAATTACAAGAAAACATTTTAAATATTCTGTATAGTGTATCCTCTTTCAAGCATCAGTTGAAGAAGTAAGAAAAATGAGATTACAGTGACACAAAGACCTACTATAACCTACAAAGATTGACTTTTAGCTTGACACTCACTCAACTCTTTGTCAGACTCACCCTCCATTGTTGCGGTCCTCTCCACACACACTGACCACAATTTAGTTTAGCCAATAGCAGAAATTTGAATAAACAGGTTTTCTGCTCACCTTTTAGTAGAGGGGCCCGCGGGTCAGTGGGAGGAGAAGTTCGCTGCAATGACGATGGTTGACTGGCGCCTTTTTTTTCCCGTGGACTTCTGGCCACGACTTTAGTACTTTCAAATTATGCGAACTTCTGGCCGCGGTGTAGGCTTCAGGCTACTTTTAGTGTCCAATAGAACAGGCTTCAGGCTGTTCGGAGTAGGCTTCTGGCTACTCTCTATTCTTTCCTCGTGAACTTCTGGCCACGGTATTCATATTACATCTTTTCAAACTTCCGGCCGTAACTTTAACAGTCCAATTGTGCGAACTTCTGGCCGCGGTGTAGACTTCAGGCTACTTTTATTGTCCAATAGAACAGACTTCAGGCTGTCCTCGGCCGCATCTTTTAGTGATCCGATTGTGCAAACTTCTGCGCCGCGATGTAAACTTCAGGCTACTTTTGGTGTCGAATAGAACAGGCTTCAGGCTGTTCTGAGTACTCTTTTTACGCCGGCGGTTGAGGTGACTTCAGGCCTCCAGGGCTCTAACCCTGTTTTCTTGTTGACCTCATCACGTCGGGGTCACCATAATGACGTGTTCTTTTTCTAATCAATAAAGACTCCAATCAGTTTCTTTTATCTTTTTGTCTTTTTATTCGCATAAGCCAAATTAAACAGAGCTCTGGGTTGGATCTGTCCCTACCGCCTACGTCTTACTCAGGGCTTACGCTGGGCGTCCAACAACGACCGTCCCTATCACACTGAATATATACCCAGGCTCAACTTCATACCACCCACTCCAGATATGGGCATAGTCCAGGATCTGAACTAGTTCTCAGGCAAAGCAGTGCGAGTTGTAAAGGAGGGGCTGTTATCATTAGCAGAGAAGTGCGAGTTGTAAGGGAGGGCTGTTATCGTTTCTGCTCTCCCCTGAAGGCCGCATCGCCAGCACAGATTGTTCCCTTGCACTTGTTGTGGCGTCTTGAGTTCTGGGTCAGATCCTGGTCACATGATTAGATACATTTCATTATATTTCATTATATTTCATTATATATTTGATCATGTTAAAATCACATACAACACCTTACAGTTTCTTATGAAGCAGAAATAAAATAGAAGCTTATTAGTATTTTCATGCATGTGGACTAATACAGGCCAATGAAAGTTCAAAAGGAAATGAACAGTCACCTTTGGTGTGTGTACACCTTTAGGGAGGAGAAAACAACAAGTTCTGGAAATTGTCCAGCACACTTTGTAAACTACCAATCGAAAACAGGTGCTTAGAGGCACTGCTCAGGGGGCGGGCCTTGGAGCAAAGCCAGTTTACAAACACGCAACTGCCCAAGGTAACAATGATAAAAGCCATCATTGGTGGCGGCGCAGACACTGAAGTGGAAAAAACAGAACCGGTTTTGAGGATGAACCGGGGTCAGTGCCCATCCCTGTGCAGAACCACTGTCCTAGATATCTTGTTGTTATATTTGCTCACAGACAATGTGCTACTGTGTACTTTTCTCTCACCTGAGGCCTTAGGATGTTCTTGTAGATGTTGGCAGAGAAGACAGAAGCAGCAGAGATTAAAGCAGAGTCTGCAGATGACATGACAGCAGCAGCCACACAGCCAATACCAATGATGGAGATGTAGGACGGGGTGAGGTGCTGCAGCATGATGGGCAGGACCTGAGGCCCTTCTCCTCGTTCATAAGGAGAGGGTGAACCGTAGGACGTCTGGTTCCAGTCTGAATAAAGAGCGATGCAAAGATTTGTCTCTTGTCAGCTGCACAACGGAGAAAAAAAACTGTCCATCTGCATCTGTTCTGTCAGTCATAATCAATTAGCAGCACACAGTATTTTTAGTAGAGCGGATAACATCAAAAATAATACAAAATTTTTAAATATGTCTGCCATCTTGGATTTTTGCATGGCAAATTGGACAAAAAAGATTGATATCTGAATGCACTGAATCCACTGTAGCAAATTCCATCCATGTATCACAATTTGAACGATTTTTCCATGATCCCCCCTCTATGTGATGATACTGGGAAACAACAAAATACACATAACTTTGTTTTCAACCTTAATTCCAAAAAAGGTTGGGATAGTTGGGTATCTAAAAACACAACTGAACCATATCAAGGGTTAAGACAGACATTTAATAAAAACAAAATTTATTGTCTCAAAAAATAGAACAAAGAACACATGAACCCAAAAACAGATGGCTAGAAATAGAAACTAATAATACTTATAGTAATAAAAACCAGTTGGATTAGCAATAACAAGTAATTATATGGTTTGGCAACCGTTCAATAAGCTGACTAGGCATCTTTTGTTATTATGTGTATTGGATGCTTGAGATGCAGGATCGTGCAAACCACAGCATGTGCTCAGGAACACGTGATATCTCTGAGCCAAAAGCTAATAAATAATGAAAATATACAGTTGGGCTGTGTGTTTATGAATTACATTCAGTCATGTAAATGTAATCCTCTTTGCATTATGCAGCTTTAAATAACTGCAACTTTTCTGAGCTGATGTTAAAATGTTGTTCCCTCATCACAAACAGACCTGGAGCTGTGTTTTACTTCATTCACACCTGTTTGAGTAATCCTCTATTCTCTAACACAGCAATTCTGAGGCCTCTAAATGCTCGGTTTCACAAACCTCAGCCTCTCCCACGAACCTCCGCCCACTCCAGGAAGCACTGACCAATCAACGAGCCCTAAACATCCAGTCTGCCCTCATTCATTTATCTAACAAATGGCGTACGACTCTGTTTCCACTGATTCCTCACAGACATTTTTCATTTTGTAGTAAAATGGTATCATACAAAAAGTTTAAGAAAATAAAAAGTTCTTTTTCCTCTGTGTCCAATGGGGCACAAAAATGCAGAGTCTCTGGGAGAGACCAAAAACAAACATGCTAGTAACACTTCTGCATAAACTATGTTCTTTGGTCAAACAGTGTATGGCTGTTATACTCTGGCCTTGGTCTATTTCTTTGTTTTCCAGTATTTAGTGTTGAAATGATGCATGCATATACTTTGTGTATGACCGCAAAATATGAACTTGTATCTAACGTTGTGCATACACAGCACTTCATTCATAATAACACTTGTATAGGATTTGCGCAGCACATCTGCTCACTTGTGTAAAATAACCCTGATTGTTGTTTGTTAGCCAAATAATGAATTAATGTTTATAAGTTGTGCTTTGAATACACATCTTTTTGAAAGAAGAGAAGCAGACCCTCTCTAAATAGTTGATTACCACTGCTTTAACGGCAACAGCCCAAAAAAAAAAATGTACCTGTGGATGAAGCAGCGGCCCCAAGCAGAATAGGTGGTATCGCAAATATCAATAGAACTGCAGCCGCTGCAGCGCATGTGAACTTTGCTGCTCTGGTGGAGGAAGCTGCCAAAGTTCTCTGGTGGAGGCTCTGGTATCCTATACTTCCTACAGCCTGCAGAGAAAGGTTCATATAGACCGTTCTCAGTCACGTGACTTGGTTTGTTGACGCCGCCATTTTGGATGCAAAAAGCCGGTGTAGCCTGCTAGCGATTAGTGATCATGCATAGAAATTGAGTTCATATTTACCACTTTCTACACCGTTTCAATACTTAACGTTAAGTGTTCAGGTCAGACAGCGATATTTAGAGAAATGTTCACTTGTCGATGCTTAAGACCCATATGATGTCAAAATTACGGGTTACCAGCCTTCAACACACAATCCGCTTTGGAATACCACAACAATTATTTAGTCAATCAATCGACAAGCTCACTTTATAGGGACACATATAAAAGCTCACAAGAGGCAGAGAGCTCCTTAGAGGCATAAAAATATTTAGTGGCAGAATGGTGACAGACCTTTAGTATGGAAAGTGCCCTAAACAACTGTTGTCCATGTGAGTAGGCAGATGAGAGACGCAGATTAGTGAAAAGGCAATATAAATACTTCAATAAAGTTGGCTTTCCGCGGAGGTTTACAAGTCTAAAATTATAAATCAAAATTTAAGGCCTTAAAAAGTGGCAAATTTGCTGAGATATGGAGAATTAGGATTTATATATGTTTAACCTCATTCAAGCTAGCGGCGACCAGATTCAGAAAGAAACTCCGCGAAAACATAATTTGCACGGTTATTATTTTGTCAATACAGGCATGATATACATCGTTAGAAAGCTTATGTTCTGTACAAAATGAGAATTAAGTTAACTTTATGCTTAAAATAGGACGTGTGTAATTAATGACGATTCCTCAGTATGCCCACCGAAAAAAAACAGACTTTTTTGAACACTGGTTCTGTCCAAAACCAGTCCAATCCAGGATTAGTAACCCTCAGTCAGTTCGTATAAATCCACAAGTAAATATCGAGATATATTTCCATAAAAGATTCCATGTTGTGAAAATAATCCTGTAATATCCATATCTCACGCAGAAATTATCAAATACCAAGCTGTCCTGAACATTGTATTTCTTTTTCTCTCCCGTTTGCTAAATGTCCGTGAAACGTGTTTACCCTGCTAATAAACCTGAGCACACAGTAAGAACTGACTTCAGATCGGTTTTTTACTTTATTTGATGATTACAGCAGGAGCGATCTTTTATGTGACTTTTTAAAGAATAAACTTTGCCAAACAGTGCAACATTAACTTTTTTACTTCAAAAGACAGCTGGTAGATGCTATCACAGATATAGGCACATTAAACTATTTTTGATGAGTAAAACGAATTTAATTTGTTAGGCTAACAGACAGCAGGGCCGTGAAACAAACCGGCTTTTGCCATCCAACATGGCGGCTCCGTGGAAATCACGTGATCAGATGACGCTGTGTGAGAAGGGTCTATAGTTACATAACATGGGTTTGAAATATTAACAGAAGTTAAACAGGAAATCAGTTTTACATAAATAAGAAATCATCAATCAAGATCCAGGTCTTGCCCAGATTTATTTGGCCGATCCACGGAGCGTGTAACGTGTTGTTCATTAACGTTTGACCAATGTCACAGAGTGAGGGTTCATCAGTGCGAAAGGAACACAGATCCACTGAAAGAAAAAACAAGTAATAAGTCCGAATGTCCTCAGTGATCCAGGTCACCTGGAGAAGAACAAAACCCAGGAACTGGATCCCCTTCGACAGAGACATTGACTTGTGAGGATGCCAAAGAGAAACCGGCTGGTCTTCTAGTGCAGAAGTCACTGGAAGACAGGGATCTAAAATCTGCAAGAAACCCAAACACTCTTCTCCTCCATTGCTCAATTTATCTACTTAGGGCAGGATAGGAGATTAAAATAACTTCCACTTGTTCTGTGACCTTTAAGGGCATGTTGCACCCTTGCAAAATCCATTTTTGTAGCATAAATGCATGACTATTTCTATCTCCTTCTGTGACCCAAAGTTTAGTTATTTTTATAATTTCATTTGTTTAGAGCAAAAAACACCTTACCATTTAGATTTTATTATATGAATTGCTGAAATGCACTTTTTTACACAATAATGATGAAAGCCTTGCCAGCAGACGAACTCTTTGCCTATACAATGAAGTTAGTCTGGTTGGTTAATTCTATGGGGGAGCAATCACAGGCGGAGTAACCAATCAGAGAAACAAAGGGCGGGACGTAAGCTGTGCTGACCATATCCAAAACAAACATGGATGATTCTTGCTGGTTTTGTCATAAAACACCAGAATACACGGCGGAGAACCCAGTTGTACAAAGACTTTAAGAGAAAGTGGGTTTGTTGAATGTAGTCGTTACGTCAGACGTCACAGGACTTTACTGTTTAAAATGGAAACAGGACAAAGGAAAAAAAATCACAGAGAGGAAGCAAGAACAGCGCTGACGTCGTATTTAATCTGACTTTTGTGTTACTGAAAGGCAACAGCCAATTCTGCAGTGGAAGAGGCAGGAGCTGGCCCAATCAAATGAAAAACAAGCCTGGCAGAAAGCACTGATGGAGCTGAGTCAGTGTAAAAATTAGGTTTTAAATCTAATTTGTATTTACAATATCCTGAAATATGGATAAACTGTCAGGTAAGCTTCTCACAACATAATCCAACCACACTTTTTTGGGCCGCGGGTCACTTTAGGGCCAGAAACGGTTCACACACGAGACTGATGGAACACATTTAAAACTGTAATGTGAACAGCCAAGCAAAAAAAAAATCTGATTCAAGTAAAAAAATCAAAATTGAGCATTAAGACCTGCAGTGTGAACGTAGCCTTAGTTATGTTCCTCTGTGGCCTAAAGTGGTGGTAGTTACTGAAACCCCAAGCCCCACACACTTTTAGTAAATGTGCTTTTAGGCTCTCGCAAAGTTTTACAAACCCTGCTAAACTTGTAGAAATTATAAAACGCAGCGTCCATACCAGGCTGACGAAGATGAGGACCAGCTGTATGACGTCAGAGTAGAGTAGAGTAGAGTCCTCCGAGCAGAGTGTAGGTGATGGCCACAGCTGCAGAGATCCAGATGCTCACAGAGTAGGACAAGTCCAGAACCACACTCACAGTGGCACCTGTCAAATAATGTACAATATACATTTTTTGATATAGTTTAAAAGATGCTGATAAGTTTGTTCAAAGATTACAATGGTGATTATTTACCTAAACCAGTGAATGTTCCACCCATCCAGAGCACATCAACCAAAACTGAGATTAGACATAAAAATCCGGTGAGGACTTTTCCATATTTCTTTTCAAAGGGGTCCATCATGGTGACACACTTTTTGTCTCGCAGCGGCTTAACAAAGATAAAACCACCTGTGTAGAAAATCTATAGAGATAGAGCAATTTGAAATGAGATATATGCAGTGGTGGAAGAAGTACTCAATTTCTTTACAAATAAAAGTGCAAAAATGTACTCCAGTAAAAGTATCACCTAAAAAAGTAAAATGTCTGAACTTTTTAAGCTTCAGACAGCTTGACTTTTTGTTTCCTTTTTTTTATTCCATCTGGTCACAAAACACACTTTAAGTTCTACAGGGAAACATGTTTCCTCGCACTGTGCATATGCCAAAGAACACTTCAAGTGTTTGAATCTTTATAGCTTTAAATAATGTATTTGTATTCAAAAGGTCTTCTTTTGGGAGCTGTTACTTTGACTTTGCAGAGAACACTTGCATTAGGTGTCTGTTGCCCCTGCTGCCAACAATGAGACAAATTAGCATGGTTATTGGCAACATGATGCATAAATGAGCTGACTCCTTCGTAGTGACAGCAGTTTAAGGCTGAAATGATCAGAACGAGTCTGGGCTTTAGAAATGTGCCGGAGCACTTCCTGGTTTCTCGTGTCTACATAGAGCTGTGAGACCGAGCGTTTTCAGCACTGGAGATGGGAAAGGCCTCAGCATACAGGATTACTCAAACATGCATGAATGAAACAAAATACAACTCCAGGTCTGTTTTTGAGGTAACATTATAACTATTCATTATAACTATATATATTCTTAAAAAGCAACACATCATAACTATGAGGCTGACTCTAGTTTTCTTCGCCTAAAGTTTTTCTCTGCCTTTTGGCCACTCTGGTGTGACAAAAATCTAAGAAACAAAGCCGGCTTATTGTTATGGCCAACCGGGCCTTGTGAGACCCGAGACTTCGGGGCAGGCCAGGGGGAAATGCTGGTGCCTTTATTCACCCTGCAGCAACTCATTTAGCCATCACACTGACTCCTGACTGTTTAATTAAGGTAAAAACAATACAAACTCCATAATTTGTGGTATAAAGTTACATGGTGTTGCTTGAAAGTGCAAGGTCAGGAACAGAAACAACCACAATTTATGAGCACTGTACTCTTCATGTAACTATACAACCCAGCCCATCCTTGGCATTAAACTATAACACACAGTTTACCTGCCAGACAGGTTTGTTCTTACTTAAGATTTATAGCTCACGAGGCCATAGTGCCATTGTAGTCAGTAAGGTTGACTTTTAATGGAACAGACATAGAAGACAGAGATGACAGAGATCACACTACTACTACTCACTACCTCCCGAGTGTCTGAAAGTCTACCCCCAACAGTAAATGAAGCAAATGTCCCTGGGTTGATGTAGAGACTGGTCAAGGATGGACTAAGATTAGCTGGTTTAGGGGTAACCTTTCAAGCCTAGGAGACAGTGGACACATGTCCACTAACATCTCATGACCCAATATGGAGAAGGTCAAAACAACAGGTCACAGCTGCTACATACAAGTCAAGAAAGCAGGAGACATAAAAAAATTCACGATATCAATTATTTATGGTTAGAAGCCTGTTCTTTGTTTTCTAGTTTGCGTTGTTTGCAGAGTATTGTAATCACTAACATTAGTTTCATAGTACAGTTTACCACATCAGTAATTACAGTGAGCCTCTCATACATCTGACCTGTCATGGTGAAGACTCCCACCACTAAGCCGATTTGTCGGTTCCCCAGGATGCTCATCTCTATTTCAGACACTGCATTTTTCTTCTGCTTCCTTCTGGATTTGAAGGAAGCCCAGATCCCAGTGGCGAGCACCAGCAGGTAGAAAAACACCACAGCTATCACTCCAGGGATGTTCACCGCCATGATGGAGCTGAGGACACAATGAGCCACAGTGAGGAACTGAATTAATTTTAAAAGAAAGCAATGCTGTAAAAGTGCTTTTACCGGAAAATCAGAAACCTCCCCAGGGCCACAGACCATGAGAGTCTTTTAGTGCCCCCTGGTGTTTTTACTAAGGTAAGACTTCTGTTGAGTGCTTGTACTCATTATTTGAAATATTATTTTGACAGCTACCCAGTAACATTTCTTGTGTAACACTTGAATTGAAAACGGGCTTCAGCAGAAAGATATTTTTTAATTACTACCTGTCAGTGTCTGGTGAGGAGCAGATGCCTGCACGTAACTGACTGCCATAACTTAATCAAATCAAAGAAATCACATGCTGTTTATCAAGTTACAACAATGGATACCTCGCTGTCAAACATAAATGCCTACAATCAGTAGTTACAGATTAGATTAGATAGATACTTTATTGATCCTGAAGGAAATTCAGGAAGATGTAACTCCAGTGCTGATGGTGATGGTTGCAATTTTTGGCTAGATTATTTCTTTCAAAGGCTGCACATGTAAGGCTGCTGTTAAACTTTTAAATGTCTCTTTGGGAGGAAATATCAATACACGCATCAGCTTTGTTCAATCCTTTGGCTGCAGCATCTTGAATCTATAGGAAGGAAGGTGCTGTACTGTAACTTCAGTTCCACTGACTGTGGTTAAATGTTGTCTTAGAGCCATAAACTGGAGAAAAAACAGGGCTGCATGCTGTAGATTTAAAAAACTGATGTAAAAACAAAAGCCCTCAATGCTACACATGCAGATTATTGTCCAACTTTGAGGATGCAGTATGTTTGTCTAACACCTTTTTAGTGGTCATATTATTTTTGGCCACACTAAAATAATGCAATACCTGCCCAGACATCTGCACAATGTAAAAATAAATAAATGTTTCACATATTTCAATCTGTATCTACTGAATCACTTTAAACTGAACTACTGAAATAATATTAAACTCATCAGAAAGGGTTTTGTAGAGGTTAGTGAGTTAAAAAAGCTATAAATGTTACTTTAGATCATTGTAAGACTGGTAACACCGAGGGTTGCTTTTCTTATGGTTCTTATGGACCAATACACACCATCACACGAACTCTCTGGGTGGAGTCTGCATGTCCTCCCCGTGTTACCGTGGGTTCTCTCCGGGTTCTCCGGCTTCCTCCCACCGTCCAAAGACATGCATGTGTTAGGTGAATTGGTGACTCTAAATTGCCCCTAGTGAATGAATGTGAGAGTGAATGGTTGTCTGTCTGTGTTCGTCTCTGTGTTAGCCCTGCGACAAGCTGGCCCCTGTCCAGGGTGTACCCCGCCTACGGCCCAAAGTTACTGGGATAGGCTCCAGTCACCCGCGACCCCTAACGGGAATAAGCGGTAGAAAATGAATGAATGAATAAAAAGATACTGAGCGAGGTGATGTAGTAGCCGCCATCTTGGATAGGTCACTGCTTTTCAGCGACTGAACAGCTACAGGTATTGTCTTTGAATCTATCACCAAACAACGTTTGTTCACAAACACAGGCGTTGGAGCGCAGATGTGAAAAACTGTAGCGGTGTGATCAGTTGATTTGATAAATGACATTCAATCAAATAGCGTGTATAGGCCAATGGCACCCAGTTAATCAAACAGATGAACAGAAACAGACACAGATCCAAACAGCCATTTCCCAAGTTCCCCCTCAGGCCCCTCCTAAAAAATCACACTCTACCTCTGAGGTCACTGGGTCACATTTGAACATTTTAAACATGAAGTAAAAAACTTTGTTGTTTTCTATCATTAAAGCCTGTCATCATCGTTGTGATGGAAATTTTAGATTGAGATACTTGACAAAAAGGCAGTGTCTGGATCAAACAGCAAGTTGTCTTTATTTTACTTGTGCACAAGGAGAACACAGCACAAAGGAGAGATGCAGAGTGTCCCCCCCCCCCCCTTAGCAGAAGGTAGTTTTTATACCAAACATACACAGGAGAGAGTACGTGTCCCAGAGTCACAAGCATATCTTAAGACTTTTGCTCTAATCTTTAAGAAGACGCCATGTCCTAGCCTCGTGTGCACAAAGACACAACATCCTTTGGCCTTACAGCTGCTACGCATGCTGTTGTCCTGTACAGCACTAAGCTCAGATAATAGAATAACAGTAGGATAACACAGAAATTAATGAATTTCCAACACATTTCCTCCCTTTTGATTATAATAAAACCCTTTTTATATTAATCAATAAATAAAATCAATCCCCATTCATCAGTATCATTACCCCTCACAGTTTAAAATGATACCTCATTAAGAAATCACAAACAGACAAAACAATTCCTTTTGTACAAGAAGTAAGACTTAAAACCTTGTAGGATTAAACCTTTGAGCTATAATGCAATTGTAGGAAAATTTCATTCACATATTAAAGGAAAAGTAAAACAAAAGTGAGAAAAAGTCATGAAATTCCTCATACACAAATAGATAGATAGACAGATAGATAGACAGATAGAGAGAGAGAGAGAGAGAGAGAGAGAGAGAGATACTTGTTTGGCTGCATGTATGGAGGAGGAGGTGCTGTTTTGATAAGCGTCATGCTTATCTGGCACCAGAGACACAGAGCAGTTTGAGTGTAACACAAAGGTGAAAGGCATTCTGTTTGCTTCAGCACAGAAGAGAATGAGACCCAGGGTCAGAGGTGTGGCCCAGTCTGTGACTCATTCACAAACCCCGCCCATCTCCTTCCACTAACAGTGAGAAGACTTTGAGGGAGAGACATGGGGTTTAGAGCAGGGCACATCATAGAGAGAAAGCTGTTCCCCAGTTAGAGAAATAGACACAGCAGAAAAATGTGGATCCCAGTAAAGAATGTGGTGTTCTAAACCACACATCCTCAGGTCTGGGATCTGTTCCTGTGACTCGTGTGATGTGCAGTGCAAGTCATCCTCATGCATACAAGTAGTTCCCTCAGGAGACACCTATTTTGTGCCATTTTGATTAGGTCTGTAGTAATTGGAGTTGGTGGCAATTGCCATTGCTATACATGTAAAGGAGTCCAAGTTCCCAACCTGACTCCTGTGAATATGTTGTTATTGGCCAATTGATCAATTGTTACAACCTGAGGACCTTCTGGTGTGGAGATAGGGCAAATGCCTAATCTGCTCATCAGATCTCAACCCAGAAGATGGACTGGACATAATGTGGAAAATGGAAAAGAGTGCTTAAATTTTTTGCCTGCAGGGTCTGAGCATGAAAATGGAGACATATTGCTCTCGCACAGTGTCACCAGAGGCACTGACAGAGTAAAACATAACGACCACTCATTTTGGGAGATTTCTTAAGACTAGCCTTTTGACCACAGAGTTAGTGGCCCCCGAATCAACAAGAAACACTCCTTTTTCACCATTCAATTCAATGGTATATTCTGGCAAGGCTGTATTTGTCAATGAGACCAGACTTGCATAAGTTGTAGCTGCTGGCTTAGTCTTATTCTCCAAATAAGTGTCTGCTTATGAAATCAATGTGTGTGTGTTAGCAGTAAGCAGTTCTTCATTGCAGAGCTACAGATGTGAATGTGTGTGTGTTGTGGGTGCAGTACCTTCCTCTGGGTGATGTCTCCTCGGTGCGTCTCTCACCGGGCCTGTCCTCGCTGCCCAGTCAGTCTGACCCCTGGGGAGCACTCAGGCGAGGTCCTTCACTGTATCTTTGTGGACCTCACGCATCCAGTGTCCAACTTATACAATCTCGAGTTCAGTGTCCAAACTGTCCTCAAGTGTACCATACGTTGTCTTGGCCTCTATTTTGTCCTTGTTGGACCCTCTGTCCTCTGTTCCAGTGACCACGACCCTTGCCTCGGCCACGTCCTTGTCCTAGGCCTCCGCGCTCTCTGCATCCCGCTGCATGGTCAGAGCAGCTGTGTGTAAGTCCTTGGTGATGCTGTAATTGTCCATTTCCTCACACTGGCAACTTGGACCACTGGACATTGTGAGGAGGAGCCCAGTTCACAGAGTGCAGCTTTAAGACCCGACAGAAACTTGCTTTCTTACGTGATGGGTGCTACAGTCAGTTCAACTCATGTTTAAACTGGTGGACTGGGCTTCCTGTTCTTCTGAGGTCTGATGGCTTGGGTGGCTGCAGGTGGAGCTGTAGCTTGGCCTGATGGTGTAGGTGGATCGTGTCGGCTTTTGGTCTCACTGGCAGGTCACTGGAGGAATCTGGCTCAACCTCGGCTGTTATCTCTGGGGCCGCTCAGGCTGCTGCTGTTGTTGCTGGGGACTGACAGTGGGCAGGAGTCCAGGTCCAGGTGGAGTCCCACCGTGGAGAGGTCTGGAAAAACAGAGGAAACACAGGCAGCAGTATCTGATCTTTTTTTTTTTTTTTTTTTTACATTTCAAAACAATTTTGTGTTCTTGTACTTTCTCTAAATCAGATTTCCTTTGCTTTTTATTCTTCCGCTTGTTATCAAAATTGTTTTCAATTTTTTGAATTACAAGAAAACATTTTAAATATTCTGTATAGTGTATCCTCTTTCAAGCATCAGTTGAAGAAGTAAGAAAAATGAGATTACAGTGACACAAAGACCTACTATAACCTACAAAGATTGACTTTTAGCTTGACACTCACTCAACTCTTTGTCAGACTCACCCTCCATTGTTGCGGTCCTCTCCACACACACTGACCACAATTTAGTTTAGCCAATAGCAGAAATTTGAATAAACAGGTTTTCTGCTCACCTTTTAGTAGAGGCCGCCCGGGTCAGTGGGAGGAGAAGTTCGCTGCAATGACGATGGTTGACTGGCGCCTTTTTTTTTCCCGTGGACTTCTGGCCACGACTTTAGTACTTTCAAATTATGCGAACTTCTGGCCGCGGTGTAGGCTTCAGGCTACTTTTAGTGTCCAATAGAACAGGCTTCAGGCTGTTCGGAGTAGGCTTCTGGCTACTCTCTATTCTTTCCTCGTGAACTTCTGGCCACGGTATTCATATTACATCTTTTCAAACTTCCGGCCGTAACTTTAACAGTCCAATTGTGCGAACTTCTGGCCGCGGTGTAGACTTCAGGCTACTTTTATTGTCCAATAGAACAGACTTCAGGCTGTCCTCGGCCGCATCTTTTAGTGATCCGATTGTGCAAACTTCTGGCCGCGATGTAAACTTCAGGCTACTTTTGGTGTCGAATAGAACAGGCTTCAGGCTGTTCTGAGTACTCTTTTTACGCCGGCGGTTGAGGTGACTTCAGGCCTCCAGGGCTCTAACCCTGTTTTCTTGTTGACCTCATCACGTCGGGGTCACCATAATGACGTGTTCTTTTTCTAATCAATAAAGACTCCAATCAGTTTCTTTTATCTTTTTGTCTTTTTATTCGCATAAGCCAAATTAAACAGAGCTCTGGGTTGGATCTGTCCCTACCGCCTACGTCTTACTCAGGGCTTACGCTGGGCGTCCAACAACGACCGTCCCTATCACACTGAATATATACCCAGGCTCAACTTCATACCACCCACTCCAGATATGGGCATAGTCCAGGATCTGAACTAGTTCTCAGGCAAAGCAGTGCGAGTTGTAAAGGAGGGGTTGTTATCATTAGCAGAGAAGTGCGAGTTGTAAGGGAGAGGCTGTTATCGTTTCTGCTCTCCCCTGAAGGCCGCATCGCCAGCACAGATTGTTCCCTTGCACTTGTTGTGGCGTCTTGAGTTCTGGGTCAGATCCTGGTCACATGATTAGATACATTTCATTATATTTCATTATATTTCATTATATATTTGATCATGTTAAAATCACATACAACACCTTACAGTTTCTTATGAAGCAGAAATAAAATAGAAGCTTATTAGTATTTTCATGCATGTGGACTAATACAGGCCAATGAAAGTTCAAAAGGAAATGAACAGTCACCTTTGGTGTGTGTACACCTTTAGGGAGGAGAAAACAACAAGTTCTGGAAATTGTCCAGCACACTTTGTAAACTACCAATCGAAAACAGGTGCTTAGAGGCACTGCTCAGGGGGCGGGCCTTGGAGCAAAGCCAGTTTACAAACACGCAACTGCCCAAGGTGACAATGATAAAAGCCATCATTGGTGGCGGCGCAGACACTGAAGTGGAAAAAACAGAACCGGTTTTGAGGATGAACCGGGGTCAGTGCCCATCCCTGTGCAGAACCACTGTCCTAGATATCTTGTTGTTATATTTGCTCACAGACAATGTGCTACTGTGTACTTTTCTCTCACCTGAGGCCTTAGGATGTTCTTGTAGATGTTGGCAGAGAAGACAGAAGCAGCAGAGATTAAAGCAGAGTCTGCAGATGACATGACAGCAGCAGCCACACAGCCAATACCAATGATGGAGATGTAGGACGGGGTGAGGTGCTGCAGCATGATGGGCAGGACCTGAGGCCCTTCTCCTCGTTCATAAGGAGAGGGTGAACCGTAGGACGTCTGGTTCCAGTCTGAATAAAGAGCGATGCAAAGATTTGTCTCTTGTCAGCTGCACAACGGAGAAAAAAAACTGTCCATCTGCATCTGTTCTGTCAGTCATAATCAATTAGCAGCACACAGTATTTTTAGTAGAGCGGATAACATCAAAAATAATACAAAATTTTTAAATATGTCTGCCATCTTGGATTTTTGCATGGCAAATTGGACAAAAAAGATTGATATCTGAATGCACTGAATCCACTGTAGCAAATTCCATCCATGTATCACAATTTGAACGATTTTTCCATGATCCACCCCTCTATGTGATGATACTGGGAAACAACAAAATACACATAACTTTGTTTTCAACCTTAATTCCAAAAAAGGTTGGGATAGTTGGGTATCTAAAAACACAACTGAACCATATCAAGGGTTAAGACAGACATTTAATAAAAACAAAATTTATTGTCTCAAAAAATAGAACAAAGAACACATGAACCCAAAAACAGATGGCTAGAAATAGAAACTAATAATACTTATAGTAATAAAAACCAGTTGGATTAGCAATAACAAGTAATTATATGGTTTGGCAACCGTTCAATAAGCTGACTAGGCATCTTTTGTTATTATGTGTATTGGATGCTTGAGATGCAGGATCGTGCAAACCACAGCATGTGCTCAGGAACACGTGATATCTCTGAGCCAAAAGCTAATAAATAATGAAAATATACAGTTGGGCTGTGTGTTTATGAATTACATTCAGTCATGTAAATGTAATCCTCTTTGCATTATGCAGCTTTAAATAACTGCAACTTTTCTGAGCTGATGTTAAAATGTTGTTCCCTCATCACAAACAGACCTGGAGCTGTGTTTTACTTCATTCACACCTGTTTGAGTAATCCTCTATTCTCTAACACAGCAATTCTGAGGCCTCTAAATGCTCGGTTTCACAAACCTCAGCCTCTCCCACGAACCTCCGCCCACTCCAGGAAGCACTGACCAATCAACGAGCCCTAAACATCCAGTCTGCCCTCATTCATTTATCTAACAAATGGCGTACGA
This sequence comes from Bostrychus sinensis, assembly GCA_020698575.1. Classification (NCBI taxonomy): domain Eukaryota; kingdom Metazoa; phylum Chordata; class Actinopteri; order Gobiiformes; family Eleotridae; genus Bostrychus; species Bostrychus sinensis. The sequence goes on along the minus strand of CM036254.1, from coordinate 5,863,087 downwards.
CTCTGTTTCCACTGATTCCTCACAGACATTTTTCATTTTGTAGTAAAATGGTATCATACAAAAAGTTTAAGAAAATAAAAAGTTCTTTTTCCTCTGTGTCCAATGGGGCACAAAAATGCAGAGTCTCTGGAGAGACCAAAAACAAACATGCTAGTAACACTTCTGCATAAACTATGTTCTTTGGTCAAACAGTGTATGGCTGTTATACTCTGGCCTTGGTCTATTTCTTTGTTTTCCAGTATTTAGTGTTGAAATGATGCATGCATATACTTTGTGTATGACCGCAAAATATGAACTTGTATCTAACGTTGTGCATACACAGCACTTCATTCATAATAACACTTGTATAGGATTTGCGCAGCACATCTGCTCACTTGTGTAAAATAACCCTGATTGTTGTTTGTTAGCCAAATAATGAATTAATGTTTATAAGTTGTGCTTTGAATACACATCTTTTTGAAAGAGAAGAGAAGCAGACCCTCTCTAAATAGTTGATTACCACTGCTTTAACGGCAACAGCCCATAAAAAAAAAATGTACCTGTGGATGAAGCAGCGGCCCCAAGCAGAATAGGTGGTATCGCAAATATCAATAGAACTGCAGCCGCTGCAGCGCATGTGAACTTTGCTGCTCTGGTGGAGGAAGCTGCCAAAGTTCTCTGGTGGAGGCTCTGGTATCCTATACTTCCTACAGCCTGCAGAGAAAGGTTCATATAGACCGTTCTCAGTCACGTGACTTGGTTTGTTGACGCCGCCATTTTGGATGCAAAAAGCCGGTGTAGCCTGCTAGCGATTAGTGATCATGCATAGAAATTGAGTTCATATTTACCACTTTCTACACCGTTTCAATACTTAACGTTAAGTGTTCAGGTCAGACAGCGATATTTAGAGAAATGTTCACTTGTCGATGCTTAAGACCCATATGATGTCAAAATTACGGGTTACCAGCCTTCAACACACAATCCGCTTTGGAATACCACAACAATTATTTAGTCAATCAATCGACAAGCTCACTTTATAGGGACACATATAAAAGCTCACAAGAGGCAGAGAGCTCCTTAGAGGCATAAAAATATTTAGTGGCAGAATGGTGACAGACCTTTAGTATGGAAAGTGCCCTAAACAACTGTTGTCCATGTGAGTAGGCAGATGAGAGACGCAGATTAGTGAAAAGGCAATATAAATACTTCAATAAAGTTGGCTTTCCGCGGAGGTTTACAAGTCTAAAATTATAAATCAAAATTTAAGGCCTTAAAAAGTGGCAAATTTGCTGAGATATGGAGAATTAGGATTTATATGTTTAACCTCATTCAAGCTAGCGGTGACCAGATTCAGAAAGAAACTCCGCGAAAACATAATTTGCACGGTTATTATTTTGTCAATACAGGCATGATATACATCGTTAGAAAGCTTATGTTCTGTACAAAATGAGAATTAAGTTAACTTTATGCTTAAAATAGGACGTGTGTAATTAATGACGATTCCTCAGTATGCCCAAACCGAAAAAACAGACTTTTTTGAACGCTGGTTCTGTCCAAAACCAGTCCAATCCAGGATTAGTAACCCTCAATCAGTTCGTATAAATCCACAAGTAAATATCGAGATATATTTCCATAAAAGTATTCCATGTTGTGAAAATAATCCTGTAATCTCCATATCCTCACGCAGAAATTATCAAATACCAAGCTGTCCTGAACATTGTATTTTCTTTTTCTCTCCCGTTTGCTAAATGTCCGTGAAAACGTGTTTACCCTGCTAATAAACCTGAGCACACAGTAAGAACTGACTTCAGATCGGTTTTTACTTTATTTGATGATTACAGCAGGAGCGATCTTTTATGTGACTTTTTTAAAGAATAAACTTTGCCAAACAGTGCAACATTAACTTTTTTACTTCAAAAGACAGCTGGTAGATGCTATCACAGATATAGGGCACATTAAACTATTTTTGATGAGTAAAACGAATTTAATTTGTTAGGCTAACAGACAGCAGGGGCCGTGAAACAACCGGCTTTTGCCATCCAACATGGCGGCTCCGTGGAAATCACGTGATCAGATGACGCTGTGTGAGAAGGGTCTATAGTTACATAACATGGGTTTGAAATATTAACAGAAGTTAAACAGGAAATCAGTTTTTACCATAAATAAGAAATCATCAATCAAGATCCAGGTCTTGCCCAGATTTATTTGGCCGATCCACGGAGCGTGTAACGTGTTGTTCATTAACGTTTGACCGATGTTCACAGAGTGAGGGTTCATCAGTGCGAAAGGAACACAGATCCACTGAAAGAAAAAACAAGTATAATAAGTCCGAATGTCCTCAGTGATCCAGGTCACCTGGAGAAGAACAAAACCCAGGAACTGGATCCCCTTCGACAGAGACATTGACTTGTGAGGATGCCAAAGAGAACCGGCTGGTCTTCTAGTGCAGAAGTCACTGGAAGACAGGGATCTAGAAATCTGCAAGAAACCCAAACACTCTTCTCCTCCATTGCTCAATTTATCTACTTAGGGCAGGTATAGGAGATTAAAATAACTTCCACTTGGTTCTGTGGACCTTTAAGGGCCATGTTGCACCCTTGCAAAATCCATTTTTGTAGCATAAATGCATGACTATTTCTATCTCCTTCTGTGACCCAAAGTTTAGTTATTTTTATAATTTCATTTGTTTAGAGCAAAAAACACCTTACCATTTAGATTTTATTATATGAATTGCTGAAATGCACTTTTTTACACAATAATGATGAAAGCCTTGCCAGTCAGACGAACTCTTTGCCTATACAATGAAGTTAGTCTGGTTGGTTAATTTCTATGGGCGGAGCAATCACAGGCGGAGTAACCAATCAGAGAAACAAAGGGCGGGACGTAAGCTGTGCTGACCCATATCCAAAACAAACATGGATGATTCTTGCTGGTTTTGTCATAAAACACCAGAATACACAGCGGAGAACCCAGTTGTACAAAGACTTTAAGAGAAAGTGGGTTTGTTTGAATGTAGTCGTTACGTCAGACGTCAACAGGACTTTACTGTTAAAATGGAAACAGGACAAAGGAAAAAAATCACAGAGAGGAAGCAAGAACAGCGCTGACGTCGTATTTAATCTGACTTTTGTGTTACTGAAAGGCAACAGCCCAATTCTGCAGTGGAAGAGGCAGGAGCTGGCCCAATCAAATGAAAACAAGCCTGGCAGAAAGCACTGATGGAGCTGAGTCAGTGTAAAAATTAGGTTTTAAATCTAATTTGTATTTACAATATCCTGAAATTATGGATAAACTGTCAGGTAAGCTTCTCACAACATAATCCAACCACACTTTTTGGGCTCGCGGGTCACTTTAGGGCCAGAAACGGTTCACACACGAGACTGATGGAAGTCACATTTAAACTGTAATGTGAACAGCCAAGCAAAAAAAAATCTGATTCAAGTAAAAAAATCAAAATTGAGCATTAAGACCTGCAGTGTGAACGTAGCCTTAGTTATGTTCCTCTGTGCCTAAAGTGGTGGTAGTTACTGAAACCCCAAGCCCCACACACTTTTAGTAAATGTGCTTTTAGGCTCTCGCAAAGTTTTACAAACCCTGCTAAACTTGTAGAAATTATAAAACGCAGCGTCCATACCAGGCTGACGAAGATGAGGACCAGCTGTATGACGTCAGAGTAGAGTAGAGTAGAGTCCTCCGAGCAGAGTGTAGGTGATGGCCACAGCTGCAGAGATCCAGATGCTCACAGAGTAGGACAAGTCCAGAACCACACTCACAGTGGCACCTGTCAAATAATGTACAATATACATTTTTTGATATAGTTTAAAAGATGCTGATAAGTTTGTTCAAAGATTACAATGGTGATTATTTACCTAAACCAGTGAATGTTCCACCCATCCAGAGCACATCAACCAAAACTGAGATTAGACATAAAAATCCGGTGAGGACTTTTCCATATTTCTTTTCAAAGGGGTCCATCATGGTGACACACTTTTTGTCTCGCAGCGGCTTAACAAAGATAAAACCACCTGTGTAGAAAATCTATAGAGATAGAGCAATTTGAAATGAGATATATGCAGTGGTGGAAGAAGTACTCAATTTCTTTACAAATAAAAGTGCAAAAATGTACTCCAGTAAAAGTATCACCTAAAAAAGTAAAATGTCTGAACTTTTTAAGCTTCAGACAGCTTGACTTTTTGTTTCCTTTTTTTTATTCCATCTGGTCACAAAAACACACTTTAAGTTCTACAGGGAAACATGTTTCCTCGCACTGTGCATATGCCAAAGAACACTTCAAGTGTTTGAATCTTTATAGCTTTAAATAATGTATTTGTATTCAAAAGGTCTTCTTTTGGGGAGCTGTTACTTTGACTTTGCAGAGAACACTTGCATTAGGTGTCTGTTGCCCCCTGCTGCCAACAATGAGACAAATTAGCATGGTTATTGGCAACATGATGCATAAATGAGCTGACTCCTTCGTAGTGACAGCAGTTTAAGGCTGAAATGATCAGAACGAGTCTGGGCTTTAGAAATGTGCCGGAGCACTTCCTGGTTTCTCGTGTCTACATAGAGCTGTGAGACCGAGCGTTTTCAGCACTGGAGATGGGAAAGGCCTCAGCATACAGGATTACTCAAACATGCATGAATGAAACAAAATACAACTCCAGGTCTGTTTTTGAGGTAACATTATAACTATTCATTATAACTATATATATTCTTAAAAAGCAACACATCATAACTATGAGGCTGACTCTAGTTTTCTTCGCCTAAAGTTTTTCTCTGCCTTTTGGCCACTCTGGTGTGACAAAAATCTAAGAAACAAAGCCGGCTTATTGTTATGGCCAACCGGGCCTTGTGAGACCCGAGACTTCGGGGCAGGCCAGGGGGAAATGCTGGTGCCTTTATTCACCCTGCAGCAACTCATTTAGCCATCACACTGACTCCTGACTGTTTAATTAAGGTAAAAACAATACAAACTCCATAATTTGTGGTATAAAGTTACATGGTGTTGCTTGAAAGTGCAAGGTCAGGAACAGAAACAACCACAATTTATGAGCACTGTACTCTTCATGTAACTATACAACCCAGCCCATCCTTGGCATTAAACTATAACACACAGTTTACCTGCCAGACAGGTTTGTTCTTACTTAAGATTTATAGCTCACGAGGCCATAGTGCCATTGTAGTCAGTAAGGTTGACTTTTAATGGAACAGACATAGAAGACAGAGATGACAGAGATCACACTACTACTACTCACTACCTCCCGAGTGTCTGAAAGTCTACCCCCAACAGTAAATGAAGCAAATGTCCCTGGGTTGATGTAGAGACTGGTCAAGGATGGACTAAGATTAGCTGGTTTAGGGGTAACCTTTCAAGCCTAGGAGACAGTGGACACATGTCCACTAACATCTCATGACCCAATATGGAGAAGGTCAAAACAACAGGTCACAGCTGCTACATACAAGTCAAGAAAGCAGGAGACATAAAAAAATTCACGATATCAATTATTTATGGTTAGAAGCCTGTTCTTTTGTTTTCTAGTTTGCGTTGTTTGCCGAGTATTGTAATCACTAACATTAGTTTCATAGTACAGTTTACCACATCAGTAATTACAGTGAGCCTCTCATACATCAGACCTGTCATGGTGAAGACTCCCACCACTAAGCCGATTTGTCGGTTCCCCAGGATGCTCATCTCTATTTCAGACACTGCATTTTTCTTCTGCTTCCTTCTGGATTTGAAGGAAGCCCAGATCCCAGTGGCGAGCACCAGCAGGTAGAAAAACACCACAGCTATCACTCCAGGGATGTTCACCGCCATGATGGAGCTGAGGACACAATGAGCCACAGTGAGGAACTGAATTAATTTTAAAAGAAAGCAAATGCTGTAAAAGTGCTTTTACCGGAAAATCAGAAACCTCCCCAGGGCCACAGACCATGAGAGTCTTTTAGTGCCCCCTGGTGTTTTTACTAAGGTAAGACTTCTGTTGAGTGCTTGTACTCATTATTTGAAATATTATTTTGACAGCTACCCAGTAACATTTCTTGTGTAACACTTGAATTGAAAACGGGCTTCAGCAGAAAGATATTTTTTAATTACTACCTGTCAGTGTCTGGTGAGGAGCAGATGCCTGCACGTAACTGACTGCCATAACTTAATCAAATCAAAGAAATCACATGCTGTTTATCAAGTTACAACAATGGATACCTCGCTGTCAAACATAAATGCCTACAATCAGTAGTTACAGATTAGATTAGATAGATACTTTATTGATCCTGAAGGAAATTCAGGAAGATGTAACTCCAGTGCTGATGGTGATGGTTGCAATTTTTGGCTAGATTATTTCTTTCAAAGGCTGCACATGTAAGGCTGCTGTTAAACTTTTAAATGTCTCTTTGGGAGGAAATATCAATACACGCATCAGCTTTGTTCAATCCTTTGGCTGCAGCATCTTGAATCTATAGGAAGGAAGGTGCTGTACTGTAACTTCAGTTCCACTGACTGTGGTTAAATGTTGTCTTAGAGCCATAAACTGGAGAAAAACAGGGCTGCATGCTGTAGATTTAAAAAACTGATGTAAAAACAAAAGCCCTCAATGCTACACATGCAGATTATTGTCCAACTTTGAGGATGCAGTATGTTTGTCTAACACCTTTTTAGTGGTCATATTATTTTTGGCCACACTAAAATAATGCAATACCTGCCCAGACATCTGCACAATGTAAAAATAAATAAATGTTTCACATATTTCAATCTGTATCTACTGAATCACTTTAAACTGAACTACTGAAATAATATTAAACTCATCAGAAAGGGTTTTGTAGAGGTTAGTGAGTTAAAAAAGCTATAAATGTTACTTTAGATCATTGTAAGACTGGTAACACCGAGGGTTGCTTTTCTTATGGTTCTTATGGACCAATACACACCATCACACGAACTCTCTGGGTGGAGTCTGCATGTCCTCCCCGTGTTACCGTGGGTTCTCTCCGGGTTCTCCGGCTTCCTCCCACCGTCCAAAGACATGCATGTGTTAGGTGAATTGGTGACTCTAAATTGCCCCTAGTGAATGAATGTGAGAGTGAATGGTTGTCTGTCTGTGTTCGTCTCTGTGTTAGCCCTGCGACAAGCTGGCCCCTGTCCAGGGTGTACCCCGCCTACGGCCCAAAGTTACTGGGATAGGCTCCAGTCACCCGCGACCCCTAACGGGAATAAGCGGTAGAAAATGAATGAATGAATAAAAAGATACTGAGCGAGGTGATGTAGTAGCCGCCATCTTGGATAGGTCACTGCTTTTCAGCGACTGAACAGCTACAGGTATTGTCTTTGAATCTATCACCAAACAACGTTTGTTCACAAACACAGGCGTTGGAGCGCAGATGTGAAAAACTGTAGCGGTGTGATCAGTTGATTTGATAAATGACATTCAATCAAATAGCGTGTATAGGCCAATGGCACCCAGTTAATCAAACAGATGAACAGAAACAGACACAGATCCAAACAGCCATTTCCCAAGTTCCCCCTCAGGCCCCTCCTAAAAAATCACACTCTACCTCTGAGGTCACTGGGTCACATTTGAACATTTTAAACATGAAGTAAAAAACTTTGTTGTTTTCTATCATTAAAGCCTGTCATCATCGTTGTGATGGAAATTTTAGATTGAGATACTTGACAAAAAGGCAGTGTCTGGATCAAACAGCAAGTTGTCTTTATTTTACTTGTGCACAAGGAGAACACAGCACAAAGGAGAGATGCAGAGTGTCCCCCCCCCCCCCTTAGCAGAAGGTAGTTTTTATACCAAACATACACAGGAGAGAGTACGTGTCCCAGAGTCACAAGCATATCTTAAGACTTTTGCTCTAATCTTTAAGAAGACGCCATGTCCTAGCCTCGTGTGCACAAAGACACAACATCCTTTGGCCTTACAGCTGCTACGCATGCTGTTGTCCTGTACAGCACTAAGCTCAGATAATAGAATAACAGTAGGATAACACAGAAATTAATGAATTTCCAACACATTTCCTCCCTTTTGATTATAATAAAACCCTTTTTATATTAATCAATAAATAAAATCAATCCCCATTCATCAGTATCATTACCCCTCACAGTTTAAAATGATACCTCATTAAGAAATCACAAACAGACAAAACAATTCCTTTTGTACAAGAAGTAAGACTTAAAACCTTGTAGGATTAAACCTTTGAGCTATAATGCAATTGTAGGAAAATTTCATTCACATATTAAAGGAAAAGTAAAACAAAAGTGAGAAAAAGTCATGAAATTCCTCATACACAAATAGATAGATAGACAGATAGATAGACAGATAGAGAGAGAGAGAGAGAGAGAGAGAGAGAGAGATACTTGTTTGGCTGCATGTATGGAGGAGGAGGTGCTGTTTTGATAAGCGTCATGCTTATCTGGCACCAGAGACACAGAGCAGTTTGAGTGTAACACAAAGGTGAAAGGCATTCTGTTTGCTTCAGCACAGAAGAGAATGAGACCCAGGGTCAGAGGTGTGGCCCAGTCTGTGACTCATTCACAAACCCCGCCCATCTCCTTCCACTAACAGTGAGAAGACTTTGAGGGAGAGACATGGGGTTTAGAGCAGGGCACATCATAGAGAGAAAGCTGTTCCCCAGTTAGAGAAATAGACACAGCAGAAAAATGTGGATCCCAGTAAAGAATGTGGTGTTCTAAACCACACATCCTCAGGTCTGGGATCTGTTCCTGTGACTCGTGTGATGTGCAGTGCAAGTCATCCTCATGCATACAAGTAGTTCCCTCAGGAGACACCTATTTTGTGCCATTTTGATTAGGTCTGTAGTAATTGGAGTTGGTGGCAATTGCCATTGCTATACATGTAAAGGAGTCCAAGTTCCCAACCTGACTCCTGTGAATATGTTGTTATTGGCCAATTGATCAATTGTTACAACCTGAGGACCTTCTGGTGTGGAGATAGGGCAAATGCCTAATCTGCTCATCAGATCTCAACCCAGAAGATGGACTGGACATAATGTGGAAAATGGAAAAGAGTGCTTAAATTTTTTGCCTGCAGGGTCTGAGCATGAAAATGGAGACATATTGCTCTCGCACAGTGTCACCAGAGGCACTGACAGAGTAAAACATAACGACCACTCATTTTGGGAGATTTCTTAAGACTAGCCTTTTGACCACAGAGTTAGTGGCCCCCGAATCAACAAGAAACACTCCTTTTTCACCATTCAATTCAATGGTATATTCTGGCAAGGCTGTATTTGTCAATGAGACCAGACTTGCATAAGTTGTAGCTGCTGGCTTAGTCTTATTCTCCAAATAAGTGTCTGCTTATGAAATCAATGTGTGTGTGTTAGCAGTAAGCAGTTCTTCATTGCAGAGCTACAGATGTGAATGTGTGTGTGTTGTGGGTGCAGTACCTTCCTCTGGGTGATGTCTCCTCGGTGCGTCTCTCACCGGGCCTGTCCTCGCTGCCCAGTCAGTCTGACCCCTGGGGAGCACTCAGGCGAGGTCCTTCACTGTATCTTTGTGGACCTCACGCATCCAGTGTCCAACTTATACAATCTCGAGTTCAGTGTCCAAACTGTCCTCAAGTGTACCATACGTTGTCTTGGCCTCTATTTTGTCCTTGTTGGACCCTCTGTCCTCTGTTCCAGTGACCACGACCCTTGCCTCGGCCACGTCCTTGTCCTAGGCCTCCGCGCTCTCTGCATCCCGCTGCATGGTCAGAGCAGCTGTGTGTAAGTCCTTGGTGATGCTGTAATTGTCCATTTCCTCACACTGGCAACTTGGACCACTGGACATTGTGAGGAGGAGCCCAGTTCACAGAGTGCAGCTTTAAGACCCGACAGAAACTTGCTTTCTTACGTGATGGGTGCTACAGTCAGTTCAACTCATGTTTAAACTGGTGGACTGGGCTTCCTGTTCTTCTGAGGTCTGATGGCTTGGGTGGCTGCAGGTGGAGCTGTAGCTTGGCCTGATGGTGTAGGTGGATCGTGTCGGCTTTTGGTCTCACTGGCAGGTCACTGGAGGAATCTGGCTCAACCTCGGCTGTTATCTCTGGGGCCGCTCAGGCTGCTGCTGTTGTTGCTGGGGACTGACAGTGGGCAGGAGTCCAGGTCCAGGTGGAGTCCCACCGTGGAGAGGTCTGGAAAAACAGAGGAAACACAGGCAGCAGTATCTGATCTTTTTTTTTTTTTTTTTTTTACATTTCAAAACAATTTTGTGTTCTTGTACTTTCTCTAAATCAGATTTCCTTTGCTTTTTATTCTTCCGCTTGTTATCAAAATTGTTTTCAATTTTTTGAATTACAAGAAAACATTTTAAATATTCTGTATAGTGTATCCTCTTTCAAGCATCAGTTGAAGAAGTAAGAAAAATGAGATTACAGTGACACAAAGACCTACTATAACCTACAAAGATTGACTTTTAGCTTGACACTCACTCAACTCTTTGTCAGACTCACCCTCCATTGTTGCGGTCCTCTCCACACACACTGACCACAATTTAGTTTAGCCAATAGCAGAAATTTGAATAAACAGGTTTTCTGCTCACCTTTTAGTAGAGGCCGCCCGGGTCAGTGGGAGGAGAAGTTCGCTGCAATGACGATGGTTGACTGGCGCCTTTTTTTTCCCGTGGACTTCTGGCCACGACTTTAGTACTTTCAAATTATGCGAACTTCTGGCCGCGGTGTAGGCTTCAGGCTACTTTTAGTGTCCAATAGAACAGGCTTCAGGCTGTTCGGAGTAGGCTTCTGGCTACTCTCTATTCTTTCCTCGTGAACTTCTGGCCACGGTATTCATATTACATCTTTTCAAACTTCCGGCCGTAACTTTAACAGTCCAATTGTGCGAACTTCTGGCCGCGGTGTAGACTTCAGGCTACTTTTATTGTCCAATAGAACAGACTTCAGGCTGTCCTCGGCCGCATCTTTTAGTGATCCGATTGTGCAAACTTCTGGCCGCGATGTAAACTTCAGGCTACTTTTGGTGTCGAATAGAACAGGCTTCAGGCTGTTCTGAGTACTCTTTTTACGCCGGCGGTTGAGGTGACTTCAGGCCTCCAGGGCTCTAACCCTGTTTTCTTGTTGACCTCATCACGTCGGGGTCACCATAATGACGTGTTCTTTTTCTAATCAATAAAGACTCCAATCAGTTTCTTTTATCTTTTTGTCTTTTTATTCGCATAAGCCAAATTAAACAGAGCTCTGGGTTGGATCTGTCCCTACCGCCTACGTCTTACTCAGGGCTTACGCTGGGCGTCCAACAACGACCGTCCCTATCACACTGAATATATACCCAGGCTCAACTTCATACCACCCACTCCAGATATGGGCATAGTCCAGGATCTGAACTAGTTCTCAGGCAAAGCAGTGCGAGTTGTAAAGGAGGGGTTGTTATCATTAGCAGAGAAGTGCGAGTTGTAAGGGAGAGGCTGTTATCGTTTCTGCTCTCCCCTGAAGGCCGCATCGCCAGCACAGATTGTTCCCTTGCACTTGTTGTGGCGTCTTGAGTTCTGGGTCAGATCCTGGTCACATGATTAGATACATTTCATTATATTTCATTATATTTCATTATATATTTGATCATGTTAAAATCACATACAACACCTTACAGTTTCTTATGAAGCAGAAATAAAATAGAAGCTTATTAGTATTTTCATGCATGTGGACTAATACAGGCCAATGAAAGTTCAAAAGGAAATGAACAGTCACCTTTGGTGTGTGTACACCTTTAGGGAGGAGAAAACAACAAGTTCTGGAAATTGTCCAGCACACTTTGTAAACTACCAATCGAAAACAGGTGCTTAGAGGCACTGCTCAGGGGGCGGGCCTTGGAGCAAAGCCAGTTTACAAACACGCAACTGCCCAAGGTGACAATGATAAAAGCCATCATTGGTGGCGGCGCAGACACTGAAGTGGAAAAAACAGAACCGGTTTTGAGGATGAACCGGGGTCAGTGCCCATCCCTGTGCAGAACCACTGTCCTAGATATCTTGTTGTTATATTTGCTCACAGACAATGTGCTACTGTGTACTTTTCTCTCACCTGAGGCCTTAGGATGTTCTTGTAGATGTTGGCAGAGAAGACAGAAGCAGCAGAGATTAAAGCAGAGTCTGCAGATGACATGACAGCAGCAGCCACACAGCCAATACCAATGATGGAGATGTAGGACGGGGTGAGGTGCTGCAGCATGATGGGCAGGACCTGAGGCCCTTCTCCTCGTTCATAAGGAGAGGGTGAACCGTAGGACGTCTGGTTCCAGTCTGAATAAAGAGCGATGCAAAGATTTGTCTCTTGTCAGCTGCACAACGGAGAAAAAAAACTGTCCATCTGCATCTGTTCTGTCAGTCATAATCAATTAGCAGCACACAGTATTTTTAGTAGAGCGGATAACATCAAAAATAATACAAAATTTTTAAATATGTCTGCCATCTTGGATTTTGCATGGCAAATTGGACAAAAAAGATTGATATCTGAATGCACTGAATCCACTGTAGCAAATTCCATCCATGTATCACAATTTGAACGATTTTTCCATGATCCACCCCTCTATGTGATGATACTGGGAAACAACAAAATACACATAACTTTGTTTTCAACCTTAATTCCAAAAAAGGTTGGGATAGTTGGGTATCTAAAAACACAACTGAACCATATCAAGGGTTAAGACAGACATTTAATAAAAACAAAATTTATTGTCTCAAAAAATAGAACAAAGAACACATGAACCCAAAAACAGATGGCTAGAAATAGAAACTAATAATACTTATAGTAATAAAAACCAGTTGGATTAGCAATAACAAGTAATTATATGGTTTGGCAACCGTTCAATAAGCTGACTAGGCATCTTTTGTTATTATGTGTATTGGATGCTTGAGATGCAGGATCGTGCAAACCACAGCATGTGCTCAGGAACACGTGATATCTCTGAGCCAAAAGCTAATAAATAATGAAAATATACAGTTGGGCTGTGTGTTTATGAATTACATTCAGTCATGTAAATGTAATCCTCTTTGCATTATGCAGCTTTAAATAACTGCAACTTTTCTGAGCTGATGTTAAAATGTTGTTCCCTCATCACAAACAGACCTGGAGCTGTGTTTTACTTCATTCACACCTGTTTGAGTAATCCTCTATTCTCTAACACAGCAATTCTGAGGCCTCTAAATGCTCGGTTTCACAAACCTCAGCCTCTCCCACGAACCTCCGCCCACTCCAGGAAGCACTGACCAATCAACGAGCCCTAAACATCCAGTCTGCCCTCATTCATTTATCTAACAAATGGCGTACGACTCTGTTTCCACTGATTCCTCACAGACATTTTTCATTTTGTAGTAAAATGGTATCATACAAAAAGTTTAAGAAAATAAAAAGTTCTTTTTCCTCTGTGTCCAATGGGGCACAAAAATGCAGAGTCTCTGGGAGAGACCAAAAACAAACATGCTAGTAACACTTCTGCATAAACTATGTTCTTTGGTCAAACAGTGTATGGCTGTTATACTCTGGCCTTGGTCTATTTCTTTGTTTTCCAGTATTTAGTGTTGAAATGATGCATGCATATACTTTGTGTATGACCGCAAAATATGAACTTGTATCTAACGTTGTGCATACACAGCACTTCATTCATAATAACACTTGTATAGGATTTGCGCAGCACATCTGCTCACTTGTGTAAAATAACCCTGATTGTTGTTTGTTAGCCAAATAATGAATTAATGTTTATAAGTTGTGCTTTGAATACACATCTTTTTGAAAGAGAAGAGAAGCAGACCCTCTCTAAATAGTTGATTACCACTGCTTTAACGGCAACAGCCCATAAAAAAAAAATGTACCTGTGGATGAAGCAGCGGCCCCAAGCAGAATAGGTGGTATCGCAAATATCAATAGAACTGCAGCCGCTGCAGCGCATGTGAACTTTGCTGCTCTGGTGGAGGAAGCTGCCAAAGTTCTCTGGTGGAGGCTCTGGTATCCTATACTTCCTACAGCCTGCAGAGAAAGGTTCATATAGACCGTTCTCAGTCACGTGACTTGGTTTGTTGACGCCGCCATTTTGGATGCAAAAAGCCGGTGTAGCCTGCTAGCGATTAGTGATCATGCATAGAAATTGAGTTCATATTTACCACTTTCTACACCGTTTCAATACTTAACGTTAAGTGTTCAGGTCAGACAGCGATATTTAGAGAAATGTTCACTTGTCGATGCTTAAGACCCATATGATGTCAAAATTACGGGTTACCAGCCTTCAACACACAATCCGCTTTGGAATACCACAACAATTATTTAGTCAATCAATCGACAAGCTCACTTTATAGGGACACATATAAAAGCTCACAAGAGGCAGAGAGCTCCTTAGAGGCATAAAAATATTTAGTGGCAGAATGGTGACAGACCTTTAGTATGGAAAGTGCCCTAAACAACTGTTGTCCATGTGAGTAGGCAGATGAGAGACGCAGATTAGTGAAAAGGCAATATAAATACTTCAATAAAGTTGGCTTTCCGCGGAGGTTTACAAGTCTAAAATTATAAATCAAAATTTAAGGCCTTAAAAAGTGGCAAATTTGCTGAGATATGGAGAATTAGGATTTATATGTTTAACCTCATTCAAGCTAGCGGTGACCAGATTCAGAAAGAAACTCCGCGAAAACATAATTTGCACGGTTATTATTTTGTCAATACAGGCATGATATACATCGTTAGAAAGCTTATGTTCTGTACAAAATGAGAATTAAGTTAACTTTATGCTTAAAATAGGACGTGTGTAATTAATGACGATTCCTCAGTATGCCCAAACCGAAAAAACAGACTTTTTTGAACGCTGGTTCTGTCCAAAACCAGTCCAATCCAGGATTAGTAACCCTCAATCAGTTCGTATAAATCCACAAGTAAATATCGAGATATATTTCCATAAAAGTATTCCATGTTGTGAAAATAATCCTGTAATCTCCATATCCTCACGCAGAAATTATCAAATACCAAGCTGTCCTGAACATTGTATTTTCTTTTTCTCTCCCGTTTGCTAAATGTCCGTGAAAACGTGTTTACCCTGCTAATAAACCTGAGCACACAGTAAGAACTGACTTCAGATCGGTTTTTACTTTATTTGATGATTACAGCAGGAGCGATCTTTTATGTGACTTTTTTAAAGAATAAACTTTGCCAAACAGTGCAACATTAACTTTTTTACTTCAAAAGACAGCTGGTAGATGCTATCACAGATATAGGGCACATTAAACTATTTTTGATGAGTAAAACGAATTTAATTTGTTAGGCTAACAGACAGCAGGGGCCGTGAAACAACCGGCTTTTGCCATCCAACATGGCGGCTCCGTGGAAATCACGTGATCAGATGACGCTGTGTGAGAAGGGTCTATAGTTACATAACATGGGTTTGAAATATTAACAGAAGTTAAACAGGAAATCAGTTTTTACCATAAATAAGAAATCATCAATCAAGATCCAGGTCTTGCCCAGATTTATTTGGCCGATCCACGGAGCGTGTAACGTGTTGTTCATTAACGTTTGACCGATGTTCACAGAGTGAGGGTTCATCAGTGCGAAAGGAACACAGATCCACTGAAAGAAAAAACAAGTATAATAAGTCCGAATGTCCTCAGTGATCCAGGTCACCTGGAGAAGAACAAAACCCAGGAACTGGATCCCCTTCGACAGAGACATTGACTTGTGAGGATGCCAAAGAGAACCGGCTGGTCTTCTAGTGCAGAAGTCACTGGAAGACAGGGATCTAGAAATCTGCAAGAAACCCAAACACTCTTCTCCTCCATTGCTCAATTTATCTACTTAGGGCAGGTATAGGAGATTAAAATAACTTCCACTTGGTTCTGTGGACCTTTAAGGGCCATGTTGCACCCTTGCAAAATCCATTTTTGTAGCATAAATGCATGACTATTTCTATCTCCTTCTGTGACCCAAAGTTTAGTTATTTTTATAATTTCATTTGTTTAGAGCAAAAAACACCTTACCATTTAGATTTTATTATATGAATTGCTGAAATGCACTTTTTTACACAATAATGATGAAAGCCTTGCCAGTCAGACGAACTCTTTGCCTATACAATGAAGTTAGTCTGGTTGGTTAATTTCTATGGGCGGAGCAATCACAGGCGGAGTAACCAATCAGAGAAACAAAGGGCGGGACGTAAGCTGTGCTGACCCATATCCAAAACAAACATGGATGATTCTTGCTGGTTTTGTCATAAAACACCAGAATACACAGCGGAGAACCCAGTTGTACAAAGACTTTAAGAGAAAGTGGGTTTGTTTGAATGTAGTCGTTACGTCAGACGTCAACAGGACTTTACTGTTAAAATGGAAACAGGACAAAGGAAAAAAATCACAGAGAGGAAGCAAGAACAGCGCTGACGTCGTATTTAATCTGACTTTTGTGTTACTGAAAGGCAACAGCCCAATTCTGCAGTGGAAGAGGCAGGAGCTGGCCCAATCAAATGAAAACAAGCCTGGCAGAAAGCACTGATGGAGCTGAGTCAGTGTAAAAATTAGGTTTTAAATCTAATTTGTATTTACAATATCCTGAAATTATGGATAAACTGTCAGGTAAGCTTCTCACAACATAATCCAACCACACTTTTTGGGCTCGCGGGTCACTTTAGGGCCAGAAACGGTTCACACACGAGACTGATGGAAGTCACATTTAAACTGTAATGTGAACAGCCAAGCAAAAAAAAATCTGATTCAAGTAAAAAAATCAAAATTGAGCATTAAGACCTGCAGTGTGAACGTAGCCTTAGTTATGTTCCTCTGTGCCTAAAGTGGTGGTAGTTACTGAAACCCCAAGCCCCACACACTTTTAGTAAATGTGCTTTTAGGCTCTCGCAAAGTTTTACAAACCCTGCTAAACTTGTAGAAATTATAAAACGCAGCGTCCATACCAGGCTGACGAAGATGAGGACCAGCTGTATGACGTCAGAGTAGAGTAGAGTAGAGTCCTCCGAGCAGAGTGTAGGTGATGGCCACAGCTGCAGAGATCCAGATGCTCACAGAGTAGGACAAGTCCAGAACCACACTCACAGTGGCACCTGTCAAATAATGTACAATATACATTTTTTGATATAGTTTAAAAGATGCTGATAAGTTTGTTCAAAGATTACAATGGTGATTATTTACCTAAACCAGTGAATGTTCCACCCATCCAGAGCACATCAACCAAAACTGAGATTAGACATAAAAATCCGGTGAGGACTTTTCCATATTTCTTTTCAAAGGGGTCCATCATGGTGACACACTTTTTGTCTCGCAGCGGCTTAACAAAGATAAAACCACCTGTGTAGAAAATCTATAGAGATAGAGCAATTTGAAATGAGATATATGCAGTGGTGGAAGAAGTACTCAATTTCTTTACAAATAAAAGTGCAAAAATGTACTCCAGTAAAAGTATCACCTAAAAAAGTAAAATGTCTGAACTTTTTAAGCTTCAGACAGCTTGACTTTTTGTTTCCTTTTTTTTATTCCATCTGGTCACAAAAACACACTTTAAGTTCTACAGGGAAACATGTTTCCTCGCACTGTGCATATGCCAAAGAACACTTCAAGTGTTTGAATCTTTATAGCTTTAAATAATGTATTTGTATTCAAAAGGTCTTCTTTTGGGGAGCTGTTACTTTGACTTTGCAGAGAACACTTGCATTAGGTGTCTGTTGCCCCCTGCTGCCAACAATGAGACAAATTAGCATGGTTATTGGCAACATGATGCATAAATGAGCTGACTCCTTCGTAGTGACAGCAGTTTAAGGCTGAAATGATCAGAACGAGTCTGGGCTTTAGAAATGTGCCGGAGCACTTCCTGGTTTCTCGTGTCTACATAGAGCTGTGAGACCGAGCGTTTTCAGCACTGGAGATGGGAAAGGCCTCAGCATACAGGATTACTCAAACATGCATGAATGAAACAAAATACAACTCCAGGTCTGTTTTTGAGGTAACATTATAACTATTCATTATAACTATATATATTCTTAAAAAGCAACACATCATAACTATGAGGCTGACTCTAGTTTTCTTCGCCTAAAGTTTTTCTCTGCCTTTTGGCCACTCTGGTGTGACAAAAATCTAAGAAACAAAGCCGGCTTATTGTTATGGCCAACCGGGCCTTGTGAGACCCGAGACTTCGGGGCAGGCCAGGGGGAAATGCTGGTGCCTTTATTCACCCTGCAGCAACTCATTTAGCCATCACACTGACTCCTGACTGTTTAATTAAGGTAAAAACAATACAAACTCCATAATTTGTGGTATAAAGTTACATGGTGTTGCTTGAAAGTGCAAGGTCAGGAACAGAAACAACCACAATTTATGAGCACTGTACTCTTCATGTAACTATACAACCCAGCCCATCCTTGGCATTAAACTATAACACACAGTTTACCTGCCAGACAGGTTTGTTCTTACTTAAGATTTATAGCTCACGAGGCCATAGTGCCATTGTAGTCAGTAAGGTTGACTTTTAATGGAACAGACATAGAAGACAGAGATGACAGAGATCACACTACTACTACTCACTACCTCCCGAGTGTCTGAAAGTCTACCCCCAACAGTAAATGAAGCAAATGTCCCTGGGTTGATGTAGAGACTGGTCAAGGATGGACTAAGATTAGCTGGTTTAGGGGTAACCTTTCAAGCCTAGGAGACAGTGGACACATGTCCACTAACATCTCATGACCCAATATGGAGAAGGTCAAAACAACAGGTCACAGCTGCTACATACAAGTCAAGAAAGCAGGAGACATAAAAAAATTCACGATATCAATTATTTATGGTTAGAAGCCTGTTCTTTTGTTTTCTAGTTTGCGTTGTTTGCCGAGTATTGTAATCACTAACATTAGTTTCATAGTACAGTTTACCACATCAGTAATTACAGTGAGCCTCTCATACATCAGACCTGTCATGGTGAAGACTCCCACCACTAAGCCGATTTGTCGGTTCCCCAGGATGCTCATCTCTATTTCAGACACTGCATTTTTCTTCTGCTCCCTTCTGGATTTGAAGGAAGCCCAGATCCCAGTGGCGAGCACCAGCAGGTAGAAAAACACCACAGCTATCACTCCAGGGATGTTCACCGCCATGATGGAGCTGAGGACACAATGAGCCACAGTGAGGAACTGAATTAATTTTAAAAGAAAGCAAATGCTGTAAAAGTGCTTTTACCGGAAAATCAGAAACCTCCCCAGGGCCACAGACCATGAGTCTTTTAGTGCCCCCTGGTGTTTTTACTAAGGTAAGACTTCTGTTGAGTGCTTGTACTCATTATTTGAAATATTATTTTGACAGCTACCCAGTAACATTTCTTGTGTAACACTTGAATTGAAAACGGGCTTCAGCAGAAAGATATTTTTTAATTACTACCTGTCAGTGTCTGGTGAGGAGCAGATGCCTGCACGTAACTGACTGCCATAACTTAATCAAATCAAAGAAATCACATGCTGTTTATCAAGTTACAACAATGGATACCTCGCTGTCAAACATAAATGCCTACAATCAGTAGTTACAGATTAGATTAGATAGATACTTTATTGATCCTGAAGGAAATTCAGGAAGATGTAACTCCAGTGCTGATGGTGATGGTTGCAATTTTTGGCTAGATTATTTCTTTCAAAGGCTGCACATGTAAGGCTGCTGTTAAACTTTTAAATGTCTCTTTGGGAGGAAATATCAATACACGCATCAGCTTTGTTCAATCCTTTGGCTGCAGCATCTTGAATCTATAGGAAGGAAGGTGCTGTACTGTAACTTCAGTTCCACTGACTGTGGTTAAATGTTGTCTTAGAGCCATAAACTGGAGAAAAACAGGGCTGCATGCTGTAGATTTAAAAAACTGATGTAAAAACAAAAGCCCTCAATGCTACACATGCAGATTATTGTCCAACTTTGAGGATGCAGTATGTTTGTCTAACACCTTTTTAGTGGTCATATTATTTTTGGCCACACTAAAATAATGCAATACCTGCCCAGACATCTGCACAATGTAAAAATAAATAAATGTTTCACATATTTCAATCTGTATCTACTGAATCACTTTAAACTGAACTACTGAAATAATATTAAACTCATCAGAAAGGGTTTTGTAGAGGTTAGTGAGTTAAAAAAGCTATAAATGTTACTTTAGATCATTGTAAGACTGGTAACACCGAGGGTTGCTTTTCTTATGGTTTTATGCTAAGTATTAAATTGACCCTAGTGAATGAATGAGAGAGTGAGTGGTTGTCTGTCTGTGTTCGTCTCTGTGTCAGCCCTGCGACAAGCTGGCCCCTGTCCAGGGTGTACCCCGCCTACGGCTCAAAGTTACTGGGATAGGCTCCAGTCACCCACGAGCCCTAACGGGAATAAGCGGTAGAAAATGAATGAATGAATGAATGAATGAATAAACGACACAGAGGTTTGACTTTTTTCAGTGTATGTATCTGTTTAGTCTAGCACTTATTCACATCACCCTGAATTCAAATAATAAAATCATACAGTTATAGATTTGGACATAAAAATCTTTTTTCTTAGTTTTTATTAAACAAATAATAACCTTCTAACACAATTGGATCAACTAATACAAAGTCAAATCTCCTTTATAGCAAACACTAGGAATGTGGATGTTAAAGTTTTTAAACATTCATTGATTTGTTCAGAGATTTCTCCTGTTTAAAATGAATGAAGAAAAAAAAAAACAAAAAAAAAAAAACAATCCAAATCCAGATTTTTAAATTGACTCAAATGCAGCATTAACATTATGTACTTAAGTAAAAATAAAATTGAAACGCTTTATGGCTCTTTTTGGATTTTAAAACACCTACATTTTGTTCCTCACAGTATGTTTTAAATAATAATCTCTATGCTCTGTAATATCAATACTATAATATCAAGCATACAAAATAAAAATCCTTATTGTTTATTGTTTAAATAAATAAAGAAGAGAGAAAATATTTACACATTTACTTTTTCATCACAACTATTAGATGTGAAACGTGTTGGCAGCGTACCATCTGCTCTCCCGATGCAGTCGCTTACATCCAGAGTTGGAACGATAACAGTTCCTTTTATCATTATTGACTTGTTTTGTTTGACACCGCCTGGTTTTTGAACACATTTCTGTTTCTAGACCACAATGATTTTCTATATACGACTCTACTGTTTTAAAGTACTTTTGCTTATTGTAATTAGACCCTGTTTAAAATAACGTCTGTTGGTGTTTTTAACACACACCACAAATTAGTCATATTCATCAGTTTACATGAACCATTATAATTACAATACACACAGTAAAAAACAGTAACACCAGACTCAGCTTTTAAGGTAACAAGGTCTGATGCTATACACTTTGGAAAATAACAATATTTATATATAATATATTTGTTTTGGTGTCCATATTATGCTATTTCAGCAGTTGTTTTGTTTTTTGTTAGATGTTTATTTACATATTTCAATGCCCGTCAAGCCAGTGATTTTGGTTTTAGTAAACTCAGCATCACTGTTGGCCTGGTGTTGGTCGTTACGTGGCAACTTGTTACAAGTTCACTTATTTTGTTTGTCAAGAATAATAGTTTTGGTTCTTAAGAAATCCAGGAGTTGTTGTTCAAGTCTTTGAAGTTCTTCTGACGGAGCATCCTCCCATCATGCACCACTGCTGTAGTCCCAGTACCCATCATGCACCACTGCTGTAGTCCCAGTACCCATCATGCACCACTGCTGTAGTCCCAGTACCCATCATGCACCACTGCTGTAGTCCCAGTACCCATCATGCACCACTGCTGTAGTCCCAGTACCCATCATGCACCACTGCTGTAGTCCTAGTACCCATCATGCACCACTGCTATAGTCCCAGTACCCATCATGCACCACTGCTGTAATCCCAGTACCCATCATGCACCACTGCTGTAGTCCCAGTACCCATCATGCACCACTGCTGTAGTCCCAGTACCCATCATGCACCACTGCTGTAGTCCTAGTATAGCTCCTCATGCAGTTTGACATCTTTTTAAAAAACAATGGTGGTCACAAGACAAATTTTTCAGGTAATTTTGAAAATGTGCTCTGAAGTAGTTGAGGCTGTAGTATTGTATAAAGTAGTATAGTATATAGTATATAGTAGTAGTAGTATTCACATGGCCTGAGGACTCTAGGGGTTCATAAAACGTCTTTACCAGCCCCTGATCTTAGAGCAATACCCAAACCTCAGATCTGTGATCTGTAACATTTACTGTACCAACAACACTGTTACACTCCATATGAGTGGCATTAGGTTCTAGTGATTATTATTATTATTATTATTTTTTTTATTTTTTTTGGATGGGTTATAAAAAGATATTGAGCGAGGTGATGTAGTAGCCGCCATCTTGGATAGGTCACTGCTTTTCAGCGACTGAACAGCTACAGGTATTGTCTTTGAATCTATCACCAAACAACGTTTGTTCACAAACACAGGCGTTGGAGCGCAGATGTGAAAAACTGTAGCGGTGTGATCAGTTGATTTGATAAATGACATTCAATCAAATAGCGTGTATAGGCCAATGGCACCCAGTTAATCAAACAGATGAACAGAAACAGACACAGATCCAAACAGCCATTTCCCAAGTTCCCCCTCAGGCCCCTCCTAAAAAATCACACTCTACCTCTGAGGTCACTGGGTCACATTTGAACATTTTAAACATGAAGTAAAAAACTTTGTTGTTTTCTATCATTAAAGCCTGTCATCATCGTTGTGATGGAAATTTTAGATTGAGATACTTGACAAAAAGGCAGTGTCTGGATCAAACAGCAAGTTGTCTTTATTTTACTTGTGCACAAGGAGAACACAGCACAAAGGAGAGATGCAGAGTGTCCCCCCCCCCCCCTTAGCAGAAGGTAGTTTTTATACCAAACATACACAGGAGAGAGTACGTGTCCCAGAGTCACAAGCATATCTTAAGACTTTTGCTCTAATCTTTAAGAAGACGCCATGTCCTAGCCTCGTGTGCACAAAGACACAACATCCTTTGGCCTTACAGCTGCTACGCATGCTGTTGTCCTGTACAGCACTAAGCTCAGATAATAGAATAACAGTAGGATAACACAGAAATTAATGAATTTCCAACACATTTCCTCCCTTTTGATTATAATAAAACCCTTTTTATATTAATCAATAAATAAAATCAATCCCCATTCATCAGTATCATTACCCCTCACAGTTTAAAATGATACCTCATTAAGAAATCACAAACAGACAAAACAATTCCTTTTGTACAAGAAGTAAGACTTAAAACCTTGTAGGATTAAACCTTTGAGCTATAATGCAATTGTAGGAAAATTTCATTCACATATTAAAGGAAAAGTAAAACAAAAGTGAGAAAAAGTCATGAAATTCCTCATACACAAATAGATAGATAGACAGATAGATAGACAGATAGAGAGAGAGAGAGAGAGAGAGAGAGAGAGAGATACTTGTTTGGCTGCATGTATGGAGGAGGAGGTGCTGTTTTGATAAGCGTCATGCTTATCTGGCACCAGAGACACAGAGCAGTTTGAGTGTAACACAAAGGTGAAAGGCATTCTGTTTGCTTCAGCACAGAAGAGAATGAGACCCAGGGTCAGAGGTGTGGCCCAGTCTGTGACTCATTCACAAACCCCGCCCATCTCCTTCCACTAACAGTGAGAAGACTTTGAGGGAGAGACATGGGGTTTAGAGCAGGGCACATCATAGAGAGAAAGCTGTTCCCCAGTTAGAGAAATAGACACAGCAGAAAAATGTGGATCCCAGTAAAGAATGTGGTGTTCTAAACCACACATCCTCAGGTCTGGGATCTGTTCCTGTGACTCGTGTGATGTGCAGTGCAAGTCATCCTCATGCATACATGTAGTTCCCTCAGGAGACACCTATTTTGTGCCATTTTGATTAGGTCTGTAGTAATTGGAGTTGGTGGCAATTGCCATTGCTATACATGTAAAGGAGTCCAAGTTCCCAACCTGACTCCTGTGAATATGTTGTTATTGGCCAATTGATCAATTGTTACAACCTGAGGACCTTCTGGTGTGGAGATAGGGCAAATGCCTAATCTGCTCATCAGATCTCAACCCAGAAGATGGACTGGACATAATGTGGAAAATGGAAAAGAGTGCTTAAATTTTTTGCCTGCAGGGTCTGAGCATGAAAATGGAGACATATTGCTCTCGCACAGTGTCACCAGAGGCACTGACAGAGTAAAACATAACGACCACTCATTTTGGGAGATTTCTTAAGACTAGCCTTTTGACCACAGAGTTAGTGGCCCCCGAATCAACAAGAAACACTCCTTTTTCACCATTCAATTCAATGGTATATTCTGGCAAGGCTGTATTTGTCAATGAGACCAGACTTGCATAAGTTGTAGCTGCTGGCTTAGTCTTATTCTCCAAATAAGTGTCTGCTTATGAAATCAATGTGTGTGTGTTAGCAGTAAGCAGTTCTTCATTGCAGAGCTACAGATGTGAATGTGTGTGTGTTGTGGGTGCAGTACCTTCCTCTGGGTGACGTCTCCTCGGTGCGTCTCTCACCGGGCCTGTCCTCGCTGCCCAGTCAGTCTGACCCCTGGGGAGCACTCAGGCGAGGTCCTTCACTGTATCTTTGTGGACCTCACGCATCCAGTGTCCAACTTATACAATCTCGAGTTCAGTGTCCAAACTGTCCTCAAGTGTACCATACGTTGTCTTGGCCTCTATTTTGTCCTTGTTGGACCCTCTGTCCTCTGTTCCAGTGACCACGACCCTTGCCTCGGCCACGTCCTTGTCCTAGGCCTCCGCGCTCTCTGCATCCCGCTGCATGGTCAGAGCAGCTGTGTGTAAGTCCTTGGTGATGCTGTAATTGTCCATTTCCTCACACTGGCAACTTGGACCACTGGACATTGTGAGGAGGAGCCCAGTTCACAGAGTGCAGCTTTAAGACCCGACAGAAACTTGCTTTCTTACGTGATGGGTGCTACAGTCAGTTCAACTCATGTTTAAACTGGTGGACTGGGCTTCCTGTTCTTCTGAGGTCTGATGGCTTGGGTGGCTGCAGGTGGAGCTGTAGCTTGGCCTGATGGTGTAGGTGGATCGTGTCGGCTTTTGGTCTCACTGGCAGGTCACTGGAGGAATCTGGCTCGACCTCGGCTGTTATCTCTGGGGCCGCTCAGGCTGCTGCTGTTGTTGCTGGGGACTGACAGTGGGCAGGAGTCCAGGTCCAGGTGGAGTCCCACCGTGGAGAGGTCTGGAAAAACAGAGGAAACACAGGCAGCAGTATCTGATCTTTTTTTTTTTTTTTTTTTTTACATTTCAAAACAATTTTGTGTTCTTGTACTTTCTCTAAATCAGATTTCCTTTGCTTTTTATTCTTCCGCTTGTTATCAAAATTGTTTTCAATTTTTTGAATTACAAGAAAACATTTTAAATATTCTGTATAGTGTATCCTCTTTCAAGCATCAGTTGAAGAAGTAAGAAAAATGAGATTACAGTGACACAAAGACCTACTATAACCTACAAAGATTGACTTTTAGCTTGACACTCACTCAACTCTTTGTCAGACTCACCCTCCATTGTTGCGGTCCTCTCCACACACACTGACCACAATTTAGTTTAGCCAATAGCAGAAATTTGAATAAACAGGTTTTCTGCTCACCTTTTAGTAGAGGCCGCCCGGGTCAGTGGGAGGAGAAGTTCGCTGCAATGACGATGGTTGACTGGCGCCTTTTTTTTCCCGTGGACTTCTGGCCACGACTTTAGTACTTTCAAATTATGCGAACTTCTGGCCGCGGTGTAGGCTTCAGGCTACTTTTAGTGTCCAATAGAACAGGCTTCAGGCTGTTCGGAGTAGGCTTCTGGCTACTCTCTATTCTTTCCTCGTGAACTTCTGGCCACGGTATTCATATTACATCTTTTCAAACTTCCGGCCGTAACTTTAACAGTCCAATTGTGCGAACTTCTGGCCGCGGTGTAGACTTCAGGCTACTTTTATTGTCCAATAGAACAGACTTCAGGCTGTCCTCGGCCGCATCTTTTAGTGATCCGATTGTGCAAACTTCTGGCCGCGATGTAAACTTCAGGCTACTTTTGGTGTCGAATAGAACAGGCTTCAGGCTGTTCTGAGTACTCTTTTTACGCCGGCGGTTGAGGTGACTTCAGGCCTCCAGGGCTCTAACCCTGTTTTCTTGTTGACCTCATCACGTCGGGGTCACCATAATGACGTGTTCTTTTTCTAATCAATAAAGACTCCAATCAGTTTCTTTTATCTTTTTGTCTTTTTATTCGCATAAGCCAAATTAAACAGAGCTCTGGGTTGGATCTGTCCCTACCGCCTACGTCTTACTCAGGGCTTACGCTGGGCGTCCAACAACGACCGTCCCTATCACACTGAATATATACCCAGGCTCAACTTCATACCACCCACTCCAGATATGGGCATAGTCCAGGATCTGAACTAGTTCTCAGGCAAAGCAGTGCGAGTTGTAAAGGAGGGGCTGTTATCATTAGCAGAGAAGTGCGAGTTGTAAGGGAGGGGCTGTTATCGTTTCTGCTCTCCCCTGAAGGCCGCATCGCCAGCACAGATTGTTCCCTTGCACTTGTTGTGGCGTCTTGAGTTCTGGGTCAGATCCTGGTCACATGATTAGATACATTTCATTATATTTCATTATATTTCATTATATATTTGATCATGTTAAAATCACATACAACACCTTACAGTTTCTTATGAAGCAGAAATAAAATAGAAGCTTATTAGTATTTTCATGCATGTGGACTAATACAGGCCAATGAAAGTTCAAAAGGAAATGAACAGTCACCTTTGGTGTGTGTACACCTTTAGGGAGGAGAAAACAACAAGTTCTGGAAATTGTCCAGCACACTTTGTAAACTACCAATCGAAAACAGGTGCTTAGAGGCACTGCTCAGGGGGCGGGCCTTGGAGCAAAGCCAGTTTACAAACACGCAACTGCCCAAGGTAACAATGATAAAAGCCATCATTGGTGGCGGCGCAGACACTGAAGTGGAAAAAACAGAACCGGTTTTGAGGATGAACCGGGGTCAGTGCCCATCCCTGTGCAGAACCACTGTCCTAGATATCTTGTTGTTATATTTGCTCACAGACAATGTGCTACTGTGTACTTTTCTCTCACCTGAGGCCTTAGGATGTTCTTGTAGATGTTGGCAGAGAAGACAGAAGCAGCAGAGATTAAAGCAGAGTCTGCAGATGACATGACAGCAGCAGCCACACAGCCAATACCAATGATGGAGATGTAGGACGGGGTGAGGTACTGCAGCATGATGGGCAGGACCTGAGGCCCTTCTCCTCGTTCATAAGGAGAGGGTGAACCGTAGGACGTCTGGTTCCAGTCTGAATAAAGAGCGATGCAAAGATTTGTCTCTTGTCAGCTGCACAACGGAGAAAAAAAACTGTCCATCTGCATCTGTTCTGTCAGTCATAATCAATTAGCAGCACACAGTATTTTTAGTAGAGCGGATAACATAAAAAATAATACAAAATTTTTAAATATGTCTGCCATCTTGGATTTTTGCATGGCAAATTGGACAAAAAAGATTGATATCTGAATGCACTGAATCCACTGTAGCAAATTCCATCCATGTATCACAATTTGAACGAGTTTTCCATGATCCACCCCTCTATGTGATGATACTGGGAAACAACAAAATACACATAACTTTGTTTTCAACCTTAATTCCAAAAAAGGTTGGGATAGTTGGGTATCTAAAAACACAACTGAACCATATCAAGGGTTAAGACAGACATGTAATAAAAACAAAATTTATTGTCTCAAAAAATAGAACAAAGAACACATGAACCCAAAAACAGATGGCTAGAAATAGAAACTAATAATACTTATAGTAATAAAAACCAGTTGGATTAGCAATAACAAGTAATTATATGGTTTGGCAACCGTTCAATAAGCTGACTAGGCATCTTTTGTTATTATGTGTATTGGATGCTTGAGATGCAGGATCGTGCAAACCACAGCATGTGCTCAGGAACACGTGATATCTCTGAGCCAAAAGCTAATAAATAATGAAAATATACAGTTGGGCTGTGTGTTTATGAATTACATTCAGTCATGTAAATGTAATCCTCTTTGCATTATGCAGCTTTAAATAACTGCAACTTTTCTGAGCTGATGTTAAAATGTTGTTCCCTCATCACAAACAGACCTGGAGCTGTGTTTTACTTCATTCACACCTGTTTGAGTAATCCTCTATTCTCTAACACAGCAATTCTGAGGCCTCTAAATGCTCGGTTTCACAAACCTCAGCCTCTCCCACGAACCTCCGCCCACTCCAGGAAGCACTGACCAATCAACGAGCCCTAAACATCCAGTCTGCCCTCATTCATTTATCTAACAAATGGCGTACGACTCTGTTTCCACTGATTCCTCACAGACATTTTTCATTTTGTAGTAAAATGGTATCATACAAAAAGTTTAAGAAAATAAAAAGTTCTTTTTCCTCTGTGTCCAATGGGGCACAAAAATGCAGAGTCTCTGGGAGAGACCAAAAACAAACATGCTAGTAACACTTCTGCATAAACTATGTTCTTTGGTCAAACAGTGTATGGCTGTTATACTCTGGCCTTGGTCTATTTCTTTGTTTTCCAGTATTTAGTGTTGAAATGATGCATGCATATACTTTGTGTATGACCGCAAAATATGAACTTGTATCTAACGTTGTGCATACACAGCACTTCATTCATAATAACACTTGTATAGGATTTGCGCAGCACATCTGCTCACTTGTGTAAAATAACCCTGATTGTTGTTTGTTAGCCAAATAATGAATTAATGTTTATAAGTTGTGCTTTGAATACACATCTTTTTGAAAGAGGAGAGAAGCAGACCCTCTCTAAATAGTTGATTACCACTGCTTTAACGGCAACAGCCCATAAAAAAAAAATGTACCTGTGGATGAAGCAGCGGCCCCAAGCAGAATAGGTGGTATCGCAAATATCAATAGAACTGCAGCCGCTGCAGCGCATGTGAACTTTGCTGCTCTGGTGGAGGAAGCTGCCAAAGTTCTCTGGTGGAGGCTCTGGTATCCTATACTTCCTACAGCCTGCAGAGAAAGGTTCATATAGACCGTTCTCAGTCACGTGACTTGGTTTGTTGACGCCGCCATTTTGGATGCAAAAAGCCGGTGTAGCCTGCTAGCGATTAGTGATCATGCATAGAAATTGAGTTCATATTTACCACTTTCTACACCGTTTCAATACTTAACGTTAAGTGTTCAGGTCAGACAGCGATATTTAGAGAAATGTTCACTTGTCGATGCTTAAGACCCATATGATGTCAAAATTACGGGTTACCAGCCTTCAACACACAATCCGCTTTGGAATACCACAACAATTATTTAGTCAATCAATCGACAAGCTCACTTTATAGGGACACATATAAAAGCTCACAAGAGGCAGAGAGCTCCTTAGAGGCATAAAAATATTTAGTGGCAGGATGGTGACAGACCTTTAGTATGGAAAGTGCCCTAAACAACTGTTGTCCATGTGAGTAGGCAGATGAGAGACGCAGATTAGTGAAAAGGCAATATAAATACTTCAATAAAGTTGGCTTTCCGCGGAGGTTTACAAGTCTAAAATTATAAATCAAAATTTAAGGCCTTAAAAAGTGGCAAATTTGCTGAGATATGGAGAATTAGGATTTATATATGTTTAACCTCATTCAAGCTAGCGGCGACCAGATTCAGAAAGAAACTCCGCGAAAACATAATTTGCACGGTTATTATTTTGTCAATACAGGCATGATATACATCGTTAGAAAGCTTATGTTCTGTACAAAATGAGAATTAAGTTAACTTTATGCTTAAAATAGGACGTGTGTAATTAATGACGATTCCTCAGTATGCCCAAACCGAAAAAACAGACTTTTTTGAACACTGGTTCTGTCCAAAACCAGTCCAATCCAGGATTAGTAACCCTCAGTCAGTTCGTATAAATCCACAAGTAAATATCGAGATATATTTCCATAAAAGTATTCCATGTTGTGAAAATAATCCTGTAATCTCCATATCCTCATGCAGAAATTATCAAATACCAAGCTGTCCTGAACATTGTATTTTCTTTTTCTCTCCCGTTTGCTAAATGTCCGTGAAAACGTGTTTACCCTGCTAATAAACCTGAGCACACAGTAAGAACTGACTTCAGATCGGTTTTTACTTTATTTGATGATTACAGCAGGAGCGATCTTTTATGTGACTTTTTTAAAGAATAAACTTTGCCAAACAGTGCAACATTAACTTTTTTACTTCAAAAGACAGCTGGTAGATGCTATCACAGATATAGGGCACATTAAACTATTTTTGATGAGTAAAACGAATTTAATTTGTTAGGCTAACAGACAGCAGGGGCCGTGAAACAACCGGCTTTTGCCATCCAACATGGCGGCTCCGTGGAAATCACGTGATCAGATGACGCTGTGTGAGAAGGGTCTATAGTTACATAACATGGATTTGAAATATTAACAGAAGTTAAACAGGAAATCAGTTTTTACCATAAATAAGAAATCATCAATCAAGATCCAGGTCTTGCCCAGATTTATTTGGCCGATCCACGGAGCGTGTAACGTGTTGTTCATTAACGTTTGACCAATGTTCACAGAGTGAGGGTTCATCAGTGCGAAAGGAACACAGATCCACTGAAAGAAAAAACAAGTATAATAAGTCCGAATGTCCTCAGTGATCCAGGTCACCTGGAGAAGAACAAAACCCAGGAACTGGATCCCCTTCGACAGAGACATTGACTTGTGAGGATGCCAAAGAGAACCGGCTGGTCTTCTAGTGCAGAAGTCACTGGAAGACAGGGATCTAGAAATCTGCAAGAAACCCAAACACTCTTCTCCTCCATTGCTCAATTTATCTACTTAGGGCAGGTATAGGAGATTAAAATAACTTCCACTTGGTTCTGTGGACCTTTAAGGGCCATGTTGCACCCTTGCAAAATCCATTTTTGTAGCATAAATGCATGACTATTTCTATCTCCTTCTGTGACCCAAAGTTTAGTTATTTTTATAATTTCATTTGTTTAGAGCAAAAAACACCTTACCATTTAGATTTTATTATATGAATTGCTGAAATGCACTTTTTTACACAATAATGATGAAAGCCTTGCCAGTCAGACGAACTCTTTGCCTATACAATGAAGTTAGTCTGGTTGGTTAATTTCTATGGGCGGAGCAATCACAGGCGGAGTAACCAATCAGAGAAACAAAGGGCGGGACGTAAGCTGTGCTGACCCATATCCAAAACAAACATGGATGATTCTTGCTGGTTTTGTCATAAAACACCAGAATACACGGCGGAGAACCCAGTTGTACAAAGACTTTAAGAGAAAGTGGGTTTGGTTGAATGTAGTCGTTACGTCAGACGTCAACAGGACTTTACTGTTAAAATGGAAACAGGACAAAGGAAAAAAATCACAGAGAGGAAGCAAGAACAGCGCTGACGTCGTATTTAATCTGACTTTTGTGTTACTGAAAGGCAACAGCCCAATTCTGCAGTGGAAGAGGCAGGAGCTGGCCCAATCAAATGAAAACAAGCCTGGCAGAAAGCACTGATGGAGCTGAGTCAGTGTAAAAATTAGGTTTTAAATCTAATTTGTATTTACAATATCCTGAAATTATGGATAAACTGTCAGGTAAGCTTCTCACAACATAATCCAACCACACTTTTTGGGCTCGCGGGTCACTTTAGGGCCAGAAACGGTTCACACACGAGACTGATGGAAGTCACATTTAAACTGTAATGTGAACAGCCAAGCAAAAAAAAATCTGATTCAAGTAAAAAAATCAAAATTGAGCATTAAGACCTGCAGTGTGAACGTAGCCTTAGTTATGTTCCTCTGTGCCTAAAGTGGTGGTAGTTACTGAAACCCCAAGCCCCACACACTTTTAGTAAATGTGCTTTTAGGCTCTCGCAAAGTTTTACAAACCCTGCTAAACTTGTAGAAATTATAAAACGCAGCGTCCATACCAGGCTGACGAAGATGAGGGCCAGCTGTATGACGTCAGTGTAGGCCACAGAGTAGAGTCCTCCGAGCAGAGTGTAGGTGATGGCCACAGCTGCAGAGATCCAGATGCTCACAGAGTAGGACAAGTCCAGAACCACACTCACAGTGGCACCTGTCAAATAATGTACAATATACATTTTTTGATATAGTTTAAAAGATGCTGATAAGTTTGTTCAAAGATTACAATGGTGATTATTTACCTAAACCAATGAATGTTCCACCCATCCAGAGCACATCAACCAAAACTGAGATTAGACATAAAAATCCGGTGAGGACTTTTCCATATTTCTTTTCAAAGGGGTCCATCATGGTGACACACTTTTTGTCTCGCAGCGGCTTAACAAAGATAAAACCACCTGTGTAGAAAATCTATAGAGATAGAGCAATTTGAAATGAGATATATGCAGTGGTGGAAGAAGTACTCAATTTCTTTACAAATAAAAGTGCAAAAATGTACTCCAGTAAAAGTATCACCTAAAAAAGTAAAATGTCTGAACTTTTTAAGCTTCAGACAGCTTGACTTTTTGTTTCCTTTTTTTTATTCCATCTGGTCACAAAAACACACTTTAAGTTCTACAGGGAAACATGTTTCCTCGCACTGTGCATATGCCAAAGAACACTTCAAGTGTTTGAATCTTTATAGCTTTAAATAATGTATTTGTATTCAAAAGGTCTTCTTTTGGGGAGCTGTTACTTTGACTTTGCAGAGAACACTTGCATTAGGTGTCTGTTGCCCCCTGCTGCCAACAATGAGACAAATTAGCATGGTTATTGGCAACATGATGCATAAATGAGCTGACTCCTTCGTAGTGACAGCAGTTTAAGGCTGAAATGATCAGAACGAGTCTGGGCTTTAGAAATGTGCCGGAGCACTTCCTGGTTTCTCGTGTCTACATAGAGCTGTGAGACCGAGCGTTTTCAGCACTGGAGATGGGAAAGGCCTCAGCATACAGGATTACTCAAACATGCATGAATGAAACAAAATACAACTCCAGGTCTTTTTTTGAGGTAACATTATAACTATTCATTATAACTATATATATTCTTAAAAAGCAACACATCATAACTATGAGGCTGACTCTAGTTTTCTTCGCCTAAAGTTTTTCTCTGCCTTTTGGCCACTCTGGTGTGACAAAAATCTAAGAAACAAAGCCGGCTTATTGTTATGGCCAACCGGGCCTTGTGAGACCCGAGACTTCGGGGCAGGCCAGGGGGAAATGCTGGTGCCTTTATTCACCCTGCAGCAACTCATTTAGACATCACACTGACTCCTGACTGTTTAATTAAGGTAAAAACAATACAAACTCCATAATTTGTGGTATAAAGTTACATGGTGTTGCTTGAAAGTGCAAGGTCAGGAACAGAAACAACCACAATTTATGAGCACTGTACTCTTCATGTAACTATACAACCCAGCCCATCCTTGGCATTAAACTATAACACATAGTTTACCTGCCAGACAGGTTTGTTCTTACTTAAGATTTATAGCTCACGAGGCCATAGTGCCATTGTAGTCAGTAAGGTTGACTTTTAATGGAACAGACATAGAAGACAGAGATGACAGAGATCACACTACTACTACTCACTACCTCCCGAGTGTCTGAAAGTCTACCCCCAACAGTAAATGAAGCAAATGTCCCTGGGTTGATGTAGAGACTGGTCAAGGATGGACTAAGATTAGCTGGTTTAGGGGTAACCTTTCAAGCCTAGGAGACAGTGGACACATGTCCACTAACATCTCATGACCCAATATGGAGAAGGTCAAAACAACAGGTCACAGCTGCTACATACAAGTCAAGAAAGCAGGAGACATAAAAAAATTCACGATATCAATTATTTATGGTTAGAAGCCTGTTCTTTTATTTTCTAGTTTGCGTTGTTTGCAGAGTATTGTAATCACTAACATTAGTTTCATAGTACAGTTTACCACATCAGTAATTACAGTGAGCCTCTCATACATCAGACCTGTCATGGTGAAGACTCCCACCACTAAGCCGATTTGTCGGTTCCCCAGGATGCTCATCTCTATTTCAGACACTGCATTTTTCTTCTGCTTCCTTCTGGATTTGAAGGAAGCCCAGATCCCAGTGGCGAGCACCAGCAGGTAGAAAAACACCACAGCTATCACTCCAGGGATGTTCACCGCCATGATGGAGCTGAGGACACAATGAGCCACAGTGAGGAACTGAATTAATTTTAAAAGATAGCAAATGCTGTAAAAGTGCTTTTACCGGAAAATCAGAAACCTCCCCAGGGCCACAGACCATGAGAGTCTTTTAGTGCCCCCTGGTGTTTTTACTAAGGTAAGACTTCTGTTGAGTGCTTGTACTCATTATTTGAAATATTATTTTGACAGCTACCCAGTAACATTTCTTGTGTAACACTTGAATTGAAAACGGGCTTCAGCAGAAAGATATTTTTTAATTACTACCTGTCAGTGTCTGGTGAGGAGCAGATGCCTGCACGTAACTGACTGCCATAACTTAATCAAATCAAAGAAATCACATGCTGTTTATCAAGTTACAACAATGGATACCTCGCTGTCAAACATAAATGCCTACAATCAGTAGTTACAGATTAGATTAGATAGATACTTTATTGATCCTGAAGGAAATTCAGGAAGATGTAACTCCAGTGCTGATGGTGATGGTTGCAATTTTTGGCTAGATTATTTCTTTCAAAGGCTGCACATGTAAGGCTGCTGTTAAACTTTTAAATGTCTCTTTGGGAGGAAATATCAATACACGCATCAGCTTTGTTCAATCCTTTGGCTGCAGCATCTTGAATCTATAGGAAGGAAGGTGCTGTACTGTAACTTCAGTTCCACTGACTGTGGTTAAATGTTGTCTTAGAGCCATAAACTGGAGAAAAACAGGGCTGCATGCTGTAGATTTAAAAAACTGATGTAAAAACAAAAGCCCTCGATGCTACACATGCAGATTATTGTCCAACTTTGAGGATGCAGTATGTTTGTCTAACACCTTTTTAGTGGTCATATTATTTTTGGCCACACTAAAATAATGCAATACCTGCCCAGACATCTGCACAATGTAAAAATAAATAAATGTTTCACATATTTCAATCTGTATCTACTGAATCACTTTAAACTGAACTACTGAAATAATATTAAACTCATCAGAAAGGGTTTTGTAGAGGTTAGTGAGTTAAAAAAGCTATAAATGTTACTTTAGATCATTGTAAGACTGGTAACACCGAGGGTTGCTTTTCTTATGGTTTTATGCTAAGTATTAAATTGACCCTAGTGAATGAATGAGAGAGTGAGTGGTTGTCTGTCTGTGTTCGTCTCTGTGTCAGCCCTGCGACAAGCTGGCCCCTGTCCAGGGTGTACCCCGCCTACGGCTCAAAGTTACTGGGATAGGCTCCAGTCACCCACGAGCCCTAACGGGAATAAGCGGTAGAAAATGAATGAATGAATGAATGAATGAATAAACGACACAGAGGTTTGACTTTTTTCAGTGTATGTATCTGTTTAGTCTAGCACTTATTCACATCACCCTGAATTCAAATAATAAAATCATACAGTTATAGATTTGGACATAAAAATCTTTTTTCTTAGTTTTTATTAAACAAATAATAACCTTCTAACACAATTGGATCAACTAATACAAAGTCAAATCTCCTTTATAGCAAACACTAGGAATGTGGATGTTAAAGTTTTTAAACATTCATTGATTTGTTCAGAGATTTCTCCTGTTTAAAATGAATGAAGAAAAAAAACAAAAACAAAAAAAACAATCCAAATCCAGATTTTTAAATTGACTCAAATGCAGCATTAACATTATGTACTTAAGTAAAAATAAAATTGAAACGCTTTATGGCTCTTTTTGGATTTTAAAACACCTACATTTTGTTCCTCACAGTATGTTTTAAATAATAATCTCTATGCTCTGTAATATCAATACTATAATATCAAGCATACAAAATAAAAATCCTTATTGTTTATTGTTTAAATAAATAAAGAAGAGAGAAAATATTTACACATTTACTTTTTCATCACAACTATTAGATGTGAAACGTGTTGGCAGCGTACCATCTGCTCTCCCGATGCAGTCGCTTACATCCAGAGTTGGAATGATAACAGTTCCTTTTATCATTATTGACTTGTTTTGTTTGACACCGCCTGGTTTTTGAACACATTTCTGTTTCTAGACCACAATGATTTTCTATATACGACTCTACTGTTTTAAAGTACTTTTGCTTATTGTAATTAGACCCTGTTTAAAATAACGTCTGTTGGTGTTTTTAACACACACCACAAATTAGTCATATTCATCAGTTTACATGAACCATTATAATTACAATACACACAGTAAAAAACAGTAACACCAGACTCAGCTTTTAAGGTAACAAGGTCTGATGCTATACACTTTGGAAAATAACAATATTTATATATAATATATTTGTTTTGGTGTCCATATTATGCTATTTCAGCAGTTGTTGTTTTTTTTGTTAGATGTTTATTTACATATTTCAATGCCCGTCAAGCCAGTGATTTTGGTTTTAGTAAACTCAGCATCACTGTTGGCCTGGTGTTGGTCGTTACGTGGCAACTTGTTACAAGTTCACTTATTTTGTTTGTCAAGAATAATAGTTTTGGTTCTTAAGAAATCCAGGAGTTGTTGTTCAAGTCTTTGAAGTTCTTCTGACGGAGCATCCTCCCATCATGCACCACTGCTGTAGTCCCAGTACCCATCATGCACCACTGCTGTAGTCCCAGTACCCATCATGCACCACTGCTGTAGTCCCAGTACCCATCATGCACCACTGCTGTAGTCCCAGTACCCATCATGCACCACTGCTGTAGTCCCAGTACCCATCATGCACCACTGCTGTAGTCCTAGTACCCATCATGCACCACTGCTATAGTCCCAGTACCCATCATGCACCACTGCTGTAATCCCAGTACCCATCATGCACCACTGCTGTAGTCCCAGTACCCATCATGCACCACTGCTGTAGTCCCAGTACCCATCATGCACCACTGCTGTAGTCCTAGTATAGCTCCTCATGCAGTTTGACATCTTTTTAAAAAACAATGGTGGTCACAAGACAAATCTTTCAGGTAATTTTGAAAATGTGCTCTGAAGTAGTTGAGGCTGTAGTATTGTATAAAGTAGTATAGTATATAGTATATAGTAGTAGTAGTATTCACATGGCCTGAGGACTCTAGGGGTTCATAAAACGTCTTTACCAGCCCCTGATCTTAGAGCAATACCCAAACCTCAGATCTGTGATCTGTAACATTTACTGTACCAACAACACTGTTACACTCCATATGAGTGGCATTAGGTTCTAGTGATTATTATTATTATTATTATTATTATTTTTTTTTTGGATGGGTTATAAAAAGATATTGAGCGAGGTGATGTAGTAGCCGCCATCTTGGATAGGTCACTGCTTTTCAGCGACTGAACAGCTACAGGTATTGTCTTTGAATCTATCACCAAACAACGTTTGTTCACAAACACAGGCGTTGGAGCGCAGATGTGAAAAACTGTAGCGGTGTGATCAGTTGATTTGATAAATGACATTCAATCAAATAGCGTGTATAGGCCAATGGCACCCAGTTAATCAAACAGATGAACAGAAACAGACACAGATCCAAACAGCCATTTCCCAAGTTCCCCCTCAGGCCCCTCCTAAAAAATCACACTCTACCTCTGAGGTCACTGGGTCACATTTGAACATTTTAAACATGAAGTAAAAAACTTTGTTGTTTTCTATCATTAAAGCCTGTCATCATCGTTGTGATGGAAATTTTAGATTGAGATACTTGACAAAAAGGCAGTGTCTGGATCAAACAGCAAGTTGTCTTTATTTTAGGATTTTAGGATTTCAAGGAGAACACAGCACAAAGGAGAGATGCAGAGTGTCCCCCCCCCCCCCCCCCCCCCCCCCCCCCCCCTTAGCAGAAGGTAGTTTTTATACCAAACATACACAGGAGAGAGTACGTGTCCCAGAGTCACAAGCATATCTTAAGACTTTTGCTCTAATCTTTAAGAAGACGCCATGTCCTAGCCTCGTGTGCACAAAGACACAACATCCTTTGGCCTTACAGCTGCTACGCATGCTGTTGTCCTGTACAGCACTAAGCTCAGATAATAGAATAACAGTAGGATAACACAGAAATTAATGAATTTCCAACACATTTCCTCCCTTTTGATTATAATAAAACCCTTTTTATATTAATCAATAAATAAAATCAATCCCCATTCATCAGTATCATTACCCCTCACAGTTTAAAATGATACCTCATTAAGAAATCACAAACAGACAAAACAATTCCTTTTGTACAAGAAGTAAGACTTAAAACCTTGTAGGATTAAACCTTTGAGCTATAATGCAATTGTAGGAAAATTTCATTCACATATTAAAGAAAAAGTAAAACAAAAGTGAGAAAAAGTCATGAAATTCCTCATACACAAATAGATAGATAGACAGATAGAGAGAGAGAGAGAGAGAGAGAGAGAGAGAGATACTTGTTTGGCTGCATGTATGGAGGAGGAGGTGCTGTTTTGATAAGCGTCATGCTTATCTGGCACCAGAGACACAGAGCAGTTTGAGTGTAACACAAAGGTGAAAGGCATTCTGTTTGCTTCAGCACAGAAGAGAATGAGACCCAGGGTCAGAGGTGTGGCCCAGTCTGTGACTCATTCACAAACCCCGCCCATCTCCTTCCACTAACAGTGAGAAGACTTTGAGGGAGAGACATGGGGTTTAGAGCAGGGCACATCATAGAGAGAAAGCTGTTCCCCAGTTAGAGAAATAGACACAGCAGAAAAATGTGGATCCCAGTAAAGAATGTGGTGTTCTAAACCACACATCCTCAGGTCTGGGATCTGTTCCTGTGACTCGTGTGATGTGCAGTGCAAGTCATCCTCATGCATACATGTAGTTCCCTCAGGAGACACCTATTTTGTGCCATTTTGATTAGGTCTGTAGTAATTGGAGTTGGTGGCAATTGCCATTGCTATACATGTAAAGGAGTCCAAGTTCCCAACCTGACTCCTGTGAATATGTTGTTATTGGCCAATTGATCAATTGTTACAACCTGAGGACCTTCTGGTGTGGAGATAGGGCAAATGCCTAATCTGCTCATCAGATCTCAACCCAGAAGATGGACTGGACATAATGTGGAAAATGGAAAAGAGTGCTTAAATTTTTTGCCTGCAGGGTCTGAGCATGAAAATGGAGACATATTGCTCTCGCACAGTGTCACCAGAGGCACTGACAGAGTAAAACATAACGACCACTCATTTTGGGAGATTTCTTAAGACTAGCCTTTTGACCACAGAGTTAGTGGCCCCCGAATCAACAAGAAACACTCCTTTTTCACCATTCAATTCAATGGTATATTCTGGCAAGGCTGTATTTGTCAATGAGACCAGACTTGCATAAGTTGTAGCTGCTGGCTTAGTCTTATTCTCCAAATAAGTGTCTGCTTATGAAATCAATGTGTGTGTGTTAGCAGTAAGCAGTTCTTCATTGCAGAGCTACAGATGTGAATGTGTGTGTGTTGTGGGTGCAGTACCTTCCTCTGGGTGACGTCTCCTCGGTGCGTCTCTCACCGGGCCTGTCCTCGCTGCCCAGTCAGTCTGACCCCTGGGGAGCACTCAGGCGAGGTCCTTCACTGTATCTTTGTGGACCTCACGCATCCAGTGTCCAACTTATACAATCTCGAGTTCAGTGTCCAAACTGTCCTCAAGTGTACCATACGTTGTCTTGGCCTCTATTTTGTCCTTGTTGGACCCTCTGTCCTCTGTTCCAGTGACCACGACCCTTGCCTCGGCCACGTCCTTGTCCTAGGCCTCCGCGCTCTCTGCATCCCGCTGCATGGTCAGAGCAGCTGTGTGTAAGTCCTTGGTGATGCTGTAATTGTCCATTTCCTCACACTGGCAACTTGGACCACTGGACATTGTGAGGAGGAGCCCAGTTCACAGAGTGCAGCTTTAAGACCCGACAGAAACTTGCTTTCTTACGTGATGGGTGCTACAGTCAGTTCAACTCATGTTTAAACTGGTGGACTGGGCTTCCTGTTCTTCTGAGGTCTGATGGCTTGGGTGGCTGCAGGTGGAGCTGTAGCTTGGCCTGATGGTGTAGGTGGATCGTGTCGGCTTTTGGTCTCACTGGCAGGTCACTGGAGGAATCTGGCTCGACCTCGGCTGTTATCTCTGGGGCCGCTCAGGCTGCTGCTGTTGTTGCTGGGGACTGACAGTGGGCAGGAGTCCAGGTCCAGGTGGAGTCCCACCGTGGAGAGGTCTGGAAAAACAGAGGAAACACAGGCAGCAGTATCTGATCTTTTTTTTTTTTTTTTTTTTTACATTTCAAAACAATTTTGTGTTCTTGTACTTTCTCTAAATCAGATTTCCTTTGCTTTTTATTCTTCCGCTTGTTATCAAAATTGTTTTCAATTTTTTGAATTACAAGAAAACATTTTAAATATTCTGTATAGTGTATCCTCTTTCAAGCATCAGTTGAAGAAGTAAGAAAAATGAGATTACAGTGACACAAAGACCTACTATAACCTACAAAGATTGACTTTTAGCTTGACACTCACTCAACTCTTTGTCAGACTCACCCTCCATTGTTGCGGTCCTCTCCACACACACTGACCACAATTTAGTTTAGCCAATAGCAGAAATTTGAATAAACAGGTTTTCTGCTCACCTTTTAGTAGAGGCCGCCCGGGTCAGTGGGAGGAGAAGTTCGCTGCAATGACGATGGTTGACTGGCGCCTTTTTTTTCCCGTGGACTTCTGGCCACGACTTTAGTACTTTCAAATTATGCGAACTTCTGGCCGCGGTGTAGGCTTCAGGCTACTTTTAGTGTCCAATAGAACAGGCTTCAGGCTGTTCGGAGTAGGCTTCTGGCTACTCTCTATTCTTTCCTCGTGAACTTCTGGCCACGGTATTCATATTACATCTTTTCAAACTTCCGGCCGTAACTTTAACAGTCCAATTGTGCGAACTTCTGGCCGCGGTGTAGACTTCAGGCTACTTTTATTGTCCAATAGAACAGACTTCAGGCTGTCCTCGGCCGCATCTTTTAGTGATCCGATTGTGCAAACTTCTGGCCGCGATGTAAACTTCAGGCTACTTTTGGTGTCGAATAGAACAGGCTTCAGGCTGTTCTGAGTACTCTTTTTACGCCGGCGGTTGAGGTGACTTCAGGCCTCCAGGGCTCTAACCCTGTTTTCTTGTTGACCTCATCACGTCGGGGTCACCATAATGACGTGTTCTTTTTCTAATCAATAAAGACTCC
The DNA here is from genome assembly GCA_020698575.1 of Bostrychus sinensis. Taxonomy (NCBI): domain Eukaryota; kingdom Metazoa; phylum Chordata; class Actinopteri; order Gobiiformes; family Eleotridae; genus Bostrychus; species Bostrychus sinensis. The sequence goes on along the minus strand of CM036254.1, from coordinate 5,821,826 downwards.
AATCAGTTTCTTTTATCTTTTTGTCTTTTTATTCGCATAAGCCAAATTAAACAGAGCTCTGGGTTGGATCTGTCCCTACCGCCTACGTCTTACTCAGGGCTTACGCTGGGCGTCCAACAACGACCGTCCCTATCACACTGAATATATACCCAGGCTCAACTTCATACCACCCACTCCAGATATGGGCATAGTCCAGGATCTGAACTAGTTCTCAGGCAAAGCAGTGCGAGTTGTAAAGGAGGGGCTGTTATCATTAGCAGAGAAGTGCGAGTTGTAAGGGAGGAGCTGTTATCGTTTCTGCTCTCCCCTGAAGGCCGCATCGCCAGCACAGATTGTTCCCTTGCACTTGTTGTGGCGTCTTGAGTTCTGGGTCAGATCCTGGTCACATGATTAGATACATTTCATTATATTTCATTATATTTCATTATATATTTGATCATGTTAAAATCACATACAACACCTTACAGTTTCTTATGAAGCAGAAATAAAATAGAAGCTTATTAGTATTTTCATGCATGTGGACTAATACAGGCCAATGAAAGTTCAAAAGGAAATGAACAGTCACCTTTGGTGTGTGTACACCTTTAGGGAGGAGAAAACAACAAGTTCTGGAAATTGTCCAGCACACTTTGTAAACTACCAATTGAAAACAGGTGCTTAGAGGCACTGCTCAGGGGGCGGGCCTTGGAGCAAAGCCAGTTTACAAACACGCAACTGCCCAAGGTAACAATGATAAAAGCCATCATTGGTGGCGGCGCAGACACTGAAGTGGAAAAAACAGAACCGGTTTTGAGGATGAACCGGGGTCAGTGCCCATCCCTGTGCAGAACCACTGTCCTAGATATCTTGTTGTTATATTTGCTCACAGACAATGTGCTACTGTGTACTTTTCTCTCACCTGAGGCCTTAGGATGTTCTTGTAGATGTTGGCAGAGAAGACAGAAGCAGCAGAGATTAAAGCAGAGTCTGCAGATGACATGACAGCAGCAGCCACACAGCCAATACCAATGATGGAGATGTAGGACGGGGTGAGGTGCTGCAGCATGATGGGCAGGACCTGAGGCCCTTCTCCTCGTTCATAAGGAGAGGGTGAACCGTAGGACGTCTGGTTCCAGTCTGAATAAAGAGCAATGCAAAGATTTGTCTCTTGTCAGCTGCACAACGGAGAAAAAAAACTGTCCATCTGCATCTGTTCTGTCAGTCATAATCAATTAGCAGCACACAGTATTTTTAGTAGAGCGGATAACATCAAAAATAATACAAAATTTTTAAATATGTCTGCCATCTTGGATTTTTGCATGGCAAATTGGACAAAAAAGATTGATATCTGAATGCACTGAATCCACTGTAGCAAATTCCATCCATGTATCACAATTTGAACGATTTTTCCATGATCCACCCCTCTATGTGATGATACTGGGAAACAACAAAATACACATAACTTTGTTTTCAACCTTAATTCCAAAAAAGGTTGGGATAGTTGGGTATCTAAAAACACAACTGAACCATATCAAGGGTTAAGACAGACATTTAATAAAAACAAAATTTATTGTCTCAAAAAATAGAACAAAGAACACATGAACCCAAAAACAGATGGCTAGAAATAGAAACTAATAATACTTATAGTAATAAAAACCAGTTGGATTAGCAATAACAAGTAATTATATGGTTTGGCAACCGTTCAATAAGATGACTAGGCATCTTTTGTTATTATGTGTATTGGATGCTTGAGATGCAGGATCGTGCAAACCACAGCATGTGCTCAGGAACACGTGATATCTCTGAGCCAAAAGCTAATAAATAATGAAAATATACAGTTGGGCTGTGTGTTTATGAATTACATTCAGTCATGTAAATGTAATCCTCTTTGCATTATGCAGCTTTAAATAACTGCAACTTTTCTGAGCTGATGTTAAAATGTTGTTCCCTCATCACAAACAGACCTGGAGCTGTGTTTTACTTCATTCACACCTGTTTGAGTAATCCTCTATTCTCTAACACAGCAATTCTGAGGCCTCTAAACGCTCGGTTTCACAAACCTCAGCCTCTCCCACGAACCTCCGCCCACTCCAGGAAGCACTGACCAATCAACGAGCCCTAAACATCCAGTCTGCCCTCATTCATTTATCTAACAAATGGCGTACGACTCTGTTTCCACTGATTCCTCACAGACATTTTTCATTTTGTAGTAAAATGGTATCATACAAAAAGTTTAAGAAAATAAAAAGTTCTTTTTCCTCTGTGTCCAATGGGGCACAAAAATGCAGAGTCTCTGGGAGAGACCAAAAACAAACATGCTAGTAACACTTCTGCATAAACTATGTTCTTTGGTCAAACAGTGTATGGCTGTTATACTCTGGCCTTGGTCTATTTCTTTGTTTTCCAGTATTTAGTGTTGAAATGATGCATGCATATACTTTGTGTATGACCGCAAAATATGAACTTGTATCTAACGTTGTGCATACACAGCACTTCATTCATAATAACACTTGTATAGGATTTGCGCAGCACATCTGCTCACTTGTGTAAAATAACCCTGATTGTTGTTTGTTAGCCAAATAATGAATGAATATGTTTATAAGTTGTGCTTTGAATACACATCTTTTTGAAAAAGAAGAGAAGCAGACCCTCTCTAAATAGTTGATTACCACTGCTTTAACGGCAACAGCCCATAAAAAAAAAAATGTACCTGTGGATGAAGCAGCGGCCCCAAGCAGAATAGGTGGTATCGCAAATATCAATAGAACTGCAGCCGCTGCAGCGCATGTGAACTTTGCTGCTCTGGTGGAGGAAGCTGCCAAAGTTCTCTGGTGGAGGCTCTGGTATCCTATACTTCCTACAGCCTGCAGAGAAAGGTTCATATAGACCGTTCTCAGTCACGTGACTTGGTTTGTTGACGCCGCCATTTTGGATGCAAAAAGCCGGTGTAGCCTGCTAGCGATTAGTGATCATGCATAGAAATTGAGTTCATATTTACCACTTTCTACACCGTTTCAATACTTAACGTTAAGTGTTCAGGTCAGACAGCGATATTTAGAGAAATGTTCACTTGTCGATGCTTAAGACCCATATGATGTCAAAATTACGGGTTACCAGCCTTCAACACACAATCCGCTTTGGAATACCACAACAATTATTTAGTCAATCAATCGACAAGCTCACTTTATAGGGACACATATAAAAGCTCACAAGAGGCAGAGAGCTCCTTAGAGGCATAAAAATATTTAGTGGCAGAATGGTGACAGACCTTTAGTATGGAAAGTGCCCTAAACAACTGTTGTCCATGTGAGTAGGCAGATGAGAGACGCAGATTAGTGAAAAGGCAATATAAATACTTCAATAAAGTTGGCTTTCCGCGGAGGTTTACAAGTCTAAAATTATAAATCAAAATTTAAGGCCTTAAAAAGTGGCAAATTTGCTGAGATATGGAGAATTAGGATTTATATATGTTTAACCTCATTCAAGCTAGCGGCGACCAGATTCAGAAAGAAACTCCGCGAAAACATAATTTGCACGGTTATTATTTTGTCAATACAGGCATGATATACATCGTTAGAAAGCTTATGTTCTGTACAAAATGAGAATTAAGTTAACTTTATGCTTAAAATAGGACGTGTGTAATTAATGACGATTCCTCAGTATGCCCAAACCGAAAAAACAGACTTTTTTGAACGCTGGTTCTGTCCAAAACCAGTCCAATCCAGGATTAGTAACCCTCAGTCAGTTCGTATAAATCCACAAGTAAATATCGAGATATATTTCCATAAAAGTATTCCATGTTGTGAAAATAATCCTGTAATCTCCATATCCTCACGCAGAAATTATCAAATACCAAGCTGTCCTGAACATTGTATTTTCTTTTTCTCTCCCGTTTGCTAAATGTCCGTGAAAACGTGTTTACCCTGCTAATAAACCTGAGCACACAGTAAGAACTGACTTCAGATCGGTTTTTACTTTATTTGATGATTACAGCAGGAGCGATCTTTTATGTGACTTTTTTAAAGAATAAACTTTGCCAAACAGTGCAACATTAACTTTTTTACTTCAAAAGACAGCTGGTAGATGCTATCACAGATATAGGGCACATTAAACTATTTTTGATGAGTAAAACGAATTTAATTTGTTAGGCTAACAGACAGCAGGGGCCGTGAAACAACCGGCTTTTGCCATCCAACATGGCGGCTCCGTGGAAATCACGTGATCAGATGACGCTGTGTGAGAAGGGTCTATAGTTACATAACATGGGTTTGAAATATTAACAGAAGTTAAACAGGAAATCAGTTTTTACCATAAATAAGAAATCATCAATCAAGATCCAGGTCTTGCCCAGATTTATTTGGCCGATCCACGGAGCGTGTAACGTGTTGTTCATTAACGTTTGACCGATGTTCACAGAGTGAGGGTTCATCAGTGCGAAAGGAACACAGATCCACTGAAAGAAAAAACAAGTATAATAAGTCCGAATGTCCTCAGTGATCCAGGTCACCTGGAGAAGAACAAAACCCAGGAACTGGATCCCCTTCGACAGAGACATTGACTTGTGAGGATGCCAAAGAGAACCGGCTGGTCTTCTAGTGCAGAAGTCACTGGAAGACAGGGATCTAGAAATCTGCAAGAAACCCAAACACTCTTCTCCTCCATTGCTCAATTTATCTACTTAGGGCAGGTATAGGAGATTAAAATAACTTCCACTTGGTTCTGTGGACCTTTAAGGGCCATGTTGCACCCTTGCAAAATCCATTTTTGTAGCATAAATGCATGACTATTTCTATCTCCTTCTGTGACCCAAAGTTTAGTTATTTTTATAATTTCATTTGTTTAGAGCAAAAAACACCTTACCATTTAGATTTTATTATATGAATTGCTGAAATGCACTTTTTTACACAATAATGATGAAAGCCTTGCCAGTCAGACGAACTCTTTGCCTATACAATGAAGTTAGTCTGGTTGGTTAATTTCTATGGGCGGAGCAATCACAGGCGGAGTAACCAATCAGAGAAACAAAGGGCGGGACGTAAGCTGTGCTGACCCATATCCAAAACAAACATGGATGATTCTTGCTGGTTTTGTCATAAAACACCAGAATACACGGCGGAGAACCCAGTTGTACAAAGACTTTAAGAGAAAGTGGGTTTGGTTGAATGTAGTCGTTACGTCAGACGTCAACAGGACTTTACTGTTAAAATGGAAACAGGACAAAGGAAAAAAATCACAGAGAGGAAGCAAGAACAGCGCTGACGTCGTATTTAATCTGACTTTTGTGTTACTGAAAGGCAACAGCCCAATTCTGCAGTGGAAGAGGCAGGAGCTGGCCCAATCAAATGAAAACAAGCCTGGCAGAAAGCACTGATGGAGCTGAGTCAGTGTAAAAATTAGGTTTTAAATCTAATTTGTATTTACAATATCCTGAAATTATGGATAAACTGTCAGGTAAGCTTCTCACAACATAATCCAACCACACTTTTTGGGCTCGCGGGTCACTTTAGGGCCAGAAACGGTTCACACACGAGACTGATGGAAGTCACATTTAAACTGTAATGTGAACAGCCAAGCAAAAAAAAATCTGATTCAAGTAAAAAAATCAAAATTGAGCATTAAGACCTGCAGTGTGAACGTAGCCTTAGTTATGTTCCTCTGTGCCTAAAGTGGTGGTAGTTACTGAAACCCCAAGCCCCACACACTTTTAGTAAATGTGCTTTTAGGCTCTCGCAAAGTTTTACAAACCCTGCTAAACTTGTAGAAATTATAAAACGCAGCGTCCATACCAGGCTGACGAAGATGAGGACCAGCTGTATGACGTCAGAGTAGAGTAGAGTAGAGTCCTCCGAGCAGAGTGTAGGTGATGGCCACAGCTGCAGAGATCCAGATGCTCACAGAGTAGGACAAGTCCAGAACCACACTCACAGTGGCACCTGTCAAATAATGTACAATATACATTTTTTGATATAGTTTAAAAGATGCTGATAAGTTTGTTCAAAGATTACAATGGTGATTATTTACCTAAACCAGTGAATGTTGCACCCATCCAGAACACATCACCCAAAACTGAGATTAGACATAAAAATCCGGTGAGGACTTTTCCATATTTCTTTTCAAAGGGGTCCATCATGGTGACACACTTTTTGTCTCGCAGCGGCTTAACAAAGATAAAACCACCTGTGTAGAAAATATATAGAGATAGAGCAATTTGAAATGAGATATATGCAGTGGTGGAAGAAGTACTCAATTTCTTTACAAATAAAAGTGCAAAAATGTACTCCAGTAAAAGTATCACCTAAAAAAGTAAAATGTCTGAACTTTTTAAGCTTCAGACAGCTTGACTTTTTGTTTCCTTTTTTTTATTCCATCTGGTCACAAAAACACACTTTAAGTTCTACAGGGAAACATGTTTCCTCGCACTGTGCATATGCCAAAGAACACTTCAAGTGTTTGAATCTTTATAGCTTTAAATAATGTATTTGTATTCAAAAGGTCTTCTTTTGGAGAGCTGTTACTTTGACTTTGCAGAGAACACTTGCATTAGGTGTCTGTTGCCCCCTGCTGCCAACAATGAGACAAATTAGCATGGTTATTGGCAACATGATGCATAAATGAGCTGACTCCTTCGTAGTGACAGCAGTTTAAGGCTGAAATGATCAGAACGAGTCTGGGCTTTAGAAATGTGCCGGAGCACTTCCTGGTTTCTCGTGTCTACATAGAGCTGTGAGACCGAGCGTTTTCAGCACTGGAGATGGGAAAGGCCTCAGCATACAGGATTACTCAAACATGCATGAATGAAACAAAATACAACTCCAGGTCTGTTTTTGAGGTAACATTATAACTATTCATTATAACTATATATATTCTTAAAAAGCAACACATCATAACTATGAGGCTGACTCTAGTTTTCTTCGCCTAAAGTTTTTCTCTGTCTTTTGGCCACTCTGGTGTGACAAAAATCTAAGAAACAAAGCCATCACTGGCTTATTGTTATGGCTAACCAGGCCTTGTGAGACCCGAGACTTCGGGGCAGGCCAGGGGGAAATGCTGGGGCCTTTATTCACCCTGCAGCAACTCATTTAGACATCACACTGACTCCTGACTGTTTAATTAAGGTAAAAACAATACAAACTCCATAATTTGTGGTATAAAGTTACATGGTGTTGCTTGAAAGTGCAAGGTCAGGAACAGAAACAACCACAATTTATGAGCACTGTACTCTTCATGTAACTATACAACCCAGCCCATCCTTGGCATTAAACTATAACACACAGTTTACCTGCCAGACAGGTTTGTTCTTACTTAAGATTTATAGCTCACGAGGCCATAGTGCCATTGTAGTCAGTAAGGTTGACTTTTAATGGAACAGACATAGAAGACAGAGATGACAGAGATCACACTACTACTACTCACTACCTCCCGAGTGTCTGAAAGTCTACCCCCAACAGTAAATGAAGCAAATGTCCCTGGGTTGATGTAGAGACTGGTCAAGGATGGACTAAGATTAGCTGGTTAGGGGTAACCTTTCAAGCCTAGGAGACAGTGGACACATGTCCACTAACATCTCATGACCCAATATGGAGAAGGTCAAAACAACAGGTCACAGCTGCTACATACAAGTCAAGAAAGCAGGAGACATAAAAAAATTCACGATATCAATTATTTATGGTTAGAAGCCTGTTCTTTTATTTTCTAGTTTGCGTTGTTTGCAGAGTATTGTAATCACTAACATTAGTTTCATAGTACAGTTTACCACATCAGTAATTACAGTGAGCCTCTCATACATCAGACCTGTCATGGTGAAGACTCCCACCACTAAGCCGATTTGTCGGTTCCCCAGGATGCTCATCTCTATTTCAGACGCTGCATTTTTCTTCTGCTTCCTTCTGGATTTGAAGGAAGCCCAGATCCCAGTGGCGAGCACCAGCAGGTAGAAAAACACCACAGCTATCACTCCAGGGATGTTCACCGCCATGATGGAGCTGAGGACACAATGAGCCACAGTGAGGAACTGAATGAATTTTAAAAGAAAGCAAATGCTGTAAAAGTGCTTTTACCGGAAAATCAGAAACCTCCCCAGGGCCACAGACCATGAGAGTCTTTTAGTGCCCCCTGGTGTTTTTACTAAGGTAAGACTTCTGTTGAGTGCTTGTACTCATTATTTGAAATATTATTTTGACAGCTACCCAGTAACATTTCTTGTGTAACACTTGAATTGAAAACGGGCTTCAGCAGAAAGATATGTTTTAATTACTACCTGTCAGTGTCTGGTGAGGAGCAGATGCCTGCACGTAACTGACTGCCATAACTTAATCAAATCAAAGAAAGCACATGCTGTTTATCAAGTTACAACAATGGATACCTCGCTGTCAAACATAAATGCCTACAATCAGTAGTTACAGATTAGATTAGATAGATACTTTATTGATCCTGAAGGAAATTCAGGAAGATGTAACTCCAGTGCTGATGGTGATGGTTGCAATTTTTGGCTAGATTATTTCTTTCAAAGGCTGCACATGTAAGGCTGCTGTTAAACTTTTAAATGTCTCTTTGGGAGGAAATATCAATACACGCATCAGCTTTGTTCAATCCTTTGGCTGCAGCATCTTGAATCTATAGGAAGGAAGGTGCTGTACTGTAACTTCAGTTCCACTGACTGTGGTTAAATGTTGTCTTAGAGCCATACACTGGAGAAAAACAGGGCTGCATGCTGTAGATTTTAAAAAAAATGATGTAAAAACAAAAGCCCTCGATGCTACACATGCAGATTATTGTCCAACTTTGAGGATAGCCTATGTTTGTCTAACACCTTTTTAGTGGTCATATTATTTTTGGCCACACTAAAATAATGCAATACCTGCCTAGACATCTGCACAATGTAAAAATAAATAAATGTTTCACATATTTCAATCTGTATCTACTGAATCACTTTAAACTGAACTACTGAAATAATATTAAACTCATCAGAAAGGGTTTTGTAGAGGTTAAAAAAGCTATAAATGTTACTTTAGATCATTGTAAGTCTGGTAACACCGAGGGTTGCTTTTCTTATGGTTTTATGCTAAGTATTAAAGGTACACTCAAGCTTTGAGTAATCTGTATGCTATTCACATTTTGCTGGTTATACGTATAAACGCGCTTCATATAATCTTTATATATTCATTATAGTAAAAAACTTCAGTGCTGTGAGTGTTTGCAGTGTCGTGATAATGTCATGTGTTCATCTTCATGCATTTTTGGAGAAATGTGCGACTTTGTAACTGAGAGGGAAACACACTGGGCCTCACTGTAGATAAAACACACAGAGGGATGGAGTTTAATTTGGTTCCTGGTTGTAGTTTAGTGTAACTGCCACTAGGGGGTGCAGTTTAGTGGGTGTGGTTAAATGTTAGACATCTGAATAAAGGGGAACATAACATAATGGGCGTGTTAATGGCTACACCTTCATTGCATCATGGGTTGTAAATTTCCACTACTTAATGGTTTATATAACTCCATAATAATGACCTGGATTGACTTTTGTGGACGTGACAAACTGAGCGTCTGCAGAAGGTGCAGGAGTAGCAGCTGTCTGGATGAATGTCATTTTCAAGAAGAGGGTCTGTTTAGTTTAGTGTAGTTATTGTTTGTGCTGATTGTGTGTTAAGTCTGATTGTGTGTTTATGTTAGATCAACTGTTTGTGAAGCCCTTTGAGGCGACTTTTGTTGTGATATTGGGCTATACAAATAAATCTGAATTGAATTGAATTTGAATAATAATAATAATTTCAAGGTTAACAGGAACCTTAGTCTACTGTCCGAGGATTGTTTGGGCCTCAAACAGGAAACCGCTCTGGCCTATCTTCCAACATGCTTCTGGCCAGTTAGAGCACAATTTAAATCTGCTATATAAACTATAAAGTGTTTTGTTTGCATTTATCAAAACCTTCACTGATGTCATGTCATCTGTCAACAGGAAAATGAAGAATTGGATTTTCACCTCCACACAGATTCTACCAAACATAAGCTTCCCCTTCCCAGGCTTTGGAGATGTGCAAGATTTATTTGCAGATTTACCAAGTTTTGCACTGAATTCAACGCTGGTGCTGTCCCATAGAGACCCAGTGAAGCTCTGTGTCTATAGGGATTTATACACGCGCTGCACACCCTCTCTCACCCTCGCACCCTCCTCAGACTCTATAATGAACACTCCTGACTTGTATCCAAACGCCTGTGCAATATTGCTCTGTCAGCACCTTGTGGAAACCTATGCAATATTTATTTATTATGTGCCATAATTATTTTATTTTAAGCAGCTATTCACAAAGCATACTCCTTACCTATGGTATTTTGAATATCCATACTCTGTCAGACTATATACCAGGGGTCACCAATTAAAATTCACCGAGGTCCAATTGGGGAAAATTTTCTCGCGCAAAGGTCCGGAGCATCACAATGTTGATTTGTACCTCAAAAATAAATAAATAAAATAATTGTAGTTACATCAGTGTCTACATTATGGCAATAGCATTTTGCTAACATAAGCATTAGTTTAAAACTAGGGGATATCTAATAATAAAATAAAAAAGTTTTTTTTTTTCTTATGTTAATCAAATACAGTTAAAAAAATCAAACAAATTGCTTTTATAATGGTCCTTGGCTCAGAACACAGGAGACACAGGAGTTTAGAGCTGACCTCTGTTCCTTTCTACATCTGTCTCACAGTCACCGCTCCATATGTTTCCAAATCCTCAGATCTGATTGGTTGATAGCGTCACATGCAAGATTTTGTCTGCTTTTACGCAGGAGACGATTCACCCATTAAAACTAAAGTGGAACGTACTGCGCCTCAAAACACAGGTTTCCTCTTAATTCTCTGGTGAATATGAGGCAGCTCTGTCCTCTGTGGGACAGAGGGACAGACACCGAGAGGAGAGGGGTGAGCCTCGACAGAGAGACACCGAGAGGAGAGGGGTGAGCCTCGACAGAGAGACACCGAGAGGAGAGGGGTGAGCCTCGACAGAGAGACACCGAGAGGAGAGGGGTGAGCCTCGACAGAGAGACACCGAGAGGAGAGGGGTGAGCCTCGACAGAGAGACACCGAGAGGGCAGAGCCGCTCACAGCCTGTGTCGCCTCCTCTCTCGCCACTCCGTAAAAACAAAACTTAAGTCTGTTGTAAACTGAACAGTCCTGTCCCTCCGCACTCAGTCTGGACCTACTCCTCTCATTTTGTTGGACAGTAACAGAAAACACAGCTGGTTTAACCCCCGCACTGTTCATGTTAAAGTTTTAAGCACCAGGATACGATGCTGTTGACGCGCTCTGAGAGAGGCGCCGCTGCGCTCCCGGGGAGTGAACAGGCTGAACGGGTTCGGGTCCGCGGAGTGGGACAGAGGTTTGGGTCCGGATGGGAGGGCATCTGGGTCCGGATACGGACCGCGGTCCGCCTCTTAACGACTTCTGGTTTAGATAGATACTTTATTGATCCCAAAGGAAATTCAGGAAGATGTAACTCCAGGTCTCTGAATTTGTGTGTAGCCCTCTATAGGCTTTGCTTTTGGTCACCTGAGTCATCGCCTCGCACCTGAGAAAGATGAATCTACTGCTGCATAGGTGGATGCCCTCATGCCACACAGGGCTACATGAGGCCCCCCAGGACACAGAAAAGTAGATGACACCAAAGGGTGAACACATTCTGGTAAGCACATGTTTTCCTCTCAGGGGTCAGAAGAGAAGTGGCTGTCCAAACAGGAAGATTTCCTGGGCACCCGCTGGGGCTAAAACTCTCCGGTCCACCCCCAACACTGCCTCCCTGAGAGGCCAGCAGTATATGGCACGTGTGAATGTGAGTGAGTGGGGACTACGGATGGAAATTAGCTCTGAGCTATAATCCGGTGTATTTACGGCACTTCATTAATACACGCTGTCCCATTCAAATAAATAAATAATAAATAAATAAATAAAAGTATGCCCTCTGACGCATGCATGATGTCCAATCCTGCAAGGATTTATTTGTAACAGAGGATATAATCCAGCCGTGTTGGGATACACAAATCCCAAAGGCCAGCGTGCTGATGGTGATGGTTGCAATTTTTGTCTGGATTATTTCTTTCAAAGGCTGCACATGTAAGGCTGCTGTTAAACTTTTAAATGTCTCTTTGGGAGGAAATATCAATACACGCATCAGCTTTGATCAATCCTTTGGCTGCAGCATCTTGAATCTATAGGAAGTGACGTGTTCTTTTTCTTGTTAATAAAGCCTCCAATCAGCTTTTTGTCTTTTATTCGCATAAGCAAAAATTAAACAGAGCGCTCCGGGTTGGATCTGGTCCCTACAGCCTACATAGTATACAGGACTTACGCTAGGTTTCCAACTACTATCACACTGAATATATACTCAAATCACGCCCCGAACTCCATATATGGGCATAGTTCAGGATCTGAGCCAGTTCTCAAGCAGAGAAGTGCGAGTTGTAAGGGAGGGGCTGTTATCACTTCCGCACTCCCATGAAGGCCACATTCCAGACTCACAGATTGTTCCCTTGCACTTCATGCGGCGTCTTGAGTCTGGGTCAGGTCCTGGTCACATGATTAGTTCAGATACATTTCTTCACATTGAAACCACTGTTTCATTACATACTTGACCATGTTCAAAACACCTACAACATTCCCCCTTTTGATCTCCAATCGGAAATCAACAAAAATCCAGCTGCATAGCAAATAATGAAAAAAACACGTCTTCCTTTTTTTTTGTTTTTTTTTGTTTTACACATTAGCAAGCCTATTCAACCAAATGACCGTGCTCGGCATATCCACGTGCACGGGCTCGTACCACGTCCCCTGGTGTTTAAAACCCTCTTTATTAATCAGCAGTCATCAACTCCAGCAATTGCACAGTATAAGTAATACAGGTTATACATCAGTGTCGGGCAAGGGAGTGATATCATCATAGCGGTCACTCTGCCCCTTATCTTTCTGTATCAGCATCATATATCGGCCTCCAGACGTGACACGCGCTGCAAAAAACTGATTAAGCATACTGTTTAACATGGAACGGAGGCAAGGTAAAATACACATAAAAAAGATACAGAATAAAAACAACACCAGCAATATTGGCATAAATATCTTGGCCAGTATTTGTAGCCAAGTGCCCGAAGTGAACCAAGAAAAAAGATCAAAATTAGAGAAGTTAAAACCAGGGTTATCATGCTGGGCTTCAAGCCAGTCCTATAATTGTTGTACCTTTTGATGAATGATGGTCCGGTTTCCTGAGCTGTCAGGAATGTATGAACAGCAATGATCTATCCCAAATTTGGTACATAAACCTCCATCAACTGCAAAGACATAGTCCAAGGCCTGCCTGTTCTGTAAAATCATGGACCTCATAGCCAGTTTCTCGGGGTCCTTACGCTGTTGTTCAATAATGTCGTCCAAAATGCGAGTGATATTTGCAACAGTCCAAAATAGGTCATTAACGTGATGTGCTACCTGAGCAACGCCATACCATGGAATCTGTCATAAACACTCCATGAAAATCATTAAACCGTGGAGGGGACTTTGGTTTTGAGTTGTCTCTCTTTACTCGTGATGTATGAGGTTTCAACAGGAGGGTTGCATATTTTACTTCCTCCTCGGTCAAGATAAGAGTGGACGGCCTAATTCTAGCCAGATGACAGGTGCCACACCAACCTGGTGGTAACACCATATACGAATTATGTCCACATTGCCATATATAGTCAAGAGGGGCTGCATAACCTAAATTAGAAGGGCCCGAGAGACTGACTGAAACAATGGAAGCAGAAAGATTATAATTAACTGTGAAGGCCGTAAGGTTCATAGGCATAATGTATGTCGTTGAGTTACTCTGTAAACACCTGTGGTTATAGAAAGGTGAACAGATGGTTGTTACATTGTCCTCGTACTCTGGAACCTGTAAAACAGAGATACAGCTGGAATAGCCCAAACAGTGAGGTTCAGGCACGGTGCAATTGCTATTACTAGGGCACGTCGTTACATTGGTCACGCAAGTTTTTCTAATGCACAACGGGGCTTTAATAGGATTTCTGAGGAGATGAAACCCTTCCATTACAGTTTTATTAGCTGCCACAGAGAACCCACTGGTGTTATTCCTGTGGGGTCAGATGGGTACAGTTGTTGCAGAAAGGATAGAGTTTGGTGACATTTTCAGTCAAAGATAGGTCTATTAGTTGTTTCTTGAGCAATGTACAGAGAGTTTCAGTTGCATCGATGGGCTCAGGGGTGAGAGAAGGGTTCTCGCGGCTATGATGAGGTATAAAAGTACACACATAGCAGTTAGTCATATTCACTGTGTTTGCAGTGTAATTGTTCATCTTCCACCACAGTTTCTCTATTGGTGTGTGCCCTGTGGAGACATCATAATTGATCACCGCTCGCCTGGTGACATGAGGAGAGGTCACCTGATGATGGGCGAGGAGGAAGAGGATGATGGTTATGATGATGCAGGAGAATCTACAGATGTTGGAGGAGGCCGCGGTCCGCCTCCTCTTACAACCTGTAGTGCACGAGCCTGCAACAGACTTATCACTCATCCCCTCGTGTGTCCGCGTCATGGTCAGGTGCTGGCCTGGTTCGAGAGCGATGCCTCCACCTGGTTCCTTTCCCTTGTAGCTGGACAGCCGTAGACGTGCGCCCAATCACGAGATAGGGTCCTTCCCAGCGAGGTTCAGACCACCCCCTTTTGACGACTCTCAGATACATGTGAGCCGGGCAGGGTGGCTCCGACGTGGGAGGGGCAGCTCAGCTGCTGACTCTGGTGCTGCTGTGTCCTGTGCAGAAAGGGAACTGACAAGGGCATGTAACTTATCGAAATAAGGCTTGTACTTAAGCAGCGTGGCAAGGTGTGTCTTACCTGGGTCCTGTACGGAGGTGTCTGGGTCCGGAAAGCGTCTGCCTGTGGCTAACTCAAATGGGGAGTATTGCCTGGTTCTACTCACCTGAGTCCTGATAGAGAGGCCTGCTGTGCTTGTATTATTACCCCTGGGGTCAATTCGGGTAATGTATTACTAATTGTTTTTCTTTTGAAATAATTTGAGCTTTAGTGCGCGTCACTACTGGCATTTGGGGAGCAGTGGTCAAAACCCATTCTCCTCCTGTCCAGCAGTCTGGGTGTATAGCCTCTGGTGGGAGCCAATAGCCAGCGGCGTCTTTAGCTGCTTTATCAGCTGCTTATTACCTTTGGTTACTGGGTCGATTGCTTTGGAGTGTCCTTTCACCTTTACTATAGCCAATTCCTCAGGTCCTTACATATACCTGTCCATTTCCTGGAAAAGCTCTTTGTGCTTTATTGTCTGTCCCTGTGCTGTTTTCCACCCATTTGTTTTCCAAAATCCAAATCCCTGTGTGCTGCCGAATGTATGCATGCTGAATCTGTATATATTGTGACACTGTGTGTACCTGCGTGCTTCAATGCTTCCACTACTGCTTGCACTTCTGCCTTCTGTGCTGAGGGCTGCTCTAACACCGGCCCTGTTGCCACCGTCTGGAATCCTGTTCCTGTTTTCTGTATCACTGCCCAACCTGCTCTGACCTGTGTGTATTCATCTCTCCAGCCGCAGCCGTCCGTCCAAAGGTTCTGCTTTTAGGTCATGTCTTATCAGTGCCAGTCATTTCTTCAGAGTTGTGGGGCGTGCATGTGTCTGTGATACAGTCTGCCATGTTTATCTCTTGTGTGCAGTACTGTGTATTGGGTTGGACAAGTATTTGTGCTAGCCTTGTCTGAGTGGTGTGAATGTGAATTTTTGTGATGAGATCCAACTTCTCACGCCATGTGAGGTGTTGACATGTAGAGTGTGTCCTTGCACTAGTCCTGCTGTTTTGTCTACTATCCGCGCTAATCCTGCTGCATATCGAGTGCATGGGGTTTGTTTTTTCTCTTTATCTGGTAAGGTGACACTGGGGGTCTTTATAGTCCTTGCCAGAGCTGCGGCTGTTAACCTGAACATTTTCAACGCAGTATGGTTACCTTGAAAATCCTGCATTTCCTTTTCTAGCTTTTTCTTTTCTCTGTCACTCCTTTGTACCTGTCCTAAAGCCCTCTGCTTTTCCACGGCTGCAACAAACAACTGTTCAGCCTGTTTACACAACCAATCAAGACTCTTTTTCTCACTTCCGCTGCGCCCTGTCTTGTTTTTCATACATGCCCAATACTTTCTGAACTTTTTCTCAAACTTCCCCTTTTCCTGGGTGGACACTGTCTATTTACACTGACCCAGAACAGCTTCAAATTGGTCGTCTAGTGTCTGATCACTACTAGGACTCAGATCCCAGTTCAAGTCTCCTAATTCTTTGTCAAACTCACCCTCCATTGCCGCGGCCCTCTCCACAAACACACTGACCACAATTTAGTTTAGCCAATAGCAGAAATTTGAATAAACAGGTTTTCTGCTTACCTTTTAGTAGAGGCCGGCCGGGTCAGTGGGAGGAGGAGGTCACTGCGATGTAGATGGTTGACTGGCGCCTTTTTTCCCGTGGACTTCTGGCCACGACTTTAGTAATCCAATTTTGCGAACTTCTGGCCGCGGTGTAGGCTTCAGGCTACTTTTATCGTCTAAACTTTTTTTGAACTTCTGGCCACAATATTAGGAGTCCAATTGTGCGAACTTCTGGCCGCAGTGTAGACTTCAGGCTACTTTTATTGTCCAATAGAACAGACTTCTGGCTGTTCGAGTAGGCTTCTGGCTACTCTCTATTCTTATCTCGTGGAAGGAAGGTGCTGTACTGTAACTTCAGTTCCACTGACTGTGGTTAAATGTTGTCTTATAGAGCCATACACTGGAGAAAAACAGGGCTGCATGCATTAGATAAAAAAAAATATGTATGTAAAAACAAAAGCCCTCGATGCTACACAGACACATGCAGATTAATGTCCAACTCTGAGGACAGCGTATGTTCATCTAACACCTTTACAATGTAAAATGAACTATGTCCTCATTTAATTTCTACCAAAATCATGAGCTACAATGACTATTTCTGCCCATAGCAACTTGTTTCACCATGCATCATGACAGCGCACCACTCCTGGTGGAGTCTCTGCAATATTTCTGCAATTACTATAAAGGTCTATAAGACAACATTTAACCACAGTCAGTGGAATTTAAGTTACAGCACATTCATCTTTCTACTTGTGGACTGAATCTAATGCAGCAGGCTTAGCACACACAAGTGTTTGAACATAGTCTAAATATCTGGATATTTTTGTTTCCTCCTCCAGTGACATTTTAACAGCCTCACTGTCATTAACATGTGAATTTGCATTATCCATTGACTTTACAGCAGTTTTAAAGTGAACGCTGTTCTCGCTGTCCAAACCTAACACATTTGTTTCAGTTTTAAAACCATTACTAAAAGAAAGGACCGTATTCAATTAATTTCTTTCATACAGTTAAGAAAATCGACCATGGATATTGGGCCAAAAATATGCAGTACTTATCGGCCATTGGTTGATCTAAATTTTAAAAAGTGATGTAGAAAAACCCCACACCAGTCAACCTCTAGTCCCATGTGTGCATAAATAAATAATTCTTGCACTTGTTTTTATAAAAGTTTTCCTGCTGCTGACACCGTTTACGTAGGCGTCATTTAATTTCTCAGAAATTTCTCAGATTTATCAGATGTGCGTGTCATTATTCTCACATGATAAATACTGAGTGAGTGGTGTGTGGAGTCATTGGTATGGGGGCAGAAGACAAACCATGCTTTGAGCGGTCATCCAGGTATGCACTGACCTCATACTGTTTTGCCTTTTAATTGATAGGAATGTGTGTCTGAAAGATATTCATTAATATAAATATATAGGCTTGTGTTTTTTGTTTTGTAGGCGCTTATCTTGAAAGAAATGAATCCATCTGGCAGGTCAGATTTTTTAATGATCATATTATTTTTGGCCACACCTAAATAATGCAATACCTGCTTAGACTTGAACTGGAAATCTCTGCCGAGTTCGGGCATAATTTTTAGCATTTTATTTGGGCCCAGGCCGGGCTCGGGCTGTGACTTTCACGGTAAATGAGCGGTCATGTGATGCATTTCAATCAGCGCGAGAAAGATGCCATAACCCCCAATTTCCACTGCATGCTGCGCCATGCAGTCCGCAGTAAATACGCAGCCGTTCTAGTGAATGAGAGCATTTCCACAGCCGCTGCGGCGCCGGTCCGGACCGTACTCCACATAAACTGGCATAAACTCGTACCCTCCACGCATGCTCTTCCCAAGCTGCTCAGGGCTCCGCAGCCTGGCGTGGCGGAGTGGAGACGTATCCAGTAGACGAGGTGCAACATCAAAATAGTTTTTGTCCACTAGATAGATTGTGTAGATTTTTTTTATCTTGCCTTAAAAAAAAATCCCATGCCTCAAATTTAAAAAAGAATATGAAAAATGTAAATAAATGCATATATTAAAAAAACATCAGTTTGTTTTGTCCACTAGAAAAATAAAAGCAGAGGAAGATTTTTAAATGTGTTGCCTCAAAAAATAAACTCACTTCTAAAAATTTAAAAGTGTCCATTAAAATAAAGCAATGTCTCAATTTTTTAAATCTTGTTTGAAAAAAATTCACTCATCAAAATCAAATAAACTATAAAGTTAATCTAAAAATAAAAACACACAGCCTCAAATTAAAAGAGAGCGCCGTTTCTCCAAAATGTCTGCCCCTTCTAAATTAAGACTGCCACAAAGAGAAAGCCATGCTTCAAATTTTAAACAGGTTCAGCTAACGTGGCTAATGCTAAGGAAGGCAGTGCAGCACTGCCAATGCCTGACAGTTAGAACCTGTAGCTCTGTGGCAATCAAAATGTGTAATTATTATTATGAAATATTATATTTACGAGCTTGACTTCACTTTTAAAGCAGTCCAAACACATTATATAGCTTTATTATCAGTATGATAACTTGTGTCGTCCTGCCTCTGCCCCAGGTTAAATGGCATAATAATGATTCTTTCTTCCTCCGTGTTTCTCTGCATAAACAAAGTCCAGACTTGTCTCCTCATGGAGACAGTTTGATGCTGGCACAGCATCAGTCTGCAGCCAGACCCCTCACAAGTCACAGCTGGAACACACCATGAGGATAATCCACTCCCTGCACAGATGTGGCGCAGACGAGCAGCGGCTGCAGAGTGAGTGCGAGAGCGGCTCATCCGGGTACGCTTAGCTGCAGCCTCACTTCCTTAGCATTAGCCACGTTAGCTGAGCCCTGAACTGAAGCATGGTTTTCTTTTTGTGGCAGCCTTAATTTAAAAGGGGGAGACATTTTGGGGAAACAGCGCCCTTTTTTAATTTGAAGCTGTTTGTTTTTATTTTTAGATGAACTTTATTTAAATAGTGGAAAGTCTTATTTGCACTCTCATTCACAATCCAAGTGAGGCGCAGCTCATCTTGAACGAGCCTACTGCGTCCGCCTTGCTCTCACGAGATTCCCGTTACCGGCGCACAGGTTACATCAGAGCAAGTCTGTGGCATTAGGCTCGTTTGTCTGGATTGTGAACGAGAGTGCACGGCCGCAATGAGAGGAGGGGAAATACACCTGTAGTGAAGTCGGACAGTTTGTGGCTCAGATCACGCCTGAAATCCACTTCTGGCATGTGTTGGATGCGATTTTGCAAATAAATACATTAAACTGAACTGTAAGAACTTTTCTGTCTATGACATGACTACAGTCTGTGTGTAAATGAGGCGCTCACACAACATGAGGCACATTCAGCTGTGATTCTTAGCTTTTATGTCTAAGTTTACACATTATAAAAGTTAAATAGCCTTCTATAACAGCAGATATTATGCACAACCTCTTTAATAATACTCCACTTCACACTGAGCAGCAGGGCACAAAGTTTATCCAGGTCAAAACTGTAACTTTAGTCTGTATTAAAAAAATAAATAAAAAAAAGTGGGGGAGGGGGAGAGGAGGGCAGTGAAATGTTGTGCGTTACGTTTCTGATCTGCACTAAACTCAGATCCAATCACCTGTCCATTCACCGCTGACAGGTGGGCGTTTTCCCATCATGCACTGAGCCAAGCAGCCTCCGCAGTTGCTCCTGATGAACTGCGGCGGCTCAGACGCTGAACTCGTATGGATCTCACGAGTTTTTGGTGACCGTTGCACTCATGACATCAGAGCAAGTCGGGAACAAGTCGGACACAAATCTAACCGGCGTGCATTGCGCACAGACCGTCACCGTTCAAAACTGCGCAGTAGTGCTGCACGATTAATCTAATCGCAATTGCGATGTCACGCTGTGCGATTACGTAACCGCGTAAAAGACTGCGATTTGCGATTTAATGTAAACCAATGTGGATTAGGTGACGCCACATCCACACGTTGTGGGCAGCCGCAGTGTAACGTGCGAGCTGTGTGGGGCTCAAATAAGTTGTAGACACAGGACAAAACTCGGAGGCAAGTATTTCTTTGGAGCACGGGAACACGTCTCTGTTTATTGCCTCACGCTCAGAGAACTGACAATCAGAGCGTGAGAAAAACATGAACCAAACAGGTTCAAAGTGAATGGCGCAGGCGCACTGTTAACACAACTCAGACACCCGCTTACAGCAGGTATGGTCACGTGACTGCCTGGCTTTCAGCAAACAGTAGTGGAAGACCTGGACTGCTGAGGAGAAACATGAGAGAAAAGCAGAGTTGGTGGCGGAAAAAAATGCAACTTTTGTTGTATGGTGATAGTTTGGATTCAGGTACGACGGCGCTGAACAACAATATGTGCTGTGTAAAACCTGCAAAGCTAAAGTCGCTACGTCCTGAGGTAATATGACCAATCTCTATCAACATTTGAGACAACACAGAGAAAAATATGACGGAGTGCATGTAACTAAAAGCCCAAACAAGTAACGTGAAAGATAAAACTGAAAACCGCCTGAAAGAACCACAACGTACAATGACGGATACATTTGCAAGTGCTACGCCACTTAACAGGTTTACTGTAATTGTTTACAGGTTTACGTAAAAGTTTATAATGACATTCGTTTGCAATTAGCAGAAATATCTTTATTTTCAAACTTTTATTTATTTTTTGATATTAAGTTATTTGGAAAAAACATGTAATATTTTTTGTGTCGTGTATGTTTTGAGTTGAGAAATACAGAAACTATATTCTGTGTTGTCCTTGATATTCAAGCAAGTAGACTCATGACACCATTCATTAAATAATATCAGTAATCGCAATATTGTCCATAATAATCGCAATCGCACATTTTCATCAAATCGTGCAGCACTACTGCGCAGGTCTAGCTCATCTCGAACGCGGCTAACTTGAACACAAAACTAACCAGCATGCACTGCGCATTGATCAATGGTGACACATGATAGAACGCTTGCACCCATGACTCAGAACTGTAATGCCTGCGAATAGGCCACGGTCTTACAGCAGCATTAGCCATTGTCAGGCTCGTGGAACATATGTTAATTGTTGAAATACTTACTGAGAATTTTTGTGAAGGTCATAGTTTTTGTCAAATGATAAGCTCAAACAATCTGGTGATATACTTTGAAATATTGATTAGTATAATTCAATTTTCAATTCAGTTTTATTTGTATAGCCCAGTATCACAACAAAAGTCGCCTCAAAGGGATTCACAAAGAAATATAGTCACCTTAGAAGAATGTAAAACCCAAAAATGGTTATTATAAGCATGCTTTTTAAGTTTTTAAGGTAAGCAATACTAATTCATTAAAGTGTTTACTCACAACTGAAGGCAGCTAAAACCATGACGAAGAGTTTATTCTTGCAAATGCTGTCTTGCAGCAGCCTTTCTTCATGCGCACTCCACGAAACCAAAGGCTAACAATTAGTAGCAATTAACAAAATGGAAGCCAGCTGAAACGTTGATGTGGGCCAAATTAATCTGGCGGCGGGCCACAGGTTGCCGACCCCTGCCTTAGGATCAGAAAGATAAAACATGAAAATGGGAACTACCAAACAAACTGTAACAAATGTATTTTATTTAATTACCTGCCCTTTATATGTTAGCAAAGGCTGCTCCATCTTTTCCCTGAGTGTTCTTCTTTTTGTAAAGTCCATTGAGCTGAGGACCTTATTTTTCCAGTGCAGCATAATAAACATGTAAGATTTTGATTGCTAATCCAGTGAAATTCATCTTAGAGCTGAGAAGAGAAAAACAAAAAACAGGGCAAAATGAACAAAAACGGTGTACCATACTGACAGTACCTTTAGTATGACTTACCTGTGGTAGCTGATATATTAAAATAAACACTATCCATCACTTTCACACACACACACACAATATAAAAAAATATTTAAAATGAGCATAGTCTGGAGTCATAAATGGCTAAAATAAATTTTACAAGAAAGTTTGCACCATGCAGCTGGGGGAAAAAGTAAGCAAGCAACATTAACTCCTCTCAAAATGGCACTGACCATTAGATTTTAAATTTGGCCTGGCGCCACAGAGGCAGACTGCTGAGGCAGGGGTCGTGCTTTAAGCTCAGTTTTTCTACATGGTCAGCTAATGTGTCAAGTTATTTTATATTCATACAAGTAAATCCAGTAACTTTTTATTACCTCAAATAAACCGTTTCGCAGTCCCTGTGCTGGTTAAATAAGTTGTTACGGAGTGAACAGAGCGCCCTGCCGCCTCTGAAAGCGTCCTGCCCCGGTGCCACCGCTCTGGCAGACCGCGGTACATCCAGCTGAGCCAAACAACAGCGAGCGATGGCTTTATTTCTCCAGTTTCGTCCTGGCAGAGCGGCCAATGGCAGAGAAAACGTTGTACAGATACACGGAGGGGATAACGAAAGTCAAGCTTAACTCTCTCCTCTCTTCTTCTTCCTCTCCTGTCTCTACCTTTCAAGATAAATAAATATTATATAATTTTTATCTCTCATAAAATCATTCACACAAGAAGATTCATTATTGCAATAATACTGTGATGTTTCTTCACAATAGCACAAAACATTTGTGGGACAATTTACTTTTTAAAAAATGTGTCTAATATCCCACCAGTACACAGTCTATTTCTTAAAATCCCTCCTTAATATGTGTATACCATTAAATCTTTTACTACCACAAATAATGTCCCCTTATGTGCTTGTTTCTTTATAAAAAAAAAATGTCTATGAAGCAACGCATTTTTCACACAGGCGGCCCTTTCCACTCAACATGGGGTAGAAAAAACACAAGACAACATGACAAAGGTACTGCAATTACTTTTAAAATACACTGCCTTAACTGTTGTTTTGTTTGTAATCAAGCTAGCTAGAAAACAGAAAGCAAATGGGCTAAGCTAATCAGAAAATCACAAGACGGAAAAGAGTGTGACCCGAGCGTTCCCTGCACATTTCCCTGTTAAAATTACTTTCCTATCATGATTATTTTATAAACACTTAGCATAAATACACAAACATTACCGCAGAGTTTTTGTTCACCTACCGTTAGCCAGATAGCATCTTTACGAACATCTGTTAGAAGACCGAAAAATAGCAAAAGGTGGGCGTGTCTGACTCAGGACGCACTTCTGTTACCTGGACAGCGAAGAAACGACAACAATAAAAACACAAACTTACCGTGTTGTTTCCAGCGTGGTCGGTAAAGTCTCCTCCGTGGACAGAGGACAGGCTGCAGGCTCAGGACCGGTCCGGGGACGAACCGCGCTGGTGCTGTGTGCAAAGCCGTTGTCAAGACAACGGGGGCGCGCCTCGTGAACGCGGAGTTTTATACGGTAACGTTGTATCAAAACAGTGGTTTCCAAAGTGGGGTCCGGTAGTATTATTTTTTTTTTTTCTTTTTTATTATTATTATTTCAGACACATACAAAAATATAAAAATTCAATGAAAATATTAAGTACATAAAACATTTGAAATTAATTACATTTGTGTACTTGTTTTAAAATATTACTTTAAAACAACTTTTAGTCAATAATCAGTGTTTTTGTAAAATAGAAAAACATGGCAGAGGTTTTTGAATAGAGGGAAGTTTTATCATTGGGGGTCCGTGAGGGAGTTTTGGAAATTTAAGGGGGCCACAACAGTCCTGACTTTGAAACAGCGGTTCCCAAAGTGGGGTCTGGGGCCCCCTGGGGGTCCGTGAAGGTACTGCAGGGGGCCCCCCAGAGGCTGTCTATATTAAGTACATAAAAAGAAATTGAGTTTGAAATGCACTGTAAAAAACAATGCTGCAAAAACTGAAGGCAACAGGATTCCTCAAGATCTTTGAGTTTTGATGATCAACTCAAAATCTCAAGTTTTCAGCAACTAATATTTTTTTTACTCACCAAATTTAACGTTCATACATCTAAAAACTTGAAATTTTAAGTTTTACTTACTTGCTTTATTTTTTCACTGACTATTGGCTAAAAAGTGTGTAAAAGTTATATTTTTAAACAAAAATATAACAGTTTTTACAAATACACTGTAAAAAAAAAAAATGCTGCAAAAACTCAATAACTCAAGGCAAAGGATCCCTCAAGATTTTTGGGGCCAACTCAAAATCTCAAGTTTTCCACACTTTCACTTAATTTGATGTTCATGTCTAAAAACTTTTCTACTTTTTAATTTTTTTCACAATTTTTTCTAACTCATCTTACAGCAACTGACTCCACTGTTCACAAAAAGTATTATTGATAATAATAAAAACTAAATATACTACATTTAACAAAAGAATAACTTTTTCTGAACACTGTAAGTTGGCTGTAAGATGAGTAAAAAAATAATGATAGTGAAAAAAACTTAAAAACTAGAAAAGTTTTTAGACGTATGAACATCAAATTAAGTGAAAGTGTGGAAAACTTGAGATTTTGAGTTGGCCCCAAAAATCTTGAGGGATCCTTTGCCTTGAGTTATTGAGTTTTTGCAGCATTTTTTTTTTTTTTATATATATATATATTTGTTTAAAAATATAACTTTTACACACTTTTTAGCCAATAGTCAGTGTTTTTTTGTAATGTTTTTATAGAAATATGTGGAGAAAAACATGAAAATAAAATTTGGGATTGAGGGAAGTTGTATTGTTGGGGATCCGCGTGGGATTTTGGTAAATTTAAGGAGGGCCGTGACTCTCCTGACTTTGGGAATGGCTGGTTTAAAAGAACAAACACCATGCGAGAGGGGTAGGTACCCTACTGATAATAAAGACATTAAAGTTATTAATATAACACTAATATAAATAGTTCAAACATATGGAGCCATCAGGAAACAGAGAGCTGCAGGAGACAGAGCTGCTGCCATATCACTTTTACAGAAGTGAATGCCTGTTGTCAGTCATGACTTTTTATCTCAATTTCAGCCTATTAATATCTTATTATTTATAAGATAAACACATTTCATGACTCAGTAAATAGGCATTATTAATATTCAAAATAATAAATTGTGTAGGAAAAAATAAACTGAAAAAATGAATCAGTGAGCACAACTAAAACAGTTCAGAACAACATTACTTAAAATATTATGAAAAACACATGTACCTGATGCAAGTAAGTTATTACATCACATATTTACTTTTAGGTTTATTTAACACATTTGAAAGATATTACCATAACTATTCATCAGAACTGAGTCAGAATAACTTAGTTCTTTTAGTAAGATGCACTATTGGGTTATACAGTGTACCTGAGTCACTTTAAACTGAACTACTGGAATAATATTAAACTCTAAAAAGGGTGTTTTGTTTGCATTTATCAAAACCTTCACTGATGTCATGTCATCTGCAACAGGAAAATGAAGAATTGGATTTTCACCTCCACACAGATTCTACCAAACATAAGCTTCCCCTTCCCAGGCTTTGGAAATGTGCAAGATTTATTTGCAGATTTACCAAGTTTTGCACTGAATTCAAGCCTTTCCTTCCCAGGCTTTAAAAAATTTCAGGACTTATTTCTGGAGTCTCAAAAGTCTGGCAACATCTTTTAACATCGGCTGTGTTTGTGGAGTCCTGATTCTCTTTGCTGCCGTCTGTCTTCTGTATTCAGTGGAGAGTATTGTTGTATTTATTCCTTTTTTACCCTGGTGCTGTCCCATAGAGACCCAGTGAAGCTCTGTGTCTATAGGGATTTATACACGCGCTGCACACCCTCTCTCACCCTCGCACCCTCCTCAGACTCTATAATGAACACTCCTGACTTGTATCCAAACGCCTGTGCAATATTGCTCTGTCAGCACCTTGTGGAAACCTATGCAATATTTATTTATTATTATGTGCCATAATTATTTTATTTTAAGCAGCTATTCACAAAGCATACTCTTTACCTATGGTATTTTGAATATCCATACTCTGTCAGACTATATACTGTACATATTTATTATAGTGTATTTAATTTGCTCATATTCTAATTTAGTTTATTTAGCTCTGCTTGTAGTTTAGTCTTTTTATTTATCTTTGGCCAGACTGCTCTCTGATACACTTTGTGCTCTCGTGTGCTAACTGTACTGATGCAACAATGCAATTTCCCCACTGAGGGACTAATAAAGGTTTTCTTATTCTTATTATTATTCTTATTCTCTCTCTTTTCAATGCGTTGATTTTAGAAATAATTCATTACTCTTCTTAGTGATAGCCAGAATCAGCCAGGTGCCAGGAACACTACTCACTGAATTACTTCAACTGTTCAAATATTCCTCATCAAATAATTCCATTGATTTTTTGCACACATGCTCTCAATCAAACACTCTTTATTTGCATCTCTATTATGTCTCAGACACACTGTTCTTTCTATTCCAGTTAATGCAAATACAGCATATTTAACACATTTTGGAAGAAAATGCTCACAATGTCTTGTGCATCATAATACTGCCAACCACTTAGTACTGAAAATGCCAGAAAGATGAAAGTATGTCCAACCTTCATACTAACAGATAATAGAGTTTTGCTAATGGTGTTGTATTAAAATGTACACAAATAAATGCACAAATTTGTGCTTAAAATTGTGTGACATAGATCCTGTGATTTGATTTGCCTGATCATACGGATGCCAAACACAGTGAGGCTTCCCCTGGCACCGTGCTGACCAATCACAGCAGGGGAGTGCTCGTGGCAAAGTCTCGGCTGATTGGTTAAAAATTCAGATTTTTTTTCATGAAAGGAGGAGAACCTCGGCTGTGCCTCCTCTGACAGCACAGAACAAACACCGTGCTTCTCCATTCAATCAGTGTGGAACATTTAGATGACACTGACTGACACCTTGTAAATGACCAGTAGTTAATGAGAAACAAAGACGAAAATGACATGGGAACACAAAAGATAAACTTTATATCATTAAAAGAAGAGTTTGTATCAGTGAGAACTACACTGGCAAAGACAAACGGCATAGATAGGCAGCAGTCAGACACCAGGATAGCAATCAGTTAGGCAGACAAAAACCAAGAAGTGGGACATGAAGATGGGTCAGCATGGGTCGTGAAGAACAGGCGCGCAAATGTAGAGGCAGAAAAATGTAGCAAACAAAACCAAGAACTCGCAGACAATCAGGGTCAGAGGCAGGTGAAGGTCAAACAAAGGGTCCAAGATGAAAGCAGGATACAGTCTGGAAAGCTCGGCACACAGCACAAGACAAGACTAACCCTTAAATGTTGCAAAATGTACACCAGTCCAAGCGCTGTTGTGTCAGGGCAGATGAAGCAGATGGGTTTTAGTGCTGGATCGTAGCTCAACCCCAAAAGAGGGTGTCATTTTTGGCTGGAATATCACTGATAAACTAGCAGATTGCAGTTTCATTACTTGCATGTCTTAACAGCATTGTCTGCATCTATACAGTAACCTAGTGCCGACTTTACTATGACAGTTTAAAATCAATCAAATCTTTCTGATGTAACCCTCTTCATTAATCCAGGCTTGGGACCTGGCTCAAAGGTGACCTTGTGGCTGGAGTTTATTTAGCCAATCAGCAATTCTAAGGTCACTCAGAGTCTATCCGCTAACCTGCCCTCTCTGATGTTGATGGTAACTCTTTGTGTGGAGTGTGTTGTCAGATTTCAATAAAAAACAAAAAACAAAAATGTTGTTACGTGTGCTTTTTATATTGCTTCCTTTCACTGCC
Source organism: Bostrychus sinensis (assembly GCA_020698575.1). NCBI lineage: Eukaryota > Metazoa > Chordata > Actinopteri > Gobiiformes > Eleotridae > Bostrychus > Bostrychus sinensis. The sequence goes on along the minus strand of CM036254.1, from coordinate 5,793,838 downwards.
TCTGTCCGTGCGCGTTCCTGGGAGCTGTGCTTTCTGTGCGTCCCGGACCCGTGGTGAGAGCGGGGGGCGATCCAAAGAAATGCCATCCCACACCATTACTGACCCACTGCCAAACCTAACCCTAACCCAGCAGCAGAACGTTCTCCACGGCGTCTCCAGACTCTGTCACGTCTGTCACATGTGCTCAGTGTGAACCTGCTTTCATCTGTGAAGAGCACAGGGCACCAGTGGCGAATTTGCCAGTCTTGGTGTTCAATGGCCAAACGTCCTGCACGGTGTTGGGCTGTAAGCACAACCCCCACCTTTGGCCCTCACACCACCCTCATGGAGTCTGTTTCTGAGCGTTTGAGCAGACACATGCACATTTGTGGCCTGCTGGAGGTCATTTTGCAGGGCTCTGGCAGTGCTCCTCCTGTTCCTCCTTGCACAAAGGAGGAGGTAGCGGTCCTGCTGCTGGGTTGTTGCCCTCCTATGACCTCCTCCACGTCTCCTGATGTACTGGCCTGTCTCCTGGTAGCGCCTCCATGCTCTGGACACTACGCTGACAGACACAGCAAACCTTCTTGCCTCAGCTCACATTGATGTTCCATCCTGGATGAGCTGCACTACCTGAGCCACTTGTGTGGGTTGTAGACTCCGTCTCATGCTACCACAGAGTGAAAGCACCGCCAGCATTCAAAAGTGACCAAAACATCAGCCAGAAAGCACAGGAACTGAGAAGTGGTCTGTGGTCACCGCCTGCAGAACCACTCCTTTATTGGGGGTGTCTTGCTAATTGCCTATAATTTCCACCTGTTGTCTGTTCCATTTGCACAACAGCAGGTGACATTGATGTCAATCAGTGTTTCTTCCTAAGTGGACAGTTTGATTTCACAGAAGTGTGATTGACTTGGAGTTACATTGTGTTGTTTAAGTGTTCCCTTTATTTTTTTGAGCAGTGTATTATCTTAAATATAAATTCGTTTTTTGTATATTAAACATCATACAACCCCACTTTTTAACTTTTTGATTAGAACAAAGTATAAAAATAAAGCACTGTTGTCAACAAACTTATTAAAGTTTCCCTAAAGTTGCTCTAGGTGCTGCTCATCATTGGGACCAGTGCCCCCATTTGAGAGTCAGCCTGTTGCCAAGTTCATGTCTATATTGTTGTTATAGGTGCCATCATTGACTTCCCCTGGTTGTGGTGATTTCCTGAACTTTAACATGAAACACATCCAGCCTCTCAGGGAGCAGGCCTCTGTTGAAGAGCATAGAGGCCAGGTAAGAGAAGAACAAAATGGCAGCCAGGGTCGCCCCCATGCTGATAGTTTTAATGGGAGAATACTGGACATAAACTCCATGCCTCGAGAGTGCATCCTGGGAAGTGCAGGACTGCAGGTAATCCTAGGGACGGCTCTCCGCTCAGCAGACGTAGAGGAAAGCCTATGAGCAAGCCTGCGATAGCTCCATAGCAGTTCGTCATGTCGAAGAAGAGGACACAGAAGAACTGGGGGAAGATTACAGTGTAGGCCACTTCAGCCCCCAGAAACCAGAACAGGATCGTACTGTTTTTTATGGTGGTGAGTGACGTGCCGATGAGGCCGGCTACAACCACAGAGGCCCGGATCACCCACTGGATCTCTCTCTCGGAGGCCTGAGGAAAAAGCAAGAAGAAAGTATAAGCTGTTTAAAAAGTTAGAATTCAGAACTTTAAGGCCAGATTTATTGAAGTACTGGGCCTTTACAAACTGATTCACTACAAGGCTGCAGTGCTGCTGACCCAAAAAGCCTGAGCTTGTGCAGGAGGTTGAGTGGTATCGGCTAGATATAGTCGGGCTCGCCTCCACACACAGCTTGGGCTCTGAAACCCAGCTCCTTGAGAGGGGTTAGACTGTCCACCACTTTGGAGTTGCCCGCGGTGAGAGGCGGGGGGCTGGTGTGGGCTTGCTCATAGCTCCCCAGCTCAGCCGCCATGTTTTGGAGTTTTCCCCGGTGAATGAGAGGGGTCGTGTCCCTGCGCCTCCGGATCGGGGACAGGTCTCTCACTGTGGTTTCAGTTTATGGGCTGAACAGCAGTGCAGAGTACCCGGCCTTCTTGGAGTCCCTGGGAGGGGTAATGGAAGGTGCTCCGACTGGGGACTCTGTTGTTCTACTGGGGGACTTCAACGCCCACGTGGGCAGTGACAGTGATACCTGGAGGGGTGTCATTGGGAGGAACGGCCTCCCCGATCTGAACCCGAGTGGTGTTCTATTGTTGGACTTCTGTGCTAGCCACAGCTTGTCCATAACAAACACCATGTTGGAACACAAGGGTGTCCATCAGTGCGCGTGGCACCAGGACAACCTAGGCTGGAGGTCGATGATCAACTTTGTTATTGTGTCATCTGACCTTCGGCCACGTGTTCTGGACACTTGGGTGAAGAGAGGGGCTGAGCTGTCAACTGATCACCACCTGGTGGTGAGTTGGATCTGCTGACGGAGGAGGAGGCCGGACAGACTCGGCAGGCCCAAACGTATTGTGAGGGTGTGTTGGGAAGGTCTGGATGAGCCTCTGTCAGAGGAGTCTTCAGCTCCCACTTCCGGGAGAGCTTCAACCAGATCCCGAGGGAGGTTGGAGACATTGAGTCCAAGTGGACCATGTTCTCTGCCTCTATTGTCGACGCGGCTGTTCGGAAGCTGTGGCCGTAAGGCCTTTGGTGCCTGTCGTGGTGGAAACCCCCAAACCCGGTGGTGGACACCAGAAGTAAGGGATCCCGTCAGGCTGAAGAAGGAGTCCTACCGAGTTTGCTAGAGGGTGTGTTCCAACTACAGGGGGAGCACACTTCTCAGCTTCAGCGGGAAAGTCTATTCCAGGGTACTGGAGAGGAGAATTCGGCCAATAGACGAACCTCGGATCCAGGAGGATCAATGCAGTTTTCGTCCTGGCCATGGACCAGTGGACCAGCTCTACACCCTCCGTAGGGTGCTTGAGGGTTCATGGGAGTTCGCCCAACAAGTTCACATATGCTTTGTGGATTTGTAGAAGGTGTTCCACCGTGTCCCTTGCAGCCTCCTGTGGGGGGTGCTCTGGGAGCATGGGGTCCAAGGCCCTCTGCTAAGGACCTGTTCCCAGTGCATGTTGGACTCCTGGCAGGGCTGCCCTCTATCACTGGTTCTGTTCATTATTTTTATGGACCGAATTTCTAGGCACAGCCAAGGGCCGGAGGGAGTCAGGTTTGGGGACCACAGGATTTCATCTCTGCTTTTAGCGAATGATGTTGTCCTGTTGGCTTCATCAAACCAAGACCTTCAGCATGTGCTGGGGCGGTTTGCAGCTGAGTGTGAAGTGGCTGGCATGAGAATCAGCACCTCCAAGTCCGAGGCCATGATTCTTGACCGGAAAAGGGTGGCTTGCCCTCTCCAGGTGGGAGGTGAGATCCTGCCTCAAGTGGAGGAGTTTAAGTATGTCGGGATCTTCTTCATGAGTGAGGGAAGGGTGGAACGTGAGACTGACAGGAGGATCGGTGCAGCGTCTGCAGTAATGCGGTCGTTGTATCGGTCTGTTGTGGTGAAGAAGGAGCTGAGCCGAAAGTCGAAGCTCTTAATTTACCAGTTGATCTACGTTCCTACTCTCACCTATGGTCATGAGCTTTGGGTGATGACCGAAAGGACAAGGTCCCGGATACAAGCGGCCAAAATGAGTTTCCTCTGCAGGGTGGCTGGGCGCTCCCTTAGAGATAGGGTGAGGAGCTTGGTTACACGGGAGGAGCTCAGAGTAGAGCCGCTGCTCCTCCACATCGAGAGGAGCCAGCTGAGGTGGCTCGGGCATCTGTTCTGGATGCCTCCCGGTTGCCTTCCTGGGGAGGTGTTCCGGGCATGTCCCACCGGGAGGAGGCCCCGGGGAAGACCTAGGACGCGCTGGAGGGACTATGTCTCTCGGCCTGGGAACGCCTTGGGGTTCCCCCGGTAGAGCTGGAGGAAGTGTCTGTGGAGAGGGAAGTCTGGGCATCTCTGCTTAGAGTGCTGCCCTTGCGACCCGGCCCCGGATAAAGCGTAAAAGATGGATGGATGGATGAATTTTGTTTTAGTCAGATAATGTTTTAAAGGTTGTAAGATGTGCAATGCTGTTCTCGATGTGACCAAGATTCAGAGCGGCCCCTATCTCTATGGCAAGATTTAACCCCCCACCCTAAAAACAGTTTATAGGCAACATTTACATTAACACCTTGTTTGCCACTCCCTGAATTATGTACTGGTTTTTGTGCAGGACAACAGAAGGCAGGGGAGCTTAACAAAACAGATGCAATTTCCTGTATTCTGATGCATTTAAGATGATCAGAGCTGGCTACCACACTGTAGTAAAAAAGGGACTCAAATTATGATTTACTTCTCCTCAAGAGTCAAGACGAAACAATGTTTCTTGTAATGACTCTCACATTTTAAACATGAGCTGCTTCTCTACACAGACCGAAGCATAGGTGGGTTTAACTTTAGCTTTTCTATGTTTTACACAAGCTCCTTATTACTTGTGTTGAAATCCTCTGTTTTTGGTTCTTCAGTGGGGCCCCCGGCTCTGCTCCGCGCCTGCAGCACAGGGTCACAGAGCCTTCTGTCTCAACACACTGAGCTGTGGACAGAGAACACTACATGCTACAAAAGCTTCTGTCAGGACGTCTGGACTCATGTTTCATGTTGCTTTTATAATAATACAGCCATGGTAATGTGCTACGGATCGCGCTTTCATTACTGCACATATTATTTCACGAGGTGTTTATGATCATATCTCCACGAGTAAGAGGTCGATTGTCATCAAACAAAAAGTGATTTAAAGCTTGACAAGAGTAGAACACATCCATGGACTAAAGTCTTCTCACCTGAGGCCTTATGATGTTCTTGTAGATGCTGGCAGAGAAGACAGAAGCAGCAGAGATTAAAGCAGAGTCTGCAGACGACATGACAGCAGCAGCCACACAGCCAATACCAATGATGGAGATGTAGGACGGGGTGAGGTGCTGCAGCATGATGGGCAGGACCTGAGGCCCTTCTCCTCGTTCATAAGGAGAGGGTGAACCGTAGGACGTCTGGTTCCAGTCTGAAGCAAAGACAACAAAAACAGCTTGAACAACCATGGACACATGTTGTTTGGGTCTCTATAGTGCTACATAATATAAGTCACATGCTTATCGCTAAACTACAACTTACAGGGAAACAGGTGTTTCTGTACATTTGAGGCCGTGATAGATCGCATATTGTAAATGTTACCACCGAAGTAAGGACGGCAACTTTATTTACTGTGGTGAGGTGTAGATGAAGAGCTAAAACTAAAAAATGTTCCCAAGCAAAGTGATGTCTCAGCCTGTTATGTACATATCCCAGCAGGTAAGTACCTGTGGATGAAGCAGCTGCCCCAAGCAGAATGGGAGGGATTCCAAACAGTAGAATCACAAAGGCAGCTATGGAGCACATGAGCTTTGCTGTCCTGGTAGAAGAAGCAGACAGCGTCCTCTGGTGGAAGCACTGGTACGCTACACTTCCTACTGACTGTAAGAGATTATTTTTATTTTGTAGCAGAGAGGGGACTCAAGGGGAGGGGACACAAATTAAACCTACCAAAAATAAGAAATTATCTATCATAATCCAGATCTTTTCTAAGCTGGGTGAGCCAATCCATGGCGAGTGCATGGTGTTGTTCATCAGCGTCTCACTGATGCTCACAGAGTGAGGGTTCATCAGGACAAACGGGACACAGATCCACTGCAAAAAGGACATGGTTAAAATGAACTTCTGATAAATAAAAAAATATCACTAATGACAAATAACTGGCTTTCTTCAGTGTACTATTGTTTGTTTTAATTCAGTGTCCATTCAGAATATTCACATTTATCAATTTTTCCTAATTGCCTGATTGGTTAAAGGTTTAAACTTCACATTATCTGAGTAGATACAATTTTACTGGAGTCAAAAGTTTTGTGCTGATTCTAAAGCACCTCCCTTTTCCCTGTTGTCCTACACCAGTGGTTCTCAAACTGTGGTACAGGTCCCACTGGCAGTACGCAGACTTTTATCTGGTGGTACTCAGGAGACTTTTGCAGTTCAAGTAAGTTTTATTCCTTTTCTAGTCTTTAATTTGTCCTGGTTCAGTATTGGTTTAGTCCTTGCTTCGTGGCTCAGGTGGTAGAGCGGATGTCCTATAACTGGAAGGTTGGCAGTTTGAATCCCACTCTCCTCAGTTCATACTGACGTTGTTTTCCTTGGGCAAGAGGCTTGTATAGCGCAATATAAATCTGATCCATCATTATTAATGTTACTTTAGTCCTGACTGAAACCTGGTTTAATCCCGATATAATCCATGTTGTTCTTATTTAGTAACGCCAGATATTATCAGAGGTGATTCTTGGTGTAAAGTTTGACGATCACTGGCCATTTTTACAAAGCTGTTTGCAGGGTGGCTTTATTCACCCTGCAACAACTCATTCATTCATCACACTCTGAAACTGTTTATTTATGGTAAACGTTGCATAATTCCCCTTTAGGTGCATTTTTGTTTTTAAGAAATGTCTTGGCTTGGATGCAACATTTTTCAAAATGTCACTTTACAATGTGGCAAATGTTTTTCTAAATAGTGTTACAGCTCTTGTGCTGTCAGTTCTTTGTTTTGTTTTGCTCTGCCCTCTCTCTGTGCAGGTGACTGTCAGCTGCAGATAAAAGGCAGACGACGCCACAACTCTGCGGCCTAGCACCACCTCCGGGCGGACTTCAGTTTTCTAAAGTATGAGTTAGCCTAATTTTTGTTTTGTTTAGATTAGTTCTTAACCTGAAATTTGCTGTCATTATTTACTCGGTTTATAATAAGACTTATATTTTTGCAGATATTTACCATTTTCTAGCTTTTCTGTCTCCTTTATCATATTGTTTGTGCCCAACCAAGCCCTAGACCTGACATCAGGGTGCAGGGAGTTCCAAACGGAGCAAGCCTGGTCACCTTTAGTGGCCCGCTGGGCTCTGGGGACAACCCATCTGGAGAGGGAGCCTTACATACTCGCAGTGTGAGGGGGTCAGATAAAAGTCTTAAAAGTTTTTAATAAAATTTTAGCAGCAGCATTCTGTACAAGGAGGTGGTGGATGCAAAATATCACCAAGCTGAAGAAGATGAGGGTCAGCTGTATGACGTCAGTGTAGGCCACAGAGTAGAGTCCTACCGAGCAGAGTGTAGGTGATGGCCACAGCTGCAGAGATCCAGATGCTCACAGAGTACGGCAGGTCCAGAACCACACTGATGGTGGCACCTGTTAAAGACACACAACCAATGCCAAGAGATGCCAAGGACAGAAAAAAATAAAATAAAAAGCAGATCTGGGCAAAGATTAAACGCATGGTTATTTTTGCGATTAATCTTGCTAAAATTCAATCAATAATGCATTCCAACTTCAGCTCCTCAATGGCTCTACATACAGCAAATAGAGATTGGGAACCTACGTCATGAACGACCGTTGAGTGATGAATCTGCCTCGTGAATGGTCACAGACAGCAAAATACCATAGAGTAGCATTAGGAACAGCAGCATAAAAAAGTAAACAAATGAACCTTGAAACAAGTCTTTTAACTGCTTTGTCACTCTTGGTGAATATTTATCACACATTAAAGTATCAGAATACTTTTGTGTTTTTTAACCTTTGGAGCTGAGCCTATTTTTCCAATCACGATACTTTGGTGCTGATTACTATTGCGATAAATGGCAATAAAAAAGTATTGTGATTCAATAGTATTGATTACTGTGATGTTGTCTCCTTAAATTGAAAATCAACTTTTACTTAATTAAACAAGAAACCACAAGTCATGACTTCAACCATCAGTCAGTCTGACATTTATATATTTAGTATAGTGATATTTTTATTATCTGCAGGTAACCAGGCTTCCTCCCGCCGTCCAAAGACATGCACGTGTTCGGTAGGGCTGGGTATTTCCAACAACCTCACGATACGATACGTATCCCGATACAGGGGTCACGATGCGATGCGTATCCTGATACATACTGAACAAAGCACTGGGTCAAACAAGTTTACATGGATATTTTATATTCTGTATATTGTCTATGTGTGATATAACCTAACCAACATGACAATACCAGACATTGGTACATAAAATAATACACATTTTAATAAGCTTTAATATAACCTTATAGCTTTAACTAGCAGCTATGGCTTATCTAGCCTACATCTTGTCATGTTTTTGTGAAGAAACAAATTTATCAACATATTGAGCTGAGCTGTAATGTCCCCAGCAGTGGAGCATTCGCTCTCTGTTCCCTGGATCCCTGGATGCAGTGATTATTTCATGCCAAGTTAGACACGAGAGGATCATTAACTTTGTTCTCTCTCAGTTGCCCTTTACAAGCACACGCCGTCACCTGGACCCTCTCCTGAAATATTCCGGAGGGGCTTGTTGTTTGTACACCCCCCCCCCCCCCCCACACACACACACACACACACACACACACACTTTTCACACCCAGAGCCAGGGCTTAATTTGAGCCGGATCTTGCCGGAACAGGATCCGAAAACTCCCTTATTTTAACGGTAACTCAGGCACCACTCAGAACAAAGTGTTGACTACATTTGACTCTTTTGACCTTCTAAACCTGTGTTGAAGGTTGGAGGTGTAATTACACAGAAGTGCATAAGTTTTAAACATAAAAGCCACGCTTCATTTCCACGTGAGCGCTTCAACATAAACTGTGCCTGCGCTGTAGTTCGCGTCTATAGAGTGTAGAGGGAATCCAGTGGAAAAGACCTTCACGTCAAACTGAAAGATCTACTCACCACTGTTAACACCAGTGGTGTCTGCAGGTGTACAGCAGTACACACTGTGCGTACCTTGAGATATCCCCCGACCCCGCCCAATCCCTGCTGCATCCACAGAGCTGCACAGAGCCATAGTTGGCTGTGTGTTTTTGCAAACGTGAGTGGAGCTACAGCTGACTGCTGCTCTTTAAGTCAAAAGTGATTTGTTTGCTTACAGCCAGAGAGAGTAAATCTGTTGAGGTTTGTCCTGACTTTGGTTACGCAGAGGGGATGGTTGCGTGATGCGCTTTGGATGTGCCGCATTATTTCCCCACTGCGCCCAAGAGCACAGTGCGACGTCAGTTTGTTCTTTTACTCAAATGCATATGGAAGCTAGAGCTAACGCTGATCGTGGGTCACAGGATGAGACCCGGGGCCAACGCCAGTGTCACTATTACATAGCCATAGTTACGCAGAGAAACCTTACGCCACGCGCCCTTGATGTGCGCTTTTTATTCCCTGTGCACACGGGACATAGATCCACAGCAGTTTGTTCTTTTTGTTTGTTCAAAAGCATCTGTAAGCTCGAGCTAACGCGCTGAGGCTCACAGAGCCTGGAGCCATGAAACGCCATTACGCAGAGAAGACTGCGCTCCACAGCAGTCACTAAAAAGAAGCGAAAACAAAAGGAGAGACATGATTAGGCTGAAAGCTTACTGCTGCCGTGTGCTCCCTTTCCTAGTCTAGACTTTGTTTTTACAGACCACAGCTGCATGAGTCTGTGTTCTTGCTTCAGACTGGTGGCCGCACACAGTAGGTCTATGACAGAGCGAGTCTACAAAAGCGCAGTAATTATGCGTAGCAGCTGATTTCTCGATCAGCTGAGCAATCACACAAACGTACACTGACACATTACACTGAAGTGAAATGCTATAATGTATAATAATATTAACAAATATGTTAAAATATCATTTAAAACTCAGTATAAATGAGCAGTTGCTTGGTATTTTGGCATGTGTGCCCTAAGCATTGTGTTGTGTGTAGGTTCCGGTATCAGTGTTGGCCTTGTGGACTCCGGTGTCAAAGCGCAATTTTTGTTCCGGCCTTGGTTTTATTTACAAATTAAGCCCTGCCCGGAGCCTATCCTTGGAGGCCCCTATTGCTATGTCCAGAGCGATTCAGCTGTTTGTACGGCAGTACCATGGCCAGCTGATGACGGCACGCCAGTGCGTCTGTGGATGTGCTGCATGTAAATCCTCAGTGCGCTCCACAACTGGTTTGTGCTTCGCTTTTCTCAGTATAGTTAAGATTGGCCGTTAGATTGAAGTGTAGGGATAATATCAGCGCTTAAACCGCCATCACTGCGAAGGACTGTGCTCTTGTATTTGTTAGCTTTGCTGCTGCTGCGACGCCCCCCGCAGCGGCCGGACTCTCTACTCTTGTATGGCACACGTTGTGTTGTGCTAACGTTGCCTGTTGCTAGCGGCGGATCAGCGTAGTCTTGTGTGAAGACAGAGATCTGTAGAGTTGCTGCAGTAACTTTACTTTACTGCAGGACCTACAAACTGCATGAGCCATGTCTAACTCCTGATTCCTTGGTGTTTTAAAGTCCAGAGTTGACAGTTCCCTTAAAGTTATGCTGCTGCAGTGCTTCCACCTATGGCAGAAATGCGTATGGCACCTTAGGGAACAGCTTCAAAACTGCTGTTCCAGCTGTTTATAACATATTCATGTCACTTAAACAGCTGTATCGATACAGCAGCATGCGTATCGATACTGTGTATCGTCTAGAAGTACTTCACGATATATCCCCTGTATCGATTTTTTAAGCACAGCCCTAGTGTTCAGTGAATTGGTGACTCTAAATCGCTCCTGCTGAATGAATGTGAGAGTGAATGGTTGCCTGTCTGTGTGTGTCTCTGTGTCAGCCCTACAACAACTGGCCCCTGTCCAGGGTGTGCCCCGCCTAAGGCCCAAAGTCAATGGGATAGACTCCAGTACCCATGATGAAATAATGAAATAAATGTTTAGCAGGGCAAGTGCTCAGATGTGCAATGCTACCCTCTACAGTGCAGGCTGAGTTCTTGACCAATTTTGGCCCACATTTGAAAATAAAAAATCCACTTATTGCCATTAGGGGTCGCGGGTACTGGAACCTATATCAAAAATCAATATTCTTTCATAGAAAACATTGCATTTGTTGTTTGGATTGTATTAAACACAAGATCTAGAGAGGAAGTCTCTTAAGGAGCTACTGTGCCTAACCATTCAACTATGACATGACCTGCTCTAGACTTCTTTGCTTGTTTGCTCAGGAGTGGAGGTTAACAACCTGAAAATAGTCAAACAGAAGTCCTTAACTAACACCCAAATATAAAGGCCTTGCCCTTCCAACTTCACTGTCATAAAAAGGCAAAGGACGGCCACATATTTTTAAAAGTATGTAACATGTGAATGTTACACTGCGTTGTCAAGTTAGGTCATGTTTTATAAGTCAGGAGACTGAGAGACCCCAGAAGAATGTGCAGCGGTGCAAACTGTGAGGTCTTCTCTCGGGGCATGGTAAAATGTGTTTTTGCGTGTTTTTGCAAAGAAATGTGTCTTACCTAAGCCAACGAGTGTTGTGGCCATCCACAGCACATCGAGAAAAACCGAGGCCAAACACATCACTGCCGTGAAGCCTTTCCCGTACTTCCAGTGGAAAGGGTCCATCATGGTGACACACTTTTTGTCTCTTAACGGCTGTGCAAACACAAAGCCACCTGGAAAGGAAGAAGACAGCCATATGAAAAATACTCCAAGGCCAAAAATTCCCAGTTAGCAGAAGTGTTATGGGCCAGGAGAAGACAATCTCTCCACAGCAACAAACCCGGACGCAACAGAAGACCAGCAGTCAGAGGATCGTGTCTATGTTCCCATGTCCATGTTAATTAAGGCAGAGAAGTTATTAAATTAGCTTGTAGATAAACAGCTGTGATAGGCCAGTTCCAAATTGACCGGAGCAAAAAAAATGCCTCTGAGAGAGGAACCAGACTGTCCTGCTTGCAAAAAGCAAGTAAGAGAGGCTGGCCCGCCTGTCTAGTCTTCATCTAGTTACAAAGAGAAGCAGCACAAAAAATATATACATAGACAGAAGGAAAGGAGAAATAGGGATTTGTCAGAGCGGTATTGCATGGTCTGAAACAGACCTCTGAGCTAGAAGTTTAAGGTAAGCTGAAAACATAAAGAAAAACACTTGAATACTTACAGAGTAGATATGATACAGAGTAGGCCCCGATTATGAGGACTGTCCAGGTTAGTCCCATGGAGGGGGTGTACACCATCTCAGTGATGCCTACAATGAAGCCTCCTCCGACCCACGTCGCTGCAGATGATGAAATAATAAAGAGACAATTAGGTGTCCCCTCCTTGAACCGCCACCTTATCGTGGTGGAGGGGTTTGAGTGCTCGAGTGATCCTAGGAGCTATGTTGTCGGGGGCTTAATGCCCCTGGTAGGGTCTCCCATGGCAAACAGGTCCTAGGTGACGAGCCAGACTAAGAGCGGTTCAAAAGCCCACTATGAGTATTATAAAAGCAAGGTTCGTTACGTCGCCCGGATCGGCGTTACCGGGGCCCCACCCTGGAGCCAGGCCTGGGGTTGGGGCTCGCAGGCGAGCGCCTGGTGGCCGGGTCTCCTCCCACGGGACCCGGCCGGGCCAAGCCCGAAAAGGCTACGTGGGACCGCCTTCCCGTAGGCCCACCACCCGCAGGAAGGACCATAAGGGGCTGGTGCTTTGTGATTTGGGCGGCAGTCGGAGGCGGGTGCCTCCTGGACGCCTCCCTGGGGAGGTGTTCCGGGCATGTCCCACTGGGAGGAGGCCCCGGGGAAGACCTAGGACACGCTGGAGGGACTACGTCTCTCGGCTGGCCTGGGAACGCCTTGGGGTGCCCCCGGCAGAGCTGGAGGAAGTGTCTGTGGAGAGGGAAGTCTGGGCATCTCTGCTTAGACTGCTGCCCCCGCGACCCGGCCCCGGATAAAGCCGAAGAAGATGGATGGATGGATGGATGGATGGACAATTAGGTGTTTTTAACGTACAGAAACAAAGTCTGTTTAAGAAATTTCTCTCCTGTTGGCAGAATGTTTCTTTTCACATTGAAGTCTTTACTTAAGGAGGTGTGACATCCCAGGTAGTAGAGCGGATAACATAAAAATAATACAAAATTGTTCAAATTGTGATACAAGTGTGAAATTTGGTGCAGTTGTACAAATTCAGATACCAATCACTTTTGCCCATTTTGCCACGCAAAAATCAAAGATGGCAGCCATTTTTCGAGATGGCTTCCATTGGGACTTGTCAAAATGTCCTTTCTACCAACATTTGCCAATCTTCAAGATCACATTTAACAGCAGTTGTCACTGCAGCGACACCAGCAGTGTCCTGGTGGGGCCCAACAATTACTCTTTTGAAAATGCTGGCAGACATTACCACTACATCAGTGCCCTACAGCAACCCATAGGCAAATATCATGTAAAAGCAGTGACTCATTGTCCAAAACTACAACATAGGACACTTCTAGAGCATTTTTCAAGGCCAAAACTGAACTCAGCATCCTTTAGAACATATCAAACAACACCGAGAAGAATGGCAAATGTTGGTAGAAATAACATTTTTAGAAGTCCCGATGAGTCATCTTGAAAAAATTGCTGCTATCTTGGATTTTGCATGCCTAATCGGGCAAAAGTGATTGATATCGGAATCTCTCTCACTGCACCAAATCTCATGCTTGTATCACAATTTGAACAATTTTTCCATTATCTGCCCCGCTAAGGAGTAACCTCTCACAGGCTGGATGATTAAAATTTTTGTCAGTGCCACATTAATTTATGGGACATCCTACAAAATGTACAACATTTTTCTGCTGAGTGAATTCGTCAAGGACAGTCATGGGACCTGGCAACGTTTCATATGGCTTCCAGTGTTAAATAAAGCTGTGACATCATTTGCTCATGTAATCTGCTGTCCACCCAGAGCTACCTCCTGTCAGTCAAAAATAATACCAGTCTGATAAACATAACAGACATTATTATACCGTCACCACTGATATGAAAGAAATACAGTTTTACATACTTGAACTTGGACTTGAATTGTCATTAAAACAAAATTATTATTATTTGGTCACATTTTAATGTGTTACATATGGTTCACAAAATATCACAAAGTTCACACTTTTAAGCCTTGCCCCTGCACAGAAAAGTTAGCAAATTTTATTTCTTTGAGGCTCACGAAACAATACTACAAACGTAAAAAGAAATCATGTGGATGTGGTTTGCAGAGGTGAAGACATTTCCTCACTCAGCCAAGAGACTGTCAATTCTGAATTACACCCTTGAAGAGTCTGACCTTAAACCTTGTTCTGATGCTCTGTAGCGGCTGAAGGCTCTGTCCCGATACTCACACAAGTGCAGACTGTGTCCCAGTTCTCCAGTAACTTCACTAAAGTAGCATTTGTTTCTGAGCAACTTAGCAGGGGGCAAAAACTGCACCAACCATTTATAGAATTCATATTATAGTATTTGTATTCATTTTATAAAAAAAACTCTAAATGTCACTATAATGTTAGGAAATATAATGTAAAATTATGATTATAATGTGTATATGACCTGTTTGTAAATGCACATGTATATAGTAATAACAACAATAACAGAAGCAGTAGAAGAATAGGACAGTATATCTATAAATAGCTAATGGAAAATCCCCAGCCGTGACCCTGTTAGAGTAAAAAAATACAAAAAATACATGTACATGTACATACCTAAAAAAGCATGTGTAATCTCTTAGAACTTTAACAAAAATAAGTTTAATTCTTCAGTTAATAACAATTGTTGTGGTCCACAACAGTGTAAATACTATAAACTGTGTTACTCCAGTGGTAACTGAACTCATCCTGGCATAGACTGCACATAACTTTTGTTTTGTGTATATTGCTGTCTGGTGACGATTTGAAGCAGAATTGTCCATTTAGCAATGTGTCTTTTTGGTCACTCATGTTGCTTTAGCTCGTTCACTTGTTGCATTAGGCTCGTTCCAGATGAACCGCGCCTCACCTGGATTGTGAACATGTACATGTGTGTCTGAACACGCAGCTCTGTGCATAACTCTGTGTACAGGATTGTGTTTAGTGTACAGCTCTCATTCATACCTCAGGCTCACGTTGGAATCTTAAACATTTCTGTCTAATCTTCTCAGAAACGTAAAGCACGACACTTCACTGCCCTCCTCTCCTCCTCCCCCGCCTCTTTTTTTTTTTTTTTTTTTAAATACAGACTAAAGTTACAGTTTTGACCTGGATAAACCAACACACACGAGAAGTGGATTTGGGGCGTGATGGTCCATGATCTGAGCCACAAACTGTCCGACTTCAGTACAGGTGTATTTCCCCTCCTCTCATTGCGGCCGTGCACTCTCGTTCACAATCCAGGCTCAGTTCATCTGGAACGAGCCTAATGCAACAAGTGAACGAGCTAAAGCAACATGAGAGACCAAAAAGACACATTGCTAAATGGACAATTCTGCTTCAAATCATCACCAGACAGCAATAAAGACAAAACAAAAGTTATGTGCAGTCTATGCAAGGATGAGTTCAATTACCACTGGAGTAACACAGTTCATAGTATTTACACTGTTGTGGACCACAACAATTGTTATTAATAATTAAACTTATTTTTGTTAAAGTTCTAAAAGAGATTACACATGCTTTTTTAGGTAAGTTTTGTGTATTTGTTGGTTGTACCTTATTTAGGCAAACTTTGTCTGAGTTACAGCGCTCAAAGAGACGATTCATTTATTTTCTTTGCAAGTTTTGTTTGCATTGCACAAGTTTACAGTAAAGTATGTGAAGGTTCATTCAAAATAAATGTTATAAATTTACAATTTTCTGTTTGTACGTGAATTCATAATACAATTAAAAATTACATTTTTTAAAATTTTTTCAGATTTGCGATTAATTAGTTACTTATTTTATGTAACTCCTGTGTGAAAACACTGAAACAGAAGTCATTTCCTTGTAATCAGATGCAGAGTGCTCACAAATGTTAGATTTTTACAGCTATGTTTAAGTTTCTATTTTTAAAGAAACAGCATTTTGACCAAAATCGTTCCATGTGTGAACAGGACAAGTGATTTCAGTAAAGCTGTGTCACTGTGTGAAGAGTTTTAAGAAAGAGTTTGAAAACTGTGTGAAATGATGAGAAATGTTCTAAATGAAACAGACTCCTGTTGAAATATAGGTTTGAAGAAAAAGATCACATGGAACCAGGTTTCAGTAAATGAGCTAAAGCAATTGAGAAAACTGTGAATTATGGGGTCATTTTTAAGCGCAGCAGCAGGTAGTCAAACATAAAGTAGTTAAAGTGTATGTAAATAATGCAACTGGAAGAAGTGGCTGAATGTGTTTCTAGCCAAATGAAAATTGGTTGGCTCGTGTTACTGTCAAGCCCTGACTATTACAACATAACACAAATAAATCTCACATAAATTATCCACTGCATAAACAGCTTTTTCCAACAGACCTGTCATGGTGAAGACTCCCACCACTAAGCCGATGTCCCGGTTCCCCAGGATGCTCATCTCTATTTCAGACGCTGCATTTTTCTTCTGCTCCCTTCTGGATTTGAAGGAAGCCCAGATCCCAGTGGCGAGCACCAGCAGGTAGAAAAACACCACAGCTATCACTCCAGGGATGTTCACCGCCATGATGGAGCTGAGGACTTACTGAATGAGTGAGAGAGAGTATGAAGAGGCAGAGACTTAAGGGACGAGGTGCGGAGAAGAGTGGAAAAGCAGGAAACAGAAGAATGAACAGAAACCTCCCCCTGGTTTTTAACGTCATCTGTTGAATGAATACTAGTCCAGCTGGCATAGTAGTAGTGCTTAATTATCTGTGAATCTTTTGTTCATTTGATTTTTTAATTTAGAATAAAAAGCAAAACAGAAAAGAAAAACATAAAGCCTATTCAAAACCAAACCAAACAACAGACAGTATATAATTAGGGTATTTTTAGGGTTTCAGGGATGAAGAGCTACTATTGTTACTTCTAGTTTTTCCAGTTTTTACCCTCAAAGAAATGTGGTCCCATTTATTGTTGGCTACTTTGACAAGGACTCAACCTGAAACTAGCAACAAGAAGAAGAGAAAAAAAATCTTGTAAGCCAAATGTAAACTTATACTAAAAGGTTTTACTATGATTTTTTTAATATATAAAATGGTAGGTACAGATATACAAAAATATGCACAATTAGGTATGAGTATTGTGTGTTAGTGGTCAGTGCAATGATAAACTAACTAAACAACTAACTCAACAAGTAAACAAACAAACAAATAAATAAATAGGTAATTGTAGGTAAAAAAGTAAAAATATATATTATCAATGATTTATTTATTTATTTGTTGGAAAAAGAAAGAATGAAAGGGAAAAAAAGTACATTTTATCCGAGGTAAGCTGCAGAGTATTCTCACTATTTCATTACTGAGATGGGTGCATTCCTGATTTCTGTAAAAACAAACAAAATACATTCAAGCATGAACACTGGTGTGTGTCCCAAAGACAAATAATAAAAAAAAAAAAAAAAACAGGACTTTGAGGCTTTGAGTTACTCAATTCTTAAGTAAACAATGATTACATCTAAGATTTAACAAGGGCAAAACCAAAGACCTTGTTTTAAACTGAGAACAATGCCAATATAATAACAATGCCAAGAAGTACACAACATGTTGATCTGTGACAAAACCGGCAATAAAATTTGAACTATCAAGATCAATTTTAACCAGGACAAAACCCACAGGTAAACTGTTACTAGCCTCTGTCATGATCCTCATACACTCACCGGCCACTTTATTAGGTACACCTTGTTAGTACCGGGTTGGACCCCCTTTTGCCTTCAGAACTGCCTTAATCCTTCGTGGCATAGATTCAACAAGGTCCTGGAAACATTCCTCAGAGAGTTTTGTCCATATTGACATGATAGCATCATGCAGTTGCTGCAGATTTGTCGGCTGCACATCCATGATGCAAATCTCCCGTTCCACCACATCCCAAAGGTGCTCTATTGGATTGAGATCTGGTGACTGTGGAGGCCATTTGAGTCCAGTGAACTCTGTCATGTTTAAGAAACCAGTCTGAGATGATTGGAGCTTTATGACATGGCGCGTTATCCTACTGTGGTCATAAAGGGATGGACATGGTCAGCAACAATACTCAGGTCGGCTGTCGCGTTGCAACGATGCTCAGTTGGTACTAAGGGCCCAAAGTATGCCAAGAAAATATCCCCCACACCATTACACCACCACCACCAGCCTGAACCGTTGATACAAGGCAGGATGGTTCCATGCTTTCATGTTGTTGACGCCAAATTCTGACCCTACCATCCGAATGTCGCAGCAGAAATCGAGACTCATCAGACCAGGCAACTTTTTTCCAATCTTCTATCGTCCCATTTTGGTGAGCCTGTGCGAATTGTAGCCTCAGTTTCCTGTTCTTAGCTGACAGGAGTGGCCCCCGGTGTGGTCTTCTGCTGCTGTAGCCCATCTTCCTCAAGGTTTGACGTGTTGTGCCTTCAGAGATGCTCTTCTGCAGACCTCGGTTGTAACAAGTGGTTATTTGAGTTACTGTTGCCTTTCTATCAGCTCGAACCAGTCTGGCCATTCTCCTCTGACCTCTGGCATCAACAAGGCATTTTCGCCCACAGAACTGCCGCTCACTGGATATTTTCTCATTTTCGGACCAATCTCTGTAAACCCTGGAGATGGTTGTGCGTGAAAATTTCAGTAGATCAGCAGTTTCTGAAATACTCAGCCCGTCTGGCACCAACAACCATGCCATGTTCAAAGTCACTTAAAGGTATTAGGGAGGATCTTTATAAATTCATTTTTTGCAATATTAATTAAAACTACCTTCATTGCCCTGTATAAGGCTTATAAATTGGTGTATTAGAAAATATAATAATAATATTAATAAACTGTGGACTCTGTGGGACTTAAAAAACCTCATCCAATCGTTTTCGTCATGAGTACGTTAACCATTGTTCCACGGACTCGCCATTCATTCGTTCATCTTCCTGGTTTCGGCGATACGTGCGCGTTCTTGTGCTTGCGCATGCGTATACACTATGTTTATGTAGCCCGGCATTAGCGCCGCATTAGCGGCGTTAACATCGTAGCGGGGACAGCCTGACTTCAAAGAGCACAATGGCTGAGGAAAACCGTGAACCGGGCAGTCACAAAAGGAAAACTGTTTTTGAAGTGTTCCAGAGGAGGAGGAGAAAAACTGTAGAAGAGCAGAATAAAATCCGTGTAGTTATTGGCGATTCCTTCAAAGGACGGCGTGCGCTGTAGGAACAGAAAGGGCTTCAGACGATGCATTGGTCGCCAAGTTTCTGCTGGACAGGTACGTTTATCTTATCGTTTGAAAAAAATGCCTTTTTTCTTTGTCTGTTGAACCGTTTCAACTGCACAGCAACGTCAGTTTGCTAATGCTACCAATAGCAGGAGGACATATATTTTTGCTCACATTCAGGGACTGTGCATGTGACTGGGTTTGTGTGGGGAACTAGGTCAAAGGTCGCGCAAACAAACAATGCAGGTCTAGGTTTAGGTGAATCTCTGCTGATGCCGGCTGTAAACAAACACTCGTGTTCCAACGCTCGTGCACGTCGCTGTGGAGGAGTTCCTTGGAAAGGAACAGTGAAGGGCGGGGCCTGACGCATGCGCATTATTCAAAAAAGGACAAACAGTCGCTGGTTTCTCAGCAGTCGAAAAAAATCCTCCTTAATATCTTTAAATCACCTTTCTTCCCCTGATGCTCGGTTTGAACTGGTGCACGATTTCCAATCCAAACGTCAAGCCCTGGGCCTGCTCCGTCCTCAGCTCCAGTGCTCACCTGGGACGTCCTGCTCCGTCCTCACCTCCAGTGCTCACCTGGGACGTCCTGCTCCGTCCTCACCTCCAGTGCTCACCTGAGATGTCCTGCTCCGTCCTCACCTCCAGTGCTCACCTGGGATGTCCTGCTCCGTCTTCACCTCCAGTGCTCACCTGGGATGTCCTGCTCCGTCCTCACCTCCAGTGCTCACCTGAGATGTCCTGCTCCGTCCTCACCTCCAGTGCTCACCTGGGATGTCCTGCTCCGTCCTCACCTCCAGTGCTCACCTGGGATGTCCTGCTCCGTCCTCACCTCCAGTGCTCACCTGGGATGTCCTGCTCCGTCCTCACCTCCAGTGCTCACCTGAGATGTCCTGCTCCGTCTTCACCTCCAGTGCTGACCTGGGATGTCCTGCTCCGTCCTCACCTCCAGTGCTCACCTGGGATGTCCTGCTCCGTCTTCACCTCCAGTGCTGACCTGGGATGTCCTGCTCCGTCCTCACCTCCAGTGCTCACCTGGGATGTCCTGCTCCGTCTTCACCTCCAGTGCTCACCTGGGATGTCCTGCTCCGTCTTCACCTCCAGTGCTCACCTGGGATGTCCTGCTCCGTCTTCACCTCCAGTGCTCACCTGGGATGTCCTGCTCCGTCTTCACCTCCAGTGCTCACCTGAGATGTCCTGCTCCGTCTTCACCTCCAGTGCTCACCTGGGATGTCCTGCTCCGTCCTCACCTCCAGTGCTCACCTGGGACGTCCTGCTCTGTCCTCACCTCCAGTGCTCCAGTCCTGCATGAGAAGGGTATTTACTTTTAGATATAACAATGAATAATGAACAAAGCAATGTTGTATTGTGAGGTATAAATGTATCAGATAAACATTGTCAGGGCTGCAAAAGAAAGTAACTTTAGCAACTTTGCTATGTCTTGCTAATGCTTTAGATGTGACAGGCAAACTCAATGCATTGTGACAGAAATAAGTCATTGCGTACAAATTTTAACAATTTACAAGACACCGTTCAACAAAAAAGCCAAATTTTTTTACTTTTCACTTTTACCCCATAAGAAAGTGGAGAATGTAAAAGGCCAATTTTGTAAGTCAGCAAAGTCTAAATGCTATCAGAAATACAACAGATACACTTACCTTTTAGTTTTTTAGGTAAAAAATGAAAGGTCCAACCACCACAGTTTCTTTTTATAATGCCTGTTAAAAACTTAGCTCCTGAATTCAAAACTGTTGAGAGTGATCTCATTGTCTGGTCCTGACCATGTGCTCACATTCTTGCCAGGACACATTGGTTAATATTTGGTTAACAAGACAGTTAACAAGACAAGTCAAGTTATTAACTAACTAACATTAAGGCCCATTAGGGAATACTTACTGTAAGCGAGTTTTAGTAACTTACAACCAAGTTTTTGTAAAAGGGAAAAACAAGTAAAGCCTTTTTTGGGCATAAATTTAAACCATACTCCTGAAATCCTTGTAAGTGAGACAAAATCTTGGTATTCTTGTACATTTTACTTGTTCTCTCAAGTTAGCATGACAATTGGATTTTACAGTGTACAGAGTGTTGAACACTACATATAAAACAATACATGGCCCTATACTTTAATATGGGACCTACTGACACTGTGTGTTACAATCAGCAACAATTGTTGCCGACCATGTTTCTGCTCATCCTGTATCCAAACCAAAACAAATTAGATGAATTATTACTACATATCTGAACACTAAAGACCTTAAATTATCCTCCCAGCTTCATGTTCACACTCTTTAATAATCTTTTGTTTTAGACTTTGAGCTCCTCCTTTATTTATCTGGCAGCAGCACGCTGAAGTACTCTACAACCCATGTTTAGTCTTAAAATAATAAAAAAGCTCCTACAGTGTATGCCTACTTCTAAAGGGTATTTTAATTTGTTTTATTATTATTATTATTATTATTATTTTATTATTATTATTATTATTATTATTACACTGGTCTAAACATTTTTGGACTCGATCTGCTTCCGAGATAAAAGTGGCTAAATCTCATTTAATTCAAAAAAGTATAAGTGGGTTTCATTGTGTACTTTTTTGATATAAGTTTTTTATTCAACTTCAAAATTAGCATATTTTGTCTATTTGTACGCATTACTAGGTACTTTGAAGTAAAATTACACAAAAAGTACACAATAAAAGTACTTGATGCTCTCAGTGGTAGTAGTACTGCATGTACATAATATGTATAAGTAGGTTTCATTGAGTACTTTTTTGAAATAAGTTTTTTATTCCACTTCAAAATCATAATATTGAGTCTATCTGTATGCATTACTCAGTACTTTGAAGTACAATTACACAAAAAGTACACAGTACAGTTACTTCATACTCTCGGTGGTAGTAGTCCTGGATGTACTTAATAGGTACAAGTAGGTTTCATTGTGTACTTTTTTTATTTTTTTTATATATATATTCAGTCTCATATACAGTATGATACAGTACATAATGAGTTTAATTTTAGTCATTATTAACTTCATGAAAAAAGTATTTCATGGTGTGAAAGTAGTACCAGAGGTAATGGTGGTAGAAGTACACAGCAGTCAGTCTTTTCTTAGGCTTATAGAGAAATAGATGCGATATAATTCCACCTTATACACTCACCAGATTTAGTTAGGTAATAATTCATACAAAATATCCATTTAATAATAAATAATAATAATAATAAAACAAACGCCGACTGGCTTGACCGCAGTGTTTTTGGACAGCAGGAACAAATGGTTTATATATTTAATAAAAAACTCTGGATTGATATGAAAGTAGGATTTGTAGTAATTGATGTTTTTGCCAGGTCGTCATTAAAAAAGAGAATTGGTTCTCAAAGGGTTATTAAATAAAGGTTAAAAAAAAAAAGTCTGAGCATTGTCCCTCTTTAAAGAAAATTAAATTACGTACCGTTTAGCTTATATGCTAATTATTTACGCTAACTATTAAACATTCACACACTCGCTAATGTTTTTTAATCAGGTTCTGATATTACTCACGTGTTTGAGGGGTTGTCAGGTACCAAAGCTGTCTTTATTATTTATAATTTGCAAAGTTCGGTGGCTTACCCTAATTCCCTCATTAAAAACGTATTATCGTCTTTTTAAACTTCCGATACCAGTCTTTGGAACGTCATTATTATTAAGTTATTCTGTTTATAAAAGGGTCTATTATTTGTTCAAACTTTCGCTCAGTGCACACGTAAACGCAACATCGTATTTGCGCATGCGCAGCGGTGTCTTGAATCTGATTGGAGGGTTTTCAAACCAGGACCGCGGCTCCTCAGAAGCTGTGCGTGATACTGACGCTTCATAACAAACGACATACAGCCCATGAGACAAGCTACTAACGCATTATCTGCACTTTTTACACAGAAAGTAAGTTGTGTTTTGTGACTGCAGACTCTGAGGTGTAGTTATTGTTTTCTTTTTATGCGATCTTTTGGAGTTGACAAGCTTCGCCGCGGTTAGCATCCTTTAGCTTAGCCCAGGGATGCTAACGCCCTTTAGTGTTTTTTCATCGCAGTAAAATATGAATAACAGCGAATATTTTAGATATGTGAGGTTCGTAAATCTCCACAACTGCGCGTCAATTTGATCCATTTTAGAATCACAGAGATGTTGGCTCCTTTATACCGCACTTAGGTTACTTTGTTTTATGCCTTGGTCTGTTAGATTATGTTTTTATTGTCCATGTTTGGACAGATTTTAGACTCCAAAACTGAGACACATATCTTTTTCAGTAATCACGGTGCCTCTTAATTCACCAAGTGACAAAAAAGCTTCTGGAAACCATACAATTTTCTATCACGTAAGGTTAATTAAAATACATCACAGTAGGTAGAATTTTTATGGAAGTATATTTATGAAAATAATGACATCGTATATAATTTTAATGACAGAAGTCTTTAGACCCTAAAGGCCTAAAAGTATTATAGCGTAAGTCTGTCTTTTTGTGAGTTGGATGTGAATTTGATCAATAGTGGTTTACAAATAAATATCTTAAAGTCACCCACTTGAATGTGCCTATTAAGTTTTTGAAAGCTAAGTCCATGTTTATATGAGCTGTGTAATGTTGTTTGCATGTTTGTTGCGAAAACATCCCCACAGCACAGTAAATGTTGTTACCACTGAAATTAATTGCTTTTTTGAGATTTTTAATGCAGAACTTTTTCCTGTATTGGACTTAAATTAAACCCAGTAAGTTTCAGAAAATTTATACAGATTATTTTTCTTTTGCCGGCAATCTTGGTATAAAATTTTATTCTAAGTGGCATTAAAAAGTCTTAAAAAGGGCTCACATTTTACAAGAAAAAACCTGGAGCTACCCTGATGTAATAAATTTTGGATGGATCAGATTTTGCAAAACCAGATAGGAGAAATACCCAGACAAAACCATGCACTGCTGCAAAAAGAAGTAGGAAAATACGATTTAAAGAACTTTACATAAAAACATTAAATGAAAATATGAAAAATCCATGTATACAGTCATGACAACACTTGAATCTATTGTTTTTTGAGTGTTGTCATTGTCACATAAAAAAAACAAAAAAACAATTGAATTAAAATGTGTATTATCAATTTAAATGGTGTTTTTCATCAATTCGAAAGACCATGGTAGTCGCCCATAATCTCATATTTCCCCTTCATGGTATAATAGTTTGTCTACAAATATATAAATAAATGCAAAATATCTCTACGTTTTCTTTTAAATAATATGATGCACCCAACTCACATGATTTGGATACGAAATCTAGAATACACAAGTGTGTGGATGCTGATGTTAAGGCTTTAATAATAATAATAATAATAATGCATTAGTCTTGTATGGCACTTGCTTTACAGTTTGGTGCATTATTCATTCACTCCTCAGTCACACTTGGTGGTGCTGCCGGGGATTGAACCACCAATCTTCCGTTTAGTGGGTAAACATCTCTACCGACTAAGCTTCTGCCGCCACTTGAATACATTTTTTACATACTTATAAAATCACACAGTTTTTTTAATACAATTTATTAATGGTAAAAAATATAATCAGCATTAAACTGGTATTATAAAGTTTCCCCTACAGACTAACTCTAGATTCTTGGGGAAATCTGGGTTACACCATCACAATGGCCTGTAAAAATTCTTACCATCTTTTCTTTTATTATTTACTTTAATTATTGGCTACAGTGCTCTTGGCAAAAAAGTTAGTCTAGAGCCCTTGACATGTGTTATAAAAGGTCTGTCAGCCATATTTCTATATATCCATACTCACTTAATACATAGACCCCTGACTGTAAAAAACTGTTGTCTTATATTTTGTAGAAATTACGATGGACCCTGGTCTAGATGACAGAACAGAACAATCCGAGAGTGAAGTTTTCAGAAGAGATGTCTCCTCAGAACTTAGCTCCTCCTCAGACTTACAGGTACGGCTCAGCTAAAGACATCAGATTATGGTTTAAGATGAAATGTTTCACCTATACAATGTGTTTTTTTTTGTGTGTGTGTGTGTCAGACTTCTGTCGTCGACGAGAGAGAGCACCTGCAGGTTTACCTCCGCATTCGGCCGTTCACCACAGCAGAGAGCAGCAACGGAGAAGCACAGGTGAGACTGGCGGAGAACTGAATGTGACAGTAAAGACAAGAGTAGGAAAAAATGATTGCAGTATATTAAGAAATCTGTAAAATAATTAAAAATATAATTGGCTTGTGTGACAGCTTTTTAACTCCTGTACACTTTTTTTTCTTTTTGTTTGTATCAAAGAAGCACAGGATGATAGCTGCATTTCAGAAAGTTTAGTGGCTGCTAACACAACTTCTATTTCCGCTGCCTATGATTAGGAGAAACAAACCTTTACAGTTGGTTCATATCTGTTTCTGAGACACCAGAGCCTACAGTTCAGAGGGACAGAAGTTTATTTTTTTTAATCCACTGAAGCGGACGCTGTTCCTGTTCAGGGTTGTTTTATGATGATGAGTGAAAACATTTTATTATAGGCCTTATTTATTGATCGTAAACCACAAAAGCTAGACGCATTGTGGTGCTGTAACTTAAGCAGACTGCATTAAATGTTCCATGGACAAATGGCACAGGCAAAAGGCAGACAGCGGAGTACATAGGGTTAATGTGAGTGCCTGGGTAGAGAACATTAGCGACTGGCTGCATAGTTTAATTTTTTATTTTATAGTAATAATAATGCATAGTTTTTATATAGCGCTTAGATAAAGCGGCCGTACAAGAAGGGGCATTATTCATTCACTTCTCAGTCACACTCTGTAGTGGTGAGCTACTTTCATAGTCACAGCTGCCCTGGGACAGATGGAGACGTGGCTGCCACTCTGCGCCTGCGGCCCAAAGGACAGGAACAAATAGCTCTAAGCTAAAGCTATATGTTGCACACTGAAAAGTCACTTAATCTTTCTGTTACGCTGGACAACAGTTACAGAAATATGGCACCACAATAGTTTGTTAATGTGTGCTCAGGAAACTCAGGGATTTATGCGTCAGTACTTATAATGGCGATCTTTTGCTTATGGGACAGACTCAGATTTATGTGCTTTTTTAAATTATTTTTTAAAAAACATATCCAACATAACTGCCCACTTTCATGTGCCTGCCTGCCAATCTGCTTATGTCTTCGTCTCATGTCATGTCACTGTTGCTTGTGGTGTATGTGCAGTGTCTGTCTGTGCTGAATGTTGCTTTGCCGTGTGTTAACATGCGTGTGAGCTTTATGCAGTTCACTAACTTTTACTAATTTGCTGTTTTTATTTGTATTTTTATGCACTAACCTTTAATGTTTGTTGGTTGTTTTCACTTTGCCAGCATTTTACACCTTGCCCAGGGACAACAGTTGAAGACTAGCTCTGTAGCTAACACTGGCGCATTTACAGAAATGTTTATTAATGTGCACTGTCCCTTTTCAGATAAACAAATAAAATTCAAATTAAACCAGGCATTTCTTTAACTATGCCGTTCTCTGATGGTTGTATACAAATCACTGTTCTTTATTAAGACAATTTATCATTTGCCATTTGTTTTTATGTATTGTAATGGAAATTTTAGATTGAAATACTTCACAAGAAGACAGTGTCTAGATCAATCAGCGAGTCGTCTTTATTTTACTTGTGCACAAGGAGAACAAAGTGCAAAGGAGAGATGCAGAGTGTCCTACCCCCCCTTAGCAGAAGGTAGTTTTTATACCAAACGTACACAGGAAAAGAGTACGTGTCCTAGAGTCACAAGCAGATCTGAAGACTTTTGCTCTAATCTATAAGAAGACGCCATGTCCTAGCCTTGTGGGCACTAAGACACAACATCCTTTGCCCTTACAGCTGTTACACATGCCAGCACTAAGGCCAGGCAATAGGCTAACAACAGAATAGCACTACATTAATGTTATTAAATTATATTAAAATAAAAATTCCACTACAGTATTTATAATTTCCTTTTCTACACCAGGACTGTGTTACCATAGAGTCTCCTGACACAGTTCTGGTTAAGCCTCCGAGCTCCTCTCTGTCATCGAGACAGAGCACTGCCAGCACCGACCGGTCACTGCCACAGACAGGACAGCGCTTCCAGTTCTCCCAGGTACGACAAAACTAAAAATGATTTGTTTTTGTTTCATCAGCAGTTGATTTGATACTGAATCAACCTCAACAACAATGAAATTTGTCATGGAAAGTATTTTCTCTTTCTTCCTCTAAAAGGTGTATGGCGCCGACACTACACAGAAGCAGCTGTTCGACGGCACAGTGAAGGATTTGGTGAAAGACGTTCTCACCGGAGGAAACTCTTTGGTGTTTACTTATGGAGTCACGAACGCAGGGAAGACGTTCACTTTTTTAGGTCTGCTCTGCTTTAATTGACTTTTATTTTTAATGAATTAATTGTTAAATGTTACAATAAATGATCATCTAATGACATTCTGTAACATGAATTATCTGTGAAAGATTGAGATGGAATTTCAGCGGAGTATACATCTGTTTACACAAAGAAAAAAACATAAATAGATATTACAGATAGAATATAATTGTATATCAGTATGTAGTGTACCAGTCCCAAGCCCAGATAAATGGAGAGGATTATGTCAGGAAGCACATAAAAAATACCTGCTAATATACCCATGCAAATGATTTACTGTGGCAATTCCTGCAACAACATAATCTTGAAGTGCTATAGTAGCCATCTACCTTTCTCCTTTCTTTATCCTAATTCTTGAGCTCAGTTTTGAAAGTTCTTTTCAAATGCAATCTGTTTCTAAATAAACTATTAAGCTGGACCCATCCTCAGTTTTTTCCTGCTGTCACTTCAGGGCCTGATGCCGACGCCGGGATCCTGCCCAGGTCTCTTGCCACCATCTTCAACAGCGTAGAGGACCACATTTTCAGTGGCATCACCATCAAACCGCACCGGTGTCGAGAGTTCACCCGACTCACCCAGGAGCAGCGGGTGGAGGAGATTCTCTTCAAGAGGAACCTGTTCAGACAGTTCAAAGAGGTGGGCTGTTGCTAAGGTTCAAACACAGATTCTGTTATATCCTATGCTTTTCCCTCACAATGTCCAGTTATATAATTATTGATGTTTTTAGACAGAAAACCTTATTATGTTAAATATTCAGGCATTTATATTGTGATGTTTGCTGATTGCATTGCCGATTATTAATTTCCCACAATAATTAATCTGTCTGGCAGGCAGGAGGTGGCAAATCTAGTCAGGACTCCTTGACAAATCCCTCTCCCCCGCCTTAACTAGCGGTACCCCAGCTTTTTAAACTGATCTCCTAAAGTGGCAAGATAAACGTGCCATAACCCCTGGCTGATGGAAAAACACTAGCCAGTGTGTGGACTGATATGGAAACGAAAGAAAGCATAGAAAATGTCGATCATGAAGTCTGCTTTACAGTGAACTCTGCTTGAATATAAAGTCAAACCTTTTACCAAAGCCACTGTCTCAGAAATCATGGAGGTGCATAGTTATCAGACCAGTACCGTATTTTTCGGACTATAAGTCGCTGTTTTTTTCATAGTTTGGCCATGGGTGCGACTTATAATCCGGAGCGACTTATGTGTGAAAAATTACATGTGAAATGATATATCATTTGAAATGATATTATTATATCATTTCACATGTAATTTTCACACTAAACCGCAAGATGGCGCCATAGGCCTGTGTTGATAATTATATCATTTGACGATGAGTCTGACGTAAGCGACGTAGAAGAGGAAGTGGCGCATCGTCTACCTCCCGAGTTCGGGGAGTTGTTTAAAAGTGACACCGAGGATGAAGATTTCATTGGATTTAGTGATTTGGAGTGAAACTGATAGTTTGGTAAATTTGTTAGCATGTTCTTTATGCTAGAGTTATCTGAATAACTCTTAATATGTTACGTCGTTACTGACATTACCAGGCATGTCTGTCATGTAACGTTAGTATTCCATACACTTATTCAGCCTGTTCTTCTCTATTTTATTTTAATTTTAAAATAAGTAAATAAAGATGACATGTATGTTTTTGGTGTTGGATTTTATCAAATAAATTTCCCCCAAAATGCGACTTATACTCCAGTGCGACTTATATATGTTTTTTTCTTCTTAATTATGCATTTTTTGGCTGGTGCGACTTATACTCCGGAGCGACTTATAGTCCGAAAAATACAGTAATAACTCTGCTTGTAACTTTCTCACACACCCCACTCACATACAAGTGCACACCTGAGGCTGGGCTGTATTCATACTTAAATTTAGCATAAACAAACCTCAAATTCCCCGCCAGGTGGCAGAGAGAAGAAGCAGTTTGTGTTAGCAATGTGGCTGAGAGCAGAGAACGGTGAGCTGCTGGGTGTGGACTTTCGTATGACCACAGCCATTTTTATCAGAGGTGCAGCTGTGGAGATGGTATCCACTTTTAAATACAAGGTTTGCACATCTCAAATGACACAGCCTGCATCATTAGAAAAACTCACCTGTACAGTTTTGTTTATGTCTGTCTTTGTGAAGCCAACTGCTATGATATTAGGCTTTATATATGTAAATAATATTGAATTAAAGTTACACTGTGTAAGATTCCCGGTCTTGCGCCTCTAGAGGCCACAGGTGCCACTGCACCGTCGCAAAACGTAAACTCTAGGGCCCCTCCTCCTTCTGAAACTGTGCGAGCGTGCGTCTATTTCCATCATTGTTTCAACTTTAGTTGACCTGCTGCTACCTTTGGAAGTTTGGACTGGATCTTCTATAGAGTTAGCGCTAGCGTTAGCTTATCAACAAATATCGCGCAATGGTCGCAGTAAAAACAACTAATAACTGTATGAAAAAGCACGTTCTAAAGAAAAAATAAAGAGGCTAATTTACCTGCCCAACAACAAAGATGCAAAAACGTGATCCGATTTGCAGCCTTCTCTGTCTCTCATCTGACGCCAGCGAGCAAAAATCTGTCCGATGTTGACTCTTGTCTGCGATCTGGTGCAGTCCCTTTCACATTTTCTTTTTCTTGCCTCGTCCGACATTGTCTTCATCTTCTTGTGTCCTTCGGCCCTGACGAACTGGTGAAAATAACAACGCTAAAAGTAGCTTCCTGGTTATACCTGCGCCTCAAGTCGTTCCCTGTCACGTGACTCTTCCTCAACAGCGGAGCGCTCCCGGCCAAGTTGCGAGGGTGGTTTCTCAGTACAGAAGCCCCGCTCGGAGCAACAGATCACGCCTCAGGCCTTATAATTGCTCAAAAAATCACAAAAACAAGTCAGTATGCCCCACATATTTAGGAGAAAAGTTACACAGTGTAACTTTAAATTACTTTCTGAGGCTGAAGCAGGCTGGAGTTAGCACTCAGTGACCCCTTAAAATATTTTGGCTTACACAATGTGTTATGTGCAATTAGTAACTATATTGATTGGTACATTTTTTCCTACAATACAACTGTACTGATACACATTACTTTGTATCGAATTGTATCATTTTCTAGGAAGTGTGTATCGATATACATGGATTATCGATCGATAATATCAGAAATATCAATATTAGAAATTTGCATATTAAAATAAAACCAGATAGAGCTTTTTGAATGTAATTTTTGTGTTTTTAAAATGTTATATTCAACTTTTCTTCGCTCACTGTTCGGTGGACATAATCAACCCTGTTCACAATGCTAGATTTGAGAGTACATTTTTATGATTTTTGGCAAAAAGTTGCTGTATCGATTATTGATAAGAAGTTGTTGAATCGTATCAAGTCATATTTTTCCAAATTAGCCAATATTGTTCTTGAATCGTATCGAAACAATTCTAATCGATACGTATCGTTGCAAAAACATATTGTTACACCCCTATGTGCAATATATATTTGGATAAACTAGTGACGTTTTTCTTTATACAGGCTGATAGGAGCAATACCAGCCTGTTAAACTCGACCATAAAGACTCTGCATGAAGGTAGAGTATTGAGATATCTGTTAATATTAATATAGATAAAATAGACTTATAGCTGTGTCTATGTCCAGCGTCTATGGTTGGGACGACCGTAACGTCAGACGACAGAATCAGTCTGGAGGTGGAGGATCGGACCAAATTCTCTGTCTGGGTCTCCTTCTGTGAAATCTACAACGAGAACATCCACGATCTTCTGGAGGCTACGCCGAACGGGAGTCAGAGGAGGACAGTGCTGCGGCTGTCCCAGGACATCAAGGGCAACAGCTTTGTCAAAGGTATGGGGAACGAGCGGGGACACTTCATCCAACCAGGCAGAAGAAATATGAAAACAGTATTTGCTATAAGTCAGGAGTGGTGGGAGTTAGAAGTGACCATGACTAACTGTATTTTGAGTGGTGAACTGTGATTTTGAAATAATAGAAACACATTTTCAGAGTTGAATTGAACATTGGTGAACAGGGTGTGCAGAACTTAGACAGGTCCTCGTGAAAACTTGCCTTTACTGTCCTGGGGCCTCATTTATTCTCATTTATAAAGCTTGTGTACGCCCAAAACAAGGGCTGAAACTTGCGTACACCACTTTTTTTGCCAGCGTTAGTATTTATAAAAGTCAGACTAGACGTATTTTCCTTATTAGCTGCTCATGTTTAGGCAAATCTCATTCATAAGTTACTTTGCATTGTCCTTTTTTGGTGGATTGGAGGCGTGGAGAGGGCGTGATGTGAGGAGCCAGGAGGGCCTGAGGGTTAAATATGTTGAAACAGGTCTTAAATATGTCACGCATATTTGACGTAACTACCTGCGCTCACAGCTTATTCTAAAATGTGCACCTAAATGCCTAAATACAGATTACCATCGCCGATACAACAACTCTGATCTTTTCTTACCAAGAACACGGCCATGTTTACCACTCAGCTTTTTGTACACCGCATATTTATGAAATGGGTCTTAATTTTGATCAACAATGGTCTTAAAACAGTCTAAAAAGTCTTGTTGAGTCATGCAGAAACCCTGTGTAGTAATAATTCCACAGTTTTCCAGTTTTGTGAAGAAGTCCATGGTCTGTTTAAGCCGCTTATAAACCAACAACATATTGTTTGTTCAGATCTTCGCTGGGTCCAAGTGAACAGTGCTGAAGAGGCTTACAGAGTGCTGAAGCTGGGGAAGAGGAACCAGAGCTTCTCTTCAACAAAACTCAACGTGGTCTCTAGCAGAAGGTAAACACACACAACAAGGGCCAATAATCAGTCTGGGGTTCCCCTGAGCACTGTGTTAGCTCAGAGTCAGCTTTGTTTAAATTAAAGGTTAAATTTTTGTGTGGTTCTCAAACATCTGGTGGTACTTAGTGTTTGAAGTTTAAGCCCTGATTTAGCTTGATTTAGAGTTTATTAGTCATGATTTATTTTGTCTTTGATTGTGGATTAGACTTGGTTTAGACCTAGTTTATTCCTGGTTTTAAACCTAGGCCTGGTTAGTCCCATGTTTTTTGTGAATTAAACTTTGCTTAGTCTTGTGTTAGTCCTGTATTAGGCTTGGTTTAGTCCCTCTTTGGTTGTTTATTAGACTTGATTTAGTCCTGGTTTAGTACTGGATTAGTCTTTGTTTTATTATTAGATCTGGTTTAGCCCTAGTTTTAACCTTAGACCTGGTTCAGTCATACTTTAGTTCTGGTTTAGACATGGTTTAAGCCTCATTTAGCCAATTAAGTAATTTCTGGCATCTATTTTACTTTTTAGACCCGAGTTAGTCCTGATTCAGGTTTATTTAAGTCCATTAAAGCTGGTTCTTGGAAAATCCTAATATTTTCTGTGGTGTACTTTGTGTTAAATGTTTGAAAAACTCTGATCTATAACAAAGCTGTAATTTATTTTTGTAGATTTATTTAGTAACGCATACATAATAATGATAATATTGTGTTACTGGCAATTTTAAACCCCTTTAATTGCCTTGTGAGATAATATTGCTCAACCTCTTTCCTTTGTCTGTATTTATTCTACAGCCACAGTGTTTTCTCCATTCGCATTTTGAGGATTGAAGACATTGGGACGCCAAGGGTTTCCACCGTCAGCGAGTCAGTACATTTTGTTGTATCTTGTTTATTATGCAAAGAAAATGAGACATTATCAGAATTATAGGTAGATAAAAGAGACTAAATGTGTGTGTTGTGCAGGCTGTGTCTGTGTGACCTGGCCGGATCCGAGCGATGTGCCAAAACTCAGAACAAAGGAGAACGTTTAAAAGAAGCTGGAAATATTAATTCCTCTCTGCTGATCCTGGGGAAATGCATCAACGCTTTACGGCACAACCAGCAGGCAAAGTAAGGACACTGTAGCCGTAGAAAGATAAATCAGCAAATATCAAGACGCATGGCTGTTTGAGCTGTGAGACCGAGCGTTTTCAGCTCTTGAGAAGGGGACAGCCTCAGCATACAGGGCTTATTTAAACAATATAGTGAATTAAACAAAATACCGTATTTTCCGCACTATAAGGCGCATCGGATTATAAGGCGCACCTTCAATTAATGGCCTATTTTAAAACTGTTTTCATATATAGGGCGCACCGCAGTAATAAGGCGCATCCACTAGATGGCGCTGCGCTAAAGGGAATGTCAATAAAACAGATAAGTCAGTCAGTCAAACTTTATTAATAGAATACAAACCAGCGTTCTTACAACTCCCTCGTTGAATACAATGTATTTCCAACTCCATTTGTCACAGTTCAAAGCTACATGAACAGCGTTCGAGCGCTCAGTTTTCTGTCCCCTCAATGTCGCAACTCTTCTACTGAGATGGAGCAAAGGCCGCGCCTCCTTGTTCTTTTGTGGCAGGATCCATAAACACGCCTATGGCACACATGAACAGCTGGGACTGGAATTCCCCTTTATCGTTTTTACCGCTGTCACTTCGGCGACGCCCCCTGAATACGGTAGCCATAATTAACCAACATTGATCCATATATAAGGCGCATCGGATTATAAGGCGCACTGTCGGTTTTTGAGAAAATTAAAGGCTTTTAGGTGCGCCTTATAGTGCGGAAAATACGGTACTGCTCCAGGGATATTTTTGAGGTGCAGACAACAATATAACATGGTTAAAAGCTAAAAAAAAAGGAAAAAAAAAAGATTTTGCAGAACAGGGGGCCAGCTGATTCAACTCCACTTACCAGATCTTTTCTTGTACAAATCAGAGAGTACATCTGACGTATGCTCCATGTTTGTTTCCTTCAGGCTGCTGCAGCACGTTCCGTTCAGGGAGAGCAAACTGACCCACCTCCTGCAGAGCTTCTTCTGTGGCCGGGGGAAAGCCTGTATGATCGTCAACGTCAACCAGTGTGCCTCCATGTACGACGAGACGCTCAACGTGCTCAAGTTCTCTGCTGTTGCACAAAAGGTACACAGATATTGTTTCTACACTGTACCAGATGTACTACTGAACAATTCAAATCTGTTTATGTTTCCTGTTGTCTCATTACAGGTTGTTGTCTTGAACACCAAACCCCAGCACATTGTGCCTGAGAGGTCTCCCAGTGATGTGTCCTTTGTCGTTGACAATCCTGAGGGAAATCCTAAAAGGAGAAGAAGGAGTTCTCTTAATGTTTGGGAGACCAGTCTGGAGGATGTACAGGTGAGGTCTTTTTCTTTTCTAAATAAAGTAGCAGTGGGGTGACAGAACAGTTGATGCTCTTGGCTTAGTACAGAAACTACCGAAAAAGTGAAGGCTCCAGATTCTTACTTTCACCAATGGCTGATACAAAAACCTTCAAAGTACAGACTGGTTTCCAAAACTAATGCTTTTTAACAGCTTTGACAATTAATCTTATTATTATTCATTAACTATGAGCCACTATTCAAGCAACCTAATAATCCTATGTATATAACAACCCAAAGGCACAACACTCACTGACTGAAATAGTTCAAGCAATTATATATTTTAATTAACATTATGTAATATTATGTAATTAGTTTTATTAAGTGTAAGCCAGAAATCTACAGTATTCAGTACTGCTTTTGACTGAAATAAATATACTTTAATCTCGTGCCTGTGAATGATATTGTAAGATGTTCTTGTAAGTTTAATTTGTGATCATCTCTCTAGGAAGATGAAGATGATGAGTATGAGGAAGAGGTCAGCCTGATGGAAGACACCACGCAGTGCAGCAGCAATGAGGAAGATACTAAAAATGATAAAATTATAATTTCTAAAAAGACATACCAGGTTATACTCTTTGCCTTTTTTGTTGTGAATGGAAAAGACTGCGTACAAATCCATCTGGGCCCACTGTTTCGTGCTGTTCTGTGTTTCAGAGCCAGATGGCGCTGTTGGCTCAGCTGCAGATTCAGCAGAAGAAGGAGCTGGCAGAGAGCCTCACCATGGAGGGAAGGATCAGAGAAGAGATCAGCAAGGAGTTCTCTGAGCTGTTCTCTGAAATGCAAAAGGACTATGAGTAAGATGCATAATTATTTTCAATCATAGACTTTTAGATGTTCAGTGTTATGTTTTGTTTTAAAAAAATCTATGTTAACTTTGTTCAGCAATGCTTCCAATTCAGGGAATTGAGATAAAAAATTCCAGCAACTTAAAAGTACTCCATAGGCTCATCCTAAGCCTGAGTGAAGTGAATAGGGTTACAGGCATTCATGAGTAGAGGATTTTGTTTGACACAAGCTGTGAAAGTCAACCAGATTGCATTCAAATAGAGGTAATCAGTCCCTCCAGGATTTTGCGGGCAATTTTTGTGATTGTTGCGGTCTAAAATGGCTGATTTTGCGGGGGATTTTCTTAAAGGTTGCGCTAAAAGTTGCAATTTTTTTTGTCTATAATTCACAGGTAAAAAGTGCCGACACTGTTACTTGAGCTTTTTTTAAAAAAATATTAGCTACTAACTATAAAAACTAGCAAAATCTGTTTTTTAAACATATGTGAGGTGGTAATAATCTAATTAAAAATACCTGTATTTGAACTGGCCAAGCTGTACCTACTTAAAAGATATTGCTGTGTTATTAGGCTTTTTTTGGGGAAGGGGTGGGGGAAGGGGTGCGCCGCTGAGTGAACTGCTCTGCTCGGAACAGGGGACGGCCCGCAGACAGCGGTAAGTGCAGCAAAAGGCAGTTTTAAAGGAAAATCTCTGCTATAATTGACAAAAGTTGCGGAAAATTTGCGGAGTTTGGACAAAGTTGCAGGGTCGCGCTGAATTCGCGGGGTTTGCTTGATTTTGCGTTAATAGTTGCGATCGCAACATCGCGAAATCCTGGAGGGACTGGGTAATGCATGTGCACCATAGTTTGAATTAAGGCTTTAAGTATTCAGTTTATTTGACAACATGACAAGTAACTTTCCAATACCGATTAAGGCTGCAATAATGGTAAACTTGTTAAATATTATGCACAATGAACTGCTCCCTGTAATTCAAAGTATTCTGATAGATCTTGCTTTTGCGGATTTCTTAATTACATTTTTTGTTATCTTTCTTATGATATTGGTGGAAAATTTACCATTTATGGTCCATGCAAGACAAACCTACTAGGATTTTAGTTAAAAAAAAAAGCAACCTAGCCTCTGGTATTGCATATTTGAGACATATTATGGACATGCTAAACAAAGTTAATTTCACAACATGTTAAAAGAAATAAACAATGCAAACGTCTTATGCTAAATCAAATGCAAGGCTTAGATATCCACTCTAGAAAAAGAGCATAAAAGGAGCATATTTTTTTACTAATAGGGTGTGCCAATTGTACATTCAGGTTTGCTGCTTTACATGGGATTACAGAGGATTACATGGGATTACAAAGGATTACTAGGTGTGTTTCTTGTCATTACTCATGTAAGTCTTGTGACATTTTAGTGACCGCTTGGCAAGGGAGAGGGAAATCTTGGAGGAGCGAGCAGAAAGACGGCTCGAGATCTTCAAGAACCTCATTGATAAAATGTCGAGAGACTGGCCCCAATCAGGATCGACAAGCCATGGTAACGGATTAGACTTCATTCATTCATTTAGCCTTCACTTGTAGGGTGATCACACTCTAGTCTGTGGTCCTGTAAGTTAAGCTAATTAGCATTAGCCACACACAAAAATGGGCAAATAATTAATCATATGTTTTTGGAAGGATGGCAAGCTGCTGATGACACAAATGTAATGTCAGTGCCTGGTTAGAGAAAATTAGTGACTGTTTAAATATGTAGCTGTTTTATTTAATGGAGCAAGTAGTGTTACATAAGATACATACTAAAAGTCCTTGACAATAGTTACAAAACGCTATAGGTTGTCACTGTATATTGAAGTTTAACCTGTGCTAATTCACATACCTTTACACTGACCTGAGCTATAAGTTTAACTTTGCTACCCAGTTTCCGCAGGTTATTTTTTGCATTTATTGCGTCACTCCCTAAAAAATTGCTTACAAATTCATGTCATTCAAACTATATTTCTATTAAGCTGAACATATTTTTAAAGGGGCATTGTTATGCGTTTATTCATCTTTTTAAACCTGTTGTGGTCACCTCTAGAACAGCAGCACATTGTACAACCTTTAAAAACATTATGTGACTAAAATAAAGCATTTCTAATCCAAACTTGATGAACATAATCAGTGAAAAAAGCTTCTCACTTCTCAGCATACAGGCATTTTTCATTTTGTTGTAAAATAGAAGAAAAATTTGTAAGTAACAGAGCTGTGCACAGTCTTTTGGATAAATGAATGAGAGCAGACTGGATGTAGAGGGCTTGTTGTTGATTGGTCAGTGCTTCCTGGAGTGGGCGGGGCTTTGTGGAACTGAATGTTCTGAGGCCTCAGAAACTCGGCACCAGAGAATACAGGATTACTCAAACAGGCGTACATGAAACAAAACCCAATTTCTGGTATGTTTATGTTTTTGATGAGGGAACAACATTATACCATGATAGGAAGCTAAAAAACAAAAGTTGATTTTGTATGATATAGCCTCTTTAAACCTGCTCGTGACCCACTTTTTTTCCTGGCCTACTATCAGGGAACCACTTCTCTAAAACGCTCAACCCTAAGCAGCTCAAAGACAAAAATACAAACTGTTATGTGTGAATTTTTGAGTATCTTAGCTTTGTGTCTAACCTCTAGGGATGGGACGATTTCTTAAAGAAATCCAAACTGTTTGGTTCTGGCCTCACGGTTCGACTCATGAGTAAACCATACGATCCTCACGTCACTCATCAAGGGCCGTGTTTTCATTTGGCACAGAAGAGAAAAGGTTAAGCTCTCGTCTTTGCACAGATGGAATAAAAATAGTTCAATGTA
Source organism: Bostrychus sinensis (assembly GCA_020698575.1). Classification (NCBI taxonomy): domain Eukaryota; kingdom Metazoa; phylum Chordata; class Actinopteri; order Gobiiformes; family Eleotridae; genus Bostrychus; species Bostrychus sinensis. The sequence goes on along the minus strand of CM036254.1, from coordinate 5,755,505 downwards.
AAGACATGAAACTAACTTAACCTCCTGACAAAGGAGACTTTAAACTTATGCTAGTCTTTGTTTTATATTTAAAGGCACAAGAATCACAAAGTTATTAACCATTAAATGTCCCAAAACTGATATGAAGATAATACACGTAAATGAACATCCACAGGAACACAGGGCTTTTTTCAGATTGTACTTTAATCTTTTACACAAAAAACAACCAAAGGAGAGAGAGATATTTACTTTCTATAACCTAACTTAGTATTAATGGCCAGACACACGAGAATGGAGCAGGGGGACAGGAGCAAAGATGGGAGGTGCTGCTGGGACAGAGCAGACGGAGCACCGCCATCAGAAAAACAAGAGGTTCAGAGGACGTTCGACTTTAGGCAAATAAATAATCTAAAAGTATAAAGAGCAGACTGTGAAGACTCTCGCTCATCCAGGGTAAGTGCATCCCAACAAAAGGTTTAAAAAGCAGTCATCAAACCAAGTCCAGATGACAGCTTTTTAAACCTTTTGTTGCGATACAAAGAACAGTGTGCAATACAGCAGGCAAGTCTCAGGGGATATTTTCTCACGTGATGCACATGCAGGTGTAGCTTCATTACAGGTGAGACACAGGTGATCTTTACCTGAGCACAGTGAGCTCTGAATGTTTCCTCTTTATTCATAAAAATGTGTTTTTATTTGGCCTTTTTAATTTCTGTCACCCTTTACATAAACAGTATTTCCTATAATGGAATAAAAATGGTAATTCTTTTAATTATTTAGGCCTACAAAATGTGAAAAAAACATTACAACATCAACTAATGCATAAATTAAATCGAAAACTGTGAGGGCAAAACCATGAATCGAACTGTGAATTTTGTGAATGGTCATATCCCTACTAATCTCACATGTCTTATTTCTCCTGCAGGACTCCCTCTCTGCTGAACTGGCAGAAATGGAGGCTTGTCGTAATTGCCTGAGTTTAGACCTAATGGCAGCAAAAGGAGAGAGAAGTAACGCCTTTGAGAGGATGGAGGAGCAGGTTCCTCCCTACTTGGGTAAGAACACAGCGGTGGCTTCAAACGAGGGCTGTGACACGTATCAAAATATTATGTTGCATTGTGATAAAACCAAGTGCGATCTTGATAAGCTTTGCCAGTGTTTTATTGTGTATGCCAGGTCAAGAATGTTCGGCATTGAGCAGAAAGGTACATACAGTAAATAGCACATGTTTTGGAAGTAAGAAACGGCAGTAGCAGTGCTAACATTGGCAGTGCTGTAACAACAGTCTATTATTTTGTCTTTACCTCACATGACACATTCAAAATGGTCCAAAAACAAACAAAGGAGTTGCATAGCAAGAGATATAAAACTTATAGTAATGTATTAAATCTATTGGGCTAATATGGGTATGGAAAAACTTGAAAGTGAGCTTGTGTATTTCACATTTAACATTCATTCAACTTATAAAGTAATAGATGACACAACAGCCAGAAAAACAGCTTTAATGTAAAGCATTTTAAGAGCTGCCAGTTGCTGAAGTTTTAAATTTTGGATACCTGTATTTTCTGGACTATAAGTCGCTCCTGGAGTATAAGTCGCACAAGCCCAAAAATGCATAATGAAGAAGAAAAAAACTTATATAAGTCACATTTTTTGGGGGAAATTTATTTTACAAAATCCGACACCAAGAACAGACATTTCATGCTGAAAGGCAAGTTATAGTAATAATAGAATAGAGAACAACAGCTGAATAGGTGTGCGCTATGCTAACAGTAACACATTGATGGTTATTCAGCTACATGAAGCATAAACAACGAACTGAATAGGTGTCTCGTATGTTAACGTAATATATTAACAGTTATTCACATAACTATAGCATAAAGAACATAATATAACAAGTTCACCAAACTCACCATCTCACTCCTAATCGCTAAATCCTTTAAATTCTTCATCCTCGGTGTCGCTTCTGAACAACTCCGCCAACTCCGGAGGTAGACGAAGCGCCGCTTCCTCCTCTGCGTGGCTGTCGTCAGACTCAGCATCAGTTCCATTTCCAATTATTCCGCTCTTTCTCAGTTGTCTTTATAGCCTAAGTTGTTAGTGGTAATGTTTACATTTTAAATTGTCAGTGGTACAGGTGCAGCAGATGCTGGTACACAAGCCTAGAGCGCCCTCTAACCAACACCTGAAATATTTTAATATATAAGTCACACCTGAGTATACGTCACACCCCTAGCCAGACTATGAAAAAAAGTTCTGCTTATAGTCCAGAAAATACAGTATGTTGTCCTTGCCATTCAAAATAGAGATGAGAGAAGTTGTAAAATGTGTCTTCTTGGTTATCTTTGATAGGAGATACAGTATCTTCTGCTTCAGTAGGATGTGCTGGAGACAAACAGCTGTTATAAGTCAAGTGATGGAAGACATTCTCTATGGCACAGGAACAAGACCCTCTGTTTTTTTGCAAAGAAAGTTGATGGGCCAGGTTACTGTGGTTGCACTACATTTTAAATGTAGTACAACTATGTTTCTCAAATTTTGAGAAATGTAGACATGTCTGTGCGTTGAGTTAACTACCATTTATTGTTTGTTACATTTTATATTAATGTGTAGAAATATCAACTCAGCTCTACTTTAAATTGCCACTTTAAATGCCTTTAGTATTCAGTATGTGGACCTTGTAATATTGATATATCATTTTTAATTGTGTTTGTCCACTTCTAGGTGAAACTAGTACATGGTACGAAGAAAAGGCTGGTATAATGTGTCAGCTCAAGGAAAAGTCTTTCCAAGTGGCCTCCCTCGAGAAACAAGTGGCAGAACTACAGAGAAGGCTAGAGCTGAACGCACAACGTCAAAGCTCGCCCGAAGAGCACCGCAAAACGGAACAGCTACAGGTAAATAAAAACACACACTTATATGGTATGATGGGGGATCCTTTTTGTTCTTGCCTTCACTTTCTCAAATGCACTATTTGTTCATGACGAGGATGGATAGGATTAGGTATGAGTCCATCAACTCATGTGAGATGTTTTGGAGATAAAGTTGGAAAGGCTGGATTGAGATGATCTGGGCATGTACAGAGGAGGAATAGAGATGGGTAGAGGGATGCCAGGCTCATTAAAACCAGTCGCTCCTTTCCCGGACTGTGTAAGCCCTTGCAGATGATCCTGGGTTAACAGACCAGGGTTAGAATTGTGTGGCTCTGGATTCAGGACTATATACAGTATGTACTATACAATGTACCGTATTTTCCACACTATAAGGCGCATCGGATTATAAGGCGCACCTTCAATGAATGGCCTATTTTAAAACTGTTTTCATATATAGGGCGCACCGCATTATAAGGTGCATCCACTAGATGGCGCTGCGCTAAAGGGAATGTCAATAAAACAGTCAAGTCGGCCAGTCAAACTTTATTAATAGAATACAAACCAGCGTTCTTACAACTCCCTCGTTGAAAACTAGGGATGCACCGATACCACTTTTGTTTCAAACCGATACGAGTACTTCCATTTGAGTACGTACCGATACGAGTACTTATATAGGGGTAACTTTATAGTTTATACAGTCACACTACTGTATGTCATTCATCCCATACCGTGTCGTCTTTTTGCCGTCTATCCCCGCTCTGCGATGCTAAGTTATTTTTACAACAGAGTGGTTTGAACACAGCTAACCATGGCTAAAATTAGCTGAATATGGACATGTTATACCTCATTTTAAAGCTTAGATTCTCCTCTATTCAGTCGCTAAAATAATTTTAAAGACAGATTGAGCATCTGTGCATCACCTGCGGAGATTCGCCATTACATACAGGAGCTAACACAATTAGCAACGGTACTTCTTATGTTTTATCAGACAACAACTGCTTCAGACTCCGCGCTGTATATCATTTTCGGGACAACTAGGACAACAAAAGGACAACTGCTTAAGTTTTAGGACTCACGTATGATTTGGGATAAGTCTGGTTGAGCAGAATGTAGAGCCAGCTTTGCTTTTAAAACCTGTCACTTCGGCGACGCCCCCTGAATACGGCAGCCATAATTAATCAACATTGATCCATATATAAGGTGCATCGGATTATAAGGCGCAGCGTCGGTTTTTGAGAAAATTAAAGGCTTTTAGGTGCGCCTTATAGTGCGGAAAATACTGGTATATGTCAGATAGGGACAAAATACCACCACCAGCACAATGCATCAATATAGGCACAGCTTATTTGGTCTAATAGATTTCCAATAGATAAATCATTTACCCTTGAATTAGAAGATCTAGTGTGTCTAGGTCTGAGCACTATATCATTACTTGTGTCATTACTCTAGGGCTGGGTACCAATTAAATGATACCTTTGTTGTATCGAAAGAAAAGGTACAATACTACTGCTTTTGAAAAAAAATTTTTTAGTCAATGCCATGTTTCAATACCTACTTTAATGTCCCTTTGCATTCATGAATCACATAAATAACACAGAATAAATCACAGAAACTACTGGTTTTAACTTACAGCTGAGAATTTTGCTCCAGAAACTGGTCTTTTATTCAATATTATTGTGCTTTATGATTGTAGAAGATGAATTAGCTCACCATAGGTATCAGTATCACTCAGGATCATTGAAAAAATCTGAACAGCCCAGCCCTACTTGTGAGTGTGGGCCCATACCTTTACAGAGGTTTCCGCTCTTCAAGTGCTTCTCATCAGCTGTACTATAAATATAAACATGTAAGCCCCCCAGGCTACAAGCGACTGGATTATCATCAGGATTATGTTGTGCTTGGACATGCACAACGTCAAACTGCATGACAAGATTAGCTTAAGTTTAGTTAAAAGTGCAAAACTTACGTTGGGTTAAGAGATTAAACAGAGATGATAAATGTGCATATAAGGTAAAGTAACAAATGGAAAGGTAGAGAGCTGTGCAAAAAGCTTAGAAAGTTGTATTTGGAGTTTGTATGTGAATAATGAGCTGTTGTGCTGCTTTTCCAGCAGGCACTGGCAGCTCTTGAAAAAGAGAAACGGGCCAGAGACGAAGCCCTCGCGGCTCTGGAGTATCAGACAATGGGGAAAGAGGAGGCATTGGAGGAGGAAAGAAAAGCCAGGGAAGAAGCTTCTCACTACACTCCGAGAGCTCAGGCAAAAGCACAATGACATGGTAAGGGTGTTTGAAGAAGAGAAGAAAAGTAAAGAGGCAATCGTGGCTTCTCTTGAGGCCGAGAGAAGAGCCAAAGAGGAGGCCATCGGCGCCCTCAAAGAGGAGAAGAAACTCAGACAGGAGGCACAGGCTCTTGGGCAAAGAAAGGACTGACAAGATGGAGGAGCAGTTGGCTTTCCTGGCTGGGAAAAATGAGGTCAAGCAACAAGAGTGTGAGGACCTCCGCCGGGAAGTGAAGGATCTGACCGCCAAACTGGAAGCTACAGAGAACAAGGTAACAGTGGCCCTGTTCATAGTAGAAGGTAAATGTTGTATCAGAACTCCTCACTGGAAATGTACAAGCAACATAAAAGCCGTAGTTTTGTGAACTCAAGAACTTCATCTGTTTCTCTATTGAGGCCTGTTTTAAGCAGTAAGATGCCTTATTGTCCTAAATAGTAATGTTGTCTCAAAACATTTGTCTTTATCTGTTCAACAATAAAACAGTAAAGAGCAGTAAAGAAAATGTATTTATCCAACAGTGGTATAAAGAGACTTGCCATTATACTTTATTTAGTGCATATTATCACCATTCTTATTGTTACTGCTCCTACTCATTTTTATCCTTCCCAACAACAGCATAGCTATGTGTCCTACTATTATTATATTTTTAAAAAAGTAAAACTGGACCAGTTTATCTCGGCAAAAGAGAGCCCTAGCATTAACAGGTCTTAAAAGCATTAAAAAGGTATTAAATATTATCGTCAAAATCAAAGGCTTAAAAGTAATAAATATTATGAGTAGGTATTACATTTTGTTTCTTAAAATTTATTTAAAAATGTTAATATTTCAAAAAAGTAGAGTGACAGCAATAACAAAATATATTTATTGAAGCAAATGTTTTAAAATACATGATTCATTTTTTATCATTTGTTAATGTAGCACTGGAGTTCTTTGATCTGTATTAGACTTTTGAAATAAAACTCTTGAGTTTCAGACTATAGTACGGATAATTCCTTAGCGTAAAATTTATACAGATTATTGTTCTGTTGTTGACAATGCTGGCATTAAATTTCACTCTTAACAGCATTAAAAAGTCCTTAAAAACGTCTTAAATTTCACAAGACAAAACATGGAGCTACCCTGATTAAAGTCATTGATAATGATAACTATGATATATACAGATGCTTAAAGGGGAACAATTTTACATTTTGTTTACCTTAAATAAATCATTTTGGAGTCCATTGCTAGATGAGTTGTTGCAGGGTGAATAAGGCTTCTTTCGTCTCCCGCTGGTGTATCTTGGCAAAAAAAAAAAACAGCCTTGCAAGAATGGGAGCACTGACCCGGTGTCCCTGAAGTCTCTAGACTTGTGAGAAAGCTGCCAGTCCCGGGTTAGCCATAACAACAAGCTAGGAATGGCTTTATTTTTTAGATTCTTTCGTAGACATCATGGCCAAGAGACTTAAAAGACTTTAATATATGAGGAGGAGAAAAGTCAAGCTGAATGAGGGGTCACACAGGAATCAACAGGACTCAAGAGTCTTTACCTTTACTCCAAAATGAGAGAAAAACACGTGAATATACGAGCTAAGCTACATTCTTTACCTATAAGCAGTTTTCCTCAAATGATAAATGGCATAGTTAGTAAGTTAATGTAATATTTGTGCTTTTCCTGTGGTATTGATCTTGCCATTGCAGTTGTTTTATAATAGGATTCCGCAAAGGGTTTCCACTTTTTTATTTTAGTTTACAAACGTGTCTTTACCTTTCGTATTCTTTAACATTACAGGTGTCCATTGAAACAGAGCGAGGTGAGCAAGTCTTAGCCCAACTCCAAACAGCACAGACCAAACTGGACAAGCTCTCCTCTGAAGTGAAAGACAAAACGCGTCAGATCCAGTCACTGACCCAGGAAGTCGAGAGCTTAAAACAAGAGCTGCAGACTTCTGTAGCTGCCTCTGGCTTATCCAGCAACCTGCTGAAAGACGAAATATCCGAGCTACGCAGCAACCTATCTATGGAAAAGGAGCAAAACAAAAGAAAATCTAATCAAATTACACAAATGGAAAAGGAACTGGCTACGGCTAAAGAGCAGTTAGCACTGGAGAAGCTAATGTCTGAGGAAAAGTTAAAAGAGCTAAACTGAGAAACTTGGACAACAGTCTGCTTTCAAAGAGGAAGTTGAACGTCTAAGAAAAAAGCTTGCAGAGAAGGATGAATCCATGCTGCGCCCTCTAGAGGACCTCAAAGCAAAACTGGATCTACAAGAAAATGAGAAAAAGGAGCTAAGTGCAAAGCTACAAGAAGAAAAACAGACTTCAGAAAAGGTTAAAGAAAAGATGCAGGAACAGGATGCAAATGCAAAAAAGCAATTAGAAAAGTTGCAACACCAACTGAGCGAACAACAATCAGCAGTCTGATCAGCTTCTGTGCTGATGTAAAACTCCGATTGTATGAGCAGGAAGAAATAGCAGACAAGCTAAGGGCAGAACTTGAGCTTGCTAACAGTAAATTATCTGCTATTCAAGATTCCAACAAGCAAACCAACGACCAAGCCGACAGAATTAAAGAGATGCAGAAACTTCTGGAGGAAAAAGACAAACTGCATAAAGAGCAACTTGCAGAGTCGGCGAAAAAATGTGAGGACACGCAAAAGAAGCTGGCGGAGAAGGAGGCGGAGGTGGCGTCACTGCAGAAGAATCTGAGGCAGGCGCAGGAGCAGCGGGAGCAGGAAGAGAGCCAAGCTGTGCAGGAGACGCGGCGCCGGGAGGTGGAGCGACGCCGGGAGCTGCTGGCCAAGGCACACGAAGCCATCGCTCAGAAGGACGCAGAGCTGGAGAAGAAGGCAGAAGAGATCAACAGGTGAGGCTGCACACAGATCTACTGTTATTGGAGCATGAGCAGTACTTATCACAGTGGAAAATTTGACCTGTGCTTAACATGTTTTGGTCATCATAGTTTTAAATTATTGTGTCTCTAGTTAGTTTCACACTTATTTACTTTACTCCACCAAGGATGAAAGCAAGGATCAAATCAGTAACGAACAGATAATTTAAAGCAGCACAATATAACGTTTGCCTCTCTCCCGGGTTTTTTTTATTGTGAAAAAATCATCCGTATCATTGTTGTCACCAAAACTAATATTTGATATAAACATATACACGTGGGTAATTTTTATGAGATATAAAAAATATATATATACTGCTTATAATACCTTTTAAAGAGGGTGATGGCAAGAACAATGCCAGGAATTAACCAGGGTTAATCCAAGTTATTTTTAATTTATTGACATCACAGTTTTATTTAAAGCTCAAAGGAACTTGCTAACTTATTGTCACAAATGTCGTAACACTGTCGTAATACAAGTAATCAGGTATTGTAAATTCTAATACTTTGAAAGCATCTCTCGTGTATAATCTGCTGTATTTAACGTGCCCTGCAAATTTGGAAATTAGTAGGGCTGACCGCCTTTGATTGCTTCGTCGATTAATCGGTCGCTGAGGTCTTAGTCGACTAAAATTTCATCGGTCGATTATTTGCGGTCTAATTTACTACTTTATAACTTTTATTTTTCATTTTATTTAATATAACATAGATGATATTTAGATAACAATGTATTTTACATCCATCTTTTGTAAATATTGTATCACCTAATTAATGTAATGTCACTTTTTTGTGTCAGACTCTGGTAAGTCCCCCACGTCCTTTGGTCGATTAATCGCTGGGCATAACTTCGGTCGACGAACAATTTCTTTGGTCGACTACAGCCCTAGAAATTAAGCATGTGGAAAATTTAAGATGTTTTGTGATGATGTATTGTTAAATTAAATAAGCTGCAGCAGTTTAAATTTGCAGCCCATTTTTTGTACTGTGGTATTTGTTACTCTGCTCTCTATTGTCATATCTTGTTAAAAGGATTACGATGTCAAAAGAAAGTTGTATACTAAAGCCAACCTTTGACTTTTATTCTGTCCCACACTTTGATCTTTCCTCTCACAGCTCGGTGCAGGGCTTGATTGTTATCTTGTATTCCCCCCAGACTGAAGGAGAGCGCCCGCCAGGACACGGACAAAGTCAAGAGCCTCACGGTCGACCTTCAGAGGAAAGAGGACGACAGCAACGACCTCAAAGAGAAACTGGCTGATTACAAGAAACAGATCCAGCAAGTTCAGAAAGAGGTACGGTTCTACTATAGTTATTGCATATCACAAGTTATTCACATATTGTACAGCCCCACTTAAGGTGTTTAAGTACAAGCTAATGTTTAAGAAATGCTTTTTTTTTTTGGCTACAGATCTCCTCTATGAGAGAAGAGGAGAAAAGTCTGAAGCAGAGGTTGTCTGATCTGGAGAAATGTAAGAAGCAGCTTCAGGGAGACCTGGCCATCAGAGATCGAACCATTCAGCAGCTAAAGACGGTTTGTATTCTGACTCTGTGCTTCTTGTGAGTACTGTGCTGTGTACTGTTTGGCACATTAATAGTAACTAGTGCAATATCCATTAGAGCCCGACCGATAATATCGGCCGATATAGCCTATTAGCAAAGTATTGGATATCAGCTGAAATCTGGCCAATATCCGCCGATATATTGAGTACTATTTTGTATTTTGTACTTTATGCTGGAACACTGGAATAAAACCTGTTTACATGCAAATGATGGCCATCTACTATTTGTCAATCAGTGTTTCCAAGAAGTTGGGCTTTTACTCTGCAGTTCATAGGAAACAGCCCAAATCACCTTCCATTGTCCTGAAAAGCTCAAAAATGCAATAAAAATATTTTGCTAATTTCTCTGCAATAAAACCTCAGAACAAAAACTCAAAATGCATTTTGTAGTTCTCCACATGCTCTGCAGGTAGAGCAAGTTTAAATGAAATTTAAGTTAAATTTAGTTAAAGCTAAATAAAATAAATGAATATAATACATAATAATACCCACTACCACCTACATAACAGTCAGCATAAGCATAAAGAACAATAAGCAGCTTTCTACAACATTTTAAAAAGATGTTTATTATATAAAGTGGCCTGGGGTGTACACGCCATATTCATGTAAACAAGAGCAGAAAGAAAAATGCTTCAAAATACTTTTTCCTAATGTATAACTGTATCGGCCGATGTATCGGATATCGGTATTTTTTTGTTGCCTAATATCGGCATCAGCCTCAAAAAATCCATATCGGTCGGGCTCTTATATCCATACTGCATGGTGCTATTTGTCACTTTTTGCATGCCACAATAAGTAGCCAATCAGAAAGCCCCAAATCATGCAACGCAATACTTTTCGTCATTGTCAAGCTTTAAAACTGATTCCAACATTAAAAATTTAAAATAGTTTTGAAGCAAAATTGCTGACATTATTAGTTTTATTTGTGAATATAAACATGTTTATAAATAATTATTTACCATTTTGGTAGCCTACACCAGCGTGTAGACGGTGGAACAAATTTGCCTCCAGCAGGACCAAATTACCAAAACATCGGATGTTTGACTTTGAACATTATTGGTGATTTAGGAAGTATATTTTACAAAACTTCACATAAATTTGGTACAATTTAAGCTGCCGCGATTGTATGTTTGAGGCATTAAAATTTTTTAAAAATGTCATTAAAAAGCCTGGAGACTTGCTTTTACCCTGTATAAATGACAGAATATTGTTAGCACATCATACACTGCATAGCAATGATCTATCAAAAATCCAAAGTGGTGCAAAAACCTGCAAATCCTATAAATATCACGATATAATTACTAGCACAGCAAAATAATACACCAAAAATACAGTAGTCAGTGCAGTCACATGTTAGAACAGTAACAGTAATGTAAAGGGCGTGCTACAAAAAAAAGACATGTGCAGGCTTATGTGATAGCTGCAACAATGCAAAGTCCAGTTCAAAGTTATTGTGTGGTGGAATGTGGGGTGTGATGATGGATGAGGGCAGAGAGGGGGCAGTCTGTCGGTTTAGCATCCGTCCTGTCTGAGGATAAAGGCTGTGAGTCAGTCTGGTGCACATGGAACCTGTGCCTTCTACCTGAGGGCAGCAGGTGGAACAGGTGAGGTGCAGGATGGTACTGGTCACACAGGATGTTCTGCACTCATCTCAGGCAGCGGGAGGTGTAGATGATCTCCAGAAGACCTGTCCTGATCGTTCCCCCTGCATACACTGATGTCTATACATTATCTTATCAAGGCATTTCAGCATTACATTTTGCAACATTAATACCCGTTTTTGTGGATGTCTTGCAGGAATCATCTGACAACAAATCTGAGCAGACACAACAGCTTTACCAAAATGCACGTAAAGGTAAGTCAGAAATTCTTCAATAGTGTCAATTTATATTTGGACACTAAAAATTGAATACATAAAAACATTAAATAAAAAAATAGATAACCTATCAATACACTCTTTTAGTGTTTGTAAACAGAATGGTTTCCCCTACCACTAATAAAACATGTACAGTAGTTAATCTCAGTGGGACTTTTCTGTTTAAATATTGGTCAAATAAAAGAATGTGGTGGATCACACTAGTTTGTCAGTGTTCGCTTAGATTTAATTCATCACCACAAATATTACTGTAATAAGGAACTTTAGTAAATTGACTTAGATCTGAGTGCCATTAGTAAATAAACAACCATTCATACCTATACCATACATATGTCTTTTAAAAACGTCTAAATAAGTTCTTAATTTGCTCCATCATAAAAATGAATTGGGAAGAACTCTACTCTTGTGCAGTTTATATGAAAACATCACTTGTCTGTATGTTTCTGTGTGGAAAATCTCTTGTTTTTATTATTTTTACATTTTATCTGATTTGTTTTATTTGTAGACCTGGAAGCCAAGGACCATGTGATTGAGAACATGCGACTGGCTCTGTCAGAGCAGGAGGAGACCCAGGAGCAAATGGAGCATGTTTTGGAGCAGAAGGATAACCAGGATCCAGGAGCTCACAAACGGTAAAATACAAAATATTTCTGAGAACCAATTAGGTTCAACTTTGATAAGTCCAATTTAGCATAAAGTTATAAAAGGGTAAACTGTGAGAACCAACATTGGTATTTACTTTGCAGTGTAGTTTGTCACAACAAATTGAGTTTTTGTTGTTATAGCTGGTTATGCTTATGTATAAGCTTATGTAGCCAGAGTGGAAGTAAACTCTTTCTCTGTATTACCAAAAGCCATTGGTTCAGTGCTGTCAGGTGGTGTAGACCTACAGCCAATGGGAACATCTCCAACTCAGGACCTTTCTTTACAACATTGTTATTGGCAAAAATGTGATTTTACCTAGTGAACATGGTTATCTTTTACAAGTCCTTGATAGTAAAGCTCAGTTGTGTGTTTTCCAAAAGGGTGTAGCAGGGAGGTTGTGTTAATGTGAAAGGTACTCGATAGGGACTGCACCAATACCACTTTTTTTCAAACCGATACGAGTACGAGTACTTCCATTTGAGTACTCGCCAATACCGAGTACCGATACGAGTACTTATATAGGGGTAACTTTATAGTTTATACAGTCACACTGCTGTATCTCATTCATCCCATACCGTGTCGTCTTTTGCCGTCTATCCCCACTTATTTTTACAACAGAGTGGTTTGAACACAACTAACCATGGCTAAAATTTGCTGAATATGGACATGTTATACCTCATTTTAAAGCTTAGATTCTCCTCTGTTCTATTCTCTAGTCGCTAAAGACAGATTGAGCATCTGCGCATAACCAGCAGAGATTCGCCATTACATACAGGAGCTAACACAATTAGCAACGGTACTTCTTATGTTTTATCAGACAACAACTGCTTCAGACTCCACACTTATATCATTTTCGGGACAACTAGGACAACAAAAGGACAACTGCTTAAGTTTTAGGACTCACGTATGATTAGGGATAAGTCTGGTTGAGCAGAATGTAGAGCCAGCTTTGCTTTTATCTCCATACAGTTCACTTTGAAATCCTTCTGCACGTCTCTCACTGCTCAGCTGAGAGGGGAAGGTCACGTGACAGCGCTGTAAAGTTGTATCGGTTGTTGGTATCGGGCCACATTTATGAATACGAGTACGAGTACATGGACATGGTATCGGTACCGATACCGGTATCGGTATAGGTGCATCCCTAGTACTTGAGACCCTAGTAGGAATAAGCAGCAGATTTTTTATGACTTTCTGTTTTGGTTTAACAAGTTATTTTGCTTTTGCAGAGGTGGAAAAATTCAAAAACATGTTACTGAGAAGAGACTGTTCAAACAACACTCAGGCAGACAGCTCTTCACATGAGCTCAGAGCAGCCAAAGAGGAAGCTGCTCAAGCAACGGAGAACCTAAAGGTTGTAAATCTCTGCAGTGTTTTATTTATTATAATGAAAGGCCTTAACAATTTATTTTATTATTATTTTTTTTAAGTTGTGCATGGAAAAACACAGAGGTGAACGTAAGACCTGGATGGAGGAAAAACTCTCTCTGATTGGCCAAGCAAAAGAGGCCGAGGACAAGAGGAACCAGGAAATGAGGAAGTTTGCGGACGACAGGGAGAAGTACCACCGGCAGCAGAGCCAAGCTGGTAAGACTCCACACACACAAACGCATCAACGTCAAGGTTAAAGAAGAGGGATGATCCCAGCCTGACATCTTTCTAAATAAAAGTGATTTTAGGCCACCTTCAAAAAGTTTGACCCGCATCAGTCAGGAGGCCTAAATAGAGTTTTGGACAGTTTGAGTAGTGGGCCTAAAAACTGACAATACAGTCCATGAGATAAGTTCAGAGAGGGCCTAAAATAAAGCAATACTAAATTTGTTTAAAAGCCCCTTGTTATATATATTTTTTTCATTTTTAGATCCCATTTGATTAGTATTTCATGTTTTATAACTTGAAATATATATGATTTATTTTGTGAAGCTGTTGATTTTGCAGAGAACACTTGGAATAGGTGTCTGTTGCTACTGGGTGGCAACAGTGGGGAATGACTAGAGCATAACAAGGCTATTTAGTACAACTATTAGCAACATACACGGCTATTGCAAGACACAGATCGATAAATGAGCTGACTGCTACATAGTGAGCGCTGAAATGATCAGAATGTGTCCGATGACGGCGTATGGGCTCCTGCAAGTTTCTAAAGCCAATACTCGTTCTGATAATATGTTAAATAATATGCTAACCAGCCAATTTATGGTCTGTCCAGTACCCACTTTTGTCAGCAGGGGGCGACAAACACCTAATCCAAGCGTTCTCTACAAAGTTAAAGAAACTACTCTCCAAAGGAAGACGTTTTCCATACATATACATTATTTTAAGTTATAAAATGTGAAATACTAATGCATAAGTGTCCAAAACTATTTCAAAAAGCCTGAAAAAAGCATAACAATGTTTTAAATGGGCCATATTAAGTTCATTATCGGACTATTGTTGCATGTATTGTAGACAACTTACAGAAATTAAAAGCCAACTACCTGATTTTTTTTGACAATGTGAACTCTAGGCTAGATTGACATGAGTTTTCAAACATGTGTTTTTGTGTGTGTGTGCTTGTCTACGTCAGGAGTTGCTGTCCTCTCAGCTGGCCGACAAGGAGCAGACCATGGAGAGGTGGAGGAAGGACAGAGACACACTGGTTGCAGCTCTGGAAGTCCAGCTCCAGAAGTTACTGACCAGCCAGGCAGAGAAAGACAAACTTATCCAAGAGCTGCAGAAGAATGTCCCGCAGCTGCCACAAGAGGTCAGTCTGACATAAAGAAACACACCACTTTAAGTCGATAAAGTTGTACAATAGATTAAAGAGGCGAGGTGTGAATGTTGTGGTCTGAATTTAAGCCTGTTAAAAGTGGAATAATGGACTTTTCTAATCCAGCTACTTATCAACAATTACTCTGACAGACTCTTTTTATGTCAAAATAATAGCCTAAAAGCCCTTAAATTCTGTAGCCATTCTATTTGGGGAAGATTAATTCATTCAACAGCAGTATTATAGAAGTTATCTCTGAAAAAATTAGACTCTGACACCTCACCTCAACTGCTCACACCACAAAAGAAACAAAGAAAAGCAGAGACAGAAACAAATCTAACATTAAATTAAAATAAAAACGGTATCTCAGGTATTGGGGGCTTTAAGGTAAAGTTAAAAGATGACTATAAACTGCACATGGTTAAATGAGTGATTAAACTCAGCAGAAGGAGGAGAAAGGCTGCTCTTTTTACATTTGTCACTTCTGGACTGTTGTCACCTCCGTTCACAGTCCAATCAGCGCTGTCAGGGCATCTATGTGAAATCATCTGTCAGCGTAAACTGCCTGCTGTGGCCGTATTGATCCAAGTTCTAGCCGAGCTGCGACTTCATCGGGCACACTGAGCGCCTGTTTTCCGCCTCGTTTCATTCACTGCAGGCCTCATCCTTTGTAGATCTGCAGAAAGTGAATGTTGTGCTGACAGATTTCTTACCTTTCAGTGAACTTTTGGGTGAGTTTATGCCCTAGTTTATAATAAGCACAGTTCACCAAAATAAACAGAAGGCCCACAGTGTAATATTAGCAATGGAAACTGTTACGTCTGTCGTATTTTGTAAAGGAATCAGATGTCCTAAATGAAAAAAAACTTGACATCTCTGATCTTTGTCTTTCAGGCTGTTTCTGGGGTTAACGTAGCAGAGCTGCATGCTGCTCTCGTCTGAACGAGATGCAGAGATCCAGAGACTGAGAGACGAGCTCAAAGCCTCCACAGCTCAACAGGAGGCAAACAAACAGGTCGGTTTAAAAGAGAGCAGCACGGTGTCACTTTAAACAACTCCTGATTACAAAGTTGCAGGTGTCTTCTTGCAATGTGTAAACTGTAAAGATTCCCAGTGGAGAAAAAAAACAAAAACATATTTCAGCCAATGGTGGGATGTAGGAGACGCAAAGAAATCACATTTTAGGATTTTAGCTTTGAAAACATTATCTTGTGCAGCTGCTTGTTTCTCACAAGATTACTAAAATTAATGTTTTACTGCTCAGGGCATTGTGTTTGCATCTGAGCCACCTCTGGTTCGACCAATGATATGGCAGCACTAAATGATATGGGCGTTTTGTTTTGTTTCACAATGTTGCTACTAATGATAGGTGTGATATAAAGGGTGGTTACTCAAAGGTGGTTCGTCCGGCATCTATCAACATGACTTGCCCTTTGCACAACACTTTCCATAGAAGCCCTCCCAGATGGTTTTATGTAACACAGAAGCATCTGGCACAAGGTAGGTTAATAACACTAAGGGCTCCTACACACTGGCTGTGTCGGGCGCAGCTACGAGTCTACTGGCATCAGACCTACACCACAGAGACGCGAGGTTGTACACAGTGGCTGCAGTGAGCATTTCACTGCTGGCAGCTTCTTCTCTACAGAAAAGCCATTCAGAAGTCAATATGAGAGTACAGCCACATACAGTGAAGCCCGAAGGCAAATTCTGACTTAAGCTGGGGACACACTACACGATTTTTTTGCCCGATTTTATAACGATTCACAGTTGCAGCGAGTCTTTACCAGTCAACAACAGTTGCAGGGAATCGTAATCACCAGTCGGCCCTGAAATCCGTTAGTGTGTGATGTTCAAAGACTTGAATCGTTAAGTGTGTGCGCCGCAAAAACCTGGCCTGACGTCAGTCGCAAGCAATCAAACATGTTTGAATTTTAAAGCCGACTCTGGACGCACTCCTGTAGTGTGGGCTGTTTACAGATCCATCTGGGAATTCATGGAGTCCAGCGGCCAATGAAGAACAGTTGATGGGACACAGGAAATAGTGTCAGGACGCAGACGAAGAAACAGGAAGCGGCGGGAAAATATAAGCGGAAATTTGAAGAAGAAGAAAACATAAACAATCATGGCAAACACCGAAGAAAGTTGAGCGCTACCCAAGCGAAACTACATACCTAGCCGTTTTTTCTTTCCCTTTTTCCAAACAGATAGCTACGCACACAACGGCAACAGCGACCCAGGGAGCGTCCATGTTTGTTTACCATTTAGTTCTCGCGAGTTCCCCGCCAGAGTTTGCTGCGTTTGTTTGCAGTTACAGATCTTGTAGTGTGTGAGGCGCAGTCTTTCAGTCATCAGAACTAAATTTGCTGAAACCAGTCGTTAGTGTGTGCTCCTCGTCTTTTCAGAATCTGTAACGACTGAGAAAATCGTGTAGTGTGTCCCCAGCTTTAGTTACTTTCAATCAAATACATGCCACTTTTTGTTCAAATGTAAAAAAAAAAGCTGAGAAATATTTTTTTCTACATGTACCTCTTGTACATCGCCTTATTATCTTTTGGGAGAAGCCTGTGTCATTTCCGGTCAAAAAAAACTTGCTGGTTGAATGAAAGTAACTTTAAATCAGAATTTGCCAGGGGTATGAATAATTTTGGGCTTCACTGTATAACAGACCTATGGTGACTTTGTCTTAAGAGGCGTATGTTTACTATCTCTGTAGGCTGGTCATCGCAAATGCAAAACTTTTTACAAGTAAAAGTGAAAGTCCTAGTTCATGGTCCATCAGAGCCAGAAATTCCCCAAACATTCAAAAAATGCATCAGGTATGGGAAATGCTCATGGCAGTTGCCAAAATATAACAATATGCTTAATTTGAGTGTATTTTGGGTGAAAAATGCCACCCAGCGCCAGCCGCGAGCGTAAAAATTCCGTGAGGATTTGATTTTGTAGTATCGTATTTCTTTCCAATAAGCAATAGAGATTAAATTTTTTGTCATTCAGCATCTGTAGACTTGCTGTGTTTTAGCCACATGTTTCCGGCTTCTGCCTTTAGTGAAGATTGTGAGCATTTTGTGAGTTGAGTGGGATGGTTCCTTCATGACGGAGTTAGCCGTTTGCTGCACCGTTTGATGTAAATATCCTCCACAGAAGGGAGGCTCTTGTTGGTTATTTTTTGAGCAGCAGCAGATCAGATCTCATACCACATAGAGTTTGAGCGTATTTCCACCACACAACCCTTTTTTTTTCTCGTTTCTATTTTAACAGCAGTAAAGTTCTAATAACATCCACTGATATTTTTTCTACAAATCCTTGAACAACTGGCTTTTGTTGCTGTCCCCGTTCAGAAATAAGTACAGAGTTGCAAATTTTACAGCAGATTCTTGTGTTTTAGGGCAAAACCGGCAACAATTCTGCTTACGGGACGCCCTTCCTTTCTCTGCCTGTGATGGTTCTAGCCTATAGTAATTAAACTCAAACTATGAGGTACCAGGCTAATTTCGTATAAAGTTGGAAAAGAGTAGCCAGACCACGTTTACTATATTTTCCACCTCTACTGGCTTGTTCTTGCCCCAATATTACAGCCTTGGTATTTGAAACACTTCTATGTGGGGAGCATGAGCAGCAGGGAGGTTGTCTCCTGTCAGATTGCATTAACCTTGGCATTTGAGCGTGCTTTATAAGACCCATTGTCTTCACTGAGAATACTTTTTGACTTCTACACTGTTTGCTTTCTGTCCATGTACATTAAATTGACAGGTTTAGGAACTTAACCACAGAGTTCAAACCACGTTTTAAGCGCTACATACTTCCACTTTACTTATTCATAGTTTGTCCTCGGGTGTTCTTCACATAAATGTATTCAACTGACAGAGCCCATCTTCAGTCACTTTTTTTTTTTTTTATATATCTTAACCTGAATACATCCAACATAGTACCGCAGGGATCGCTTCTCTACAACATATCAACATCCGTGACACAGTGTTGTTCTAACAGCATGGCACTGACAAATGCTGCCACTCAAACAGCAGGCTGAGGTGAAAGTGTTAAAACATTACTCATGCTTTATGTTTGTTTTTTTACATGAGTTATTATTCTTATTGACAGATTAAGACCAGGGAGAGTACCGGGACTGAAGAAGAGAGTCCTGAAAGTGAAGTACTCATCCGAAAATCCAGAGGCAGGAGGAATACAAGGACGTCTGTGATCAGTCAGGTAAATCTATAAGAACGTAATGGATTAAAATACTGTATGCATTATGTTACACAGTGAAACGCCACTAAAAACTGAATAGAAAAAGGAAATTAAGTGAAACGGGAGAGTGGTAGATGATCTACTGTGAAAAATAACCAAAATGGCGTCAGCTTATACAGATTGAATTTATAACTTCTCTCACCTGATTAACGATGTTTAGTGCTTTCCTTCATCCCCTGTTGATTCTGCTGAAGTCTTTGTTGTCTTTTTCTTCATCTTGTTGCTATTTTAACAACAGTAAAGTCCCATTCGACGCAATGACCACATTCAAACAAACTCACGTCTTTGTTGCTGTCCCTGTTCAGGAATAGTTGCTCATGACACAACATATTCTGGTGTTTTATGGCAAAACTGGCAACAATTCTTCATAAGTGCCATGTTTGTTTTTGATGTGGGTAAAGCTGGGGACACACTACACGATTTTCTCAGTCGTTACAGATTCTGAAAAGACTAGGAGCACACACTAACGACTGGTTTCAGCAAATTTAGTTCTGACGACTGAAAGACTGGGGCTCACACATTTAACGACTGCGCCTCACACACTACAAGATCTGTAACTGCAACTGATGCCAAACAAACGCAGCAAACTCTGGCGGGGAACTCGTGGGAACTAAATGGTAAACAAACATGGACGCTCCCTGGGTCGCTGTTGCCGTTGTGTGCGTAGCTATCTGTTTGGAAAAAGGGAAAGAAAAAACGGCTATGTATCTAGTTTCGCTTGGGTAGCGCTCAACTACTTTCTTCGGTGTTTGCCATGATTGTTTATGTTTTCTTCTTCAAATTTCCGCTTATATTTTCCCGCCGCTTCCTGTTTCTTCATCTGCGTCCTGACGCTATTTCCTGTGTCCCATCAACTGTTTTTCATCGGCCGCTGGACTCCATGAATTCCCAGTTGGATGTAAACAGCCCACACTACAGGAGTGCGTCCAGAGTCGGCTTTAAAATTCAAACATGTTTGATTGCTTGCGACTGACGTCAGGCCAGGTTTTTGCGGCGCACACACTTAACGATTCGAGTCTTTGAACATCACACACTAACAGATTTCAGGGCCGGCTGCTGATTACGATTCCCTGCAACTGTTGTTGACTGGTGAAGACTCGCTGCAACTGTGAATCGTTATAAAATCGGGCAAAAAAAATCGTGTAGTGTGTCCCCAGCTTAAGCAGCTACGTCCTGCCCTTCTTTTCTCTGATTGGTTACTTTCGTCTGTGATTGTTCCGTCCATAGAAATGAAACTCAAAGCAAGAGGTACCAGGACTAACTTACTTGTATTGAACAGGAAAAGAGTTTGTCTGGTTGGCCAAGCTACAATTTTTCACAGTAAATAACTGCAAAAGTATCAAAATTCTTTTCACAAATAGACATCCAGCAGCTTCTCAAGAGTCTGCATTGAGCTATTCAGAGAGGACTTAGGAAATGCACCTCACTGGCTCAGCACAATGCAACAGGCTGTCACATACACTATATTTCCAAAAGTATTTGCTCACCCACCCAAATAAGTGAATGTGGATTATGGTGTGGGATTTTGGACAATTCCATGCACTCAACTTTGTGGGAACAGTTTGGAGATGGCCACTTCCTGTTCCATCATGACTGCACCAGAGCACAAAGCACGGTCCATAAAGACCTGGATGAGTGAGTTTGGTGTGGAAGAACTTGACTGAACCTGCACAGAGTCCTGACCTCAACCTGACAGAACACCTTTGGGATGAATTAGAGCGAAGACTGCGAGCCAGACCTTCTTGTCCAACGTCAGACACTGATCTTGAACATCAGATGCATAGATAGAAGCAAAGAGTGGGCCCACGTCATATTAAACCCTATGGATTAAGAATAGGAAGTCACTTAAGTTCATATGTGTAAAGGCAGGTGAGCTAATACTTTTGGAAATATAGTCTACAAACTAATTTTACTCATTACAGAAATTCATGTTTGGCTTCATTTTGGGACTGTAGATGTCTTTTTTTTTATTATGACAGTTTGCTAAACTCTAGTCACTACAAAGATAGGAGTTTTTTGTATTTCCCACATGAACAGGCACATGCCATCTTACATTTCCTCATTGCTTTTATTTAAAAAACATGGACCTATTACTTATTACAGTCTCCATCTGATCTGCAGAGCTCAGTGAGTTGTCCGTCAGTGCTGGACTCCTCAGAGATCTCCACAGAGAACGGCAGAACCAGCCGCTTCCCCAGACCGGAGCTGGAGATCTCCTTCAGCCCTCTGCAGCCTAACCGCATGGCTCTGAGGCGCCAGGGAGAGGAGAGCTCCGTCACCGTCAAAATCACACGATCGGCACGCAAGAGGAAGAGCAACGAGATGGAGAAGGTACGGATTATACCCAAGAAATCCCAGCTGTGTTTTCAGTCCAGTGTTAGCATAATTATTTATTTCCCATTCAATGAGAGAAATAAAATGTAGTGGCAGTGGGGAAAAGTTCTTGAATCTGCAAAGATTTTAGCCTCATTCTTCTTCTGAGGATGTAGGGGAGGGGTTGAACAGTTCATGTGCTGGGCAGGATGGACCTTTCAGTACAGAGGCTTCTGCAGAACGCTGTGGCTAAAGTGGGGTTGTTGTCAAAATTAAGGGTGCTCCGATCAGGATTTTTGAGGCCGATCACCGATCAGCCTTTGCTGTGATTGACCAATACCGATCATGGCCGATACCGATCACGTGGTCATCAATGTAGTAATGTAATGTATGCAGGCTATTATTAGTTCCACTTGAAAAATACTGTAGCCTTTGTAAATGTAAAAGTACAACAAAATTCTGCTTATTTTTGTTTTAGAAGAGGTTTTGTTGCATTATTGGTCTTTAATGTGTGCCCAGTGTCTGTGGCTTTGTTTGAATGCTCCGCTGATGTAAAAATCAGCTGTTCTTAATTGGTGCCTTTAGTGCAAGCCTGCGGGTGCAGCGCCTGCGTCCAAGTAACGCGCAGCCAAACCAGGTTGAAACACAGTGGACTAAAGAGCAGACAGCTCCTGCTGCCAGTTTTGACAACGTCTGAACGAAGAAAACGTGCAAAGAGAGCAGAGAAGACAACGATGAAAGGTGCTCCTCTCAGACACACGGGGGACACATGGGCTGCCTTTTTACTTTCTCTCTCCATTAGCAGCCATTTGGTGCAGTTTAAGCCACAAAACGCACAGTTTTCTCCGCATAACAAGACACAGGCAGACTCTGAACTTTCTTAATCCTTTTAACGTAAATGTTAGCAGGTTAGCTGTAGCTCTATTTACGTTGGCGTTTGCAAATACACGCACTGCTGCCTCGGTTCTGTCCCGTGTGCTCCAGGAGCAGGCGGGGACATAAAGCAGCAGCTCCAGGGCAGGTTTGTGTTAGTTATAACCCGGGCTTAACTTACAAATACTGCTAGAATAACACTACTGCTGTTTAATCAAACCGGAGTTGCAGGACAGTAAATGTGAGAGCCTCGCGTGTTTGTTGTAATTTGATCGGCCCTTCTGATCGGCCCATTTTACGATTTTACGATCGGAGCACCTTTAGTCAAAATAGTATAGAATCTCTTTTAAAAAATTATGGACCCAGATGGCAAGACAAACAAACTTGCTGGCAAAAACATACTGTAGCTCTTTGGCAATGGTAATAAGCACATACTGTCTGTAAATGCATGCTTGGGATGTTCTAAATAAGCTTCACATGCACATGTGTTGTGTATCTCTTAAGTCCCAGGGCTTCCTAAAATAGTTCCCCTCATTGGCTCCTAAAACTAACCCGCCATAGCACTCGGAGACGGGCTTTTTCAATTATTTTTGGAGCCGCTGTTCTGTTTTTCACACGTTTCCTGGAAAAATATCAAGGCTTTACCTCATTCTCCCATCAATCTAGCCCCACCGATCAGGATCAGCGAGATACTCCGGGGTTTGGCAGGTGGCAGCAGCACTCAGTGTGTGATTTTTCATAAATATATTACACCTGGCATATTTAGTAAGGCAACCCACAAAAACAAGCTAAGTAATATTGGTGGTTTATGTGAGACACTGCTCTGGCATTAAAACCAATCAGAAAAAGCAAAAACAAACTCAAAATGCAAAAATGAATAAGTACAACTACAGACCGCAAACAACTATACATCCAATGCCAACAAAATGAGCAAAATGCACTTAGGAAATGAGCATTACTTAACAAAAACAATGCAAAATAAATAAATAAAAAGCAAGGTAGCGTTTCTGATCTTTTACTTGAAAACTGTCAGATAAGAGATTTTTTTTTTTGCATATACACAAATAAAAAAAAAAAAAAAGGAATAAAAGGCAATAAACAGGTATGAAAGTGGATTTTCTCTAATGAGTCTGAGAGGGACTCGCATGAATCGGGTGATGCACATGCGGCTTTATTTAGGCTTTACACAAAGACAGGTGATCACTGTTGCTACCATTAAAGGCATTATACATTTAGTCAATGCTTTTTTT
The DNA here is from genome assembly GCA_020698575.1 of Bostrychus sinensis. NCBI lineage: Eukaryota > Metazoa > Chordata > Actinopteri > Gobiiformes > Eleotridae > Bostrychus > Bostrychus sinensis. Next base: position 5,731,999 of record CM036254.1, on the reverse strand, counting down.
TGTTTTCTCATGACCTTTTCATTCTTGCTACAAAAGGGTAATGCATATTTATAACAAGTTGTATACCGCTGCTTTTCTTTTAATGTTTTATGCTTACAGTGAGCATGATCTAACTATTAGAAACTTTGTATTCTAATAAAATTATGATTTTATTTGCCCTCGTTGATATCATATAGGAAGCAAAACAGATGATTGGAGTCTTAAATCCATATTCATGTGTTGTCACTGGTATTTTGTAAAACCCAGGTTTTAAGCAGACTGTTGTTGTCTGTTACTGTGACGAGCTGTTGACATACATATGCACAGTGTCCTTGCTCCGAGTCTTTTTACAGCATTTTGACAGACTTTCACACCTCGTTTCTCCACTACATGCTGTAAATAACTTTGCCTGGAGCAAGGATACAGTGGAGTAGTCTGCAAGTGGTGCCTGTTTCTGTTTCAGGGAATACGCTTTTTTCTGGTTTTAAAGGAAGTGTTGAGAGTAGTTTTGGTCTTTTTTGTAACTTCTGGGTTGTCTGTCTATTTCTTATTACACAATAGACGTATAATAGTTTTGATGAATGTAAAAGTAGGACTGGGCAACATAAAATATATATATATGTGATATATTTAGCAATGCACAATATCTCAATTAGGGGTGTTTCTGGTTAATTGATAAATCAGCATTATGGTCATAAGTGATTGTAAGAAATACTAACAATTAATGGTTCTGTGGAGAGTTAAACATCAAATTAAGTAACTGTTTTGTAAAATATACAAGCCTATAACTTGGCTTTAGTTTTTTAAAAAGCCACTTTTTTATTAAGGTGCATTATTTTGAATTTATTAAAGTTGTTTTTTTACAAACCGTAATGATAGATCATGTCAAGCTGGTGGTTAACGTTTAATCAATAATCATTTTTTAAGACAACCAATTAATCAAAAAAAATAAAATTAACAAATGTTAACTAATCTCAGTATTTTGAAATGGCCTTTAAACCAGTCAAAAATTCAACATTGTCACTAAATATGTTTGTGCAGGGGTAGATTTTTAATGAGGGGTGAGACAGTGAGCTGCTATGAGGCTGGAGAAACTCTTGAACGTTTATTTTTAACGTGACATTTGCACTTAACAGGTGCGATATTGTGTTTTTTTTTAATTTTTATTTCATGTTAAAACAAGAAAAACTCCCGCACACTGTCTAGCTTGCACAACAGTGATGATTTATTTAAATATTTAAAAAGCAACGTTTCTATTTCATGCAATAAACATATATTATTGAGTATATTTGATATCGCTCAGGCCTAGCCACGAAGAGTGTAACAGAGCCTTATGTTTAACACTAGATTGATGCACATTACTGACTGTAATTAAATGGGTTTTCTGGGGAACTGTACCATTAATGCAAATTCTGCAAACCTCATAAGCCTTTCTGGCAAATATATCCTAAATTCGTCACTTCAATGAGGCAAAATTAGCTATATATTCATTTTTTTCTGCTCCTTGTCACCAGGGTGGCTGAGGCTTGAGACAGGGTACATCTTAAAGTTATTCACAGGGCAGAGAGACACAAAAATCAAACTACATGTCTTTCGATGGTGGGAGGAAGCCAGAGGGAACCCATTGTATCCCAGAAAAGACGTGCAGGCATCCACTCTGAGAGATTGTTGGCAACCTTCGCCTTTCATGTGCTTTTTCTCCAGCCATGCTCAGATTGTCTGAAGTTATAGAAGCACAGAATAAATTGGCTTCTTTATAGTTTTCTGTGGATTGAATCGATGATGCAACCCAGTGGTGTTTCCCCAAGTGTGACATAAAGGTCGATTTCGCCCGTGGCACAAAGTTTGCATTCTGGGACGCAGCAGACCTCACAAGTGTAACGGCTCGTGTAATGGTAGCAACCGCTTTTTGACAGGAACATGCCTTTTTGCACAACATAGCAGCTTCTTCAAGTGATTATATCAACTACACAAATGTATGTTCTGCTGTGTTAGGTCAGCGCCACTCGTTCTGAACATGAATAATTAAAAGTGACTATAAAAAGTTGCCTCTAGATGCATTAGGCCAAGCACTATCCATTTTGCTTGAATGACTTTTAAGTCTTTCATTGTACTTGAACTACATTTGCTCTTCTGTATCCAGTGATATGAGTACTTTAGACAAGGTGGAAGCTCTGTCAATCCCAAAAGTAATTCTGCTAATGACTGCTGACTCAGACGAGAAAGAAGGGAGGTCAAGGGTGAAATAGGAAACCGTAAATGTAGGTGTCAGGACAACAGAGAAATGGTGTGGCTTTTTATCACCTTTTATTCTTAGAAACTGGGGCGGACTAATTATGATTGCGTATTATATAAATGACAGTAGCCTTTGTTTTGCTGTCATGTTATGTATTTTAGGACTAAAGTCTAGAAAATACTTTTTTGCACAACCATACATAATTCATTTCTATTGACTACATTTTACACAGTGGAAAAAATGCATTTCTTGTTTTAAAGAAGACTCTTGAGGTTACTTGGAAGTTATAAATTAGCCACAGAGACGTCCATGAACCAAACTGGTTTATGCAATATCTGCGAAACATAATGTGGGCTTTATAGCATAATAAAATTGCATTATGAGGCATTATAAGGGAGGTGGTGAGGGAGGGACATTGTTGCTCTAATGCAGTTTTAAAAGCCTTTAAAAACTGGCTCTTTTAGCTCACGGAGTTTATAGGGCAGTATATCTTGTGTCTAAAAGTGTGCTTAACTATTTACAGAACTGGTGCATACCCAAATTGCTACTTAAACTAGGCCTACTTGGGCTAAACTTTGCAAAACATAAATGTCCTGTATTTCTATAGATCAACTTTTTGGATGAATGTTATAATCCTGTATGCTGAGGCCGTCCCCATGTCAAGAGCTGGAAAACGCTTGGTCCTGCGCGTTTATAAAGCCCATTCCCTGGACTCTGTCAGATAATTTCAGCGCTTAAATTGCTCTCACTATGAAGCAATAAGCTCATTTATCTATCTGTTAGCCTCCAGTTGCTAATAGCTGTGCTAAAAATAGATTTTATGTTCTGTCCAGTCACCATTGTTTTCAGCAGGGGGCAGCAGACACCTAATCAGAGTTTCTGCACGGGCTTAAAAAGTCTTTAAAAAAAAAAGGCTTATATTTAAAAATCTGAATTTAAGGCCAAAATTTGCAGAGATGCGGAGTACTAGGTCTTAAATATGCTTAAACATGTCTTAAATATGTCACGTACATTTAATGTAATTACCTGTGTTCCCAGCTTGTTCTAAAATGCCCACTTAAATTCTCAAAGGCATTTTACCATTGCTGATACGAGAGCTCAGATTTTTTCTTACCAAGAATATATTACTTTTGTGGCACTCACTGTCGTCATTCGTCACAATTAAGCCACGTTTATGACTCAGCTTTCTGTGCACTGTGGAAATAGGGCTTAATTATCTTCAACAATGGTTTTAAAAAGGTCTAAAAAAAAAAAAGTCTTAAATTCAACTTGTTGAGCCATGCAGAAACCCTGCTAATCCAAGCGTTCTCTGCAAAATCAAAGTAACAGGTCCCCAAAAGAAAGATGTTCTATATACATTATTTTAAGTTATAAAAGATGAACTACAAATGTAAAGGGGTCCAAAATAATTTCCAAAAGCCTGAAAAAAGCATAAAATAGGACCTTTAATAACCTATATTAATGATAAATGGTGCATGGCAAATTTATACTTATCTGGGACTGGCTCATGGATCAGCAGTTTCAGCAGAGATGCCTCGACTTCTCCCTCCCCAGACACCTCCTCTTGCTGCTTTAAGAGAACACCAAGGCGTTTTCTGGTTCTTCCCCAGCGGAACAAGCCCAGGTCACTTTTCCTGGGAAGCCTTCAGGAGTTTTCTGAACAGACGTCCTTTAGCTTCGCCTACTTCAGGGGTAGTCAATAGGCGGCCCGCGGGCCACATCCGGCCTGCCACAGCTTTTCATACGGCCCCCAGAACATCCCCATGAACTCAGAGTCTAACTAAGAGTGTTTCCAAGTAGTTCGGGCTCTTACTCTGCAGTTCATAGAAAACAGCCAAAAACTCTTTAACTCGCCCTGAAAAGCTCAAAACGGCAATGAAAATGTTTTGCTAATTTCTCTGGCATAGAACCTCGTCGAACAAAAATTTAAAAAGCATTTTGTAGCACTCCACAAGCTCTACCTTCCCAGCAAGTTTGATTGAGACTGCCTTATTTATTTTCTCAGAAAAACAAATCTTTCACTGTTCTCACTGTCAGTTTATTAAAGGCCATTTTAGCAGCCCTGCTACAGATCTGAGATTTGACCTTAAGATACTTTTGGAAGTCCTGAGAGGACAGCTCAGTGTGTCCCTAACTGTCTTTTATCAGTCTGGGCTCTTACTCTGCAGTTGATAGGAAACATCCAAAAATGCTTTATCTCGGCCTGAAAAGCTCAAAACTGCAATAAAAATATGTTTCTCATTTCTCTGGCATAGATGCTTGTACAACAAAAAATTCAAATGCATTTTGTAGCTGGCGTCTGGCCCTCAGTGTCGCCAAGAAAAACTCTGGTCCTCGGACAAATGCAGCTGAAGACCCCTGCTGTAGACACAGATGTTGATCTAACTTCAATGCTTTTTCAAGGCAACATATAATCTTTGTTCCGGACCTTCACTCGAGAAAATTTTCACAAACTGGACCTCACTGAATTTTAATTGATGACCCCTGACCTACTCCTTTCACTGTGGAGGAGCAGTGGCTCTACTCTAAGCCCCTCTGGTGACAAAGCTTTAAGGAGAGCCGAGTAAATTAACCCACAGTGTGTCTAAATATAATAAACCACCTAAAGCCTTGGTGCATTCATGTTGCAAAAAAGATTATTATATCTACAATAACTTATGATTATCACAGACATGGCAAAATAATCATGCTGGTTGTAGTGATTACCTTCATTATAAAAAATAAAACAATATAGACATTTTCTTTCATTGCTGTTACAAAAGAGGAACAAAAAGTACGAGTTGGTTTTAGAAGCATTGTTTTGTTTTTTGTTTTTTACAAAAGAAGTCCCAGTATTACATCTTCTCACACTAAAATAACAACAATATGCTGTTTAATCTTAAAATAATGTTACCGTCCCGAGAGATGTACCCAGCTTTGTTCTGTTACCTCCCTGTACACTTTGTTCTCTAGTAAGCGTTGTTCTTGGGGCAGAGCTGACCCAATTTTCAAGAGCAGAGCAAAGGATTCATCAAAAAACATACAAGAAAAACATAACCGCGCAAAGTGTCGGGAGGCCAGCCGCTCACCAGAGAGAGCATCTCAATGACCCTCTGTCTTTCACACAATCAGTCCACTTAGGATTTTGTACACACAACGGAGAATAGAAATACGGAAGAAATACAGTGACAGGACGCTTCCAAAAACCCGAGGGAAGTGGGCGAAACTAAATTGAAAGCAAAGAGTGTTTAGGGAGGTGGAATCAGCTGAGGAGGAATAAATTGAAAGAGATTGGTTTTGGATTCGAGAGGGAGGAAAGTGAAAGTGAAATGAAATGAATCCGGAGTTTGGACAGGCAGAGCAGGCGGGGCAGGGAGGGAGGGAGGGAGCAGAGAAAGCAGGGCAGAAGATAAAAGTGCAGAGACTGGGGGCCGGAGGAGGGAAGTGGGATGGTGAGATGAAAGAGAAGATGGAGAAGATGGAGAAGAGCAGAAACGGCAGACATGACAGCTGGGACTGAGTTCACATAGCTCTGTCAAGAAGCAGCGTTGTATATGGCTGCAGGATATTAGGAAAATGTTAAGAATGCCAACATATGATTAGCAATGTCAGAATGTCCCCTTTATTAGACAGAAAAGTTGACTAATTTTTATGCATTTATTTTTAATGTTTATTTGATAGGGATATGTATGTTTCATTAACTCAATGTCGCACACTACAACAAAGCTTATTCTCAGTGCCTTGCCTTTGTTAAACTTTTACAACAAATGCAACACATTACACTGATAAAAGCTCATAAATCTAACATGATGGAATGCATAGGTTCTGGACTTACACTGGAACCATTAGTGCTACTAGCTTTGTTGTTGCATCAAAGTTTGACCTTAGCTTTGATGCTATGACTTTAGCCATGCTATTACTGCATTTAATGGAGCCACTGAGACAGAGGCAGACGTCTGCAGCCTGAGACTTGTTTGAGATGCGAGTCGCAGTGTGGACTAAGACAAGAACGTGTGTAGCTCTAAGCACAACACGCGGCTGTGCGCATTATTTTTGCATTTCCCTCGATCAGTGGGGATAGGTAGGGATGTCCCGCTTCAACTTCTTTTGGCTCCCCATCCGATACCTATCATTTCATGTTTGGTTTTGGCCGATTCGAGTCCCGATACCAATCTTTTTCATTATTATTTTTGGCATTTTGTAATAACACCTAACATACTGCATAGCTATATTTTTATCCCAAATGTCTGTACAAAATAGCAGCAAAAAAGCAGCAACAGTGTGCATTACCCTCACAGTGATATCAGTGAAGACACAGAAGTCTTTTAGTTTAAGCCCTCTCTGCTTCTAAATGCCAGGTCTGTTATAATTTATACACACCTATACAAGGCCTGTGCAAAGACTGCTAAGTAGAGCATGTGGCTGATTAGCACACATAAACAAAGACAGGTAAACAGGTACGGCTGAAGGCTGCACATCACACTACGCTGTTTGTTTTGGTCAAACTGCTGCCACATCTAAACGAAGGCATTACTAAGGTAAAGGGACTTTTTTCGCTAAGTTTTTTAGAGTTTTTAGCAGAGTCTCCACATTTAGTGTTTAGCTAAGTTGCTGTAGGCGCTAGCATTAGCCACAACATCCGCTAACAGCTGCAGCTGTTGGAGGACGCCATTTCCACTGAAGCTGATGATAGATGGTCTCTTTTGACATTGTCCAAAGTATAAAAAAAAAAAAGAAGCAATTTAATCAAATTTATTTGTTTTTTTGCCTAGTCCTACTGCCACACTACTACTACATGCTGCAGTGATTTGTGTTTTGGTTTGCTGCAGATGTAAAACATTAGATCGACCTGATCATGTGACTAAATTTGATCATTTAAAAATTCCTTGATCGGTGCCCGATACCGATCTCTTGATTGGGATCGGGACATCCCTAGTGATAGGTAGGGCTGGTGGCCTCTGACTGCTTAGTCGATTAAACGGACAGTGAGGTCTTGGTCCATGAGTTGGATACACTCTTCTAGTATAATTTAGTACTTGATTATGTATTACTATGTATCCTGTCCAGTACGCTCTGAAGGTAAATTACAGAGGGGATGTCCTTCCACTGTTAGGGTACTTAAGTTCAAAACTCTGCTCAAAAAAATTGAGCTAAATGTGAAGCGGTGTAGCTTTCTATAGCCCTGTCTTAGGACCTGCCAGGCATTGAAACTTGGTACAGAAGGATAATTATTTTTTCTATATCACTAAGTACCAGAGCTTTTTGGTCAGTGACACAAAGGTTTTGTTGTTCGGTACCCAGCCCAAACTGGGACAGGCTCCATCCATTTGCTACCCTTTGTAAATGAGCAGAAGAGAATGAATGAATATTGCAGTTAACTAAATTTAATTGTTACTTTTTGGTGAAATTAAATTCAACAGTGAATCTCTGCAAATGCTCAGTTTTAAAATAATAATTATAGGTCATTGCATTGGAAAAAGGACGTGCCTCAGTAAGCTAGACATTTCCCAGTGTCAAGCCTGCAGCCTTATACTTAATACATAAACACAGCCTTAGCTTACATTGAGACCGATGCAAAGCTTTTTTATATTAGAATGGTGTTATTAATATCACTGGAGCACAGGCACTCGGAAGACCTCACAGAAGGATGCCATGAGATGGACACAAAATCAGTAGGTGTTAACGTGGCAGACTATAATTACCACAAATATACAGCGTTTGTCCTCCTTCCGCTTCACTTGCACTGCTTGAAATAAAAGGCTTTTGGTGTCACCGCAAAGCCAGTGTCATGATCCAGGCTTGGTATTTACGGCTAAATGCATCTTAACCCTTCTACCCCAACTTTAAAAAGTTAAATTGTTACTGTTCAGTGGCAAAAGTCTCCCCGTCACAAAACACCATCAAAAATGTATCCCTTCAAATTGTTAATACTTTTTTTTTTTTGCATACATGGTTTACTTAACTTGTGCCCTGATCATAAATGCCAACTATTTAATTATTTTCAGAATTTTAACCCTTTTTATTCCAGTATATGTAGTAACATCTCACACATTTTTTTAGGGGAGGTTATTACAGGCTTGGGTATCTCAAAGATTTATTTTTAGGGATTATTTTTTCAGTACTGTGTAGCATCTTGAAACTAACAAAAAAATCCCAAATCCATCTAAATAAATGTTTGTAAGCTCTGACATACCCAAGGCTCTAATAAGCCTCCCTAAAAAAATCCACTTTGCTTTGAGAATATTAAAAATATTTCATTCTTTGTGTGATTTTTTTATTTTCCAAAAAATTTAGATGCTATTACATAAACTGACATAGTGATGACAGTTTGATTTTAAGTAAATGGGGGAAAAAATCATTTTTAAATTGAATCGATATTTTATTTATTTATTTTTTTTAGGCCATATCGCCCAGCTCTAAACTGACATAAAAAAATAAAGAAAATAATTAAATATTTAGTATTTCTGATCAGGGCAGAAGTTGTTTAAAATATTTATGCAAAAAAAAAAAGCAGAAAAAAATATTTATCTTATCAGGACAAACGTAACAAATATTAGTAGAGAGTTTAACCCCTTCACGCCGTATGTCGCTAATTCGCAATGCACCATTCAATCCAAGACTGCTGCAGAAATAATGCGTGTTCTCCTTTGATGGCCATACTGTGTTCAAATGTGAGAAGTGCAATGTTCACCTGTGCTTAAACAAACAACTGTTTACTGTTCTATTATTCCAATCTGAACACATAATTGTTGCAAATGAATTAAGGGGTTAAAGATAAAGTAATAGATTTGTGCTTAGAATATCAAAATTAGTGATAAAATACTGATAAAAGTGCAGGTCAGTAATGCTGTTTAGGAAATGTATAGATATTTTAAAATTATTTTGAATTATCGCCCAGTCCTATTGCCAGCATTGAGCAAGGAACTGATTGTGTTGCCATCTTATGAAATATTTATCTCATGTAAACCTATGGTACGTTACTCAGTACAACTCTACTTATCTTATGTAATATAGTGTGTATTTATTTTGACACTTCACACATTCCTGTCTGGCTTTGCAGCTGGAGCTCAGCCTTCTTTAGCGGTCTGAAATGAAGGCTGAAGTTACGTTCCTTTAAATCTTCAGCATTTCTATAGTTTTTGATTGGCTTTGTTAATTAAAAGGCAACTGTAGTCCTTTTATATGTGGACAATATAGAGCCATGGGTTATTAAATATAAATCAATGGGTGGCATTAATCTACTTTAAAGAACCCTTTTCAATATTAACTATATATTCCAAAAAGTAAAAACATTTACTTTGGGGATATAATCAAAGCACATTATGGTCTCATTAGACTGTGCCTCAGCCCAGGATCATGATCAACTCTCATTCAAGTCCTCTGTAAAATGCTGAATAGAAGTTCATATATACATTCACATAAGTTTAGAATAGCGTTTCATCTTAGTTGATTACTTTACAGCTGAAGTGTGGCGCTGTAATCAGTGGATCTAGCCAAAAAGTTTCATGTGACCATTAGGAGTTATTCTTTTGCAAAGTATATAATGGGCTCTTTAGGAAGAAGTGTGACTTGAACTAAAACTTAGGCATGTATGTGCATTACCCTGATGGTGAAAATAATCCTGTATACCGTATTTTCCACACTATAAGGCGCACCTAAAAGCCTTTAATTTTCTCAAAAACCGACAGTGCGCCTTATAATCCGATGCGCCTTATATATGGATCAATGTTGGTTAATTATGGCTACCGTATTCAGGGGGCGTCGCCGAAGTGACAGCGGTAAAAACGGATAAAGGGGAATTCCAGTCCCAGCTGTTCATGTGTGCCATAGGCGTGTTTATGGATCCTGCCGCAAAAGAACAAGGAGGCATGGCCTTTGCTCCATCTCAGTAGAAGAGTTGCGACATTGAGGGGACAGAAAACTGAACGCTCGAACGCTGTTCATGTAGCTTTGAACTGTGACAAATGGAGTTGGAAATACATTGTTTTCAACGAGGGAGTTGTAAGAACGCTGGTTTGTATTCTATTAATAAAGTTTGACTGACTGACTTATCTGACATTCCCTTTAGCGCAGCGCCATTTAGTGGATGCGCCTTATAATGTGGTGCGCCCTATATATGAAAACAGTTAATTGAAGGTGCGCCTTATAATCCGATGCGCCTTATAGTGCGGAAAATACGGTAGATCAAATGTCTTTTTGTCTGTCTCAATAGATCAGGTCCAGTGAAATTTACTCAGCACAAACACCAAACCAAATCGCTCATTTGCATGGGTCTCAAATTAGCAGCCATATTTAAAACAAGTCCATTTTCTGCACCTTCACAAAACTAAGCCTTTACCAAAATGCTATGGCGATGTCTTCAGAGTTGTTATGGCCATTACCTAAGCTGCTGTTGGTGCTTGCAGTAGTTGTGGTCAATCTAAAGCCTATAATGTACCAAGGGACAGAATTATATGGCTATGTTGTGGTTGTCAGACTGTGGCATGGGCAGGTTACTTCTGGTGGTACTCAGGACTCAGCTCAGGTTCTGATTTAGTTTAATTTTTAGGCAGGTTTATACCTGTTTTAGCCCTGCCTTAGTTTAGAGATTAAAATTGAAGTAACAAAAATCACATTTCAGAGCACTTTTCTACCTCCAAGGGCTTTACATCAAGAAACTATTCATCCATTCACACTTACAAACACTCACACATTCATACACCAGTGTACACAGACTCCTAAGTGTAGACCACTGCTTAGTCACAGTTTAGTCCTGGATTACAGCAGCTTTAGTCCTAAATTAGTCGTAGTTTAGTCCCCTTGCTTTGTCCTGATTTATTTCTTGTTTAGTCTTGGTTTAGTTCTGGCTTAGACCTGTTTCAGTTCTTGTTTTGTCCTTGGTCTGTTAAGTCTGTTGAGGATGTAAACTTTGAAAGCCAAATATTTTCTGCAGTTGTACTTTTAAGTGGTTTTAGAGACTGCTATTTACAGTACGGTATATGGGTCTTCTTTGGCAGCTTTTGTCAGTGTATAAAATGTATTATATTAGTCTAAAGTTGACACAACATAGACAAAGGGTGTTTTAAATTAGTCTGAAACTGGCCTGTACGCTTTCATCTCGTAACTCTCTTCCTTTCTGACTGTGATGGCGGTGTGTGCCAACAGCCTCTTGGCCTCTCCTTGATCCAGACGAGGAGAGGAGCGGCGCAGCAGCCAAAGAGCGGGGCAGCGCTGATTAATGAGAGTAAACGTAATAGAGTCTCACGCAGGTCAGGGCTGAGGGGAGCAGGACAAACAGACAGAACGCACAGCTTTCAGCACTCCATCAGCATTTATATTCGCTCACCTCTGGCTGTTGAAATAATAACTCAATGACAAGTCTTATGGCAGCAAGTCTTAGTGTTGCCTTGTGTTAGTATGACCACAGATAAAAGTGTAATTAACTAAACATGTCTATTTCTCTAATAAAAAATAATCGAAAGTCAACAGTGTGCTTCAAACTTTAATTGTTTTATGAGCTATATGTGCTGTAGACAAAACAATTTTCTGTGTACAAAACTTAAACAAGTAAAACTAGGGCTGCACGATATGGAGAAAACATGCGATATTCGATAACTACGTTGAAAATTGCGATAACGATATTGTGATATTTGAGAATAGAGCCTACTTTTCGAACATAGTAAGTTAAATTCACTACATTTCACAAAAAGTTCCTGTATTTACAAGTCAAAACAGCGACAAAATCAAGACTTAACACAGACTAAACCAGGAATAAAACAAGGCTAAGCTGTGACTAAAGGAAATTACCTACTAAAACTGACTATTTTAAACATTTTTATTTAGTCACAACACATTTTCTTTTAAGGCACTGGTGGAAAATGATTCTTCAGTGTAAATATCTGTCAGATGGAGACCACAGCGTTAAACACATTGATCAAAAACCTTATCTTTAACAGTGTATAATCACCTCACTTTCACTGCTCTACTACTTGTTAGATTACATCAGGGTTTGTGGGTGTTTAATCCTTTTCTCAGCTACTTTGGGCTTGAGGCAGGGTACACCCAGTTAGTTTTAGAAACCCACAGGTAACTATTGACATTCATTCACTACGGGAAATTTAGGGTTAACTATAAATCCCGGTAGGAAGAACCCATTGTAATACAGTTAGGACATGAAGACTAAATGATTATGATATAAATGGATAATAATAACATTAAAAGTAGCTATAGTTAGATATAGATATAGTAGCGCTGCACTGTTTCCTGTGTTGTGGCTAATGCTACTGCTAGTGCCCAGAGCAGCTTTAAATGGTGACTCTGGAGACTCTGCAGATGCTAAAAACACTAATAATTCACAGAGAAAGGAGTCCCTTTACCTCTGTAATGTCCCTCGTGTAGACATTTGACCAAAACAAACAGCGTAGTGTGATGCTGCAGCAGCAGTGGTAACTGGCGTACTGTATGTCTGTTATGACACTGAAGTTAGTGTCTTTTCACAGGCCTAGTATGGAGTAAATTATAAAAGACCTGGCCTTTGAAGCAGAGAGGGCTAAAATGATGTATATAATGTCACTGTGAGAGTAATGCACTCTAGTAGAACTACTAGAATTGCAGTCAAGCTCTGTAACAATGAAAATGTGTCGCTCCCAAATGAATTCATGCCAGTGTCTCACTTTGTGAACTCATGGGGTCTCCAGGAACAGGTGTGACTCTACACTGGGCTGACACCAGTGGGCCTCCCTAGATTGACTTTGGTTGTTGTTTTGTTGCTTACTGTTGTTCCTCTTTTTCAAAACTTTTTTTTTATGTAGTAGTTGAACATATTCCTTCACTTTCATTATTAAATCTGCCCTTTATACAAGTTTAAACTGAAACTGCTTTTACATAGCACATAATTTCAGCTCACCAGTAGTGGCCTTTTTCATTTAGAAGAGCAGATCTGAAGCCGCTCTCTTCTCTTCCACTGAAGCGTGTTGGTGCAGAGATGTCAAAAGGAGAATATCCTTCAACTCGAGCACCACACCTGAGCTCTCTCAGCCCTCCACTTTACCTTGTTATCCCCAATTGGATGCTAATATGCCCATTTGCATGCGCTATTCACAAACAAAACAAGAGAGAATTTGTGGATTGAATGCATCTGAAGGTTTTGCTTTGAATGTGCAACATGATACGAGGTTACAACTTTGTCACCTCTGAGGCAAAGGACATGATTAAGTGAAATATGTTACTCTGGTCTAGTTGCTGTCAACAAGCTGTCTGTCCTTGCCTGAGTGGAGGGGTGTCAGGAGTTAATGTGCTGGGTGGGATAGAGCCATGATAGAGGGTCGCTCTGCCCCTGCACTGCTAACTGCTGTAAATGTCCTCCAGGGAAAAAAAGGCTGCTATTGGTTATTATTTGAGCAGATTTAACCCCTGTGACAGCTCTAGATTAGTTCCTATAACACCAAATTATGATGGATGATAGTATGTTCCCCACTACACGCTGATAAAAGGCTCTTTGAGAACTGACCTGAGAGCCCACCCCACTTCAGCCTCCTCAAAAAGTATAAGTGTTGGTGGGTCTTTTTAAGGATGCTTTCACCAGAGTCTAAAAGCAAGCTCTTAGGATAATATGAGAAAAGTGGGGTGAGATGTTATGTTAACACATTCTGGCTGCAGAAAATACCTTCAGTTGGACAGTGCATGACATTAGACCAAACCAGGTATAAATCACAGCTAAATCAGGACTAAACTAAGACTAAACCTGCACTTAACCAGTATAAAAACTGAGACAAAACCATGTCTAAACCAAAACAAAAGGTTTAAATCACAATTAAACCAGGGGTAATTTTGTTCTAACCCAAGACAACACTGGGTCTAAACCAAGACAAAACCCGTTCTACACTAAGACAGAACCAGTTCTAAACCAAGATGAAACCAGATCTAAACCACAGCTAAACCAGGATTAAACTAAGTCTAAACCAGGACTTAGCATGTGTACAACAACAGGATAAAGCCATAACAAAACAAGGTCTAAACCAGGTTTAAACTAAGACAAAAGCAGATCTTAACGAGGTCTAAACCAGGTTTAAACTAAGTCTAATCCAGCACATAACCAGGATTAAACCAGGTCTAAACCAGGACTAAGTCTAAGTCATCCAACTAAAGCATGACTAAAACAGGAATTAAACTGTCTAAATGAAACAAAATCAACAAGGAAGAAGCCTGCATACAACCAGTGCTTGAGAACCACTGCTCTGATAAAGCAAACGAGTGAGAACCACGCTCTATAAGACAAACGAGAAATTTCCACTAAAAGCATTCATTATGAATGTATGCAGCTGAGGGTTCTGCAGAATTTAGAAGGCTGCCGCCTCTGATTGTTCGAGTGGCACCTAATATCAAAGCCTGTTCGAGCAAGCTTTAATGCTTCCTTTGAATGGGCTTTAAACATTTAAACATGTCAGTTCTTCTATGGCGTCAGTCCCAGGCGCTCTGAGGAGAACATGACAAACTCTTCACTCTGAATCAAAGAATGCATGAGTTGGTGCGTGTACAGTAAAGGGCTGCACTATATGAGAAAAACATGAGATAACATTGTTGAGTACTGCAATAACTATGAGTAGCAATATATTTTGATGTACAGTTTTTGACTAAGTTTCATGAAATTAAAGCAGAAATGTGTCCCTGTATTTTCTAGTCAAAGGAAATTAAAGGGGCTATATTAGGCTTTTTCAAAATATTTTTAAACCAATCTTGGTCACCTTTAAAAGAATGTGACTAAACAATAACGTTTCCAATAATTTACTGGTGTTATACAAATACAGGTGAGGAGACCAGCAGAGTGCAGTTCTGTGGGGAAAAAGGGGAAGAGGGAAAAAGCTGTCACTTTTTGTGTGATGCCATTTTATTACAAAATGAAAACTAGTTGAGGAGTCAGTGGAAACAGAGCTGTACAATGTTTTGTTTTGGGTTTTTTTGGGAAAAATGAATGAGAGCAGACTGGATGTAGAGGGATTGTTGATTGGGTCGTGCTTCCTGGAGTGGGATTGGCAGAGGTTTGAGCATTTTGAGGCCTCAGAGAATGCAGGAATACTCAAACATGCGTGAATGAAAGTGGCTGGTTGCGACAGGAAGGGCATACGGCATAGAAACTTGGCAAATCACCATGCAACAAAAAATGATGACCGTATTTTCTGGACTATAAGTCACTCTGGAGTATAAGTCGCGTCGGTCAAAAAATGCGTCATGAAGAGGAAAAAAACATATATAAGTCGCACTAGACTATAAGTCACATTTATTTAAACATTTATGTCACTAAATCCAAGACCAAGAACAGACGTTAAATCTGGAAAGGCAAGTTATTCAACTACACAACAGCACACAGAACAACAGGCTGAATGTCTGGTATGTTAATGTAACACACTAGCAGTTATTCAGCTACACAAAAGCATAAAGAACAAACCTGGGAGGCTGAACAGGCTAAATTAACATAACAAGCCAGCGAAACCAACAAGAAAGTTACCGGTAAGCAAGTTCACCAAGCTCCCGATCTCATTCTACATCACTGAATACTACTGACAGTAGTTGTCACCAGCCTAGAGCGCCCTCTCGCGGCTGTAGATGTTAATGTTTACTCCTCGATTCATGTTAAATTATATATATTTTGATATATAAGTCGCACCTGACTATAAGTCGCAGGACCAGCCAAACTATGAAAAGAAGTGCGACTTATAGTTCCGTAAAAAACGGTAAAAGTCAAAACTGTCTCAAATCAAAATTAGAAGACTAAACCAGGACTAAATTGTGTATCATGACTAAATCTGGTCTTTTGAAATATTTTTACTTGGTCACAAAACTTTTTCATTTAAGGAATGGTGGCATAGTGGTTAACAGTGTTGCCTTCCAGCAAGATGGTCCCGGGTTTGATTCCCGGGGCTTTCTGTGTAGAGTTTGTTTATTCTCGCCGCATCTATATTCCTCCATGTGTTTAGGTTTCCCCTACCACCAAAAACATGTACAAAATATTGTTAATCTCAGTGGAACTATAATGTGCCTATCTATTGTAACTGTAGTAAAAAGGTCTTGATAAAAAGAATATAACCTTTAACAGTATATTTTTGTTTTTGTTTTTGAGAATCACATTTTCAGGAGGAGTAAAAGACGAGCAACACTGCAGGTACTTTTAAAATTTTTAGACATCAAATTCATAAGCATTCATACTTCATTAGCCACGTCATTCATTGTTGTCACTTTCCATATGAAGCTTCATCATCATAAACATGATCATTTAAGCAACATCATGTATCACCAGTGTGCTCGAGTCAAGGCATTTTTGGTCTGATCAGTGAGTCATATTTGTGTCCCTCTTAAGTTATGCTAGCAAAACAGCAAAGTGTGTTGAATAATCATAGCAAGGCCTTACAAACAAATGCCACCTATCCATCCATCTTCTACTGCTTGTACGGGACACGGATCAAGAGATATAGTCCCTCCAGTGTGTTCCTAGTTCTTCCTTGAGGGAGGCATTCATGAGCCCTCCGAAACTGATGCCCGAGCCTCAGCTGGCTCCTCATGATGTGGATGAGCAGCGACTCTACTCCAAGCTCCTCCCGGGTGACAGAGCTCTTCACCCTGTCTCTAAGGTAAAACCCAGCACTCATTTCAGCTGCTTGGATTCGGGATCTTGTCCTTTTGGTCATGACCATAGGTGAGAATAGAAATGTAGATTAACAGGTGAACCAACTCAACGCCTTCTTTACCGCAACAGACCGAATACAACGACCATATTACTGCAGACGATGCGCCAATCCGCCTGTCAAGTCTCACAATGGAATGGTTGAAATCAACACAAGCAGTGTAATCACAGTGGTGGTATTTCCTATTTGATATGATTTATCTGTCTTTGAAGGGGAAGCACAGATCCAAAAATAATCTGTTTGACTCTGCTGCCTTCACTTTGTTTTATTTGGCCTTCTACAAGACTATCTTAGCATAATCCTAAGCATTTTTGCAACTTGGAGCATTACGCCAGTCTAAAGAAACTAAATATTGTTTAATGTTCTCTACCCACTCACTGCCAGCACACTGTAATTAACAATAACCAGTTGTTTAAGCAAAGTTATGGTTGATGCTTGTATGTTTTTTTTCTATATTGACTTTTCCCATATTTTCAAACCATTTGTGCATTTTTTACCTAAATGGTACAGTTTTGCTTTGGGAAAATGAAGATAAATTTTCATATATTCATTCAGTTTTTGGTAGCTTCACGCGTTTTCCCTTTTATTCCAATGTCAGACTTTCCTTCTAGGCTCTATCCACAAAAATTGTCCGCATGATGCTAATGCGCCGTAACCTTGTGGTGGAGCTGTGACAGGGGACATACCACTGAAGTTAAATTTGCCGTTCCTTTTCATTATGTTTATTATAGTCTGAATGTTCTTGCTGGAAACACCTCTGGGATACATAGCACTTTTTATTGCAAGATGAACAGTTAGGGAATGGCAATGGAAATGTAAGGGCAAAATAATAAGATGACTCACCTTCACAGCTTGTTTTACTTAAGCAGTCTCTTCCTACATTTCTTTTATTCCTTTTATTCGTAATAGCATCCTTGTTGTGGAAGAATTACCCAGGTTAGCAGTTTGTGAACTCAGCACTAACCTTGCTTTCCAGGTAGTTCGGTTACACCAACATAAAGGAGGGCGTTCATAGAAAGAAAGCATCCAAAGGGGAGGTAATTACCGTATTTTCCAGAGTATAAGTGGCACTAGCCAAAATTTGCATAATGAAGAAGAAAAACAACATATATAAGTCGCCCGTGGTCTATAAGTCGCATTTTTTGGGGGAAATTTATTTTACGAAATCCGACACCAAGAACAGATATTTCATCTTGAAAGGCAAGTTATAGTAATAATAGAATAGAGAACAACAGGCTGAATAGGTGTGCGCTATGCTAACGTAACACATTGATGGTTATTCAGCTACATGAAGCATAAACAACGACCTGAATAGATGTCTCGTATGTTAACGTAATATATTAACAGTTATTCACATAACTATAGCATAAAGAACATAATATAACAAGTTCACCAAACTCACCATCTCACTCCTAATCGCTAAATCCTTTAAATTCTTCATCCTCGGTGTCACTTCTGAACAACTCCGCCAACTCCGGAGGTAGACGAAGCGCCGCTTCCTCCTCTGCGTGGCTGTCGTCAGACTCAGCATCAGTTCCATTTCCAATTATTCCGCTCTTTCTCAGTTGTCTTTATAGCCTAAGTTGTTAGCGGCTAATGTTTACATTTTAAATTGTCAGTGGTACAGGTGCAGCAGATGCTGGTACACAAGCCTAGAGTGCCCTCTAACCAACACCTGAAATATTTTAATATATAAGTCGCACCTGAGTATACGTCGCACCCCTAGCCAGACTATGAAAAAAAGTGCGACTTATAGTCCGGAAAATACATGTAAGTTGAAAATCTGGTCAAGTTTTTGGATGAACCAACAGTGAGTTAACACATGTTGAAGGGGAACCATGCAACTTTGCTCGTTTCATTGCTGTTTTGGTTGCATTTTTCTTCACCAAGCTCCTCCTACATTTTTGACTTTTAAATTGTAAATACTGAGGAGTACGCTTGACTCCTATGTGACCTCCCGCTCGGCTTGAATCGCATTTTCTCTGCCATGACGAAAATCTAAGAAATAAAGTCATCGCTGGCTTGTTGTTATGGCTAACGGTAAAAAAAAAAAAAACTGCCAGTCAGTACTGCCACACCATTATGGCTCATTAATACTCCTATTTCGTATGTAGATAGATCCGTCCGTTCCAAGCATTGTTGGCACCACAACATTTATACATCCAACTGTTTTCTATGTCAATGTGTGTTATGTTAAATAACCAGTAGGGGGCAGTCAGCGACAGTGAAATATTTTACCAAGCCGAGAAAGAGCAACAACCACAACAAACATAGCGGCGCTGACGGAGGTTTTTACACCACATTTATTGAAAAAGTGAAAATAGCGATGGTCTGTTCAGTTTTTCAATACTCTCGCTCTAGTCATTCCTTACAAAGTTGGGTCGTTTCTTCTGCTTTGTTGACCTGTGTTTACTAGTCTCCCCCAACGGTCAACACATGCACTGCTTTGTTTGTCTGTATTCCTCAAGCTTTGGGGTAACAGACCAACGTACGGACAGTGCACATTTTATCTCACAGTAAAGTATAATTGAGCCTTTGTCAAACTGTCAGCATTTTGGATGCAAATACATCGTCTGGAGCAGGAAGATATACTCACAAATTTCACAGGACTTACAGAAACATTTCCATATCATATCACCATAAGACTGAAAATGTGACGTCACAAAAAGTCATGTTGCAGTTGCTCAGGAGGTTGAGCCCACCAACTGGAAAGTTGGAGGTTTGATTCCTGCTGCTAGCAGTTTGCCTACTGCTGTTTTGTCCTTCACCCACCTTGTTTCCTGCGTCCATGTACTTTGGTGTAGCAATGTGAGAGTGAATTTTTCCTATATAAATGTGACCGTTTTCTACTTTATTTTCTTTTACCATCTAAACTGAAAACTGAGATACCCATGTACGCTAAATTTCAACATGAAATAGCAAAGAAGCTAGGCACTGTTTAAGGTGGATGCCTTTTAGTTATAGCCCTCTTTGTCTTCACACAATCCATAGTATAATTAAAATAATCTCTTGTTAAAAGTATATTTTAATTCAAAGCACATTATGGCTCATTTGCATAATTAGATACTGTGCTCTTTATGTTTATTCCAAGACATTAAAGGGTAATATGACACTTTTTCCTTTGAATATTAGCTGTCTGCTTAGCAATTATAGCCATTTTTATGCTGCATTGGGTACTTCCAGGAGGAACATATACTAAGCTACAACTGGCAGGCATTTTAACACTAGTCTCCAGCATTACGTCTTGGACATATTGTTATTTTCCCATCCATTATTATCCTGTCAGAATGAGTGGAGTAATGCAGGTTTAATTGGCCTCTCTTAAGTGCAGCGCTGGTATTTGAGGCGTGTGGCAGCCAGGCACGGAGCCACGCGCTAAAGTGGCTGCTTATCTGACGTGTTTGACATGTGTAGGGAATGACCCCCGCAGTGATACACCAGCTCATTACAACAGATTCCTGCGCCATTCACTTCTGCCGCAGGATAATGGATGACAGTCAGCCTTGAGCATGTGACCTCGCACTGGCAAATAAACAGTCCACCACTCACAGTCAAACTTTCGTCTTTCTCTTCATAATTGCTTTTGTTGGTAGGTTTAAAGATAATTTAGCCATCAGTGAATGAATTTGAAGCAATAATATGCCACGTTAACCCCAGCTCTCCCAGTCATTCATACATAGGCAAGGTAGGTGAAGCGTCTTGCCCAAGGACACAACAGCAGAGTACAATGTTGCTGGCAGGGATCGATTCGCCAACCTTCTGTTTAGTGCGTGAATGGCTCTACCTACTGAGCTACTGCTGACAACTCTTCATAATCCTTCGAGACAGAAATACTCAACCTAATTTCTACAGTTGCTCGATTGTTTTTGGGAACAGAGGGTTATTATTTAAAAATCTTGGCAAAAAAAAAGTAATTCCTCAAATAACATTACAATTAAAGCTAGGGTTGCACGATATGGAGAAAACAGTGCGATATGCGATAACTATGTTGAAAATTGCGATAACGATATTATTGCGATATTTGAAAATAGAGTCCTGCTTTTTGAACATAGTAAGTTAAATTCACTACATTTCACAAAAATGTAAGTTCCTGTATTTACAAGTCAAAACAGCGACAAAATCAAAACTTAACACAGACTAAACCAGGAATAAAACAAGGCTAAGCTGTGACTAAATTAATTAAATTACCAATAAAACTGGATTTTTAAAATATTTGTATTTAGTCACAACACATGTTCTTTTAAGGCTCTGGTGAAAAATGATTCTTCAGTGTAAATCTCTGTCAGATGGAAGATCATAGGGTTATTGCGATATATGTAGATTCTTACGATACGAATATTGCGATAACGATAATTTTGCGATATATTGTGCAGCCCTAATTAAAGCCATTTCTTAGTTTAAAAAAGCTTGTTTGAAAATAAAAAATCATTCTGCAATCTAAAAAAGAAAAAAAAAACAGTCATTTAAATTGAATTTTAAAAAAACTCTTCAAATGAAAATGGAAGAATGTACCCCTCTTAAAAATGAAATTTGCCTCAAAACGCTACTGCAGCCATTTCCAAAGTGAAGAGTGTCATGGCCTCTTTAAAATTTGCACTGGACCCCTATCATTTTTATAAACACTGACTCTTGGCTACATTTTCAGAAAAGTAACTACTAACTCTACTTAAAACTCAATTTCTTTTAATGTACTTAACATAAACAACCTCCTGGGGCCCCACTACAGTATCTTCGAGGCCCCGGAGCCCACTTAGGGAACCATGGCTGTTCTGTATTAAAAGCATTAATGCTAAGGAAGTAGGACCACTGCACTGTTGAGCACAAAACATCTACAAGCACAGGTTCGAGCTTCAATAGCATGGACAAAAATAGTGAGACAGCATTACTTACTGGGTTAATGCTATAACATCTCAGAAGTGATCCAGAGATTTGGAATAGGAATCTACTGATTTATTGACAATAATGAAGTTTATTTTTTAGAAGAAACAACTTTGTGAGGTCATTACATTTTCTAGTTTTGATTTGACTTTTTAGCCCGTGTCAGCCATACTTGCAGCTATGGCAGTATCCACAAATGCAATACTAGGACACTGGCACTTCACTTTTATTATGAAACATGTATAAAGTTTTAAAGTCAGACATTAATATTGTCGCTCCGGATGCACATTTATCCAGTTTGAACTGAAATAAATGCTGGGGAACTTTAAGTACCACAGTGCAGCACCATTTCCCAGCCTCGCTCTATCGTCTCCTAAATCTTTTTGTGCTCAGCTTGGATCCATGTTATCTCGCGTCTCATTTGCTTTCACCCCACATCCCCCTGCTATCATCACATCAGCTACACACGTCTCGTTTACTTAACCGACTCTCCAATTACGCTTTATCTCCACACATCACTGCTCATCTGTATTACTCCTTAGGCTCTGCACACACACTGACACACTTTTTTAATTTTCCATTCCTGAATTTCAGCTGAATGAACCATCGACAGCTCACCTTTCCCACTTATATATTAAATGTAAGTTTGTTTTGTTATCCAGCTGCATTTGCCTTTACACAGTGTAGAGTGCACTGTCCCAAAAAGTTCACTGATATCGCAATATAAGTATTTATACATTTATAAGATATAGCCTTAACTCAGACTTGCCAAACATGGATGCCTATAATTATTAACACTTAAAAAGAATAGGGTAAATCCAGGTGTTTAGTGGTGTTAGAGGCTACAGTAAACAGTAGGCTTTCTTGTAGGTCTGTAGTTGTCCAAATTAATAGTTAGTCGACCTGCACTGCGATTAATCAACCAAGGGGATGTGGGAAATTACTGTTATAATAAAAGTTATCAAGTAAAGTCTGCATGTTCTCCCCATGGGTTCTCTCCGGGTTCTCCGCCTTTCTCCAATCGTCCAAAGACATGCATGTGCCCCAGGTAATGAATGTGAATGTGTTTGTCTCTGAGACTAGCTGTCCACTGTCCAGGGTGTACCCCACCTCAGGCCCAAAGTTAATGGGATAAGCTCCAGTACTGATGACCCCTAAAACGGGAATAAGCGGAAGAAGATGAATGAATGAAAGTAATTAATTAGACTAGCCTTTCTGATGCAAAGAGTTTAGTTGACCAGAGGCTGCCAGTCCTACTTTCTAGTACCGTATTTTCCGCACTATAAGGCGCATCGGATTATAAGGCGCACCTTCAATGAATGGCCTATTTTAAAACTGTTTTCATGTATAGGGTGCACCGCATTATAAGGCGCATCCACTAGATGGCGCTGTGCTAAAGGGAATGTCAATAAAACAGTCAGATAAGTCAGTCAGTCAAACTTTATTAATAGAATACAAACCAGCGTTCTTACAACTCACTCGTTGAAAACAATGTATTTCCAACTCCATTTGTCACAGTTCAAAGCTACATGAACAGCGTTCGAGCGCTCAGTTTTCTGTCCCCTCAATGTCGCAACTCTTCTACTGAGATGGAGCAAAGGCCGCGCCTCCTTGTTCTTTTGCGGCAGGATCCATAAACACGCCTATGGCACACATGAACAGCTGGGACTGGAATTCCCCTTTACCGTTTTTACCGCTGTCACTTCGACGATGCCCCCTGAATACGGTAGCCATAATTAACCAACATTGATCCATATATAAGGCGCATCGGATTATAAGGCGCACTGTCGGTTTTTGACAAAATTAAAGGCTTTTAGGTGCGCCTTATAGTGCGGAAAATACGGTATATTTCAGGTTTCTGTTCATTAAAAATACACAGCTGTGCTAATTTCCTTTTCTTTTAAGACTACCTATAAGTTTAATATTTTGATTCATAAACAAAGAGCTGTATAATGTTGACACCCTCTGAAACCGTAAACACTTTATTTTAATGTCCCAAAAATTTCATATTTTATTTTTATTACACCAGAATTTTGCCCTTTTTCTTCTTCTATTGCTTGTTATCTTTGCTCGAGTAAACAGACCACACTCCTGGGACCTTTGGGTAAAGCGACCTAAACACATACCTCCTCATTCTAGTGCAAAACACTGACTTTGATAGCTGCTCATCTGAATACATGTCAGTCCTCTGTGTGAGCCAGCCCCTCCTACTTTATTTTCGAAAGCAGGACAGTCTGGTCCCTTACAAAAAACTGTTTCTCCTCGGTTGATCTGGAACTGGTCTATCTAAGCCGTTTATCTGCAGCACATCCTACAAATGCCAAAGCCAATTTCCTATCAAAAAGAGCGCATTTAATAACTTATCTGACCTGATTAATGGCGTTTACTCTTTTCCTTTGTCACCTTTCGTTTCTTCTGAAGTCTGCGTTGTTGTTGTTGTTCAGAGATTCTTCTTGTCTTGTCTTTGTACAACTTGTTTCTGCTGCTGTCCTCAGAAATAAGTACAGAGCTGTTCATAATACGACGTATTCTGGTGTTTTATGGAAAAGCTGTCAAGAATCCATTATGTTTGTCTGGGCTACAGGTCAACGGTGCACTGCTTACGTCCCGTCCTTTGTTTTTCTGATTGGTTATTCCGCCTGAGATTGTTCCGCCTGTATAAATGAAATTCAATCAACGGGATACCAGACTATCTTTTTTGTATAGAATAGGAAAAGAGTTTGTCTGGCCGGCCAGGCTATGTGTAAACCCTACCACCAGCCTCTTCTTTAGTTTTCCATTCTCTTACAATGTTCAATATATAACTTTATTTGAATGAATCACTCACAGCTCCACATCCCGTTGTTTTTTCCCATGTAAGTTTGCTTGCTTGATCCGTCCACACCCACACCGCAGTGGCCGCCCCTCAGCCTCCCTCTCAGGTCAGCGCCGACCCTCACTGAATGCCGGTTATGAGTCAGAATGGCCTCAGTTTGCTAATACCAGACTGTCCAGGGATTTGGATTAAAAGTAATGCAGGTTTATGTAATCTCAGTGACGCTGGGCTGGTCTGTTTTTGAAAAATAGTCAGAGATTGCTCCACTTCCGCACAGAACATGGACTTGGATGAGCAATATGACCTCCAGTATGTATCATCACATTATACTTTTTTATATTTCAGCCAGTGAATCTCTTTTTTATAATTGTGTAATGTATTGCATAACCAGGATTTGGTAATGTATGCATGGTCCTAAAAATAAAATTAAAAAATTCAGTTTCGAGTTCTCGCCAGTTCATTCTGTTTTGTTCTTGGGTGTGTGTGTGATTGTGTGCTCAGTGGTGGTCAGAGAGGGCATAGGCGCAGAATGGGAGCCATGTCCTGCCAGTCTGCCCCAGGGACAGCTGTGGAGAAGTAGCTCACCACCACTGAGTGTGACTGAGGAGTGAAAGGATAATCCACCTATTTGTAAAACGACTTTGAGTGTCTACAAAAAAGTACTTTATATGCTAAATCATTTTTTTTTTTTCCAGGATTGTTTTTAGTTGGTCATAGAAACATTACGGCTTGTTATTATTGCCAAATGTTAAAGCAGCCAGAGCATTCTATTCAATTGAATGAGGAATGGAAATTTTGAAAAAAACTAAACTTTAAAGTCAGGCCAAAGCCTTCTGATAACTGACAGACTACAGTTCTACAGCTTGACCCACTCAGTTGTCTTAGCAAGACAAAAATCCACTTTCCACCCAAGCCAGTTACAATTGTTTATTTAAAATGGGGCAGGCTTAGTCAGCTAACTGTTATACTCATGTGGCTGCTGTGTTGTTTACCATTAGCACCTAGAGGCCTTGGTATGTGTCTTTTCTTGAAGCTGTTGTGTATGTTCCCTTTAGGGCTGCACAATATTTCGCAAAATTATCATTATTGCAATATCCGTATCGCAAGAATCTAAATATATCGCAATAACGCTGTGGTCTTCCATCTGACAGAGATTTACACTGAAGAATCATTTTCCACCAGAGCCTTAAAAGAACATGTGTTGTGACTAAATAAAAATGTTTAAAAAGTCCAGTTTTATTGGTAATTGAATTAATTTAGTCACAGCTTAGCCTTGTTTTATTCCTGGTTTAGTCTGTGTTAAGTTTTGATTTTGTCGCTGTTTTGACTTGTAAATACAGGAACTTACATTTTTGTGAAATGTAGTGAATTTAACTTACTATGCTTAAAAAGTAGGCTCTATTTTCAAATATCGCAATAATATAATCGTAATTTTCAACATAGTTATCGAATATCGCATGTTTCCTCCATATCGTGCAGCCCTAGTTCCCTTTACCTAATATGCATTTGTAAAACGTCTATAATGGCAAAGAATGAAAAAGAAAGTCTCTTGGATAAAAGATGAAATGTCCTTTGACTTGGTCTGCTGTAGCTTGTCTTTAAAGGAAAACCATGCAGCTTTGTTTCTTTGCTGTTTTGGTAGCATTTTTCTCTATGGAGCTCGCCCTACATTTCAGGGTCTGAGTCCTCTGAAACTCGCATGGCTTGTCTTGTTTTCTGCTCTTTATATTTGTACAAAGGTTTTTTGTCTTTTGCCATGTAGAGCTGGGTATTGTTGAGAACCTCACGATTCAATTCAATTTTGATTCCTTTAGGTTAATAGATTTAATTTTGATTTGATATTGATTTAAATGCTTCAATATTGATTCAATAATGAGCAAATACACTAAATAATTAAGTACCTGTTGATATTTTTAAGTGTGTGCAATATTTCTAATGGTCGTAGAACAAACTGACCCCAACTTGTTATGGTTTATTTATGCAAATCTGTCTGTACTATGCAAATCACACAATGTTGCTCACAGTGCCGCCACTGCCTTTGGGGTTGACTCTAAAGCAGTTTAATTTAGGTAAAAAAGTTGCCCTTTAACTGTTGTAGCCTAAAAGCTTGCATATAAAGAGCAGACTCGGTCGGCTTTTTAGCTCCAACTTCAAATCGATTTTATCTGCCGACTGTTTCAGCTCTATTGAATTAGCACTTTGGTAACCGGCTTTGTTTGTCAAATCCATGACAGCATCTTTGTGAAGGCCATTCAACAGACTAAAGGACCAACCTTGTAATAATTTCTTTGTTTACCTGTAATTAAAGTCTTTTTGTTCATGCTGACAATGGCACTCGATATGAGAGAGTCATTCTGCAGAGAAGCGCTCGGAAAGATGTATTTTGACAGGTAGCGGTTGATCGTGTCAGCCCTCCCAGGCTCTCTGGCAGGTAAATGAGCCTAAATTGGAGCTTGTTTTCTCCTCTTTGAAATTATTCCGCCTGGTAAAATGTCCAAAGTGGAATTGAGCATCTTGCACAAAATGTCTCGTGTTTTTTCTCCAAATGCCTGCCTCCATTTCTGACCCATCTCCTTCCAAACCATCATGTCATTTGTTGAAAACATCTCTGTGGTTGTTTTTAGCTGTTGCGTGTCTTTGTAACAGCCTCTTACTAATCTTCTGCTGGAGATGAGTCAGTTGGCGTGTTGTGGCGCTGACCGTTTCTCTTCGCTGTCTGTGTGAACAGGAAGAGGTGGAGGCAGAGAACAGAAGGAACACGAGGACCAAAGTGACGCCAAAGCTGACCCCACACCAGGAGGAGGTGAGGACGCACATCCACTAATGCGCTAATCGACGCAGAGCCAGACAGACAAGTACCAGCGCTGCTATTGATCGGAAAAGTTTTTTCAAAAGGATTAAAAGCATACAAAAAAGGGGAATGAATTGAATGGCATTGCTTCTGTCTGCGACCTGTAAAGGATAAGTGGTGGAGAATAACTGTGATACAAACTTAATACAGAAGGCATATAAGAAAGGAAACATTTGCGATAAATTACTTTTGTATTGAAAGAAAACTTTTTAAATTCACACAGCGGAAGCTGGTTGGTATTTCTTTATAACATCCTCCTGCTTTCCTTTTGGCTTTTCCTTTCAGGCAAATCCTCTCCATCTAACCCTAACCTCTGCATCCTCTTCTGTCACACCAACTTCTTCTTTAACTACATCCATAAATCTCCGCTTTGGTTTTCCTCAAGGCTTCTAACTCTAACCTCAGCATCCTTCTACCCATATATTCACTTTTCCTCCTCTGTACATGTCCAGACCATCTCAGTCCAGCCTCTCTGACTTTATCTCCTAAACCTCTCACATGTGCTGTACTTCTGATGGAGTCATTCCTAATCCTATGCATCCTCATCATGAACAAAGAGAACAGAAACATCTTCAGCTCTGATTCCTGTCTTTTCCACAATGCCACTGTCTATAAACCATAGAAACTGTAAACCATAGCAAGTTTTGCATGTTACTTTTATGTTTCTTCATTGTGAAATAGGGCTGCACAATATATCGCAAAATTATCGTTATCGCAATATCAGCAAACGCAATAATCTAAATATATCGCAATAACGCTGTGGTCTTCCATCTGACAGAGATTTACACTGAAGAATCATTTTCCACCAGAGCCTTAAAAGAACATGTGTTGTGACTGAATAAAAATGTTTAAAAAGTCCAGTTTTATTGGTAATTTAATTAATTTAGTCACAGCTTAGCCTTGTTTTATTCCTGGTTTAGTCTGTGGTAAGTTTTGATTTTGTTGCTGTTTTGACTTGTAAATACAGGACTTACATTTTTGTGAAATGTAGTGAATTTAACTTACTATGTTCAAAAAGTAGGCTCTATTTTCAAATATCGCAATAATATTATCGTAATTTTTAACATAGTTATCGAATATCACATGTTTTCTCCATATTGTGCAGCCCTACTCTCAAAAACTCCTGCACCCATAAATAGGTTACAAATTACATGGTTTTAAAAATATCCAGCCACAGAGGGTCACAAGTCATTGTACCCTTTATGCTAGACCCAAAGTCAAATAAATTAAGACAGGAAGGGTGACTAGTCTAAAATCTATGCCAAATAATTTTGCAAATCACTGCATGCTAAGAGGCAGAGGATTTGCTGTGGTGAAAATGTATTTAAAGCCATAACAACAGCAACATTATTTGCCCTCATCCATTTAAATATTATATACATCTAAAAGAGTTTCATAAAAAAACTCCATTCCATTCCTCATCTGCCCAGAGCCCAGTGGTCATGCTTCTTCTTTTCTCTTGTGCAGAAGTGCAGTGCATACGGTCGTCATGACTCCCAGAGCAGCATCCGCAGCAGAAAGAGGGAACGCTGCAGAAGATCGGAGACTTCCTGCAGAGCTCCCCCACTCTGCTCGGCTCCAAAGGTTAGTGTGCCACGCTACTCACAGCGTCATCTGCACTGGTCTATAAATGAGAGCCAAAAAGAGGAGGGCTGACAACTCTTGACTCGTAATAGTTATTTTTAACATGGGAACAAAAGAAAAACATGACTTTATTTTTGAAAAAAACACTATTTTCTCTGCTGAAATCTGTTTTTGTTTTTGAGCATTGTTGAAATTGTAATTTTGAAGTTGTGCAATCATAGCTTATAAAATATGACCAAAGGATAAGATGATAAAGTAAAAAAAAGACGAAGGCACAAATTTCAACCATGGCCTTTGGTGAAGCAGTGGCTGCTACTTAGGTACAGTTTAGCTTACCGTATTTTCCGGACTTTATGTTGCTCCGCAGTAAGTCGCACTAGCCAAAAAAAGCATAATGAAGAAGAAAAACCCGTATATAAGTCGCATTTTTGGGGGGAATTTTATTTTGTTAGCGGTAATGTTTACATTTTAAATTGTCAGTGGTACAGGTGCAGCAGATGTTGGTGCTCAAGCCTAGAGCGCCTTCTCGCGTCGTTAGTGTGAAAATAACTCGTGAAAGCTGCGACTGACGTATACTCAGTCGCACCCCTAGCCAGACTATGAAAAAAAGTGCCACTTATAGTCCGGAAAATACAGTAAATAGAATTGTCACCCTCTAATATTCATTAAACCAACTTTCTTTCCACGGATTAGCTCCATCACCATTGTCTGCAATGCCTGTTATAATCTTGGTCACATGGGAAAAAAGTCAGATATGAGCCACTTCTGCCTGCAGTCTGAACGTAGCCTAAGTGTAATCGGTAAAGTGCTTTTGTTATTTATCATCATACACGCAAGATGTTCAACAAAATTGCGTAAATGGTAAGATGGAGGGTTGGTCCTGAGCCGCTGCCACTTCTTAATCCATTGGGCTAACAAATATTCATATGTTACAATCAAATACAGTTCAACTACTGGTTTTAGCTCAACTACAAGTTAGAAAAAATGCACTGCCTATAGTGTAATTCAGCGACCTTCCCCACCTTATTAATAACATCTGGTTTAAATATTAAATTATTGTTGCTGAAATTGACATGAACCGTTACTCTGTACCTAATCTTGCAGTAGACTGAGCAAAAGGCATCCAGTCACAAAGCTTTGGTGGAATTTTTGAATTCATGTCTGTGCAAACGTCAACTCAATTTAGGCTTGTGGTGGAGTATTTTGTTGCGGTAGCTGTTGGTGTGGAACATGGGGCACGCAGCCTTGGGCACTGCGAATGTTGTCTCCCCTCAGGAGCTGCTCTGAATTCTGTAACGGTCTGTAGAACAACTAAAGGTCAGCGTGTAGCGTAGGGCCACTCAGGACATTTTCTGAACATGTTTTTGAGCATGTAGACCCGCTGGAACTTAATCTCAAAAATGGATTGATTCACAAGCATCCCCAGTGTCCCAGAATGACACCGGCCTTCACAAGATTCAAAAATGCTCTACTTTTTGTATGAAAATCTTTTTTGAAGGTTCCCTATTCTGATAAATTTAGTTTTTTGAGCTTTTAACCAAGATATAATGCTGTTTCCTCTTATTTGATATTATTCTGTCAGCTCATTTATCTATCTGTTAGCTTCATGTTGCTAAGAGCTGTGCCAATTAGCCATTTTATGCCCCACACCTAATCCAAGTGCTTTCTGCAAAGTCAAAGTAACAGCTCCCCAAAAGAAGAGGTTTTCCATACATATACATTATTTTAATTATAAAACATGAAATAGTAATGCAAAGGTGTCCAAAACTTTTTCACAAAGCCTGAAAAAATCATAACATGGCCTCTTTAAGATTCTGTACCATATATAGATAATGAAATGCTTATTTTAATAAGGAATGAGGGTAGGCTATAGCAATTGGATGCTAATGAAAATCTATTTCTTAACTGGAGCTTATGTGTGAATGAATTGAAAGGAGACTGAATTTTGATTTGGAGCAGGATAAAGAAAATGGGAACACACAAAATATAGCTTAAGTAGTTTAGGCCAAAGTTCTTTACACATCCGGAAAAGGAGAAACAAGTGTCCTTTCTCCAGGGAATAAAGGGAAAAATAAATTGTCCTGCCAGCGCACCGTTCAGTTCAGGGAGAAATCCAGAATACACAAACAAACCTGACCTACAAAAGTCAAATAAGTGCAATTAAAATTCAATACAATTTCACAAGTTACCAGTGACAGCCAGTGACAATCTATTAATCCAAGTTAATGAGTTGTATAAGTTTCAGTTCAATATGGATATTCTAACTCCAACCACAAGGGGTCAGTAAAGGAACAAATGATTATATTCACTGGATTCTTTATCGTGGTAAAAGCTTTGTGGCTCCATGAATAAAGCATTTCACCCTAAACTGGAAGATTCTTAATTCGAGTCCAGGTCCCTAGTAGTAAATCCCTCTAGTCTCCTAATAAGTTGACTACAAAGTTGAGGACTAAATACTTTACTGTATTATTAATTTCCAGTTTCCAGTTGAGGTGACTTTTGTACTGTGAAAGAATCAGAAATAAGGTTTAGGACTGTTGGCAAACACGCTCTGGCCTCTGGGGGATTAACGGAGCTTTAAAGCATTCATCCTGAAAATCTGCTGCACATAAATCCAAAATGAATGAATAATCTTGCTCAAGCCATTGAGCTGACAGAGCAACACTGTGGAAAGTCTCCGTGCACCTGCCTTTTTATGGAAATGATACCTGCAGAACCACAGAGCTATTTCAGGACAAAATCAGCTCCACCTAACTTACAGTGGGTCGTGAAAAGAAAGTCACTTCCAGCTGAGCGCCAGTCACTCACATGGGCAGGTTTTTGATAGATGCCCTCCTTGATGCAACCCCTTTATTTATCCAGGCTTGAGTTTTCCACAATGCAATAACCAATGCAGCTCTCTAAAGTGACACATATACGTATAAGGTTTGGCTGGTAGAAACTCTCTTTGTTTTTTATTGATTCATTTATTATTTATAGATATTTTTTCTGCTGATAACTGAAGACATTTTGACGAGTTGTACATTTATCAGTCAATGATGGACTAAAGGAGGGCTGGTATTTGTTAATTTCTTTGCCAAAAGTCTAATCCAGTGTAGACCACACAAGTCTACATTAGTGATTAAATGTGTATATGACATTATTAGACTGTTTACCCTGGGTTCTGCTTAATAAAACACTCAGTCAAATACAAATGACCGAATGAACTGAGACACAGAGAGATTTAAGAGGCAGGTGCATCCAGAAATATGTATTACCATGGTCACGTTAATGTTTTCATTATTTTTCTTCTAGATAAGCTGAAAAATTGCATTTGTAAAGATCTAAGGAGGCAGAGGAGGAATGGTCTTGTTCTTAGACACTGTCCTTCGTCAAGAGGCTTTATATTACTTTTATTTTTTGTGCTTTTATTGATAGCACAGTAGAAAATTGGGGAGAGACATTCGGCAAACTGAGTCTGGATTCAAACACACAACACTGAGGCAGGCTATAGTTGCCCTGCATATCGTACAGAAATGCAAGAACCTTTTTATGTGGCCAAGAAGCTACTGAATATGTTGAGTTTATGGTGCGACAGTGTTGCTGTTCGCGAGCTTCATGCTCGTGCTCAGTTTGTCCTCTCTCGGCTGAAACAGAAAGTGAGTTAACAGCTCCCACCACAATGTTCTTTATAATGTCTAATATTTTATAATAAACCAATGTAAACACTGTTGGTGTTAGTGCTGTTTGTGGATAATTGATTAATTGGCATTATGGACAAAATTTATTGAAATAAATACTAACAATTAATGGTTCTGCTGTACAGTAGAGTAAAGATACAGTTCCATTGGAGAGTTGGGAAAAAATAAACATAAAATTAAGCCTAAACTAAAATATGCAAGCCTATAATTTGTCTTTAGTTTAAAAAAGCCACTTTTTTATTATGGTTCATGATTGTCTGAATTAAAAAAAAATTTTTTTTAATAAAATGTAGTAATATCAAGCCTGTGGTTAACAATCATTACATAACATCATCCCTAGTTGGTATGAAGCAAGCTTTTTCCACTTTCAGAAATATATTTTTGGATATATGTACAGTATGTACCGGATGATGAGGACAAAACTATTTCTTATTAATTAATTGGTCTATTACAGTGGTTCCCAAAGTGGGGTCTGGGGCCCCCTGGGGGTCCGTGAAGGTACTACAGGGGGGGCCCCAGAGGCTGTCCATATTTCAATTTGAATTTATTTTTTTATTATTATTATTATTATTATTATTATTATTATTAATAATAATAATATTTCAGACACATGGTTTTGGTTCATAAAAACAAATAAAACATACAAAAATATAAAAAGTCAATGAAAGTATTAAGTACCTAAAAACATTGAAAATTAATTACTGTTGTATATTTGTTTTAAAATATTACTTTAAAACAACTTTTAGTCAGTAATCAGTGTTTTTGTAATGTTTTTATTAAAAAAAACAAAAAAAAACACGGCAGAGTCTTTTGAATAGAGGGAAGTTTTATTGTTGGGGGTCTGCGAGGGATTTTCGGAACTTTAAGGGGGCCATGACAGTCTTGACTTTGGGAATGGCTGGTCTATTACATTGACCACATTTAACTGTAAAAGCAGAGCAGCACTGACATTATGCATGACATCACAAAGTATCGATATCGGTATTGCCTCACAAAATATTGCCATATATCACAAAATATGTTTATTGTCCCAGCCTTACCACATATGCTTTTACAATTTGAAAGAGAATGCCCACAACCAAACGTTATCAGAGAAAAATATTGCTTATAAAAATAGTTGTGACTGCTGTGTCTGAAAAGTCCTAATGCAGGCCCTGTTTTTAAAATATGCAGCTTGTGTGTGAGAAGTTAGCGGCTGCTGCATGCTAATTGCACTGCGCTTTACTTAAAGACGCCTACAGAAACAACCAAAACTCTGCAGTCCTTTAACCCAGCGATGATGAAAGCTCGGTCCGTCCATCGCGTCCCTCCCTCAACGTAAATTCCTCTAATGATGCAACATTTCTGACACTATAGGTAATGCCTCTCTGTATTCAAATATGATCAAAAAGAAGCCGCTTTTTCTCTGCGCTTTTCATCACTCCACAAACTGAGCCCAGGAGGTGGTCATTTGGCTCAGCGCATTTACAGTTCACGCTATTGTACGGCGAAAACAAAGGACAAACAAGGACAGAGTAGTGTAATGGGAGCAGATTGGACCAAATGTGACCGCACAAGGGTACAGTCTTCAGGGCCATAATGATGTCTTAGGGGAGAACTTAAGACAGCGGCCATATTGGAATAAGCTGTTAGTCATGTGTGTTTTATCCCCGGAGAGCTGTGTGTGTTAATTGTTGCCCGGGGTCTGACATAAAAAATGGGGAACAGCCATTATTCCACACCTACTCTCACCTTCATCTGTCTTCCTGCAGTTCTCTCTCTCTAACTTTTCCCTTGTCTTGTCTTCCGTGTGAGAAGCGGTGCCATCACCTAAAATTTGAGCAGCTGGGCTTACAGTCAGCCTGGTGCCTTAAAAGTGAGCTGTAGGTCCTTGTCGTAATGCCACTCGATGATCAAGTGTGAAGGTTTTGAAGCCCTGAAAATGTGCTTTGGATGTCCAGATGTCCAGTATGTACTCGATCAGCCATTCCCAAAGTCAGGAGCGTCACGGCCTCCTTAAATTTACCAAAATCCCACACGGACCCCCAACAATACAACTTCCCTCGATCCTAAATTTTATTTTCATGTTTTTCTCCATATATTTCTATAAAAACATTACAAAAGACACTTGACTATTGGCTAAAAAGTGTGTAAAGTTACCTGTATTTTCCGCACTATAAGGCACACTAAAAGCCTTTAATTTTCTCAAAAGCCGACAGTGCGCCTTATAATCCGATGCGCCTTATATATAGATCAGTGTTGGTTAATTATGGCTACTGTGTTCAGGGGGCATCGTCGAAGTGACAGCGGTAAAAACGGTAAAGGGGAATTCCAGTCCCAGCTGTTCATGTGTGCCATAGGCGTGTTTATGGATCCTGCCGCAAAAGAACAAGGAGGCGCGGCCTTTGCTCCATCTCAGTAGAAGAGTTGCGACATTGAGGGGACAGAAAACTGAGCGCTCGAACGCTGTTCATGTAGCTTTGAACTGTGACAAATGGAGTTGGAAATACATTGTTTTCAATGAGGGAGTTGTAAGAACGCTGGTTTGTATTCTATTAATAAAGTTTGACTGACTGACTTATCTGACTGTTTTATTGACACAGCGCAGTGCCATCTAGTGGATGCGCCTTATAATGCGGTGCGCCCTATATATGAAAACAGTTTTAAAATAGGCCATTAATTGAAGGTGCGCCTTATAATCCGATGCACCTTATAGTGCGGAAAATATGGCATATTTTTAAACAAATACACTGTAAAAACAAATTAAATGCTGCAAAAACTCAATAACTCAAGGCAAAGGATCCCTCAAGATTTTTGGGGTCAACTCAAAATCTCAAGTTTTCCACACTTTCACTTAATTTGATGTTCATATGTCTAAAAACATTTCTAAGTTTTAAGTTTTTCTCTCTATCATTATTTTTTTACTCATCTTACAGCCAACTTACAGTGTTCAGAAAAAGTTATTCTTTTGTTAAATGTAGTATATTTAGTTTTTATTATTATCAATAATACTTTTTCTGAACAGTGGGGTCAGTTGGCTGTAAGATGAGCTGGAAAAAATAAAGATAGTGAGTAAAACTTTCTCGTTTTTAGATGTATGAATGTTAAATTTGGTGAAGTAAAAAAATTAGTTATTGAAAATTTGAGATTTTGAGGTGATCACCAAATCTCAAAAATCTTGAGGGATCCTGTTGCCTTGAGTTTTTGGAGCATTGTTTTTTGCAGTGCATTTCAAACTCAATTTCTTTTTATGTACTTAATATAGACAGTTCATGTCAATAATGCGATGTGGGTTTGTTACATTTACTGATGGACACCAAATGCAAAATGCGTTTTTACTTTGCATGTGGTCAAAGCAGCATAGGATGACTCATGGCCTGAATAAAAGCCCAAGCTACATTTGTACTAAAAGGATATCAAAAATAGCCCGGCCAGCCCCACCCACTGTATTTGCAAAAGAAATGGGTTTGGTTTAGGGCTGCAACTAACGATTATTTTGATAAACAATTAAGCTGTCGATTATTGTTTAGATTTATTGATTAATAATCGGTTAGTGAAGTGCGAGTGAAGTGGTTAAAAACTTGAGGTGTTATATAGTTCTTGTTAAAAAACTGTTAATTCTACCAAAAATCACTTCATTTTTACAAAATTCGAATCAGACGAAGCCATGAGTTTGCCACTTGAGGACATTTGGATAGGGCATACACATGTACATTGTTTTTAATTGTTTTCTTCTTGGTAATAAACCTCTCTCAGCATATGGCATGTTTCAGAGTCTATGAATAACCCCGTTAACGATTAAACAATTATTAAATTAATTGGAGTTTTTTTTTTTCTCATATAATTGATTATAATTTGATTTTTTTCCCTCATATAATTGATTATAATTGATTAATCTAAATAGCTGTTTGTTCCTCTGCAGTCTTTTCCACAACCTATCACAGCTCTTTATCTGCAGCACGCCATACAGAAGCAGAACATTTTTCCCATTCAAAATAACCAAGATAGTGGCTAATACAAAGCAAATTTTACAACTTCTCTCACCTCTGTTTGACGGTGTTTAGTGTTTTCCTTCATCACCTGTTGATTCTGCTGAAGTCTGCGTTGTTGTTCAGTCCTCTGATTTATTTTGTTGTTCGTTGTCT
This sequence comes from Bostrychus sinensis, assembly GCA_020698575.1. Classification (NCBI taxonomy): domain Eukaryota; kingdom Metazoa; phylum Chordata; class Actinopteri; order Gobiiformes; family Eleotridae; genus Bostrychus; species Bostrychus sinensis. The sequence goes on along the minus strand of CM036254.1, from coordinate 5,695,216 downwards.
GTTTCCATTTTAACAGTAACAGTAAAAGTCCCAGTTACAGACGTCCAATGTAACAACCGCATTCAAACAAACTGATTTTTCTGCAAGCCTTTGAACAACTGCCTTTTGTTGCCCTCCCTGTTGGGAATTAAATAGAGTTGCTCATAACTCAGTGTTTTCTGGTGTTTTTAAAGCAAAAATTACGTTCCTACTGCTACGTTGTTAAAACTAGTCCTCAAACCAAGCCATACCAGACTAAATTCTTTGTATAGAGTAGAAAAAGAATTTGGCTGTTTGACCAGGCTCTAGTAAAAGACCTTAAGGAAGCGCACGTGTCAATAGGCCCTTTTCACGATGATGTCAGACAACTTCCGTTTTGAGACGACGGGATGTATCTTCATTTCCGGTGCTGCTGCTCGCCAGTAAGGAATTTACTCGGCAGTCTTCAAAATTTGCCAAATATAAGGCTACATGATGCACAGAGATTTGCTGATGAATTAAAGTAAAGATTAGTTTGTAGTTTTGGCAGTAGATGTGAAAAGTCTATTATTTTGTCACAGACTGATCACTACAGCAGAGTCAGTGTTCGAGCACAGAGCTTTACTAAATGAAAATATACTGTAGTACTATCCAGTGGTATTTCCTGATAAGCAGATTGTCAAATATTCAGATAAACTCAGATCATGACATGATCTAACACTGTTTTATAGTGCAGCTCTATCACTTAGCCATGTTGCTAACGCTATCTAGCTACATAACAAAGCACTCACTTCATAATCCAAGTATCCTTGGTTGAAGAATTAATATCCTTTCCCAAGTTTTGAACGGTTTGTGGGTAAATATTCATTTGAAAATCGCTGTATATTGTGTAAACTTGTAAACGGCAATCTGAAAAAAGTCTAGGTGAATTTCTTATGGGAGAAGCACGGCACCGGAACTGAAGATACATCCCATCCTCTCAAAACAGAAGTTGTCTGACGTCACGTGAAAAGGGTTTATTATGTCCCGCCAGGTCCAAAAAGTTCTATACAGGGTTTCTGCAGGATCTTAAAAAGTCTTAAATTTGCCAAGATGCGGACTATTATGTCTTAAAAACCTTTAAACGTGTCTTAATTTTATCACATACATTTAATCCAATGACCTAAAATGTCCACTTAAATGCTCAAAGGCGTGTTATTGTCACCGATACGAGCGCTTACAGCTTTCTTTCTTTGTGGCACTCAACTGTTACAAAATGGTCTTAGCTTTTTGTACACTGTGTGCTCACGAAATAGGTCTTAATTTTTTTAACAATGGTCGTAGAAAGGTCTAAAAAAAGTCTTACATTAAACTAGGGCTGCATGATATGGAGAAAACGTGCGATATATTCGATAACTATGTTGAAAATTGCGATAATATTGCGATATTTGAAAATAGAGCCTACTTTGCAAGCATAGTAAGTTAAATTCACTACATTTCACAAAAATGTAAGAAAAAAAACAGCGACAAAATCAGAACTTAACACAGACTAAACCAGGAATAAAACAAGGCTAAGCTGTGACTAAATTAATTAAATTACCACTAAAACTGGACTTTTTAAACATTTTTATTTAGTCACAACACATGTTCTTTTAAGGCTCTGGTGGAAAATGATTCTTCAGTGTAAATCTCTGTCAGATGGAAGACCACAGCGTTATTGCGATATATTTAGATTCTTGTGATACAGATATTGCGTTTGCTGATATTGCGATAATTTTGCGATATATCGTGCAGCCCTACATTAAACTTACTGAAGCCTGAGAAACCGTGTCCATATTTAATGTTATTTCCACATATATATACTCAATGTAACTCTGAAAAAAATGTGAAAAACAACTTTTAACTAACCTTGTAGACTTGCTCACTTGCTTATGGATTATTTAACCAGTGTGCAAGACGCTTTATGACCAGCAACCACTCTTAAAAAAATGCCTCTTTTCTCCTGTTTACAGCCAAGAAGATGATGGGCCTTGTGAGCAGCCGGGACGTGGACCCCTCCGCCTCGTCCTCCTCTCTCTCCCTTAAAGCCAAGAAGAACAAAAGGAAGCTGTACCGGCCTGAGATCTCCTCACCCATGGACATGCCCCCCCACCCGGTCAGTGGCGCCCACCGACAACACCGGCAACACCACACAAACAGAAAAACTCAATCTACATGTGGAGATTACAGCCATATTAATCTGACGCTCAGTATTTTTAACACACTGCACCATGTTATTGCATATTTAAGTAGGTTACATATAGCATATACACAAGACAACTTAATGGAGGGTTCCCACTGAGGGTAGATGTATGGGATATAACTTATTAATGTGTTTTTCCACTTTTTAAAACATAAAACTCCAATATCCATTCACTTATATCTCACCAGGCGCTAATGAAGCTGTCGAACTGCAGCCCCCTGCCATTTTCTGAAACATGCTTACATAAAAATAAAGTTTTGTGATTTTTAACTCAATAAAGTTAGTCTGTCCCATCGTCATCTACAGTAAATTTATTCAAACCCTGGCCTTGGACCTAAAACACACAGCTAAAGTGGTACAGAAATGGTTGGAGCAGTATTAATATATGTACAGTGGACAAGACCAGAGTCTCAAAGAGGAGATGGGCACCGCTTTGGCGCGAGCGACGTACCACATTTTAGCCTAAATGTAGAGAAATAAAACTGTCCACAGGAGCTCATTTCCTGTGTTTTTACCGATGTGATAAAGCATGAAGGCTGGGCAGGGACAGACTTTTGCTGTGTTGATATGAATGCAGCTGAAACACTGCCTGAACATCTGTATTAAGAGTAGGGCTGGGTACCGTTTTTCGATATCTTTAGTTAAATAATACCTGGTTTTCGATACCAGTACCTGAACGATACTTTTTCAGCTTTTTCTGTTGAGCTAATTCATCTTCTACAATCACAAAACACAATAATATTGAATAAAAGACCACTTTTTGGAGCAAACTTTTAGCTGTCAAGTTAAAACCAGTAGTTTGTATGATTTATTCTTTATTTATATGATTCATGCAAAGGAACATTAAAGGTTCTAGTAGGTATTGAAACTTGGTATAGAATAAAAATTATTTGTTCGATACCACAAAGATATTGTTTAACAGTACCTACCCCTAATTAAGAGAGAAATACCAGTGCTGTGAGGCTATGGGCTACTTCTGTGTAGAACTGGGTTCATTTAGGCCGATATCTCGCTTGTTATCAAAAAGTAAGTTAGTTTCATGAGTCTGAACTAAGTAATATATTATTTTTAAGAGTTACTAGTCATCTGTAACTATTTTTTTTTTTGAGTAATTTGCCCAACATTGACCTTTGCCACAACATCTTCCAGATTTTGTCACTTTGTCAATTTCAGCCAGAACAGATCCAATGATTTAGAGGCTGTTTTGCCGAAACACAATGATTCGATTGCATTTTGGCCTTTTTATTTACACAAGATACAGAGTTTCTATTTTACCAAATCCTTAATCTTTAGAAAACGCTGGAAGAGGTGTTATGGTCTCACAGCAAATCAGTCTACGAGGCTTTTATGTCTCATACGTTCATATTTACTCAGTAATATCTGTATCAGGACTGACTTTCACTGAACACTTTATGAAAATGGCTCCAGAAAACCACAAGATCTTAAAATATTTAGTAAGTTACGGACCAGAATCTATGATTTTCCTCTGCTGTTTACTCACTGTGTCGTGTACACAGCGCCGTTTGCTGGAAATATATGGGTACTACAGTTTATTCAAACTAATTCTTGTTTTCTTCACACCTCAGCGGTTTTCGTGTAAATGTGGATAAAAGGTGTCATGACTTGTTGCGTTTTCCTGGCCAGCGTTGTCATGTAAAGGGGCTGTATGTAAAAAAAAAAAAAAAAATCACTGTAAAAAAATTTGGCTGTGCAGTGTCACCACCAGATGTCGCCAAAAACTCTAAATGCCTTTTTTTGGTTTTTTTTTTTTTTTTTTTTTTGTCTGATCTTTCTGTTTTCCTATTTCAGATCATCAGTCGAGAGCCAGATGTGAAGGAGAGCGACCATCAGATCATTAAGAGGTGTCTTCGCTCCAGAGTCATCAAATAGACCTCCGTCATATCTCTGTGGACTACTTAATTAGCAAACATATAGAAAATATTGTGTATATTTATATTTAGCTACAAGAATCTTTTGAGTTTTCTTGTTATGTGTATTCTCAGCTGATCATTTAGTTGTTGAAAGAACACTTTAGTCTTAATTTTTCGGGACTCGTCACACTTTTCTTGTGTCCTCGTCTTCCTTTTATTATTTCTGTACCACTTGTTAAATTATAAGCACTCGGTTTTCTTTGGTTTTTATCATTTACTCTCCTATTTTATTTAAAGTGCAATCCTTAGAAATGTTTACATTGTGTTATCCTCCCTTTAATTTAGAGACGTTCACGTTTGTGTAAAATGTTGAACCACTAAAAGCTGCTAATTCAAGCATTAGTAGGGCTTGTATTGATATTTAAACATTTTGTGCCGCCAATTATATCCAAAATGATCCACTGTTAAACTTTGCCTGCACTTTATTATGAACAAAAATAGCTGAAAATGAACAAATGAACCTGTAATAGATGCAGGATAGGATTGACACTACAGCCACTGACTGATTGCCACCTGAAGGACTGTTTTGTTTTTTCTATAGAAAGGCACATTAAATTCTGTTCAAAAATGAGCCTGTCTGATTATTTTTTGCAGGAATGTTTGCAGAGGATCAGACAGGAGGCAGAGCTGAAGATGTTTCTATTCTCTTTGTTCATGACGAGGATGGAGAGGATTAGGAATGAATGCATCAGAGGGATGGCTCATGTGAGATGTTGTGGAGATAAAGTCAGAGAGCTCAGACTTTGGACCTGTACAGAGGAGGGACAGTGAAGTTTGAGGAGACAGGAGGCCTACAGCAGTGGATCTCAAAATGTGGTACGCAGGCTTCTTCTGGTAGTACCCAGAAGTATTTTGCACTTCTGATTTGGTTTTATTTAGAGGCCATTTTATTCCTGTTTTAGTCTTGGTTGGGGATTCAGTTAAGTGTAGAGCACAGTTTGGTTTTGGTTGATTTAGTCCTAGATTAGTCCTGTTTCTCATATCTGGATTACTATGTTTACTTCCAGTTTTATGCTGTGTTCATGAGACATCGGAATCTCGGAATTCTGTAGCTCCGAGTCAAAAAAACGTCCTTGAACACCGTCTCGGGTCAGAATTTTTGATTGGAAAGTGTTGGACTCTGAGTTCCCGAGTTGACAGTCACAATCATAGAGACTCCCTCTGTGAGAGGTGAACAGTGCGGTTACTAACGCGGAAATAATCGTTTTTTTAAAACAAGAGATCTCATACTTCTGCAAACATATCCTCATCTGTATATAATGAATGAAGTTCTCAGTGCTACAGCTCTGCAAAAACATCTTTGAATGTTCATTTATCAGTAAAACACTAAAGTAGAAATAGAAACATTCCCTGATATAACTCAGTGCCAGTTTTATCAAGGGAATTTGTTTGTTTCCTATTAACAACATGAAAATGCAAATATGGTTTTGTTGTTATTGTGCTGATCCACGTGTGTTTTCCGAGCTGAACTCGTGAACAGACGTTTGTCAGAAGTCGGGACTTCAGAGATGCCGATGTATCATGAGCGCAGCATTAGTCCTAGATTAGTCCTGGTTCTCCGCTTTCTCATATCAGGTTTACTCTGGTTTACTAGCTTTACTCCAGTTTTAGTCCTGAGGTCTGTTGCTAGAAGCTGGTGAACAAACTCAGAGTTGTAGAGTAACTTCTGGGTTGATAAATCCAAGCTGAGTAACTTTATGTTCATGTGTTGCTTGAAGCTGGTTCTGAACTTTCTCTGTTAACTCAGCGTTAAACCCTCAACCACTGATGACTGCCGCACTGATCAGGCAGACACTGGCACAGTTCAGTCTAGAGGGAAGGGGGCGGGGCTATCACAGTAGCCCAAAAAGGACTAGGAAAAAAATGACAGTAGGTTCACAATGAATATAAAACATAATATAAAAAATATACACAAATATAAAAACTCATAACCTTCATCTGTTTCATGAGCTTAAGTAAAGCCTTTAGCCTACTAAAAGTCAATTAAAAAAATAATTTTACGTGTCGACACATTTTTTTAGTGTGAAAAAAATTGAGGCCCATAACAAAAGGTTAGGAAGAAGATGTGTCACGTTTCATTTTGCTCACAGCTGATTAGTCCATGTTGGTTTCTCAGTCTCTAAACCAGAGCCTACCCTGCTCCAGACCTGGGCAGCTGTGTGGAGTCTCTTAGTTCCTGTGTTGTCTTTATTTAATAATAATAATAAAAAACATATTTTATTTAGAAGGTGCTTTTCAAAAACACTCAAAGACGGTGCTTGTTTTACTCAGTTGTTGAAGATTGTTGTTGCTAGAGTTGGTACTTGCTGTGAAAAGTTTAAGAACCACTGGCCTAGATGAGGACCAGAGAAGAGCTTTATGAATGTAGGCGATATTCGATAACTATGTTGAAAATTGCGATAATGATATTATTGCGATATTTGAAAATAGAGCCTGCTTTTCGAACATAATAAGCTAAATTCCCTACATTTCACAAAAATGTAAGTTCCTGTATTTACAAGTCAAAACAGCCACAAAATCAAAACTTAACACAGACTAAACCAGGAATAAAACAAGGCTAAGCTGTGACTAAATTAATTAAATTACCACAAACATTTTTATTTAGTCACAACACATGTTGTTTTAAGGCTCTGGTGGAAAATGATTCTTTAGTGTAAATCTCTGTCAGATGGAAGACCACAGCGTTATTGTGATATATTTAGATTCTTGCGATACGGATATTGCGATAATGATAATTTTGCGATATATTGTGCAGCCCTAGTAAGCATTAGCTGGTGAGAGAGAAGAGGAGTGAGAATAGTGTCAGATGGAGGCAGATGGTTTGCTGTGGCGACCTCTGAAAGGAGAAGCTGTGGTTTAGGAGGCACTGTGCAGCTCCATGAAAGGATGCTAAATACTCAATGGAAGGATACTTCAGAGTGATACAGCCATTTATTCTGAGATGCCATTTATTTTTGCACATACCTAAAAATAAAAGTCAATACAAAAAGTCAAGCTGGACACATCTGGCTAGAGCAAAGGCAGATTTATAACCAAAGTCTAAATAAAAATAGTGTAACAGAGAAATGTGTTACCTCTGCATTTCAGCGCCGTCTGACTTACTCCAGCAGAAACACTGTACATGACCTAAAAGTGTCATCACGTTGGATTTGCCGCTGTCCAATCTGATCGGCGAAAATGTGATGAAACGACCTCGAGGCTGCCCTCACAGCTCATTAACAAAGCTGACAACATTAAGCCAAATCTCTCCGCTTTGCCACTGGCTGCGAATCTTTACAGACCCACTCCATTACAGCAGGAATAAACATGTTTACAGTCTGCTGCAGAAATGGCCTCCAGATAATTTAATAATCTCCTGCTGGGGATTAGCACGAGTCTTGCATAATTAAGGACACGGCCGCTCACTGTCACAGGCTGATGGTGTTTGAGTTGAGTTTCTTGGTGTGACTGGCAGCTCGTTCACCTGCCAAGTCACGCTTGTCATTTTAATAACATTTATTTCCAATGTTTGTGGCTTTGCGCATTAACGTTAGCAATAGCTTTAGCATGACATCACACCAAATGTTGTCAGGCTATAGCTTAAACTATATACAACATTTCTAGCTTTTGATATTCTTAATAGTGTCTTATGAACCACTTACTGGACACTAGATCCACAATGATACACCAATCCAGTGCCCAGTCACCACCGCACAAGGCAGGCCGGCTGTTTCGTCTCCTCACGTACCCCCTGGTGTCTCCAGACGCAGGAGTGACCCAGGCCAATTACCAAGTACCACCTACGCATTGCTGGTTCTCTAAACTCTGCTGATAACACGCTTCTGTAAATACATTTTTGCAATATTTAAGTGGGTAATAAGTAAAATACCTAATATTTGTGTCAGATGGACCTGGCATCAAGGACAAAAATGGAAATGTGTGGTAAAGTTCAGTCATACTACCGACTTTTCCAGAAGTCGCTCCAGAGTATAAGTCTCACAAGCCAAAAATTGCATAATGAAGAAGAAAAAACGTATATAAGTTGCATTTTTTGGGGGAAATTTATTTTACAAAATCCGACACCAAGAACAGACATTTCATCTTGAAAGGCATGTTATAGTAATAATAGAATAGAGAACAACAGGCTGAATAGGTGTGTGCTATGCTAACGTAACACATTGATGGTTATTCAGCTACATGAAGCATAAACAACGAACTGAATAGGTGTCTCGTATGTTAACGTAATATATTAACAGTTATTCACATAACTATAGCATAAAGAACATAATATAACAAGTTCACCAAACTCACCATCTCACTCCTAATCGCTAAATCCTTTAAATTCTTCATCCTCGGTGTCGCTTCTGAACAACTCCGCCAACTCCGGAGGTAGACGAAGCGCCGCTTCCTCCTCTGCGTGGCTGTCGTCAGACTCAGCATCAGTTCCATTTCTAATTATTCCACTCTTTCTCAGCTGTGTTTATAGCCTAAGTTGTTAGTGGTAATGTTTACATTTTAAATTGTCAGTGGTCCAGGTGCAGCAGATGCTGGTACACAAGCCTAGAGCGCCCTCTAACCAACACCTGAAATATTTTAATATATAAGATACACCTGAGTATACGTCACACCCCTAGCCAGACTATGAAAAAAAGTGTAACTTATAGTCCGGAAAATACAGGTATGTGCCAAATCCAGCCAAGGGTTGTGGAAGGGCATCCAGAGTAAAACCTATGCCAAAGTACCCAAGAACAATTCACTGTGGAGACCTCTGAAGAAAAAGGGGAAGCCAAGAGACTTTCTTTTACAGAGAGGTGAGACATGGTGCCTCTACGAAGTGGCCCTTTTCTCAACACAGTATATATTTTCCACTATGTGGCCCTCAGTAAAAAAAAAAAAAAAAAAAAAAAAACAGCCCTGAAATAAGTAGCATCATTTGTGCAACATGAAACACATCACATTAATGAATAAAACAGACTGGATTAATGCAGCTGTTTGCCTTAAGAGGGAGGCTATCATATTCTCATCTGTACAAGCTTAGCTTATCTAACTTTAGCGTCACTGAAGTAGGAAATAACTCGTAAATAAAGGATCATTTTTTGATCAATCACAGGCTGTGAATGGAGATAACAACCAATCAGACTGCTCTTTTGTAAGCCAATGTCGACTCTTATTACATCTGACAATGCAGAAAAAAAACAAACTTGTTCCACCAACCTCACCAGACTGTCCAACCACACACCGTATGTTCCCACATTTCTAAGTCTTAGGGTCATGAGTTAGGGTTAAACATGCACCATTTATTCCTCCAGCTAGGTACTGCTGACCAGGATCCTGGCTCCAATCTGTCCCCAGCGGCACTGAGGGACGGGTCAAATGCAAAGAACAAATTTCTCTACAGAGACAATAAAGTCTACCAACACTGGAAGAGTTTAGGAAAAGAAATCTAAACATTTATGAGTGTGCGTCTCCTGCCTTCACTTCACAAAGCCTCTCTCTGCAGCTTAGCGCCTGTAGGAGAGACTTCTAATCCGCAGTTATTAGGAGCAAGTGTCATAATTGCAGTACAAAGGAGAGGGGAAGGTGGCTGGCTCGCCGGGTTAGACGAGGGGGAGAAAGTCTGTCGGAGAAAGCGCCGTTTGACAGAATTAATGTCAAAAAGTGTGGCGTAGGTGAGAACTCAAAATCATCTACTGCTGCTGCTGCGGCTTTTTGTTTTCCAGTCGGGGTCCTTACAGAGAGAACAGGGAGTCAAAGTGTTCGGGGAATGATTGAGAGAATGGCCTACTGTTGTTTAGTCACTTCCCACACAGCTGCACTCTTTGTGCACTGCCTTCCTCCTCCCCAGCCTTTCCAAGTGTGAACGCCACACTGTGGAGGTTATTTATAGTTACTGTATAGGTCCACATTTGATACAAAGCTCACTATAGGTGCAGCGTTATATACAGTGTTATTATGATTATGAATAGAAAAAAAGTTGTCCTAATGGTTAAAAAGCAGCCAAGGTTATGGGTCTGGTTGGTATGAAAAGTTTGGATCTGTCTAAAATGGCAGTAAGACGTCAAACAAGGGATATATGAAGTAAGTGTGTGGCAGAGTGGGCAGTGCTCTTACCTCCCAACAAGGAGATTGTGAGATTGATCCTGGGGTGGGCCTGTGTCTGTGTGGAATCTGCAAAGATGTGCTCTGTGTCAGCCCCGTGACTGTCCAGGATGTCCCGCACCTAAGCCCTATAGCAGGGGTGTCCAAACTCTTTTCCTTGGGGGCCACATACTGAAAAATGTATGTGCAGGAGGGCCACTCAGTCGAGGCGCCATATTTTGCATCACCACAAAACAAGATATCGCTTTCCTTCAGGGATCTTCATAGTTAATCATTCTTATGGATATTTATATTGATTTGTTTTATTCTTGACCCCCTTCTACAACCCCGCAGTTATCCGAGCTTGGCACCAGCACATAGTATGTTTTTGGTTTTGGTTTTGTTTTGTTTTTTGGCGCCACCAACCGCTAATTTCCTTTTTTTTTTTTTCTTCTTCTTCTTAATGCCAGAAACATCTCACACAAATCAAGTTTTTTACCTGCACTTCAAACCTTGCAGTGAACAGTGCTACCTGTGGCAATTTGGGCCAATTGTGAATGAAGCCCGAGGGCCAATAAAGAATAGTCTGCGGGCCGCATTTGGCCCCCGGGCCATAGTTTGGACACCCCTGCCCTATAGTGACTGGAATAGGCTGCAGTACCCGCAAACCCTAATGGTGGCACGTTGAAATCAATACATTTTACTCTAAATCTGATATCGTTTAAATATCCTAGAAGTGTACAACATTCCCTGAAATTTTGTTTCAACATGTGTGTCACAGAATCAGATTCTGGGGTGCACGCTCCTGCCTCTCAGCAAGAAGATCATAGTTTCAACCCCCAAGCTGTGTGTGTTCTCTCCTCTTCCTCTCACCGTCCAAAGCATGCATGGAAACTGGAGAATATTTGCATATTCCTTTCTTCCGTGTTATAAAGTTGTTCCCTCATCAGAAACATACATGGAGTTTTGTTTTTGTTTCATTCACATCTGTCTGAGTAACCCTCTATTCTCTGGCGCAGAAGCCACGAAGCCCCGCCCACTCCAGGAAGCACTGACCAATCAACAAGATCTCTACATCCAGTCTGCTCTCATTCATTTATCCAAAAAGCTCTGTTTCCACTGATTCCTCACAGCTATTTTTCATTTCGTAGTAAAATGGCATCATCAGGACAAAAAAAAAAAAAACGTGCTGCTGTTCTAGAAATGGCCGAAATTGGATTTAAACATGAATAAATCCCCCTGGCGTTGTCAGTGACCAACATGGCACTAACTTCAGCACAAGTTCTCCAAAGAAATGCTTTCTGCCTCCACACGTGACTTCCCTCCTCAGTCAGTCTGCTACAAATACACAACGAGTGACTTCAGACCTTTTTGTCATCATGGTCTAAATGGAAAAACCCCAAAAAGTCACTATTCATACTTCTGGAGTGGCACTTTCCTTTCTCCTCACAGATGTTGGAGCTGGTGAGTCACTCGGACCACACTTCTCTCGGCTCTCTTTGAATTCACTTCCTTCCCGGTGTTTCATAAAAGGTGTATTTTCAGCTGACGTCACAGCAGGCTCTCACTTCACCGCGGTACAAAGGAGAAGTGTTCAGAGATTAGGGAATGACTCTTATGGTATTTTTACTTTAAAGTTACACTGTGTAACTTTTCTCCTAAATATGTGGGGCATACTGACTTGTTTTTGTGATTTTTTGAGCGATTATAAGGCCTGAGGCGTGATCTGTTGCTCCGAGCGGGGCTTCTGTACTGAGAAACCACCCTCGCAACTTGGCCTCGAGCGCTCCGCTGTTGAGGAAGAGTCACGTGACAGGGAACGACTTGAGGCGCAGTATAACCATGAAGCTACTTTTAGCGTTGTTATTTTCGCCAGTTCGTCAGGGCCGAAGGACACAAGAAGATGAAGACAATGTCGGACGAGGCAAGAAAAAGAAAATGTGAAAGGGACCGCACCAGATCGCAGACAAGAGTCAACATCGGACAGACTTTTGCTCGCTGGCGTCAGATGAGAGACAGAGAAGGCTGCAAATCAGATCACGTTTTTGCATCTTTATTGTTGGGCAGGTAAATTAGCTTCTTTATTTTTTCTTTAGAACGTGCTTTTTCATACAGTTATTAGTTGTTTTTACTGCGACCATTGCGCGATATTTGTTGATAAGCTAACGCTAACTCTATAGAAGATCCAGTCCAAACTTCCAAAGGTAGCAGCAGGTCAACTAAAGTTGAAACAATGAAGGAAATAGACGCACGCTCGCACAGTTTCAGAAGGAGGAGGGGCCCTAGTGTTTATGTTTTGTGACGGTGCAGTGGCACCTGTGGCCTCTAGAGGCGCAAGACCAGGAATCTTACACAGTGTAACTTTAAAAGGAATAGCTGTGAGAAAACATGAGCCAGAGTCTGGACTACACCTCAAAAAGTATTAAAAGTGGGACAAGTTGTGTGATTTGGTGGGACAAGGTGGGACTGAGAAATAAAAGCTTTAATATTAGACAGATCTAACTTTCCAGTGTAAAGATAAAATATAGCAGCTATTAAAACATTTGATGTGCTGTTTTCATCCCAAAATCACACGCATTTTGCAAAGTAATGTCTTTACTTGGAACAGAACAGAAATTTCTCTCAGTCTGCATTTTCTCCACTCACTGCAGCAGCACCAAGGCCTGTCCTGAAACACCAAGCATATGTTCAACCCAGAGATATAGGACACCCAGGGAATACTGAACTGACATGTTTTTAACTCAATTCTCACTTTATTTTTCAATCCACTGATCAGCAACTATTGTATTTTACCGTATTGCTCTTATTGTCAGGGGAAGGTGGAACACAGGGGGAAAAATGACCCAAGAAATGAAAGACTGCAGAGCGAGACTTTAATCAAAAAGAAAATCCAAAATCATAAATCGTCCAACCAAAAAATCCAAAGGAGGCGCAGGAGGCGATTGGAGACACGGGAGGCGCAGACATGCGATCAGGCAAGTCACGAACAATGAAACCACACAAAAAACAGGGGAGAACACAGGGTTTAAATACACACAGGAAGGAGGCACAAGGGAAAGAAAACACACAGGACACAGACAGAATCATAACACTTAGTTGATTTTACTGTTTTTTTATTCGTTTAATTAGAACAAGTAAGGCTAATACATATAGAAATATATATATTTTAATGTGGCAAAGTGGATAGCACTCTCACCTCACAGCTAGGGTGACTACCTGTCCCATTTTTGGTTGTCCTGCACAGCCATTTAGTCCTCTGTCCCTCTGATTGAGACAATGTCCCACTTTTTTCATTGGTGCTCAGTGGATCTTATAAAAATAGAGATTCAAGTAAAGAACAACAAGCTCAGGTCAGTATTGCTTGTGTAAAATGTAAAATAAATATGTGTGGGTTGATTATTTGTTTGTTGTGCTGCTGCCTCTGTGTTTCAGGACAGGCCTCTCCTGGAGCTGGGGCTGGTGGTGGATTGTTTTAAGAAAATGCAGACTGAGAGCTTAGATTTTTTTTTTCTTTTCCACCTTTTTATTACAGTATTATTATTATTATTATTATTATTATTATTATTATTATTATTATTATAGACTCTAAAGCAAAGCAACTACAACTGTATCTCAGTGAGCTGGTAAAGCTAGATTTGTTTATCGAAAGATTTATTTCTGAAGTCCATCCCGCCAAATCACACAACTTGTCCCACTTTTAGTACTTTTTGAGGTGGACACAGCAAAAAAAAAGTCCCAGGTTCACCGTCGCCCCCACCTTCTGACGGGTTGCCCCAGTCACATTGCAGGACGGGTAAAATGCAAAGGGCAAATTTTTCCTTCGAGGAACGTCTACCCTACCTTGTTCTGTGTCAGCACTTTGAAAACTGCCTTTGTTTATAAAATGTGCCAGCTAAATAAAGTGGACTGGATTCATTTCTGTTCTAATGGCGCTTTACAAATGTCCCGTCAACCAGATTCTCTCCTGAAATCTTGAGGAGCGCCTGGTTTTAGGAGAATACTGTGTCTGAGACGTCCTGCACACGCAACGCACGACATGGTGCGGAGGCCAGCTGCTGACTCCTGTTCACTCCACAGCTGCATTTATAAGTTTGAACATTATCTTACTGAGCTACTTAGTGATGTTCTCTACCCACTGCCAGGTTGTTGATGCAGAAAACTTGTTATCCAACCCATTTAAACTTTGTCCAAGTGTCAGCAAAGTTCATTAAAACAGTGATTCTCAACTGGTCTGGCTTCAGGATCACTCTATAATGATAAGCCACGACCCAAATGAAAAAGATATTTCAGGAAATTTAAGAGATATTGAAAAGAATTGAGAGATATTTCAGGAAAATTTGAAAATATTGAGGAAAATTAAGAGAGATTTTAGAAAAATGGAAAGATATTGAGGAAAATTAAGAGATATTTCAGGAAAATTTAAAGATATTGAGGAAAATTAAGCAATATTTCAGGAAAATTTAAAGATATTGAGGAAAATTAAGAGATATTTCAGGAAACTACAAAAAATTGAGGAAAATTAAGAGATATTTTAGAAAAATTAAAAGATATTGAGGAAAATTAAGAGATTTCAGGAAAATTTGAAAATATTGAGGAAAATTAAGAGATATTTCTAGAAAATTAATAGATATTGAGGAAAATTTAGAACTGGATTTTTTGCTCTGGTCTATTCTTTATGTCCAACACTGCCACCTACTGTTAAAGAGTGTAAATTGATGATTTATTTTCAAAAATGTAACTTTTTTTTTGCCCTGGCAAAGGTCCACGATCCACAAGTTAAGAACCACTGAATTAAAACAAAGCTGGAGCAGGTTTTACACACACACAGACACACACAGACTGACCTGCTTCTGCTGCAGACCGCCCCGGGACACTCAGCCAGAGAACAGGCCCGAGACACAACAAGGGCACAGGAAGACATCTCTGTGAAATCTGAGTTTGTGTTGCTGTTGTGTTTTCAGATTACACGCAAAAGGGAAACTAGCTATTGGTCTTTCACTGGTGTGCAGAATATTGAACGCTTCCAGTGTTAGGCCACAGAGATAGAAAGTCTGAAATTATTCCAAAATTATTCATACCTCTGGCAAATATTGTTTTTCCACAATGATACCTCGTGTACATCGTCTTATCTTTTGGGAGAAAGCCTGTGTCATTTCCGGTCCAAAAACCAAAAACAAAAACTTGCTGCTTGAATGAAAGTAATGTTAAGTCAGAATTTGACAGGGGTATGAATAATTTCGGGCTTCACTATACATACACAGGACAATGACAGCACTGTTATCTGCAAATGCAACTGATGCCACTTAAAAACAGAAAAAAAAAACGTATCGCTCAAGAAAACTGGTGAAGGGAGTCATTTTACTTTCATTATTTCTTGCTTCTACAAAAGGACAAAATGAGCACTGCTGGAGGAGAAGCACAATCATGCTTCTCTTCCATTTAAAGAAATTAGTCTGGTGCCGCTTGGTTTTTGATTTCCAGGGGGCGGGGCTAACAGAGGAGGAGTAACCAATCGGAGGAATGAAGGATGTGACGTTAGCCAAGTGGTGGCTAGCATCAACAACTGGAAGAGGTCAGTATAGATGTTTAATCGCTATAAAAACACCAGAAAACACTGTATTATGTGCAACTGTGTAAGTATTTCTGAAAGGGAAAAGCATCAGAAGTCGACGCTAAAAGATGGGACATTGCAGTTTTTAAAAAGGCAAAAAGACGAAGAAAAAAATTACTTTAGGATACTTCTTGTCATTCTCCCATGAGACACAAAAGAAGAGTGATAAAAAAACTAATTCAAGCAACAACTCTACATCCAGGAAAGCAGAACTTCTATTTACTTTTGTGTTCACTGGTCACTGTTGCTAGTCTTTGTCAAAGGTTGCTTGCCAATTAGTGTTTTTACTAGCCACAATTTTAATTAGTAAATATGTATATTTTATAGTATACTAGTAAGTTTAAAGAATGTCAAATTTAGTTGTATGGACTGAGATTTATCAAATATTAAAAAACAGGTTTACTTCACAGAGTAAGTTATATCTCTGTACATTTGCAGTCACATTTGTTATTTTGTTTCATGTTTTTCTTTCTTTAACCATGATAATTACTATATTACTATATACTAAATTATGTACACTCAAGCAGAGAAGCTTAAGTTTAGGCCTGTCCTCTAAAGTTAAGATCTACAGTGAAGCCCGAAATTATTCATACCCCTGGCAAATTCTGACTTAAAGTTACTTTCATTCAACCAGCAAGTTTTGTTTTTTGACCGGAAATGACACAGGTTTCTCCCAAAAGATAAGACGATGTACAAGAGGTATCATTGTGGAAAGTAACTTTAATCCAATCCAATCCACTTTATTTGTACAGCACATTTTACAAACAAAACAGTTTCCAAAGTGCTGCACATAGAACACGAAATAACAATAAATTACTCCATTCAGCTCCACCAGTCCCCATTAAATAATAAGAACCAGTAAAACCAAATAAAAGTAATACAATAAAATAACAATAAATAAATGCCAAGAATTAAATAATAAAAACAAAACAATAAAACACAATAAAAGACAACAGAGGACCACACAATTCACGTTGAGTTAAAAGCCAGAGAATAAAAATGAGTCTTAAGACGAGACTTAAAACATTCCACTGTGGGGGCCGCTCTGATGTGGGGGCAGAGTTTGGGGCCAGCAACAGAGAGGGCCCCAGTCTCCCCGGTTTTAAGTCTCGTCCTAGGGACCACGAGCTGGAGCTGGCTCTCGGACCTCAGAGAACGCGCCGGAGTGTAAATTTGTATAAGGTCAGTAATGTACTGTGGGGCCAAACCATTCAATGCTTTAAAAACAAACAATAAAATCTTGAAATCAATTCTAAAATGAATTAAGTCAGAATTTGCCAGGGGTATTAATAATTTCAGGCTTCACTGTACACTATATTACTAAAAGTGGATAAGAACTGGGTTTTTTTAGGAGTTTTTCCTAACCGAGAAGGAGGGTCTAAGGACAGGAGTGTCCTGGGTCTGTTTAGTTTAGTGTAGTTATTGTTTGTGCTGATTGTGTGTTAAGTCTGATTGTGTGTTTATGTTTGATCAACTGTTTGTGAAGCCCTTTGAGTCGACTTTTGTTGTGATACTGGGCTATACAAATAAATCTGAATTGAAAATTGAATTGAATTGAACGTGTCCAACGTCAGACACTGATGTTAGACGAAGGCCTGGCTCGCAGTCTTCACTCTAATTCATCCCAAAGGTGTTCTGTCAGGTTGAGGAATACAGTGTAGGTATTCATAAAATTAAATAGCCAAAATTACAATCTGTCTGCATTTGTCCTGTTGGCGAGTGTTAATATCAAGCCTACAGTCACTCCTACTCATCAGCGTATTTTGTATGATCCCTAACGGCCTTATTTTCACTTCATTTGTCCCTACAGGGCTACCATACGTGCTCACAGACCGGGGTGAGCTGTTAAAACAATTCATTTAAAACTATTTTTTTTAAAAAAGATCTCACCAAACCTACTCACTGCACCTTGCAACAAAAAGTGTTATGTTGAGTCATATGTAGAGTAAATGTAGACGTATTACAGAAGTATTGCTCACTGTTGCATACACAGAATGATAGGTGCGGTTTTCTTATCTAGGGTGCACATAATAAGTATTTTTGATCTCGTCTGCCTGTGAATTTTCCATGTCTCTGCTCCATAATAGCTCAAGATTGGATAAATGACAATAATAACTCGGAATTGCAGACAGGAGCGGGCTAGTTGTCCTAAAAATGCTGCGTGTTTGATAATGCCTTTTTCATTATGAGCCATGTTCTACACACTCATTTTCTTTCGCGCTCACCTGGCATTGTTCCTACAGCAGCCGCCTAAACGCAGCGCGGACGTGGGCAGGCCGCTCCGTCACTCACTGAAGGGCCATACTCTGCCCAAAAAACCCAAGAGAGGTGCTTCAGAACGGAGCAGAACACAATTATTTCTGACATTTTTGAAAACAATGTTCCCTGCGGTGTTTGTCGTAGTGGGATTGTTCACCTGTAATTCACAGTCACTGAACATCACAAACAGTGCAGCCTTTTAGATGTAAGAGAGCCGGTAATTAAATATGCATTAGTGCTTGTTAAAATCTTTTTAACCGTGACCACATGCTTAACCCGTATTTTCATTTTTTGACAACAGTTGCACCTGCTCTGGATCTTAAAGGTCCCCTATCTGCTAAATCCACTTTTTTTTACTTGTTTTGACCATGTTGTAATATTGTTTGCACCTCAAAAGTGTTTTGTTTCACTCACATGTTTCGGTAATCCTGTATGCTGAGGCCATCCCTTTCTCCAGAGCTGAAAACGCTCAGTCTCACAGCTCTACGTAGAAACGTGAAACCAGGACATGCTCCTGTGGGTTTCTAAAGCCCAGACACCGTCACCAGACTCACTCAGATACTTTTAGCGCTTAAATTGTCATCACTACAAAGCACTCTATGATACGGAAGCGTATTGCGTTCACCTGAAAAAAACAGTTTCTGTTTTAATGAGCTAAGTTAGAAAAGTTCAGTTTTTATGAGTATAAATAACTTGGGTTTTTATGACAAAAGTAAATTCATGTCTATCACAACCAGTAAACGTTTAGCTCGTATTGAAGAGTTGCTCGCTAAAGAAAGGGCGTAAATGTCCCAACGACTTCGTTTAATACGGTTTAATTTTACTCTAGGCTTGAGACACTGGAGATTCTGCTTTCGTTAAGTAATATTGACGTATAATCATTAGTTTGTCGACTCTGCGCAGACATCTCAGGTCTTTGCGATTGACTTTGAATTCCTCTCCCCCCTAAAGTGGAACAAGATAATAAGGACCATTATCCACATAAAAACATACAATTATTTTACTCGGAAAAACAGAACTTTTCTCGTAAAAACAGAAAAAAATTTTACTCGGAAAAACAGGATTTTCTCTCTCATAAAAACAGAATTAACTTTACTCATAAAATCAAAACTTTTCTCATAAAAACAGAACTTTTCTCATAAAAACAGAACTAACTTTGCTGATTAAAACAGAAACTTTTTTTTTCCAGGTGAACGCAATACGCTTCCGTACTATCTACAGTGAAGCCTGAAATTATTCATACCCCTGGCAAATTCTGACTTAAAGTTACTTTTATTCAATCAGCAAATTTATTTATTTATTTATTTTTTGACCGGAAATGACACAGGCTTCTCCTAAAAGATAATAATACCATGTGGTATCATTGTGGAAAAAAATATTTCTCAGCTTTTATTTACATTTACAATAAAAGTAATTTTAAGTCAGAATTTGCCAGGGATATGAATAATTTCGGGCTTCACTGTATCTGTGAGTGTCATGTTGTAGCTGTTCTAAATGGCTCTGTTTATCCCCATCATTACCAGCAGGTTGCCAGATCTGAAAGTCAAAACCCGCCCAACAGCAACTTAAACACTGACTGTAATTAGTGCCACAGCGCCAAAAGGAAGCGCTCGTCCAGTGACACAGACCCCTCTCCTCCTCAGACACAGAGACGACCTGATTTGTCATTTAAATTTTTATTTATTTATTTATTTATTTATTGAATTAGGACAATGCATATTAATCAACATATCAGCAGGTAAGCATCAATGTAAATACGCCAGAATTAGCCCAATAGCTAAATTTCATCCGCTGTCCTAAGGCAGGCTCCATAAAACAGTACACAGTATACAGATACAAACATAATATCAAGTGTAGACATACAATGAACCACAAAGACCAGTTACAATAAACACATTAAAATCAACTTGTGATCAGAAAACAGTGTAGATTATACATGAGTACATGACTGGCTTGTTTTTAACCAATGTTTTAGGGTTATCTTGAATGTTAGATAGTTATTACAGTTTCTAACATTAGCTGGCAGTGCTTTCCATGACTTTGTACCTCTAATAGACGCCACCATTTGGCTGAATTTAGTCCTACGGCGTTGTATATTGCAATCACCCCGGGTTAATGCTCTGGTATTGACTCTAGTTGTTAGTTTTCTTGTGTATAAAAACCTGCAATGGTGGAGGTGCAAGGCCATTCAAAACCTTAAAAACAAGACAGACATCCAAAAATATCTGATAATTATCCGAGTCTAAGATGTAAAATAAGCATCTTCATTTAGAAATAGCCAATTATTCACATAATCTGCAGACAATGTTTTTCGCCCGTGGCAGTTCTTAAAAAGCCATTTTATTCCTTCTTTCTTTTTAAAAGCAGGACAGTCTGGTTCCTCACTCGCTGTTTTCTCTCTGGTTAGTTCACAGTCGTTTATCTGCAGCGTGAGGGATTTTTGTCTTCTTCCTGTTTCCATTTTAACAACAGTAAAGTCCCATTGACCTCCAATGTAATGACCACATTCAGACAAACCCACTTTCTCCACAAAACTTTGCACAACTACCTTCTGCTGCTGTCCCCATTCACAAATAAGTATAGAGCTGCTCAGATTACATCTTATTCTGGTGTTTTATGTTTGTTTGGGTCAGCGGTGCACTGCTTACGTCCCGACCTTCATTTCTCTGAATGGTTACTCCACCTGAGATTGTTCCACCCATAGAAATGAATGAAGGGATACCAGACTAACTTCTTTGTATAAAATAGGTAAAGAGTTTGTCTATCTT
This sequence comes from Bostrychus sinensis, assembly GCA_020698575.1. Classification (NCBI taxonomy): domain Eukaryota; kingdom Metazoa; phylum Chordata; class Actinopteri; order Gobiiformes; family Eleotridae; genus Bostrychus; species Bostrychus sinensis. The sequence continues at coordinate 5,674,411 of CM036254.1, read as the reverse complement.
AGTCTTAGTCTGTAACAGGAGGCCAGAATATCGAGAGAGAATTCACAGATACACAGAAAAGACAGACTCCACTCTGAGAGATCATAGTCCTGTCCGAGGATCCTGTTTGCTGAGAAGCAGGAGCATCTATTGTACAAAACTGTAATGCATTTATATAGGTGTTAAAGCAGAACTTTTTTACCTTAATAAACCGTTTTGGAGTGTGTGTGATGGTTAAATGAGTTGTTGTGGGGTGAATGAAGCGTGCGGCATCTCCAAAAACAAGAAATGAAAGAGAGAGAAAGAAAAAGAAACAAACAAAATAAAATAAACGAGCATCTGACAATGTGGAAAAATGACAGAAATCCTAAAAATGGGGACTATAGCCATGTACTTTTGTGTTCAGGCTGCAGATGGCCGTCTACTGCTCGGTCCAGTTCTGGAGATTGGCTGCAGTAAACTCTCTGGCTCCGTCCTCCTTCATCGTTCGTCTTTCCAAATCTCTGAGAACAGTGACCGTCACAACTTGGTGCATTGACAAAACACTCCATGTTTCACCGTACATCGATCCAACTCGAAAAAACGGACAATTATGAACACATCTATACAGTTTTGGCACTGACACACAAAGCCGGCCACATGAATGAACGCATTGATTAACCATCAGCGTCTAGGTTTATGAACAAATCTCTGATGATCCCCAGACAATCACAGATAATTGGTTTATTGGCGAAGTGTGTCACGTAGACGAGTTCTGTAATCCGTCTTTTAGCTCGCAGTGAAGGGCTCGCGCTACAACTTCTAATCTCCTAAATACAGTGTAAAGAATGAACTCAAATAGCTGCAGTGATGGTTTTAGTTGCACCTTATAAATATGCAGAGCCACGTGGAGTAACCTCTGAGTGCTGAGATGGCATTTTGAAGGTAAAGAGAAGAGAAGGATTCACAACCAAAGCAGGCAAATGCTGTTAATGTTTGTCTGGCTTAAGTAGTGTTGTGCAATTATTTAGGGCTAAGTTTAGCTCACAATGAAGAATAAGTGCAAGAGAAACTACGAGTGGACTCAAACCAAAACAAAAAACTATTTCCTATGAGGCGCGGAGGCAAAAAGTGCCTCAAATGTGCCGAGCGATGTGTTTTGAGTAAGGGTGCTCCGATCGATCGGCCGCCGATCATGATCGGCCGATCATGGCTAAAAATAGAGTGATCGGTGATCGGTAAAATGGGCCGATCAGAAGGGCCGATCAAATTACAATAAACACGCCAGGCTCTCACATTTACTGTCCTGCAACTCCGGTTTGATTAAACAGCAGTAGCGTTATTTTAGCAGTGTTTTTAAGTTAAGCCCTGGTTATAACTAACACAAACCTGCCCTGGAGGCGCTGCTTTGTGTCCCCGCTGTGTCCCCGCCTGCTTTAGGAGCGCACGGGGCAGCAGTGCGTGTATTTGCAAACACCAACGTAAATAGAGCTACAGCTAACCCGCTAACAGTTACGTTAAAAGGATTAAGAAAGTTCAGAGTCTGCCTGTGTCTTGTTGCGCGGAGAAAACTGTGCGTTTTGTGGCTTAAACTGCACCAAATGGCTGCTAATGGAAGAGAGAAAGTAAAAAGGCAGCCCATGTGTCCCCTGTGTGTCTGAGAGGAGCAGCTTTCATCGTTGTCTTCTCTGCTGTCTGCTCTTTAGTCCTCTGTGTTTCAACCTGGTTTGGCTGCGCGTTACACGGACACAGGCGCTGCACCCGCAGACTTGCATTAAAGGAACCAATTAAGAACAGCTGATTTTTACATCAGCGGAGCATTCAAACAAAGCCACAGACACTGGGCACACATTAAAGACCAATAATGCAACAAAACCTCTTCTAAAACAAAAATAAGTAGAATTTTGTTGTTCTTTTATATTTACAAAGGCTACAGTATTTTTCAAATGGAACTAATAGCCTGCATACAATCCATTACTACATTGAAGACCACGTGATCGGTATCGGCCATGATCGGTATCGGCCGATCACAGCAGAGGCTGATCGATGATCGGCCTCAAAAACCCTGATCGGAGCACCCTTAGTTTTGAGTTGAACTGAAGTCAACTTTCCAACAATCACAGAACAAAATTTGAGAGACACTTGAGAGGAAATGGTTAAGGACACAAAAGTTGCATGCAGGGGCCTAAGGAGGTTTAGGGGCCCATGAGAGTGGTCTATTTGTGGTCAAGACTGGATTTTTATAATAAACAAAAGCAGCACAATACTCAGTTACACAAGGGTTTTAATTCATTCATTCATCTTCTTCTGCTTATTCCCATCAGGGGTCACAGGTACTGGAGCCTATCCCAGTAACTTTGGGCCTTAGGCGGGGTACACCATGAACAGGGGCCAGTTAGAGTCGCAGGGCAATTTACAGTCACCAGTTCACCTTAAGCTGGTGACACACTACAGGATTTTCTCAGTCGTTACAGATTCTGAAAACACTAGGAGCACACACTAACTGACTGGTTTTCAGCAGATTTAGTTCTGACGACTGAAAGACTGCGCCTCACACACTACAAGATCTGCTGAGGCCGCAACTGTCGCCAACCAAACTCAGCAAACTCTGGCGGGGAACTTGCGAGAACTAAATGGTAAACAAACATGGACGATACCTGGGTCGCTGTTGCCGTTGTGTGCGTAGCTATCTGTTTGGAAAAAAGGAAAAAGAAAAAAACGTCTATGTATCCAGTTTCGCTTGGGTAGCACTCAACTTTCTTTGGTGTTTGCCATGGTTGTTTATGTTTTCTCCTTCTTCTTCGTCTTCTTCTTCTTCAAATTTCCGCTTATATTTTCCTGCTGCTTCCTGTTGCTTCGTCTTCATTCTCTGACGCTATTTCCTGTGTCCCTTTAGCTGTTTTTCATCGGCCGCTGGACTCCATGAATTCCCAGTTGGATGTAAACAGCCCACACTACAGATGTTGCTCGCGAGTGACGTCAGGCCGGGTTTTTGCGCCGATTCGAGTCTTTGAACATCACACACTAACAGATTTCAGGGCCGACTGCTGATTATGATTCCCTGTAACTAGTGTTGACTGCTACAGACACGGCGCAACTGTGAATTGTTATAAAATCTGGCAAAAAAATCGTGTAGTGTGTCCCCAGCTTTAGACATGCATGTTCTTGGACGGTTGGAGGAAGCAGGAAAGAACCCACAGTAACACAGGGAGGACCTGCAGACTCCACCCAGAGAGATCGTGTGTCGGCCCGGCCCAAGGATCAAACCCATGATCTCCTTGCTGGGAGGCGAGAGGACTAACCACTCTGCCACTGTGCCTGGAAAAAAAATCTCAAGATTACTAAAAGCACTAAATGTAAAAAGTAAATTAATGATTTGTTATTTGAATGAAACTATGCAGACAGTAAATCAGCTGAAAGCTTCATTTTACAAATTACAAGTCTAATACATGAACCTGTACTGGACTAAATGTGCTTCATAACTTTAAGGCCCATTGTGAAAACCTGCACTGGGGCCCGTCATTACCCAGTTATTCCAGTGGTTGTGTGTTAAACCTCCCACTCCACAAATAGAGCGAACTGAGCATAGAAAGAGATTGTGTCCACCCTAAAGCGGTGACCGTTCATTTCCTTTGCATGCCCCAACAAACAAGCAGATTTAATTTAGGCAGAAGTCAACTTTATGCAAATGTGGAGGTCTGATGATCACCCGAGAGAAATACTGGGTTTAGGTTAAAATGTTGTGTCTTAAAGGGGAACTTTACAACTTTTTTTTAACCTTAAATAAACCCTTTCAGAGTCTATGGGCTGACCAAACCCCTGCACCTCATCCTGGTGTATTTTAGTGAAAAGCCTTGCAAGAATACGAACCCCAGTGTCCCTAAAGTCTCAGATCTCATGAGAAAATGACACGGTTAGTCATAACTATAAACTAGCGATGGCTTTATTTCTCAGATCTCGGACAAAAGGCAGAGGAAACCTTTGTACGGATATGAAGAGGAGAAAAGTGGAGAGAGGGGTCACACCAAACTCATCATTGACTTAGAGAAGGGTGGCAACACAAAGAGAGCGCGCTGAGCTTAGAAAAGTAAATTTAGCCTGACGGTGCCCCTCTGACAGCCTCAGCTTTGTGAGAGCGAACACAGTTGAATCTTGCAGCAGAAACACTTCGCTCTTTGATGCTCACAGCCCTATTGTCCACCTCCAGGTTCACAGGACGCTGCCACAAGACTTAACTACGGTCACAGTTCCCTCCCCTCGCATGCTCTGCCTTTCTTCAGTCCGCGCCGGTGACGTTTTCCCGGATCTGAGCAGGTCTCTGGAGGCGGCGCAGGAAGAGCTGTCAGTCTGTCTTCACTGTGAGCGTCCTGGAAGTTAAAGACGGAAGGAAACAGTTGTCAGGCTCAGAGCGGAGTGGTCCATGTGGGATTACACACAGGGATGCAGCTTCCGCAAAACCCACGTGGATCACAATGTCAGGAAAAGTTTGAAGTCGATCGGAAGCAGCCGACTTGTCTTGAGTCTTTTTCACATTATGTAGCTTGTCCTTTGTGTAAATGTTGTGTTATGGAATACAATGATGGTGCTTTAGTGGCCTACGAACAAAATAAAAAATAAATAAAATGTAAATAAAATCTGAGAAATATTTTTTTCCACAATACCTCTTATGTACATCATCTTTTGGGAGCAGCCTGTGTCATTTCCAGTCAAAAAAAAAACTTGCAGGTTGAATAAAAGTAACTTTAAGTCAGAATTTGCAGGGGTATGAATAATTTCGGGCTTCACTGTATGCATTTAAAATGTATTGTTTTATCTTCAGGACTATACAACAAGAGAAACCTAACCAAAGAGTGGGTACAAGCATGTGCTGGCCAGTTAGTTATGACAGCCTCCGTGGGTTTATAAAGAAACAGGTGAGAGTGCAGAGTGTTATGCTTCTCAGAACAGCACTTCCTTACCTTTTTGTATGATGCTATTTTACAAAAAAAAAGAAAATATCTGTGAGGAATCAGTGGAAACAGAGCTGTACTTTTTTTTTGTTTTTTTGTTTTTTTTTTTGGGATAAATGAAGTTCAAAGTTTTTGTCCCACAAGGGAAAATTGGATTTGCAGCAATGCTCCACATAAAATACATAAACATACAAACAACACTCACCAACAGAGATGGAAGTCACAGAAACACCCAAACTACATGATGCGCTGATAATAAATAAATACAGTTACGATCCAGTGCAAAAATGCCAATTGTGCCGTTAAGGTGCCTCACAGCTGACAGAATAAAATGAATGAATGGGAGCAGAGCATTTTGAGGCCTCAGAATGTCCATGCCAGAGAATATAGCATTACTCAAACAGAGGTGAATGACACAACTCCAGGACTAAACCAGGACTGGACGGGAATAAAGCTGACTCCAAATTAAACTAAATCACTGCTTTTACACCGCAAAGGACTCCTGCGTACCACCAGTAGTACCTGTACCACAGTTTGAGAACCACTGTACTATATTATACTGTGTTGTGTCTCCATCAGTGGCCGCTGTGTAAACCTGCGACTTTTGTCTCCAAAGCACAAAGGGCCACACATTTTCCTTCAAACCTTTCCTTTTCTTATTCCACTCTGATTCCGAGTCTTGCTGAGAGGAAGACTTCTGTTCCCTGCTCGAATTTCTTTTGTCTGCGCTGCACGGCAGGGGACTTAAATCATCACTAACCACTCTCCAAAAACACTTCAGCTCACGCCAAGTTCTCAGGAAGGGCAGATATTCAAATTATTTCTGCATACGAAATAAAAGTAATTGGGCACAAAAACAAACACTCGAAGTGACACGAACAAAAGGCTCCACACTGGGCAATGACTTTCAGAGAGTGTTTTGTCAGAAAGTATATTTGTACTTCTGTTGCATGCTGGGATAAACTTCCTCTGCAGTCCTCTATGATAGTGTTTCCCAACCAGGGGTACAGGGACCCCTAGGGGTACGCGAGCACATTGCAGAGAGTGATGTGATCATTTATATACCTTTATATTATTGACTTTCAAAGACTAAAATAAACATAAATCAGGACTAACCCAGGACTAACCCAGGACTAAACCAGGACTAAACCAGGACTAAATCATGTCTATGCTGGGTCCAAAACAAGAACTCAATCAGGAAAACGACAGGACAAAATCAGAAACAATCCAGGTCTAAACCAGAAATAAACTAGATCTAAACCAGGTCAAACCAGGACTAAACTATGACTAAACCAGGACTAAGCTGGGTCTAAACCAGGGCTAAACCATGTCTATGCCAGGTCCAAAACCAGAACTCCAGGTCTAAACAAGGACTAAACCAGGTCTAAATCAGAACAAGACTAAGCCGGGTGCAAACCAGGACTAAACCAGCAACTCACCATAACTAAAACCAGTACTAAACTAAAACTAAACCAGAACTAAACTATGACTAAACCAGGACTAAATCATGTCTATGCTGGGTCCAAAACCAGAACTCAATTAGGAAAAAGACAGGACAAAACCAGAAACAATCCAGGTCTAAACCAGAAATAAACTAGATCTACACCAGGTTTAAACCAGGTCAAACCGGGACTAAACTATGACTAAACCAGGACTAAGCTGTGTCTCAACCAGAACTAAACTAAACCAGGGCTAAACCATGTCTATGCTGGGTCCAAAACCAGAACTCCAGGGAAAAAAACAGGACAAAACCAGAAATAATCCAGGTCTAAACCAGAACTAAACAAAGTCTAAACCAGGTCAAACCAGAACTAAACAAAGTCTAAACCAGGTCAAACCAGGACTAAGCTGGGTCTCAATCAGAACTAAACTAAACCAGGGCTAAACCATGTCTATGCTGGGTCCAAAACCAGAACTGCAGGAAACAATCCAGGTCTAAACCAGAACTAAACTAGGTCTACACCAGGTTTAAACCAGGTCCAAACCAGGACTAAGGCAGGTTTTGGGGGTACACAAACCACTGCTCTATGAAAAGGAGAGTGGAGAGAAACAGTTTTGCACACTGACAGGCCGCTGGACAGAGACTGCAGCAGGATTTGGATGATGACAGATATGGTTTTAGCAGTGCGGGTGTCGGCGCCTGTAGCTGAGGATGCCAAGTGTTAATGTGAGGCATCTGCGTCCCACTGCCCTGCTCCACTTGGCACCTGCAAACTGTTATTTCTCATCAAAGACACATATATTAGATCTGTATAGGCCAGCTTGCACTGACGCATGTGTTTATGAAATATTGCACAGTGGAATGAAAAAATTAGCACATGCACTTATTATTATTGTTATTTTTTTCATCTCTTCTTGTCTGGTGTCTCTTATCTAGCAGGAAATATTCATTCATATGGCATATTCAGTAAAAGCAGACCTAAACTATTTTGGAGTCCGTGTGATGGTTAAATGAGTTGCTGTGGTGTGAATTAAAAAGGCCTCTATCGCCCCCTGCTGTATCTGAGCAGAAAACGACACTTGCAAGTCTGAGTGTCGCCAACCCGGTGTCAGGGAAGTCTTGAGTCTCGCGAAAAAGCGGCACATCGAGGTTAGAGCCGCACAAAAAGCTAGCAATGGCTTTATTTCTTGATTTTCGTCTTGGTAGAGCATGGAAAACAAAAGTAAAGCTGGGCGAGGGATCAAAAAGAAGTCACATGGACTTACGGTAGTGCTTTACTCTGAACTGTAGGGGGAGACAAAAACCGTAAAACAATAAAAAAACAATAAAAGTTACAGAGTTCTGCTTTAATATTTTTTTTTTTAGTAAATGTTAATTGTAATTAAACTAAAATAGCACATGTAGAAAGTATTTAGCCCAACTTTTGTCAGCTATGCTCTTTCTGTGTTTATGTCGGACATATGTTCAAATACACAGAGTAACTATTTAACCACCATCACCATGAAAAAAGGAGAGACATAGCCCGCTCTGCTAGTTATGAGTAGTGACCACCTCAAAAAGAACTGAAATGGGAGACAAGTTGTGCGATTTGGTCTCGAGAAAATAAAGCTTTGATATTAGACACCTCTAACTTACCAACTTCCAGAGTCTAAACTAGAACCCGACCGATATATTGGCCGGCCGATATAGCCAATTAGAAAATTATCGGGTATCGGCTGAAATCTGGTCAATATCCACCGATATATTTAGTACTATTTTTACCGTGTGCTGGAACACTGGAATAAAACCTGTTTACATGCAAATGATGGCCATCTACTATTTGTCAATCAGTGTTTCCAAGCAGTTGGGCTTTTACTCTGCAGTTCATAGGAAACAGCCCAAATCACCTTCCCATGTCCTGAAAAGCTCAAAAATGCAATAAAAATATTTTGCTAATTTCTCTGCAATAAAACCTCAGAACAAAAATTCAAAATGCATTTTGTAGTTCTCCACATGCTCTACCTGCAGAGCAAGTTTAATGAAATTTAAGTTAAATTTAGTTAAAGCTAAATAAAATAAATAAATATAATACATAATAATACACCCTACACCAATGCCCACTACAACCTACATAACAGTCAGCATAAAGAACAATAAGCAGCTTTCTACAACATTTTAAAAAGATGTTTATTATATAAAGTGGCCTGGGGTGAACACGCCATATTCATGTAAACAAGAGCAGAAAGAAAAAGGCTTCAAAAATACTTTTTCCTAATGTATAACTGTATTGGCCGATGATTCGGATATCGGTATTTTTTTTGTTTCCTAATATCGGTATCGGCATCGGCCTCAAAAAATCCATATCGGTCGGGCTCTAGTCTAAACCTAATTTAGAGGATAAGAATAAAGATAGGTAAATATGTAGATAAGTTGCTACAGTTCAGAGCCGGTAGAACATTTGGTGTGTGTTTACAGCCCAGAAGTTATAAAAATTGTGGTGTGGTGTAGTTATGTAGTTATGTTTCAGTTGGTAGGGCTGCGGCAACTACAGCCTACCTCAGGGACGTGGGTTCCAGTCCGGACGCCGATACTTTGCCGAATACCTCTCTCTGCTCTACTGTATACTCTCTAATAACACCTGAAAAAGGCTCCAAAAAATAAAACTATTAACAGCTATAGTCACAAGGCTCTGTGGTCTACATCAGTGGTTCCCAAACTTTTTTCCAAGTGACCCTCAGTTTTCTCAGTTGGTATGTTGCCTCTCTGACCCTAATAAGTAGGAAAAAATAGTAATTTATTGTATAAATTTCACATTCATTTGGTCCCGACCCCCAGGTTAGGAATCACTGGTCTACATGTCATTGCGCGTCCTTAGTAATCAATCTGAAACTGACAGGAACCAGCCTTAATCTTTGTATGTGTAACCGAATGGGGATGTAAACCAAGCCCAAGCAGTAAAATTTGTTTTAACCTGAGACACAGATAATGATTGCAGGTGGTGGCCAAATAAGAGGCTGAGACAAACTAAAGTTTATTACAAAAAAAGAGAAAAACTAAACTAATTATGTTGAACAAAAATAGTGAAGGTGAATTAAGACAGCATTTAAGCTAAAATGAAATTAAAAACTGTCCCTCTCTAGTGCACTCTGTAGTGGTCACGCCATTTTGTAGTGGTGTCCGAATGTCTAATGGATAAAAAAATAGTGCGCTCAAAAATTCCCACAATGCATTTTGAAAAGTAGTGGACAGCGATGGTCACTAGAGGTCAGTATAGACCAGAATGCTTTGCGAGTTTCGGAGGAGAACAGCGAGACTGCGACAGGACATTAAACTGTACACAACACGTCTGAATGAAACCAGTTAGAAACGCTTTTTTTACTTCTGTCACATTGTAATCAGAAATAAAAAGCTCTTAAATAAACCGTTGCAGTGTAAAATTGCTAACGTTAGCTTACCTTAGCATTCAGCCTCCCCACGTAAGGCACAGAGCTGCAATAATCCACTCTGTTTTATTCATTATAGCGATAATTCATGTTAAATATCACACGTATGACTATTATTTATCTATAAATACTAAAACATCAAGTGAGTCTTTATCACAGAAGAACATTATCAGCAGAGTTTCGCTGAACTTTTTTTACACAGAGTCACTGTGATCACCAGGTGAGAGAAAAAATAGTGAGCGAGTCTGAATCATTCACAAAATGAGTGCACTATAGTCCGCTGTATAGATGCTGGACTGTAGTATTGATTGAGGTTAGGGGACTAGGGATGAGGTTTCGGACACAGCCAGTGTCTATGGGACAGAGCACTCACCCTGCTCCTGTGTCGAACACACAACACACACAACACAATAAACCTTAAGAGCAACTAAAGCAGTGCAGAAAAGTGAAGGACAGTGCAAAAATACCACGACACACGAGGAGTGACGAGGCCGAAGTGAGACTGCTCTATCACCAAACCCTCCCCCTGACGGACGACAGCGCTCAGACCAGGCCCTAAGCAAAGGAGCACACAACAGAGATAACACAAAAGGGCACAAAAAATTAATAAAAACTATATGCCTGGGACAACAAAGGTAGACTAAACACAAACACTATACCCAAACAAAAGGCAGACCATAAACCATAAGAATAAAACCAAATAAAACAGGCAGTCTATTAAGATAAAGCACAATAGGCCCTTTTCACGATGACGTCAGACAACTTCCGTTTTGAGACGATGGGATGTATCTTCATTTCCACGGTGCTGCTGCTCGCCAGTATGGAATTTACTCGGAGTCTTAAAAATTGGCCAAATATAAGGCTACATGATGTACAGAAACTCGCAAAGGGATATACATTTTTCATTGAGGGTTACTTATTTGATTATGAAGGTAAGTGTTTTGTCTTGTAGCTAAAGCTAGTAGTTGTTAATGCTGTAGCGTTAGCAATAGGTCTAACAGGGTGTGCGATAAAACAATATTAGATTATGTTACGATCTAAATGAATGACAGTCTGCTTGTCTGAAAGGCTCACTGCATAGTACTGCAATGAACTTCTAATTAGACCTGAAAAGTCTATTATTTTGTCACAGATTGATCACTACAGCAGAGTCAGTGTTCGAGCACAGAGCTTTACTAAATGAAAATATACTGTAGTACTATCCAGTGGTATTTCCTGATAAGCAGATTGTCAAATATTCAGATAAACTCAGATCATGACATGATCTAACACTGTTTTATAGCGCAGCTCTATCACTTAGCCATGTTGCTAACGCTATCTAGCTACATAACAAAGCACTCACTTCATAATCCAAGTATCCTTGGTTGAAGAATTAATATCCTTTCGCAAGTTTTGAACATTTTGTGGGTAAATATTCATTTGAGAATCGCTGTATATTGTGTAAACTTGTAAACGGCAATTTTAAAAAGGTCTGGGTGAATTTCTTATGGGAGAAGTGCGGCACCGGAAATGAAGATACATCCCATCGTCTCAAAATGGAAGTTGTCTGACGTCACGTGAAAAGGGTCTATTAGTAGCCACAAAATAATTAAGAATATACTATAAGATCCCAACAAGAAATTAAAAATACCTAAAACAGAAGCTAGGCAAGGACAATGATGTTCCCAGGCCAGCAAACACAGCGGCGGGTGATAGCCAAACAACAGTTGCAGGCTACATACGGATATACCCTTCATCTTTTAAGAACATCTATGGTAGCCCTGCTAGGACATGCTGTCATCTAGAGATAAACCCAGTGACAACGAGTCTGTCAAAGGCAAAAACACTAAACAGGAGTTACAGAGCATACAGGATTTATGACAAAATGCATGTTTTATTGGTATTATTCAAGCTAATTTTTACCACTTTTTAGGTGTCTGGAGTGTAACACATGCATACACGGCAAGAAGAACATCATTTTTTTTTCTTTTTTCTATTTTGAACTGTAATGTGACATTGTGTGATTTAACGCTGACCTTTGTGGCGTGTTATTAAATGGTGTATTCTGTGGAACGGCCTCCATCAATCGGCCGCATCAAACTGTCGCTGCTGTTATTCCGGCTGCGGTGTGGGACATGTGTGAGCAGCTGACAGAGAGCCTCAGGGGCCCACTACGCCACCATTTCACTGCACGAGTTTGACCTCAGCCCGTCAGCCCTCATGCAGAAGAGAGGTCATCACCCTCCAGGAAACGTGCGGGGCAACACTGGACCACAGAGGAGCTGCCACCACAAACATCTGTGCACGTCTGATACAGGAACGAATGCATTTGGGAAAGTCACATAAAAGACTCGTTCACATGGGAAATGCAGTCTCAAGTGCACAAGCTGGGACTTAACCCATGGATGTGTCCCTGATCTGATTGGAGAAGAAAGAGATTACTTCTATTACGCTGCTGTTGATGGAATAATTTGTTTTTCTCAAATACAAGGGAAAAATTCGGTCAGTCCACCATTTTTTCATACTAAACTATGTTCTTCCGTGATCTTAGACTGAGTTGAGGCGTACCTCTCTGGTCTTTGTGCGTGCCCTGTGTACATATGGTTACATGATATGAGTGATTTAGGAGATATCACTGCGCCGACAACGAAGTGCTCCTAAAGTGTTATTACGCCTTACATTATAGTACCCATTTTTATCCGCTTAGAAAATCACCACATTTCATTTTTGGTTTAACTGTACTTGGGTCATGTAACTACTCACGTAACTGTATTTAAATAGGGAAAACGTGGAAGAGCTTGGTTGCTTCTAACTTGAGCCGTGTTTGATTTCATAGGGATATGCTTGGCAAAGCTAAATGCTAACAAATTAGCGTTGCTCCCAGGGCCGCAAAGGGCACACACAAAGACCAGAGAGGTACGCCTCAACTCGTCTAAGATCAGGGCAGAACATACCGTATTTTCCACACTATAAGGCGGATCGGATTATAAGGCGCACCTTCAATGAATGGCCTATTTTAAAATTGTTTTCATATATAGGGCACACCGCATTATAAGGCGCATCCACTAGATGGCGCTGCGCTAAAGGGAATGTCAATAAAACAGTCAGGTAAGTCAATCAGTCAAACTTTATTAATAGAATACAAACCAGCGTTCTTACAACTCCCTCGTTGAAAACAATGTATTTCCAACTCCATTTGTCACAGTTCAAAGCTACATGAACAGCGTTCGAGCGCTCAGTTTTCTGTCCCCTCAATGTCACAACTCTTCTACTGAGATGGAGCAAAGGCCGCGCCTCCTTGTTCTTTTGCGGCAGGATCCATAAACACGCCTATGGCACACATGAACAGCTGGGACTGGAATTCCCCTTTACCGTTTTTACCGCTGTCACTTCGGCGACGCCCCTTTAATACAGTAGCCATAATTAACCAACATTGATCTATATATAAGGCGCATTGGATTATAAGGCACACTGTCGGTTTTTGAGAAAATTAAAGGCTTTTAGGTGCGCCTTATAGTGCGGAAAATACGGTAGTTTAGTATGGAAAAACAGTGGCCTGTTCCTTTAAGTCTCCAGTATGAAACAGGCTTTAACCTTGTACATATGTGGACTGTGTCATGTCACCAATGTGGCAGCTGGTCGCTGAGGCTGTCACAGAAGGCAGTCTGACCTACAAATGTAAATATATTGTATAACACTGACGGCTTTGGTGCCACAAAATGAAAAGTGATGCACAGTGAAGCCCGAAATTATTCATACCCCTGGCAAATTCTGATTTAAAGTTACTTTCATTCAAGAAGTTGTTTTTTTTTGACTGGAAATGACACAGGCTTCTCCCAAAAGATAATAAGACGATATACAAGACGTATCATTGTGGAAAAAAATATTCCTCAGATTTTATTTACATTTATATTTTATTTACATTTACAATAAAAGTAACTTAAAGTCAGAATTTGCCAGGGGTATAAATAATTTCGGGCTTCACTGTAGGTTGTTTTCACACAGGTTGGTGCGCTTGATCCAGTTGTGTTTATTTTTCTGTGAGTTCGGTTCATGTTCACACTTGTTGTTTACCATTAGCCTCAAGCGCCGCACCATAAGCCACGTGATAACCGTCAGCTGACCGACGAACTTGTTTCCATGACAATGGGCCTCAAGCGCTACATTTCAAAGTGCCATGAAGCGCACCTGAACGCATCATCACGTGCTTAATGCATGGCTTCCCCTCACACGCTTTAGCCTTTGCAAACAGCTCTGTGTGTGACGCCGAGGAGCTCAGTGCAGGACGTGAAGAGATTCTCCAACTGCACGCCACGACGCACAGAACTCTCAGGAGATGCAACTTCATACTCAGTGTGTGTTTGGCTGGTGCTTCTTTTATGCACGCGGAGAAGAATCGCTCACTGTAGCGCTACTACTGCAGCAGTGATGGGTCGGTCATGAACGAGTCGGTACAAAGAGTCGGCTCTTTCAAGGGAATGGTGAGAGCCGCTCCCATCTGCGAGACGTTTTTTTATGAAAGGATCTTTTCAAAAACAGGGCAGATAAAAACAGAGAGAAGAAAAATAAAAGTTAAACATTACAGTTGCATACTTATTTATTTGTTATTAGGCTGTATATTTATGATAAAGTTTGTTGAGTTTTGAGGTCAACTGTTGCTGTTGTTTTTACTGCTGAAGAAAGCCCTGCTTTTTGTTAAAGGTGTGTGTTTAAATAAAAAAAATCAACATCTGTCCTTTTCATTTTTATGTTTAATTATAGGTGTGTTTATATGCTGTGTGTAGTAGAGTGGTTCTGTGAGTGAGTCAGTTCATTGGGTAGTTATAGATATAGTTGGTAAAATGAAGAGCCATTAGGGAGCCAAAAGAGACGGCTCTTTTGGGTGAGCCAAATCAAATGATCCGGCTCCCTGAAATGAGCCTAAATTCCCATCACTATAATGCAGCTGGGTTTACATCCAGCAGTAATTATCTGTAGCCAAACTACAGCTGGGATCGGCCTGAAGTCGGCAGCTTTCACACCAAACCCGCTCCAGGCAGAGGCCTCTGGTGCTGCTCTGGGTCTGGGAGCAGCCGTTTAGTGCACACCTGAGTGCAGGTGCTGTGTTCACGCTGACCCAAGTGCACAGGACAGAGGTTGAAAGCTCTCTCGACCTAAACAGTGCAGTGTGAAAACGCCCTTAGAGACAGTATGTGTTTGTTTGATGCAGAAGGTCATCAACAACCAAGGGCATTCTCTCGCTCCACGGCCTACATTGTGTGTTTACCAGAGGTGGACAGTAACAGTATTTTTGGGCAAACATTTTACTTTCACAGCATTAGATTTGAAAGATAGATATAATACTTCTTCCTCCACTACATTATTTTAAAGGCTATAGTTACCGCATTTTCTGGACTATAAGTTCACACTTTTTTTCATAGTCTGGCTAGGGGTGCGACGTATACTCAGGTGTGACTTATATATTAAAATATTTCAGGTGTTGGTTAGAGGGTGCTCTAGGCTTGTGTACCAGCATCTGCTGCACCTGTACCACTGACAATTTAAAATGTAAACATTACCACTAACAACTTAGGCTATAAAGACAACTGAGAAAGAGCGGAATAATTGGAAATGGAACTGATGCTGAGTCTGACGACAGCCACGCAGAGGAGGAAGCGGCGCTTCGTCTACCTCCGGAGTTGGCGGAGTTGTTCAGAAGCGACACCGAGGATGAAGAATTTAAAGGATTTAGCGATTAGGAGTGAGATGGTGAGTTTGGTGAACTTGTTATATTATGTTCTTTATGCTATAGTTATGTGAATAACTGTTAATATATTACGTTAACATACGAGACACCTATTCAGTTCGTTGTTTATGCTTCATGTAGCTGAATAACCATCAATGTGTTACATTAGCATAGCGCACACCTATTCAGCCTGTTGTTCTCTATTCTATTATTACTATAACTTGCTTTTCAAGATGAAATGTCTGTTCTTGGTGTCAGATTTTGTAAAATAAATTTCCCCAAAAAATGCAACTTATAGTCCAGTGTGACTTATATTCATTTTTTTCTTCATTATGCATTTTTTGGCTAGTGCCGACTTATACTCCGGAGCGACTTATAGTCCGGAAAATACAATTCTTATGTGGAGAAATTGTCTTAAAAGTGAAAAATAATTGACCCTGCGTTCATTTAGTTTCTTGTTTGTGTGTGGTTGTTGCACTTTGACAGCCTTAAGACACACACCTTCACCTTTGGGCGCTGGTTGCGACGTTGCCAAGATGAAGAAGTTTGAGCCACTGGTGTTGCCATACATCGCTCACACTCAGATCAGACAGACTGTGTTGTGTGCAGTGTCTCGGTAATGATACTACAGTACAGCATGGTAACGACAGCAGTTAGTGTTAGTTTACTGTGCCATATTAGTTGCAATATGAACTGTAAACAGTAAAATAGATGAGTCTAAATGAGGAGGGCAGGAAGGCGTAAAGTCTGACCTGAAAAGTTGACTTCTCAGGTCACAGCTGAGTGCAGTGAAGCCCTTGAATAAACAGATGAGGATAAACGCCACGCTGCTGCTGCAAAGCGAAGCCAACATCCCAGGGGTTTGATTTACCTGCCCACATCTGTGTCTGACAGGTTACATTACACACTTTACACTTCTCATGTCTTTATATGCACCTTTACAAGTCGTAGTCGTAGTTAGTGGGGCATTTTGTCAGCGCTCCACTGCAGTTTCACCAAAATGCTTTCTCTGAACATTTACTCAGTGCCAGAAAGCATATAACTCCTGTACTATTCTATTGAGAAACGGCATAAAATGTTGGAGCCAAAAAGACGCCTGCATTTTTTTTTTCACAATTAGAATAATGTCTTAAAATAAATATATTCTAATAATTGCTGAACTATTGTATAAATGGTGTAGTATTTGTTAAATCAAGAAATGGACTACTGTCTCTCCAGCACTGAGAGTGTGTTAATGTTGTCTGGGCATTTACCAGAGGCACTAATGCTTCTCTGTAGTATTAGGCTACAAATTAATATAAACACTAACACTTTTTTGGGTAAAGGTTCATACTGTCTTTGGCTACTTCCGAAACTATAAAGCAGGTAAACAAACACTCCTGTCAGACTGAAAGAACTTTAAAAAAGTAATCAACAGTAACACTTTCGACTTCATGAAAAGAAACTAAATAAAGTCAGAAAATGCATTCATCATTTTGTAAATTTGCCTCACAAAACCACGTAAATGTATCATTACACAGCCAAGCTTTCACTTTTAGACATTTACGAACACAGTGGACAAAAAAAAAAAAAAAAAAAGAAGCTAGTCAGTGTCTTTGAAGGACTAAAAAAGCAAAAGCATGTCTTTAACCACTGGACTAATTTTCTGTCTGTTTTGTACTGAGTGCAGCTGAATGCCTCTCCTAGCTTAATAAGAGTACGCTGTATAAAGGCAGCAGTAGTCCGACAATGAATCACATTATCCAGTTGTGTAAATGCTATTAAGATAAATGTGAATGACATGCGTTTACATGCCAGTCTAAAAGTTAAAAGTCTCAGTCAGACAATAATTCCATTTTCATGACCTTGTATGTAAACGTAGGGACTGTGGACTTTTTACCTCAGAAAATGCTTCAAAGCTCTCATCCAAACTTTAACTTTTAACTTTATCCAGATTTTTCATGCATTTTAAGCAGCAGTATGAATCCATTTTAATGCCACATAGGAGTGTAAGTAGCAGGCGTGGACTCTCTTCTCACATCAGCTGAGCTCCTGGAGAACAGCTCTGCAGTCAGTGGACTTCACAGCCTCTTCTTTCCTTTGTTTCTGTTTCCACTTGACGTGACGTGATGTAATGAGACAGAAAGCATCTTTCAGTGTGACTCCTGTTACACTCGCAGCCAGGCTTTTTCCATTTGGCCTCCACTTTTTTCAAACAGCTTTATTGTCCTCGGGGAGATGGATGAGATCTTATGCAACACGCTGCTGCTGCAATTTGAGAAAACCTTTCACTGATGAGATACTGGGTTACTCCTCATCCATCTGCGCAATACTGGATACAGCTTTTCAATTTTTTAGGGCTGGGGTCAGGGTTAAGAATAGATCCTTTTAGTGTTTGTAAAGAAAACGACTGCTTTCAAAGAATGGAGCCATAAGCTAAACAGACCATAATGCAATTTTAATGAAGGATTTAGCAATAGCAATATGAATGATCAAGATGTTTTTGTCAGCTCACAACAGAGAAACTCTGCTCATTTCTTTGCTGTTTTCCCTCATTTTCCTCTATAGAGCTCCCACTATATTTCGGAATAAAGCACTTTCACATACACGCACAAGTCCCGTTGACTCCTGTGACAACTCACTTGGCTTTACTTTCATTTTCCCCTCTGCGTAACTATACAAAGTTTTTTCTTCCATTTAGCCACTCTGCCATCGACAAAAATGGAGAAATAAAGCCATCGCTAGCTTGTTGTTTTGCTAACCGCAGACTTCATTGACACCGGGTTGGCGACACTCAGACTTGCAAGTGTCATTTTCAGCCCAGAGACAGCAGGGGGAACTTATTTAACCATCACACGGGCTCCTGAAACTGTTTATTTAAGGTAAAAAAGTTACTGAGTTCTTCTTTAACGTTGCGATTAGTCTCTATAATTAGCATATAAGCTAAAGGATATACATTTCCCACTATAAAGGGAAACAGAGTGCCTTAATTAACAGTTTATAATTAGTGTGATGGGTAAATGAGCTGTTGCAGAAGTGAATAAAGCCCCCCGCTCCTCCTTCTGGTGTAAATTGCCAAAAAAAAAATAACAGCCAGCCTTGCAAGAATGGGAGAACTGACCTGACAACAACCAACAAGCCAGCAATGGATGTCTTTGATTTTCATCATAGCAGAGTGGCCAAAAGGCAGAGGAAGCCTTTGTATGGATACGAGGAGGAGCCAGGGGTCACAGAGGGGTCAACCGGACTCTTGAGTATTAACAATAGTGCTTTACTCCAAAATGTAGCGAGCTTTGTACAAAAATATTTGACCAAGACAGTGAAGAAACAAGCAAAAAGTTACAAGGTTCCCCTTTAATAAGTCCATTTTAGGAGGAGGTCTAAGTGACTCAGTTTCTGTCACCTTAAAACATCTAAATGAATGTTTTTAATTTGGTCGCTCATTGTAATGAATGGGAAGAATGCTAACCTTTTTGCTTAATCGTATTGCAGGCTTTCATTTGACAATAAAAACAATGTGTGCTGCACTAAACCCTCTCTTTAGCTATAAAGGTCTTGTGAATTATGAACTGAACTTTAGAATCCTAACAAAGGGGTTCTAATCTGTGGATGACCTTTAAAAGCCCAACAAAAAGGATTTAAATTATTATTATATTATTATTTATTGTGTTCGCTCCATTTACCTTTGCCCTAATTCAATACATTATCTCTACACATTTATCTGGTCTGGTCTCTTATTCACACCCTCACGTCTCCTAAAAGAACAGTTCTTCTGCGTGCCAATAGCTCTACTTGTACTTGTTACACGTGTATTATTTCATTCTTCCTTTAAAGTAATGAATCCTGATGCTCTTCAATACATTCGCTCTGCAGCCATGACCTATTTGCCAGCTGCTCCTCTCTGACCTTGTGCCGGCTTCCGCTGTCAATTAAAGGGTGTCAAACAGCAGGTTCGAGTGCATTAGCACCTCAGAAAGCCTCTTTTTTTTCTACTTCCAGCTTCACTCGCACTGTGAAGGTGTCAGCTCTGAATGGATAGGAATCTATACGACGCGGTGGCGGCCATCTGTTCAGCACAGTTCTTGCAGATACATACAAAGAGCCTGGGGCGTCCTACATGCGCCGCGCCGAGGCTGGGAGAAAGGAAACCAGGCTAAACTTCACAGTATCACGCACCAAAATAGAGATTAAAGGAATAAACAGGCAGACGGGCGCAGGCGTACAGGTTCCATGTAAATTATTTAGCAGCAAGACGTGCAAATCTACACGTCTGAAGATGTTCTGGCCTGCTTTTTCCAACTCAAATGTACATTTTGATGAGTCAAGCCCTAGACCAGTGGTGTCAGACTCAGTTCATGGTTCGGGCCGAAATTCAACAATCATAGTAGGTCACGGGCCGAACATGACATAAATAAATAAATTATAGTATAAAAGTGTACATTTAAATTGTATCATTTTTATAGTTATTTTTGGACAAAGGAACACTGTGTAATATGCTTTGCAGATTTCATTCATTCATTTCATTAAAAATGGTATTTATATTTTAACATAACAAACCTATCAGGTGCTGATATAATACTGTCTCACTTTTTAAAAATTTGATGACAGCAGCTTGTGTCAAAAACATTTTTAGTGTAGCCCTGCTCAAGGCCAGAAGACCACAAGCATCCAATATATCCAATACTAATAATAGTATTAAAACACGTTTTATTCCTAGTCTTGTTGCTGAATTGTGGACAATTAACCTATTTTGTTGTAAAATGCTCAGTCCAGCTTTTTTTAGTAAGCATTTCACATTTGTTGTCTTTTTCACACATTTGAGACCTGTTGCTTCTATCAAAAATGAGCATTTATTTTTTATGAAGTGGTAATATATTTTTATCTTGTGACTATAATGTTTAATTTGCTTCTACCACTGCATTCTATAATTTTTATACACAGTGTCCCAACATTTAGTTTGAGCAGCTCTTGAGTCCACAGACAGTCTCTCTTCCTCCAAGTGGATTTAAAAGCCCTGCTCTCTCTTCACTTTTCCTCTGTTCAGTTATTTCGGGGTAAAGTCTCTCTGAAGCACGTACAGGGAGCAGCTCTGTCGGAGATGAGACAAGTCATAACAGCAGCGGGAGAGAAGCGGCGCGCTACGGAGCTGCAGCATAGTTCTCGCGGTAAAAATGCTAAATAGCGATCAAAACCTTGAAATTAGGAATTGTCTCGACGGCCAGACAGAAAGGTCTTGCGGGCCGGATTAGGCCCCCGGGCCGTATCTCTGACACCCCTGCCCTAGACCCTGCATGGCTAATGTTATAAACTGTTGTATAAACTGAGAAAAATATCCTTGTCCAAGAACTTTTTAAATGTCTTGTGTGTACAGTGAATAAGATTAGATAGAAATGGAACCAATAAAACAGAGAAGTGGTTCTCAAACTGTGGTATGGGTAAACCTCTGGCGGTACTCAGGAGTTTTTTTATTTATTAGATTACAGATAGAGATTAGATAAATACTGTATTGACCCCAAAGGAAGTTCAGTTGATCTGTGGTCATGAACTTTGGGTCAGGGCCGAAAGGACAAGATCCCAGATACAAGCAGACAAAATGAGATTTCCTCTGCAGGGTGGCTGGGCGCTCCCTTAGAGATAAGGGTGAGGAACTCGGTTACTCGGGAGGAGCTCGGAGTAGAGCCGCTGCTCCTCCACATCGAGAGGAGCCAGCTGAGGTGGATTGGGCATCTGTTCTGGATGCCTCCGGGACAGCCTCCCTGGGGAGGTGTTCTGGGCATGTCCCACTGGGAGGAGGCCCCAGGGAAGACCTAGGACACGCTGGAGGGACTATGTCTCTCGGCTGGGCCTGGGAACGCCTTCGGGGTTCCTCCAGGTGAGCTGAAGGAAATGTCCAGGGAGAGGGAAGTCTGGGCATCTCTGCTTAGAGTGCTGCCCCCACGACCCGGCCCCGGATAAGTGGAAGAAGATGGATGGATGGATGGATGGATGGATGGAAGTTCAGTTTAAGTCCAAATTTTATTTAATGTAGTTCTGGTTTTATTCCTGTTCCCCTCTGATCAGTAAATTTGATGCTTGGACCACTGCTTAGTCCTGGTTCAGGCACAGTTTAGTCCTTGGTTAGTCCTGGTTTTGACCTGGTTTAGTCTTGTTTCAGTCCTTATTCACTCCTGGTTCAGTCTACTAAACAAAACTAAACTAAACTAAACTAAACTAACTAAACTAAACTAAACTAAACTATACTAAGTAGACTTTAGAAGGGGGAGGAAGAGCACCAAACCAACACCCATTACCATTCATGGCAGTGAGGTGGAAGTGTCTGGGAGTGCAGTTTGATAATGAACCAGACTGGCAAAGCCATATGAAGGCCGTGTACAGCGAGTGACAAAGCAGGCCCCAAATTGTGGAACTTTCTCCCCCTAAACATTAGAGCTGCCACATCCATTGAAAGTTTTAAATTGCTGCTAAAAACGTATTTCTTGCATTGGCAGGAGAGCTGGACATTTCTATTACTGCTTAATATTTTTAACTTTGTTTTATTATTTTTTCATTTGATTTCTGTTTGTATTGTTTTAGCTATATTTTCTGCATTGTTTTATTTGTAGTTATTGTTGTATTTTTACTAGGGGTGTAACGATACGTTTTTGCAACGATACTGATATGTATCAATTAGAAGTGTTTCAATACGATTCAAGAACGATATTGGCTAATTTAGAATGACTCAATACGATTCAACACCTTGGTATCGATAATCGATACAGCAACTTTTTGCCAAAAATCATAAAAGGTTACTCTCAAATGTAGCATCACGGCCGGGGTTGATTATGTCCAGCAGACAGAGAGTGAAGAAAAGCTGAATATAACATTTTATTCAATTAAAAACACACAATTTATATCCAAAAAGCCATATCTGGTTTTATTTTAACATACAAATTTCTAATTTCGATATTTCCGATATTAGTGATCGATACTTCATGTGTATCGATATTCACATCCTAGAAAATGATACGATTCACTACAAAGTCATGTGTATCGATGTAGTTGTATCATAGGAAAAAATTTTCGATACATCGATACAGTTACTGTATCGTTACATCCCTAGTTTTTACTGACATTCTGTTTTATTTACACTGTATGACACATTGGGGCAATAGTGTCTTTTCTAGCTATGCTATATAAATAAACACTGACATGACATTGACAAAGCTGACTCTATTTTTTAAGAAGGCTAAAGTCATTCAATATCTGCCAACCCGAGTGTCTGTGGAGTGTCTATCACACGGTTGTGGCCAGTGTTTTGTTTTTTGCCGTGGTTTGCTGTGGGGAAAGTGCTCACACTACAGACAGAAACAGAGTAAATAAACTTATTTAAAAAGCACGCTCTGTGGTTGGATCTGAACTTGAAACCATGCAACAGGTGACAGAGGCAAGGATGTTTCCAAGTTGAGAGCAATATTAGCCAACCAAGCTCACCCACTGCAGGCTGTAGAGCTGATTAATTGCTCCAAAGTGCAAGTTTCTGCGCTTTAGGAAGACATTAATTTATCCCTGCTGCTGTTAGGACTGTTCAATGCACAACGTTGACTTGACTTTCCACATGTTGAATGTCATGTATTTGTTTAATTCTATGAGGAGAGGAATTGATGTTGTTTTGTTGTTCTTGGTATGTGTTTGTCTGTGTTGAAGCTGCAGCAGCAATGTATTTTCTTGGAGAGAGGAAAAATAAAGGATCCATCCATCTGTACATCCATCCAGTGCGGCTTACCACAAGGGTCTGTTTTAGGTCCTTTGTTATTTTTATTATATATTAACGACCTCCTTAATGTTTCAGATAGATTGTCTAAAATCTTATTTGCAGACGACAAGAAGTGTTTTTTTTACTCCCAGGACCCTGACACGCTTATAAAGGTGATGAATGAAGAACTTGCTAAGTTATCCAGTTGGTTTAAGTGTAATAAGTTGTGTCTTATCATAAAAAAAAAAATCAAACCAGGCTACTCTTCACTGAAAATTGAAATTGATAACATCCCTATAAGTAATGTTCATTCAGCGCGCTTTCTTGGGGTTTTACTGGATTAATCCTTATCCTGGAAACCCCACATTAGTGATATAAGCTCATTAAATAGCCAAAGTTGTGGGTCTACTTGGAAAAACACAGCACTTGATAAACACAAATGTTGCTAATTATGCGCTATTACTCAACGGTTTATCTATATATAAACTCATCCCACTAAACTAGAACCAATCTATCATCCTCAGAAGCTGAGCTTTGAGAATAATCTTCTGTGTTGTCGTCTCAGCCTTTATTTCTCCAGGCTGGGGTTCTCAGTGTTTACCAAGTTAATCAGCTTCAAACTGCTCTGTTTGTTCATAGTTCTATAAAAAGGCTACTTCCTCATCATTTTCTTGATATATTTTCTTTCAGTAATGAATTTCACATGTATCCAACTCATAGTAATAATCATCTTAGGATTCCTTTCTCTCGTACCTGTCAGTCTCCAAAATATGGAACTGCCTTCATGCATCTTTTCTAGACCTTTCTTTAAAACAGTTTAAAAATGCGCTTACATTTTTACTCTTGAATCATTCAAACTTTCCATATGGTATATCTCTTTGACCTGAATATATTATAGATAGTAGCAGATTATATATAGTAAAATACCTTTGTATAGGTATTTTACTTATATATTTCTCTGATTGAGACACTGTGTAGATTACTGTACATGTATAATGTTTTACTAGAGCTGAAATATTTTTAGATAAAACATTTTGTCCTTCAGAGATTGCCACTTTTTAAGCCCCCTGAGGTTTTTTTTTTATTTTTTATTTTTTGGCAATCTCCTGCACATCTATTCATGTTATATTACTGCTATTGTTTTTATTGTGCAAATAAATAAATAAATAGATAAGTAACTCCATCCATCCAGTCCTGGTTTCATCTCTCTTCAGGTTCACTTAACTTTATTTATAGCCATAGGTAGAATTCGTTTGCAGTTGGTTCAGGCTGCCAGACTGAAGTAAAAAACATAAATAATGGGACATAAATCAAAGTGCTTTAGACCTGGGTTAGTCCTGATTTAGGCTCATTTTAATTTGTTAAAGCTGGTCCTTTGACAGCCAAATATCTTGTGGTACTTGGTGTGAAAAAGTCTGAGAGCCACTGCCATAGAGCATATCGAAGGACGAGTGAAAGCGGGATCCAGTCATTACTGCGATTCCCAAATTCAGCAGGACTCGTGGACATGGATCTGATGTAAGAGTCTGAACTCTCTCTGCTTCTGCCTCGCCGTAAAGCTGTCCCATGTTCTCTGATGCTGCCTGTCTTAGTCTGACAGGCATCAAAAACGGGTCGCAGGTGATTTGTAGGTTAGAGTCCAGTGTGACATGGACTAAACTGACGGTCCTGCCCCGCTGCAACGGTGATGCAACGGTTTCCAGGTGTTTCTCTGTGAGTGGAGACTGTTGGCTCATTGTTATCAGGTCGATTGAGAGGATTGAAGAACGAGGCCGAGGTAGAAAAAGATTCAGGCAGGTTTATTCTGAGCTCAGGTTCGGACAATCATCTCACAAGCAAAAGGCAACTCTCCAACTACGCAGGGTCGGCTCACAAAGGTTTAAATACCTTACATCGCTAAGTATAGCATAGTTATAAACCAATCACCACAAAAGAGAACATCTTCTTTACTAAAAAGGCTACGTGGGAGCAGTGCCAAGAGCCAATCGTTTTGAGAAGATAACTTTAGAACTAACAAAACCAAGTTGGAGAGTTACTAAAAGGCAAGGTTGGAGCGCTGCCAGGCGCCAATCAAAACAAAAGGTTAACTATAGCTGGAAATGGGACCTCAAGGTAAACAACGGAGGAGTCCACATATAGCTCAACATGATGGGCTCCTCAACGCTCTGTCTTCAAGCTTCAAATTACCATGGAAGTACACAGTTCAAATAACATGGAGTAAGTTTGAGACTTACCAGCATTACATGATATCACTCATTCTTGTCAAAGTATTTTTTGTTTTCTTTTCAGTAGTTCAATTTAAAAAGTGAAACTCATTATTACAGATATTTTAACACAATTTCTTATCTTTTTGTCACTTCTGGTTCAGTAGGCTACACAATCACGAGGAAAGCCACTGACTGGACTGAGGTTCAGAGGAGAAACTATCTGTGGGTGTTTCTCAGTTGCCAGGATCCGTCATGGCTGGACTACTCTGGAGTGATCCACGCCATCAGTGCCTCACTGTGCTGTTTCAAATGGTTAAATTCTCCACCACCTCCAAAATTCGTCACCTTAACTTGGCTAATTCACAATGGATGAGCCTGTGCATCCATTGTAAGACAAAAAAACTTTACATTTACAGTAAAAAAGTCCAAGAAAAAAAGGGCTTTAGAGTGTTTTTAAATGACTGTTTCACTATAGTAGTAGTTTTACATTTAAGAGAAGTAAGGAAAAACTCCTAAAAAAACAGCTATGGAAAAAAAAGAAGAAACCTTATGGAGCCCATATTGAAGGAGAGATTGACATTGACATACAAGCATTGACAGCTTATAACATGTCTGTTCCAGTGTTACGTTTTTTTTTTTGCCACTGCAGGCTGTAGAGCTGACTAATTGCTCTAAAGTGCAAGTTTCTGCGCTTTAGGAAGTCATTTATTTATCCCTGCTGCTGTTAGACTGTTCAATGCACAACGCTGACTTGACTTTCCACATGTTGAATGTGTTGATGTTGATGAAAATAAAGTACCCATCCACCTGTCCATCCAAACATCCATCCATCCATCCATAGATAATATTCTGTCCTGTTCAAAGTCTTTATGGCCTTCTCCTCATTAGTCATAGTCTAATCATGACTCAGAGGAACAGTGCCACGCATGACTCCAGCATCAACCTGTGAACAAATATTATCTTATTATTCTCCTGTCCAAATGGATTTGACAGATTGTTGCTAAAAAAGTGTTTTATTTTTTATTATTATTGTTTTATTGTTCAGTAGACATGGGGCTCTGTGGCGCAATGGATAGCGCATTGGACTTCTAGGCATTCTAAAGCAAGGTCATTCAAAGGTTGTGGGTTCGAGTCCCACCAGAGTCGTCCTTTATGGAAAACAAGAATCAGTGCATGTGGCAATAGAGGACAAAGAAATCAGTCTGATTAACTGTGAGATCCCAGGAATTCTGAAGCTGATGCTAATGATTCTAGGATTGAGTTGCAGCACAGTCATCTTTGACAAATTGTGAGTGGGACACACAGCCAATCAGAGCTCGTTGAGCACGACGGCCGATTCGACATGTTCATTCAACCAGAACTATGCCCAACTGTGTCCCACTACGTCTGATGGTGCAGAACTCACCAAACAGACTCACGTCAAACCATCTGACCGCACCCAACGACCAATGATCGCCCCAATGTGTCCCGGCCTTAAAGTTTGTACTTTCCAGTCTTTCCAGAGTTAGCT
Source organism: Bostrychus sinensis (assembly GCA_020698575.1). Classification (NCBI taxonomy): domain Eukaryota; kingdom Metazoa; phylum Chordata; class Actinopteri; order Gobiiformes; family Eleotridae; genus Bostrychus; species Bostrychus sinensis. The sequence goes on along the minus strand of CM036254.1, from coordinate 5,647,509 downwards.
TTCCAGTATTTGGAAAAAGATTACAAAAAATATCAGTTCACCTCTTTTTCCTTTCCTAATGAAGTATATTTGACAGACTGTTCCCCACAAAGTGTTTTTTTTTATTTTTTATTTTTTATTTTGAATTAAAAACAGGGCTCTGTGGCGCAATGGATAGCGCATTGGACTTCTAGGCATTCAAAAGCAACGTCATTCAAAGGTTGTGGGTTCGAGTCCCACCAGAGTCATCCTTTATGGAAGTCAACAATCAGTGCAGAGGGTCATTGTGGACTCAAAATCAGTTGGATAAACCATGAGATCCCAGGAATCCTGAAGATAATGCTAATGATTCTTGGATCAAATCCCAGCACAGTCATCTATGAAGCCAAAAACAGATGAAGGAATGACTTCAGTTAACATGGACACCCAAAAGATGTTTCTGAGATTAAGTGCGAAGTTTATTTTTTCCAGAGTTAGCTTTTCAGTGTTTGGAGAAACATCACAAACAATATCAGTTCACCACTTTTCCCCCAATGAAATATATGACGATTATTGCCCAAAAAGTGTTTTTTTTCCTTTCTTTATTTCCTCCCCAGGCATGGGGCTCTGTGGCGCAATGGATAGTGCATTGGACTTCTAGGCATTCTAAAGCAAGGTCATTCAAAGGTTGTGGGTTCAAGTCCCACCAGAGTCATCCTTTATGGAAGTCAACAATCAGTGCATGTGGTGATAGAGGACAAGAAATCAGTTGGATAAACCATGCAATCCCAGGAATTCTGAAGCACAGTCTTCTATGAAGGCAGATATTGACGTAGCATCAACTGCAATTAACATGGAGAGCCAACAGATGTGTTTCTGAGATAAAGTGTAAAGTTTGTACTTTCCAGAGTCAGCTTTTCAGTATTTGGGAAGTAATTACAAAAAATATTGGTTCACCACTTTTTCCTGTCCCCCCAAAAAATTGGGTAACAATTTGCACAGATTTTTTGGATAAATATTACCCGTATGTGTTTTGTAAAACACAACCATATAAAATGGGTAAAAGGTATACTTTTTTTTTCTAATACTTTTTACAGCAGAAAACTGCGTAACATTTAACTGTAGGTTGTGGGTATGAAACAGGTCTTCTACTGAATCATAACCAGTAATAATAAACCATTATTTTCTCATAATTTCACCATAGAAAATGGGTGAAAATTAACTTTTGGCTAAAAGTTTAAAATTAGACATGTACTAAATTATTATTAATAATACACCACTATGAAGAAATACACAACAAAGACAATATTAAAACGTTAAATTGCTTTTATTGAAACAAACCAACTGTGAAGAAAACCAACTTCTGAGAGCTCCAGGAGCAGAGAACCCAGGGGCCGCTCCTGTGGACAGAGAACAGAGAACTGTTAGCTTAAAAACATCAGTTAACGTTAGCCCCAAACTTAGCTCTGAGATTCACTGTTGCAGAGGAAAGTTAACATTAGCTAATTCATCAACTTAACACTTTTCAGACATGCTCTATTAACTTTAAAGGCATTTTTACAATTTAAAAAATGTTAAAGGTATTAGGGAGGATTTTTTCGACTGCTGACAAACCAGCGACTGTTTGTCCCTTTTTGAATACTGCGCATGCGTCAGGCCCCGCCCTTCACTGTTCCTTTCCAAGGAACTCCTCCACAGCGACGTGCACGAGCGTTGGAACACAAGTGTTTGTTTACAGCCGGCATCAGCGGAGATTCGTCTAAACCTAGACCTGCATTGTTTGTCTGCGCGACCTTTGACCTAGTTCCCCACACAGACCCAGTCATGCACATCACAAGTATCTGTCCTCCTGCTGTTGGTAGCATTAGCAAACTGACGTTGAGGTTTTTTAAGACCCACAGAGTCCACAGTTTATTAATATTATTATTATATTTTCTAATACACCAATTTATAAGCCTTATACAGGGCAATGAAGGTAGTTTTAATTAATATTGCAAAAAATGAATTTATAAAGATCCTCCCTAATACCTTTAAAGTTAGCCAATGCTAATGCTAAAAATCGGTGCTAACAAATAAGCTAACACATTTGACAGTTAGTATTTTTAGTTACATCAAAGTTCAACACAGACAACTTCCTTTTGTGTTTTTGAGCTTAAATATACCATAAATATGAATAAAGATGTAGTTTTGACACAGACCTGCCCCTGCTGTGAGTTTTCTGAAGAGGACGTCTCCAAACTGCGGCTCTCAGACGAACTGTACAGTTACACTGAGCTCCAACCAATCACATCTGTTATTTTAGTGTAAATATATTACCCAAAATAACCAAGTAAAAAATAAACTATTAATGTAGCTCAAATTCACTATGCTAAAAAAAAAGTATTACAGTGCACTATGATAACAAGTAATTATTTTTATGGTTAGCATTCAGTTGTCTGTGCAGATTTGAATATACTTACAGACTGAAGTTACTACATCAATACCACCTTTTTTTTTTTTTTTGTTAAGTTTTTTAAGTTATAAAATGTGAAATACTATGCAAAGGTGTCCAAAACTATTTCAAAAAGCCTGAAAAATGCATTATATTTGACATTTACCATAACTGCAGAGGTAGAAATACAACTTGCATTGTCAATTTAGGCTTCTTCTCGCTCCACATCACCTCTTTGTGTGATTATCAATTTTCCTTTAACAAGAATCCTGTGTTATTTGCAGAAGTAATTTGTTGTATCTCAGCTCTTTTCCATAATCCATATTTTCTGTGGCTCTGCTCTCTGCTGTCAGTGATGGAACTGTTTATCTTTGTTTAGTCTTTTGTGGATTTTCTTAAAAGTCACATTTATTTCCTTTTAAGCGCCACGTTTTTGCTGCTGTTCATCTTATTAACGCCTCTTGTGTCGTAATAGCCCCATCTCCCTTGGAGGAGGCTTTAATCCATTCTTCTGATATTTCATCTTTTAATACACAAAGTGCTGGGTGGATTTACAGACGGCGCGTGCATCTGTGTGTGGAGTCCGATCCTTGTCTCGGTGTAAATTATGTGTACGCACTCAGCCTGCCCTTGAAGAAAAGGCCATCCCCCAAATTGGAAATCTATATTCTCCAAAAAAGCCCAGTGAAGAGGGGAGCTTAAGATTTGTTTTTTATTAGATCCTGGTAAATGAAGTTAAACTTGAGCTGTTTGACAAATTGTGAACGGGACACAGCCAATCAGAGCTCTTTCAGCACGACGGCCTGACGCTGATTCGACATGTTCATTCAGCCAGAACTATGCCCAACTGTGTCCCACTGCGTCTGATGGTGCAGAACTCACCAAACAAACTCACGTCACCAACCGCGCCCAACGACCAATGTGCCCAGTGTGTCCCGCCCTTAAAGTTTGTACTTTCCAGTCTTTCCAGAGTTAGCTTTCCAGTATTTGGAAAGAGATTACAAAAAATATCAGTTCACCACTTTTTCCTCCCAATGAAGTATGTTTGATGATTGTTGCCCAAAAAGTGTTTTTCTTTTTCTTTATTTACTCACCAGGTGTGGGGCTCTGTGGCGCAATGGATAGCGCATTGGACTTCTAGGCATACTAATGCAAGGTCATTCAAAGGTTGTGGGTTCGAGTCCCACCAGAGTCGTCCTTTATGGAAAACCAGAATCAGTGCATGTGGCGATAGAGGGCAAAGAAATCAGTCGCATTAACATCCCAGGAATTCTGAAGCTGATTCTAGGATCGAGTCGCAGCACAGTCATCTTTGACAAATTGTGAGTAGGACACACAGCCAATCAGAGCTCTTTCAGCACGACGGCCTTAGCTTTCCAGTATTTGAAAAAAGATTACAAAAAAATATCAGTTCACCTTTTTCCTGTCCTAATGAAGTATACTTGACAAGCAGATTGTTCCCCACAAAGTGTTTTTTATTTATTTTATTTTAATACAAAAGCAAGGCTCTGTGGCGCAATGGATAGCGCATTGGACTTCTAGGCATTCTAAAACAAGGGCATTCAAAGGTTGTGGGTTCAAGTCCCACCAGAGTCGGCCTTTATGGAAGTCAACAATTAGTGCAGAGGGTCATTGTGGACTCAAAATCAGTTGGGTTAAACCAGGAGTCCCAGCACAGTCATGTGAACAAAGAACTGTTAGCTTAAAAACATCAGTTAACGTTAGCCCCAAACTTAGCTCTGAGATTCACTGTGGCAGAGGAAAGTTAACATTAGCTAATTCATCAACTTAACACTTTTCAGACATGCTCTATTAACTTCAAAGGCATTTTTACAATTTAAAAAATGTTAAAGTTAGCCAATGCTAATGCTAAAAATTGGCACTAACAAATAAGCTAACACATTTGACAGTTAGTATTTTTAGTTACATTGAGGTTCAACACAGACAACTTCCTTTTGTGTTTTTGAGCTTAAATATACCATAAATATGAATAAAGATGTAGTTTTGACACAGACCTGCCCCTGCTGTGAGTTTTCTGAAGAGGACGTTGGACATTGGACTTTTATTTTAGTAAAACTCTGGTAACCACAGCTGCCAGTAATTTACCATACATTTTACTGATTTTTTTTTTTTTACAGTGAAGCAGCCTCCAGAGGAAGGGTCCTGGGAACTGGGAAACATCCGCTGACACCTGACCACACGGAGGCTAAAACTCAAAAGGTTATTCCAAAAAAGCTGGAGTGCTGTATCGAAGCATGGGAAGTTGAAGGATAAGTGATGGTGTGGTGTAAAAAAAAAAAAGCCACAGAATCCTGAGGCAGGGCTGACAGAGCTGGTGTTGCTGGTGGCAGAGATCGAGCTTGTTTCAGGATCTGCCATTAAAAAAGACTTTGGACCATTACAGTGATTGAATTTCAGTTATGAGTCGCCCTTTAACTGGACGGACATTTACCAAGTCACAGAATCTGAAGTTTTTAATCTGATGTCCAGAGAGATGCTGAGAGCAGGACCATAAAAGTTTTTAATACATCTGAAATTATCTGGCCACTGTGCTGACCACTCTAACCACGCAATCCCAGGAATTTTGATACTGATGCTAATGATTCTAGGATCAATCCCAGCACAGTCATCTATGAAGCCAAAAACAGACGAAAAAGGCACACAGTGACAGAGTCAACTTCAATTAACATGGATGGCCAACAGATGTTTTTCTAAGATTAGGTGTAAAGTTTGTACTTTCCAGTCTTTCCAGAGTTGACTTTTCAGTATTTGGAAAAAGATTACCAAAAAAATCAGTTCACCTTTCTCCTGTCCAAATGGATATCTGAGATTGTTGCTAAAAAACCAGAATCAGTGCATGTGGCGATAGAGGACAAGAAATCAGTCTGATTAACTGTGAGATCCCAGGAATTCTGAAGCTGATGCTAATGATTCTAGGATCGAGTCACAGCACAAATTTGACAAATTGTGAGTGGGACACACAGCCAATCAGAGCTCGTTGAGCACGACGGCCTGACGCCAATTCGACATGTTCATTCAGCCAGAAGTATACCCAACTGTGTCCCACTACGTCTGATGGTGCAGAACTCACCAAACAAACTCACGTCACCAACCGCGCCAAAACCATCTGGCCGCGCCCAACAGCCGATGATCGCCCCAGTGTGTCCCGGCCTTAAAGTTTGTACTTTCCAGTCTTTCCAGAGTTAGCTTTCCAGTTTTTGGAAAAAGATTACAAAAAATATCAGTTCACCTCTTTTTCCTGTCCTAATGAAGTATATTTGACAAGCAGATTGTTCCCCACAAAGTATTTTTTATTTATTTTATTTTAATACAAAAACAGGGCTCTGTGGCGCAATGGATAGCGCATTGGACTTCTAGGTGTTCAAAAGCAAGGCCATTCAAAGGTTGTGGGTTCAAGTCCCACCAGAGTCAATCCTTTATGGAAGTCAAAAATTAGTGAAGAGGGTCATTGTGGACACAAAATCAGTTGGATAAACCATGAGATCCCAGGTCCCAGATCCTGAAGATAATGCTAATGATTCTTGGATCAAATCCCAGCACAGTCATGTGGACAGAGAACAGAGAACTGTTCGCTTAAAAACATCAGTTAACGTTAGCCCCAGACTTAGCTCTGAGGTTCACTGTGGCAGTGGAAAGTTAACATTAGCTAATTCATCAACTTAACACTTTTCAGACATGCTCTATTAACTTTAAAGGCATTTTTACAATTAAAAAATGTTAAAGTTAGCCAATGCTAATGCTAAAAATTGGTGCTAACAAATAAGCTAACACATTTGACAGTTAGTATTTTTAGTTACATCAAAGTTCAACACAGACAACTTCCTTTTGTGTTTTTGAGCTTAAATAAACCATAAATATGAATAAAGATGTAGTTTTGACACAGACCTGCCCCTGCTGTGAGTTTTCTGAAGAGGACGTCTCCAAACTGCGGCTCTCAGACGAACTGTACAGTTACACTGAGCTCCAACCAATCACATCCCAGCACAAACAAGCTCAGCCAATGAGAGAGTGACATTTTCAAAAGACAGGCGGGACTTGCTTCACTGTCACTAAACACAGTATTTTAGGGTAAACTTTAACTCATGATTTATTGAAGTATTTTTAGGTGACATTACTCACAATAAAGAGGTAACATCGACAAAAAGTATCTGTTATTTTAGTGTAAATATATTACCCAAAGTAACCAAGTAAAAAATAAACTGTTAATGTGGCTCAAATTTACTACGCTAAAAAATCATTTATTACAGTACACTATCATAACAAGTAATTATTTTTATGGTTAGCATTCAGTTGTCTGTGCAGATTTGAATATACTTACAGACTGAAGTTACTACATCAATACCACCTTTTTTTTTTTTTTTGGAAAGTTTTTTAAATTATAAAATGTGAAATACTATGCAAAGGTGTCCAAAACTATTTCAAAAAGCCTGAAAAATGCATTATATTTGACATTTACCATAACTGCAGAGGTAGAAATACAACTTGCATTGTCAATTTAGGCTTCTTCTCGCTCCACATCACCTCTTTGTGTGATTATCAATTTTCCTTTAACAAGAATCCTGTGTTATTTGCAGAAGTAATTGTTGTATCTCAGTGCTTTTCCGTAATCCATATTTTCTGTGGCTCTGCTCTCTGCTGTCAGTGATGGAACTGTTTATCTTTGTTTCGTCTTTTGTGGATTTTCTTAAAAGTCACATTAATTTCCTTTTAAGCGCCACGTTTTTGCTGCTATTCATCTTATTAACGCCTCTTGTGTCGTAATAGCCCCATCTCCCTTGGAGGAGGCTTTAATCCATTCTTCTGATATTTCATCTTTTAATACACAAAGCACTGGGAGGATTTACAGACGGCGCGTGCATCTGTGTGTGGAGTCCGATCCTTGTCTCGGTGTAAATTATGTGTACGCACTCAGCCTGCCCTTGAAGAAAAGGCCATCCCCCAAATTGGAAATCTATATTCTCCAAAAAAGCCCAGTGAAGAGGAGAGCTTAAGATTGTTTTTTATTAGATCCTGGTAAATTAATGCAAACAAGGATTAATGATAAAGCCAGTCTCTCTGGGACAAAGAACTCAGAAAGGTTAAAGGTCCCCTATTCTGCCAAATCAACTTTTCTGAGCTTTTAATCATGTTATAATGTTGTTTTCACCTCAAAAACAGATCTTTAGTAGCATTTTGTTTCATTCACGTTTGAGTAATCCTGTATGCTAAGGCCGTTTGTTTCTTAAGATCTGAAAACGCTTGAAATCTTGACCTAATTCTCCTACGTCGCAGTATCTCTCTGTGCTTCCTATAGGTTTGATAGGTTTTTAGGTTCAGGACTTTTAGTTTTTAAGATCGGTTGTGTTGTCTTTCTCCAACTCAACTAAGGTAAGTCTGTTGTCGTAGTCATTTATAACTATGGCCTAATCCCTTTCACTTGTGTGTCTCAGGTGCCATTGCTTATGTAATTACTTACTGAAAAGTAATAGAAAGTCCCAGATCAGACAGAACCACTGTTCCTTCCTTGGACCACGTTTGATCCTGATCACTGCAGACCAGGAACGTCCCACAGAAGCTGCAGTTTTGTAGATGCTCTGACCGAGTCATCTGTAGCCTTCACAGCTTGGCCCTTTGTCAAACTCGCTCAAATCATTACATTTGCCCATTTTTTTTTAGCCCTGGCGAAGCAGCCTCTCCTACTTTCTTTTCACAAGCAGGACAGTCAGGTTGTGTTTCTCTCTGGTTGATTTGGAACTGGCCCATCACAGTTGTTTGTTGTCTTATCAATGCGGAAGCTAACCAAGGTAGCGCTGGCTATCGAGCTAATTTTATAACATCTCTCACCTGATTAACAGCGCAAAATTATGTCAAGTCTTAGTGCTTAGAGGCTGCAAAAACACACTGAGATAGAGAGACAGCATGCACAGAAACAAGCGCGTGCTGACAGATTCTGCTCTCTCAGTCCTGTACCTGCTTGCACAAATCTGAACCTTCTCGCTCTCAACTGGGTTTGTGCGCTCTCAATAGTTTTGGCACGACTGCTAAAACACACGGAGAAAGATACAGAGAGCAGACACAGAAACGAGCACGAGCTAGCAGAAGGGAGCGCGAGCTAACACAGAAACAAACGCGTGCTGACAGATTCTGCTCTCTCAGTCCTGTACCTGCTTGCACAAATCCGAACCTCCTCGCTCTCAACTGGGTTTGTGCGCGCTCAATACATTTGGCGCAATTATACTTCCATACAAAATGTAAAGTAACGTGTCGTTGACGTGTGACGTAACAACCACATTCAAACAAACCCACTTTTTGCACAACTTGTCTTTGTACAACTGGCTTCTGCTGCTGTCCCCGTTCACAAATAAGAACAGAGCTGCTCATAATATGCCATATTCTGATGTTTCATGGAAAAAACTGCAAGAATCAGCCATGTTGGTGGGTTACAGGTCAGCAGTGCACCGCTTACGTCCAGCCCTCCATTTCTTTGATTGGTTCTCCGCCTGTGATTGTTGGAAAATAATCATAGAAATGTGGGAACCATATAAAACAGTATATATACATACATTCTGTACTTCTCTCCGCGTGCCCTTGAATGCGACTCTGTGGTCCCTCTGTGATGATGGATGAAGATTACACTTGTATATCAGTTCAGCGTAGATCTGTGCTTGAGGCGCTGGGGGCCCGCCTGCCGCTGGATTTACTGCCAACTACTGCAGCGAGCCACAATGAGTTCCCACAAATACATCAAGAGTCTGACAGCGGCCCTTCAGGTTTTTTGTTGTAACCTTTTTTGTGTTTCATCTTTTTTCAGGTTGGCGTCAGATGGAATAAATGGAGCAAAAACGAAACACAGTAGGTCATGTATTGTTTTAGAATAGTTGGCGTTAATTGGTAAGTTATTAAAACAGCAGGATTATACAGAGTTTCTGGTGTTGTGGTTTCAGAGTGGCTTCCGCTCGTGCCTCACAGTGGGATGGCCCTTTCTGTGTAGAGGTTGTGCCTTCATAGTGGGCAATGCTTTAAAATGGGATATCATGCTTTTATTTATCTTTTTAAACCAATCTTGGTCACCTCCAGAACAGCAGTATGTTTTACAGCCTTTAAAAACATTTTCTAATGGTAGAACAACATTTGGCAACATTTTCTGAAGAAAAATTGGAAATTGCGATATCATTTTTGTTGTCCTAACTGTCAGGACCAATTTGTATACAGTATTCATTGTTATGTTATTTTTATTTATCTCTTAGTACTCAATGTATTTATCTGTCTGTATATCATTTTTTTATTTTATTTTATTGTATTTATTTTATTTTATTATTATTATTATTATTATTATTATTATTATTATTATTATTATTATTATTATTATTATTATTATCATCTCTGTTTTCTTTTAGTGGGAGGGCCTGGTTTTGTGTTATGCGGTTCATACATGTTTTTCAATGCTTTTGTTTTGTTGATTAATATAGGGTTATATGCAAAACCTTCATAAATAAAGTAAAAAAATAATAAAAAAATGTATGACTAAAACAAAGCTCTTCCAATCGAGCCTTCCAGGAGTGACATGTTTAAAAAAGTTGCATAACATTTAAATTAAAAAAGGTAAATTACATAGCCTTAAAAATAAAAATTAAAAAATACATAGCCTTTAGCTTATATGCTAATTATAGACGCTAATTACTACATTAAATAAAATAAACGTTGACACACTCGCTAATGTTATGAAACCAGGCTCTGACAGTACTCACATGTGGCAGAGTGGTTGTCAGCTGCCAAACCTGTGTTGATTATAATTAATTTGTGATGCTAATTCCGTCATTAAAATGTATTATCTTCTTTCTTAAAGTTACACTGTGTAACTTTTCTCCTAAATATGTGGGGCATACTGACTTGTTTTTGTGATTTTTTGAGCGATTATAAGGCCTGAGGCCTGTTGCTCCGAGCGGGGCTTCTGTACTGAGAAACCGTCCTCGCAACTTGGCCGGGAGCGCTCCGCTGTTCAGGAAAAGTCACGTGACAGGGAACAACTTGCTTTACGGCATTCCCTTCTGCTCTTATACCTGAGGCGCAGATATAACCAGGAAGCTACTTTTAGCGTTGTTATTTTCGCCAGTTCGTCAGGGCCGAAGGACACAAGAAGATGAAGACAATGTCGGACGAGGCAAGAAAAAGAAAATATGAAAGGGACCGCAGCAGATCGCAGACAAGAGTCAACATCGGACAGACTTTTGCTCGCTGGCGTCAGATGAGAGACAGAGAAGGCTGCAAATCGGATCACGTTTTTGCATCTTTATTGTTGGGCAGGTAAATTAGCCTCTTTATTTTTTCTTTAGAACGTGCTTTTTCATACAGTTATTAGTTGTTTTTACTGCGACCATTGCGCGATATTTGTTGATAAGCTAACGCTAGCGCTAACTCTATAGAAGATCCAGTCCAAACTTCCAAAGGTAGCAGCAGGTCAACTAAAGTTGAAACAATGATGGAAATAGATGCACGCTCGCACAGTTTCAGAAGGAGGAGGGGCCCTAGTGTTTACGTTTTGCGACAGTGCAGTGGCACCTGTGGCCTCTAGAGGCGCAAGACCGGGAATCTTACACAGTGTAACTTTAACGTCCGGTACTAGTCTTTGGAGCACAGATGTTCTGTTTACAAACACAAGAAGGCGCTATAATACTTTACTTCTGTCATAAAAAAGAGGGGAAGAGACCAGCAGAGGGCAGCAGAGGGCAGCAGAGTGCAGCGCTTTCACACATAAACATAGAAAAAGAGCTCAAAGTCACTTGGCTACTGGAATGCTACTTGAGTCTGAAGGTTACAAACGTTTTACCCAAGTGCTCTTCAGGTTGGGGATCACATAGGATACAAACAGACAGCTCTTTTTCTATACAAACAGAGACAATGGGATTTCAAAAATATATTAAAACACCTTTATTTCATGTGTAGTACTTAGTTAAAAACGCCAATGCATTTGGGCCTCTCAGGGTCGTCATCAGGGCATATTTTAACTAAAATACTGCTCATGAAATAAAGGCTTTTTCATATATTTTTGCAATTCCTCAGTCTCTGTTTGTATAGAAAAAGAGCTGTTTATTTCCTTAAACTTTTTGTATGATGCCACTTCACCACAAAATCAAAAATGTCTGTGAGGAATCAGAGCTGGACACCGTTTTTTTTGATAAATGAATGAGAGCAGACTGGATGTAGAGGGCTTGTTGTTTGGTCAGTGCTTCCTGGAGTGGGCGGGGCTTTGTGGAAGAGGCGGAGGTTTGTGCAATCGAGTGTTATGAGGCCTCAAAAACACACCTCCAGGTATGTTTTTGATGAGGGAACAATATTGTAACATGGTAGGAAGATTTAAAAAAAGTTGATTTTGCATATTATATCACCTTTAACAACACATGTATGTCCACCCTATCCAAACAGATGAAAGTACTGGACTAATAATACTCAAATAATTATTCAAGTAAAAGTAAAAACTACTCAAATACTCTGTAACTGTTGGAGGTAACTTCTGATTTAAGTTTTTGTTTTAATGTAATCAGACAAAACATAAAATAATGAGACAATTCTGTATTTCCAAACAATAAACATTAAAAATAAACTGTATTTGTGTCCCTGGGCAAGACATTTCACCCACATTGCCTACTCCAGTCACAGCAACAGGAAGGGCATCCGGCATAAAAACCTGCCAAGTTACCTGTGACTGTTTTGCTGTGGCCACCCCTAACATGAAAGATTTTTTTTTTAAAGGAAGGCAAAAGAAGCACACATTTCCAAATCTTCTAACTTTTTCCCAACATAAATCTAACACAGAGGTAACGTACAGCAACATAAACTCATATACCACCGTTCACCTGTCACGTTATTCCTTTTTTTTCTTTTTAGCTTCTCCCTTTCCTTCAGGATTCACCACCACGAGCCGAGCACAGGTCACCAGTACTTAACACGCACATGTATACATTTATTTAACAGTGCCGTACCCCAGGAGGCAGGCTACACTCTGGCAATACTCTTTACTCAGAGCAAGAAGGTCATAGATACATCCCTGCACCAGCTGGCTGCAGTCTGTTCTGTGTCAGCGTGTTCTCTGTGTGATAACGTACGCGTTCTCTGGTTTTCTCCTTCACATTCATAGGTGGCTCATTGTAAAAGTGCTATTTTATGCTTTTATTCGTCTTTTTTTTCAGTCACCTCTGGAGAACGCTCTTCTAAAAATGACTTAACTTCTGCTGAAAAGAAGCAGGTGAAGAGACCACCAGAGGGCAGCAGAGTGATGTGATCTTAAAAAAAAAAAAAAAATCAGTAATTTACTTTCCAACCATACTCTATTCCAAACTCGTGCATACTTTCCCTACCCCATTGTACTCCCTACTGTTTAGTTAATGTGTCAAACTTGTGTTTTGTAAGTGTTTTAGTTTGTAGTTACTTATGTGTTCAGTTCAGCTATTTTTCTCTACTGTTGGTTTTGCCATTATTATAATTCATTTCAATTCAATTCAGATTTATTTGTATAGCCCAATATCACAACAAAAGTCGCCTCAAAGGGCTTCACAAACAGTTGATCAACATAAACACACAATCAGACTTAACACACAATCAGCACAAACAATAACTACACTAAACTAAATAGACCCAGGACACTCCTGTCCTTAGACCCTCCTTCTCGGTAAGGAAAAACTCCTAAAAAAACCCAGCTACGGGAAAAAAGAAGAAACCTTATGGAGCCCATATTGAAGGAGAGATCCTCTCCCAGGACGGGATAATTGTATTTATTTAATTGAACTTTATTTATTTATTATTATTATTATTTTTTTACATCAATACATATTCATATCCGCATATATATTCATATTCATATTATTATAGCACTTAATTTCCTTAAAACTTAAAGCAGACCTCAGTAACTCTGCTTGCTTATTTGCTCTTTTTGCCTTATTTTCCCTCTATAGAGCTCCCCCTACAGTTCGGAGTAAAGCACTATCGTAAAATACTCACAAGTCCAGCCTTGCTTGGCTTTACTTTCGTTTTCCTCTATCTGTATCTGTATGTGTACAAAGTTTTTTCTTCCATTTGGCCGCTCTGGCACGCCGAAAATCGAGAAATAAACCCACCGCTAGCTTGCTAACCGGGATGTGCCGCTTTGTCACAAGACCCGAGACTTCTGTGACACCGGGTCAACAGCGGTCACTGTTGCAAGTGTCACTTTCAGTCCAGAGACACCAGGGGGAGCTGCCTGCACACTTCATTTACCCCACAACTCATTTAACCATCACACGAACTCCCAAAACTGCTTATTTAAGTTAAAAAGTTACTGCTTTAACCTTAAACTGTATGATGTCATTTTACTACAAAATAAAAAATGTCTGTGAGGAATCAGTGGAAACAGAGCACCTTTTTAAAAATAAATGTTTGAGAGCAGACTGGATGTAAAAGGTTTGCTGTTTGGTGATTCCTGGAGTGGGTGGAGCTTTCTGAGGTCTCAGAATCAGGGCTTGACATTAACACGAGTGTGGATAGATTCCCATTTTGGCCAGTAACATATTTACATATTTATTTTTAGTCTCACTATTCCACTTTGTCTGGTTGGATTGTTTATTTTTATTCATTTGAACTACTTATAGTTCAAATAAATCTCCATAATTTAAAACCTACAGTAAATTGTAACAATAAGTACTGTAATGAAGAGTTATTGTATTAGGGCTGAGTATTTTGGTAATAAATGCAATATGACTGTATGCAGAAAACCAGTTCTTTATGGAGCTTGTGGATATTAATGAACAAGAACACAACAAATACATTTTACACTATAAAGTATGTATTCATTTTCAGGGGAAAGGGAAGTGGAACCAATAAACAATAAACAGATGACAATAAACAAAAATATTAATATAAATAAAATGAAAGTACAGTTTTAATTATTTGTCAAGCTTGTTAACTTTGTTCAAGAGTTCAGTTTTTATTTTTCCATTGTTTAAAAAAAAAAAACTTAGGGGAAAAGGAAAAATAAAAAAATCAAATTGTCCAAAATCCAAAGGTTGATAGTAAAAAAAAAAAAAAAAGGGTCAGTCCTACCAGCTCGCCATTGTTGAAGGAATCCAACAAAAAAAACAAAAACAAAAGCAAAACAAAATCAGTTTAAATCAGCGCAGATGTCCTGGGAGGTAATAAAAGACAAATCATGACAAATGCTAACAGTGTGTAATAAAATGTAAAGTACATGCAGCACAGGGCAGTGCTGTTGTTTTTTCTTCTGCAGGTGCCATTAATCCCTGTTGTTCTGGTTTAGATGTTACATTATTTATTCATACTTTTCATATTTTATCACTGCTGCCTTTCCTCTGTGACGCTGCTCTCGTGCACTGTCACCGCCTCTGTCCGTGTCACATTTCTCAGCCTCACAACTCTGATGATGCATTTTACTCAGACATCATTCATTCAGTAATTATCTGAGACCAGTGTCACCAGTTTACATTTCTGCGTTGTTATATAAGAGTTATAGAATACATCATGACCTTGTGTTGTTCTGTGGTTCATATTGATGCCACTGAGAATTTACATTGCAGCTAAAATAAAAGGGATGACATTGGGAATGAGCTGCCTGCAGTTGCACCCGAGACCTCTGGGGGTCACCGATCGTGTCTTCAATGCCAGTGTCATTGTTTTATTCTGAACAAATACATTCACTTACAAACTGTCTACAATAACAGCATCTTTCTGGCTTTATGGACTTTAATGTTGCTAACATTACAAGTAACAAGAAGGTGTTACTGTGTGTTCTCTTATCTGTGATTGTGATGTAGATTCTTAGGGGATGTTTAGACGACAACTTGTTTTGCCAAATCTGCAAAGGTTTGATTGCAGTTTGGCCTTTCGTTTACACGAGGAGAGGTTTCCGTCAGTGTTGCCAGATTGGGCGGTTTCCTGCCCAATTGGGCTACTTTTACTCTCTCTCTCAGCGGAAAAAAAAATAGCGTTGGGCGGGTGTATAATATTTGTTGCCTGGAAAATCCAGACTGATATGTCTCTGTGTTATTCTACAGAGAAATATCAGTCTGGTCACCACGCCGTCCGCAGTGGTTTACTCAAATCCCAACCGTATCGTGCATTTTGATTGGTTTATTTAAGTCACGTGTTCTTCGCGAGCAGCGTCACTCGTACGCGTCTCCTCACCGACAACAATCAAGATGGCGCACCGAGGAGCAGAGAGTTTGTTTCATTCAGCGGTATGGTACGGTAATGTTGAAATAACTCCCTCGTTCCTCCCTCGTGGCTTCACTACTTTGTTTGTTTACGTTCTCACTTTCTTGTCGCTTTGTTAACGTCACGTCCGCCATTTTCTGATTGGCAAACTCCGCTGTCCGTTAATTCGGGTTTGCTCCGCCCAAGAAATCGAATTGATTCTAAGGCGACCAGACTCATCCACTGGTACAGCGGTGAGTCTGGAATTTCCAGGCAATAATATTTGGGCTATTTTTAGACTTAAGGGGCGGGATTTTGAAAATGTAAAATAAACTTATTTTAATAATATTTTTAAATTTCCTGGTTAATAATGACATATATTTGCTGGTTATTGATGAATAAAATGAATTTGTAAAATAAAAGTAGTAATATTAGTGTCATTAGTTGTCAATCACATGTCTAATTATGGACCTCTGATTGGTTGAAAAAAGTAAAAACTCTGCAGCCCTGTGAGCGCCAACAGTGTTTCCTCTCAAGCTTGGAGTTTTAGCGTTTAGCAACACGCCGAAGTGGGGGAAATACAAGAAATCGTACAGGAAGGAGACTGACCCAGAGCTAAAAATGTGGATCGCCCCTGTCCCGGAGAAGTGCAAGCATGTGAGAGAGCTATTTGTTTTTCTGATTACACTCATTGTGGAGACTGTTTATTATTTTTCCATTGGCAGTTGTGAAGTTTTGTGTGCTCAAAATATGTTATTTCATATGTATTACAGTTTTAACATTAAGATTGTAGAATGGTTGTGATTTGGGCGGGTTTTTATTGCGTTTGGCGGGTTTTACGTTATATTTGGGCTGGAAACTGTCAGTCAGATCTGGCAACCCTGGCTTCCGTTTTCCGAATCTGCAAAGGTTTGAAAACGCTGGAAGAGGTTTTGGTCTCACAGCAGAAGCCGCTCCAGTGGCTTCGCTCTCGTGTAAACTGTGAAAACACCGTCCTCACTGAAAACGACATAACAGCCCCAATCTGAACAGTGATTGGATGAGTGCACGCCGCATGTCAGCTGACCCACGAGCGCAAAATATGAGGCTTTTATGTCTCATATTTAGTCAGTAACTGTCAGTAAAATCTGTACAAGTTCTTACTTTTAGGACAGACTTTATGAGAATGGCTCCAGAAAACCACAAGATCCTAAAGTAGCTGGAAAGTTTCAGACCGGAGCTATCATTTCTTTTGTAGTTACTCGCTGTGTGGTGTAGAGTGTAGAGCATGGGGGCCACAGCGCCGTTTGCTGGACAAACACGGGTACTGCAGTTTACAGTCGTTTTCAGGTGAAACAAACGTTGTTGTGTAAATGCAAATCACAGGCAGCAGGACTGTTGTGTTTTCCTGGCCGGCGATGTCATGTAAACAGACCCTTAGATCTCTGTCATGTGATGCCTCAGGTTAAATAACCAACAGCAAAGCCCATAACAGGGATGTCTAATCTTTTGGACCACATCCTGAAAAATACATGCGAAGGAGGGCCACTCTTTACATTTCACATCACCATAAAAGAAGAATCATTCTCATGGATACTTTTATGATAGGTTTACTCTTCTACTTACTCACATTTATCCGAGCTTGGGACTAGTGCATAGTATGGCTTTTTGTGGTGCCACCAACCACTAATTTTAATTTTTTTTTCCTAATGCAATAGAGGGCACAGCACACAAGACAGAACCACACTGTAACCTGCACTACTGTCTGTGACAAATGTTAATTATCAAAAAAACAAACAAACCCTGCTGTTGTCCCCTTTTTAATGCACAAATGCTTCTGACCTGTGTGTATACATAATGCATCATATGTGTACACTGTAGCTAGCTTTTTATTAATCAGCATCTTTAAGAACAATAAAATATGCAGCACATTACCTTCTGTGTCCGTGTGTTTTTGTAAATCAGTGCATTATTATCTTCTATCAACTTCTGCTTTTGATTAATTTGTGACACGCCTTCTCAAAAACTTTAAAAAATGAATATAATAACTGCTTACTTCGCAGAGAGCGCTCAGAGATGTCAGCGCCCCACTCTCTCCATTTTATTTATTAAGGTGAAACTGCTGATCTCCAGAGCATCACACAAAAGCCCAGGATTATTTTTAGTGCTTGTCTGGCGGCTGCTTTGTTTATCTGCAGAAAAGCGGCTCCGTGTCATCCACTTATCACATTTTGGGTTTTACAGGGAGAGTTTTATCTTAATAACAGCCTCGGGACCCGCGCCGTGTCTGTATAGTCCAGGTTTTTGGCAGATGTTCTCTCCTGGCTGAGGGTGGGATCACGAGCGGCAGGTGGTCAGTGCAGTTTAAATGTCACGGACCTGTCAGCGCTGACAAAGACAATTTCTTCTGCAAATTTTGAATCCTATCTCACAAAAATCAAATGTCACAAGGAACTGTGCTGGAGGGCAGTGGCTCGCAACCTTTTTGGTCTTGTGCACCCCCAGGACTGGGCTTAGTCCTGGTTTGGACCTGGTGTACTGCTGGTTTGACCTGGTTTAGACCTAGTTTATTTCCGGTTTAGACTTGGTTTAGTTCTGGTTTTAGACATGTTTTTTTCTGGTTTAGTTCTGGTTTGAGTTCTGGTTTAGTTCTGGTTTTAGACCTGGTTTTGACCTGATTTATTTCTGGTTTTGACTTGGTTTAGTTCTGGCTTTAGATCTAGTTAAATTCTGGTTTTAGATCTGGTTTAGTTCTGGTTTTAGACTTGTTTTTTTCCTGGTTTAGTTCTGGTTTGAGTTCTGGTTTAGTTCTGGTTTTAGACATGTTTTTTTCCTGGTTTAGTTCTGGTTTGAGTTCTGGTTTAGTTCTGGTTTTAGACATGTTTTTTTCCTGGTTTAGTTCTGGTTTGAGTTCTGGTTTGAGTTCTGGTTTAGTTCTGGTTTTAGACATGTTTTTTTCCTGGTTTAGTTCTGGTTTGAGTTCTGGTTTAGTTCTGGTTTTAGACATGTTTTTTTCCTGGTTTAGTTCTGTTTGGAGCTCTGGTTTAGTTCTGGTTTTGAACCTGGTTTAGTCCTGGTTTAGTTCATATTTAGTCCCTGTTGTGTTTTTTAGCATTGCATTTTTCTGTTAATCCCTGTTTTATCCCTCAGCATAGTCCTGGGTTAGTCCAGATTTAGGTTCTTTGTAGTCTCTGACAGCCAGATATTGTCTGATAAAGTTTTATAAATGATTAAACAACTCTATGTACCCCCTGCAATGCACTCGCGTACCCCTAGGGGTCCCCGTACCCCAGGTTGGGAAACGCTGCTGTAGGCGAGAGGTTTAGGGGCTTGTTGTTATGGAAACACTCCTCTTTATGGCTGGACCACTTCCTGTATACTGCCATATAAACATGTGCTAAAGACAAACAAAATATAGTATCATGGAAGAACAGGAAGTCGGCCATCTTGGTTGAACAAGTGAGTTGAGATGTCATCTAAAGCAGTGATTCTCAAACTGTGGTACGGGTGCAGCTAGTGGTACGCTGATTTAGTTTAATATGAGGTTTAGACCCATGCTCAATCCTGGTTTAGTCCTGGTTTAGTCCCGATTTAGACCTGGTTTAGATCTTGTTTAGTCCTGTTTTCCACCTTGTTTAGACCTGGTTAAGTCCTAGTTTAGACCTTATTTAGACCTGGTTTAGAACTTGTTTAGTCCTGGTTTCAACCTTGTTTGGACATGGTTAAATCCTGTTTAGACCTGGTTTAGTCCCCGTTTAGACCTTGTTTAGTCCTGCTTAGACCTAGTTAAATCCTGGTTTAGACCTCATTTAGTCCTGGTTTAGATCTTGTTTAGTCCTGGTTTAGACCTAGTTTAGTCCTGGTTTAGACCTCATTTAGACCTGGTTTAGACCTTGTTTAGTACTGCTTTAGACCTAGTTAAGTCCTGGTTTAGACCTCATTTAGTCCTGGTTTAGATCTTGTTTAGTCCTGGTTTAGACCTAGCAAAGTCCTGATTTAGACCTGGTTTAGTTCTGGTTTAGACCTCATTTAGACCTGGTTTAGATCTTGTTTAGTCCTGTTTTCAACCTTGTTTAGACATGGTTAAGTCCTAGTTTAGACCTGGTTTAGAACTTGCCTAGTCCTGGTTTTGTCCTGGATTAGTCCTTGTTTTAGTCCTGGTTTAGTCCCGGTTTAGTCCTGGTTTAGTCCTGGTTTAGTCCTGGTTTAGTCCTGGTTTAGTCCCGGTTTAGTCCTGGTTTAGTCCTGGTTTAGTTCTGGTTTAGTCCTGGTTTAGTCCCGGTTTAGTTCTGGTTTAGTCCCGGTTTAGTCCTGGTTTAGTCCTGGTTTAGTTCATATTTAGTCCCTGTTTTGTTTCTTAGTATTGCATTTTTCTGTTAATCCCTGTTTTATCCCTCAGCATAGTCCTGGGTTAGTCCAGATTTAGGTTCTTTGTAGTCTCTGACAGCCAGATATTGTCTGATAAAGTTTTATAAATGATTAAACAACTCTATGTACCCCCTGCAATGCACTCGCGTACCCCTAGGGGTCCCCGTACCCCAGGTTGGGAAACGCTGCTGTAGGCGAGAGGTTTAGGGGCTTGTTGTTATGGAAACACTCCTCTTTATGGCTGGACCACTTCCTGTATACTGCCATATAAACATGTGCTAAAGACAAACAAAATATAGTATCATGGAAGAACAGGAAGTCGGCCATCTTGGTTGAACAAGTGAGTTGAGATGTCATCTAAAGCAGTGATTCTCAAACTGTGGTACGGGTGCAGCTAGTGGTACGCTGATTTAGTTTAATATGAGGTTTAGACCCATGCTCAATCCTGGTTTAGTCCTGGTTTAGTCCCGATTTAGACCTGGTTTAGATCTTGTTTAGTCCTGTTTTCCACCTTGTTTAGACCTGGTTAAGTCCTAGTTTAGACCTTATTTAGACCTGGTTTAGAACTTGTTTAGTCCTGGTTTCAACCTTGTTTGGACATGGTTAAATCCTGTTTAGACCTGGTTTAGTCCCCGTTTAGACCTTGTTTAGTCCTGCTTAGACCTAGTTAAATCCTGGTTTAGACCTCATTTAGTCCTGGTTTAGATCTTGTTTAGTCCTGGTTTAGACCTAGTTTAGTCCTGGTTTAGACCTCATTTAGACCTGGTTTAGACCTTGTTTAGTACTGCTTTAGACCTAGTTAAGTCCTGGTTTAGACCTCATTTAGTCCTGGTTTAGATCTTGTTTAGTCCTGGTTTAGACCTAGCAAAGTCCTGATTTAGACCTGGTTTAGTTCTGGTTTAGACCTCATTTAGACCTGGTTTAGATCTTGTTTAGTCCTGTTTTCAACCTTGTTTAGACATGGTTAAGTCCTAGTTTAGACCTGGTTTAGAACTTGCCTAGTCCTGGTTTTGTCCTGGATTAGTCCTTGTTTTAGTCCTGGTTTAGTCCCGGTTTAGTCCTGGTTTAGTCCTGGTTTAGTCCTGGTTTAGTCCTGGTTTAGTCCCGGTTTAGTCCTGGTTTAGTCCTGGTTTAGTTCTGGTTTAGTCCTGGTTTAGTCCCGGTTTAGTTCTGGTTTAGTCCCGGTTTAGTCCTGGTTTAGTCCTGGTTTAGTTCATATTTAGTCCCTGTTTTGTTTCTTAGTATTGCATTTTTCTGTTAATCCCTGTTTTATCCCTCAGCATAGTCCTGGGTTAGTCCAGATTTAGGTTCTTTGTAGTCTCTGACAGCCAGATATTGTCTGATAAAGTTTTATAAATGATTAAACAACTCTATGTACCCCCTGCAATGCACTCGCGTACCCCTAGGGGTCCCCGTACCCCAGGTTGGGAAACGCTGCTGTAGGCGAGAGGTTTAGGGGCTTGTTGTTATGGAAACACTCCTCTTTATGGCTGGACCACTTCCTGTATACTGCCATATAAACATGTGCTAAAGACAAACAAAATATAGTATCATGGAAGAACAGGAAGTCGGCCATCTTGGTTGAACAAGTGAATTGAGATGTCATCTAAAGCAGTGATTCTCAAACTGTGGTACGGGTGCAGCTAGTGGTACGCTGATTTAGTTTAATATGAGGTTTAGACCCATGCTCAATCCTGGTTTAGTCCTGGTTTAGTCCCGATTTAGACCTGGTTTAGATCTTGTTTAGTCCTGTTTTCCACCTTGTTTAGACCTGGTTAAGTCCTAGTTTAGACCTTATTTAGACCTGGTTTAGAACTTGTTTAGTCCTGGTTTCAACCTTGTTTGGACATGGTTAAATCCTGTTTAGACCTGGTTTAGTCCCCGTTTAGACCTTGTTTAGTCCTGCTTAGACCTAGTTAAATCCTGGTTTAGACCTCATTTAGTCCTGGTTTAGATCTTGTTTAGTCCTGGTTTAGACCTAGTTTAGTCCTGGTTTAGACCTCATTTAGACCTGGTTTAGACCTTGTTTAGTACTGCTTTAGACCTAGTTAAGTCCTGGTTTAGACCTCATTTAGTCCTGGTTTAGATCTTGTTTAGTCCTGGTTTAGACCTAGCAAAGTCCTGATTTAGACCTGGTTTAGTTCTGGTTTAGACCTCATTTAGACCTGGTTTAGATCTTGTTTAGTCCTGTTTTCAACCTTGTTTAGACATGGTTAAGTCCTAGTTTAGACCTGGTTTAGAACTTGCCTAGTCCTGGTTTTGTCCTGGATTAGTCCTTGTTTTAGTCCTGGTTTAGTCCCGGTTTAGTCCTGGTTTAGTTCTGGTTTAGTCCTGGTTTAGTCCTGGTTTAGTCCTGGTTTAGTCCCGGTTTAGTCCTGGTTTAGTCCTGGTTTAGTTCTGGTTTAGTCCTGGTTTAGTCCCGGTTTAGTTCTGGTTTAGTCCCGGTTTAGTCCTGGTTTAGTCCTGGTTTAGTTCTGGTTTAGTCCTGGTTCAGATCCAGTTGTAGTCCTGGTCTTAGTTGTGGTATAGTCCATGCTTTGTTCTTATCTAGTGATGCACCTTTTTGGGTTAATCCTTATTTTGTTCCTCAGTTTAGGTCAGTGAGAATTTTATCTCATGTTATTCCATTAAAGGTGGCGTCTGGAAAAACCCCAGAGTTCTTACAAAATACCCTACCGTAACTCCAGAGTCACTGCCAGTTTTATAAGCAGTGAGCCAAATTTTGTCCCACGATAACCCGCGTTTCAGCCTCAGTGCCAAAAGAAGTTTGTGCAAGAAAGATTTTGCAAACTTAGAGACAGCCTCAATCCAACGTCTGTATGCTCCAGGTCAGAAAGAATGTGACTGTAGATGAGTTTATAGCTTTGGTCAGTGATCTCCTTTACCTTGTCCTCAGCCTGTTGGCATTTAGATTAACTAACATTGTGATCCTGCACAGCCAAGTTTTATTTTTATTTCACGTAACTGGTTGATGTTACCTGTTTCGGTCACAAGGTGGCGCTGTTTTCCATGTACACAAAAGGTCAATGTTTAATTCCTCAATATATAGATTTTCGTGCATTTATGCTTAGCAAGAACTAGAAAGGCGGACAAGTCAAAGGCCAGTAAAGCCAAAACTCCTCTATTTTAAAACCAATAGAGCAGTGGTTCCCAAAGTGGGGTCCGGGGCCCCTGGGGGTCTGCAAAGGTACTACAGGGGGGCCCCCAGAGGCTGTCTATATTTCATTTTCAATTTGAAATTAAAAAAAAAAAAATTATTATTATTATTTCAGACACATGGTTTTGGTTCATAAAAACAACATACAAAAATATGAAAAGTCAATGAAAATATTAAGTACCTAAAAACATTGGAAATTAATTACAGTTGTATATTTGTTTTAAAATATTACTTTAAAACAACTTTTAGTCAATAATCAGTGTTTTTGTAATGTTTTTATTACAAAAAAAACTAAAAAACATGGCAGAGTCTTTTGAATAGAGGGAAGTTTTATCGTTGGGGGTCCGCGAGGGATTTTCGTAAATTTAAGGGGGCCACGACAGTCTTGACTTTGGGAATGGCTGCAATAGAGTCTCTGTATAAGCGAACCATAAAGATACTGGACAGAAAACCAGTGCGTTACCATCATTGTACAATTTTACAGAAATACAAGCTTTTGAGTTGGGAAAATATGGTTAAATTTGCCAATTTGTGTTTAATGTTTAAAATGACTACTGGACTGTCTTCTCCTCCACTTGGACAGTTTGTAACTAAAAGAACAGCTTCATATCGGCACAAGGGGTGCGGCAAGAGGTGACTGCATTGTTCCACTCAGCAGAAGTGCATTTGGTCAACTGTGTTTTTCAGTCAGAGCTGCTCATGACTGAACTCTGTCTCTGTGAGCTTTAGGGAAATGGCCACATACAACAAGAAAAAAACTGGTTCATAGACAGTCAGAGCTGCCATCACTAATCTCCACTGTCCAGACTGCACCTTCCACTGCTCTTGTTCATTTATGTCCTTTCAATGAATTTTATGTATATAGACTCTACAGTTTTATGAAATGTTTATTCTAATGTGATGTATTTGTATCTTGTTTTAGGATGACTTTTTAACAAACTGTCCAGGGACTGCAGAACTCTGGTGCATTTACAGAAATGTTAATGAATGTACATTGTCCCTGTAAAATAAACCAATAAATAAATAAACAGTGGAGAACATGTTTTGGGCCACATGAGTAAAAACCTGAGGCTTTTGGTAAGCAACTGTGTAATTAATTCTTTACTATCTAATAAACTAACTGAATATTTCTATATTTAGCTTTGCGTATTACCATTAAACTTATATTTTGATGTACTACTGCTAAGGTTAATAACGCTTCAATATTAGAAATAATAATACTTTGATTTTATGTGATGTTTTTCTTCTTTCACTCTAAGGTCACTCTACTCTTAGGTGCATTCCAAATATGGCACAAATAATGAGCTTGCTACAAAGTTATCAGACCCAAGGTTGCAGGGGGGGCTCCTGTCGATGGTGGGAAGACTCTGCAGAAACTGAGAACTTTTTGTGGCCCTGCCCTATGCACAAAAAAGTTACTCGAAGCCAAGAAGATAATGCTATGCAGAGATCGTCATACACCGTCATACATAATATAAAAACTTAGAACACTCCTCCCTCTAGGAGCGCGCTCATTCTGCTGACTGTAACCTTACCTGTGTTTTTACTGAATAAACCTTCTGACTTGATTACACTTCTGAATCATCGTCCTCTTTGATGCTTTCACCCAAAATGAACAAATCCTTACATAACAGTGAATTGTATTTTTGTTTTGTCCTCTTCTGAGGGGCCACTGCTGATCGTTTTTACCATCTTACTCTTACACATGTATTGTTGTGTTTGGAATATTGATGCTGTTTCACATTTTGCTGTTCTGGAGCGCGAAGGTAGCCTGGCCAGCCCCTCCTACTTTCTTTTTGATAACAGGGCAGTCTGGTTCCTCAGCCAACCGTTTCTCTCGGGTCAATTTGGAACTGGCCTATCACAACTTTCAAATACGGACGCTAATCTCCTTTTAAAAATAACTAAGATGGCGCCAGAGCAAGTTTAATATCTTCTTTTACCTGACATTTTAACAACAGCAAAGTCTCACTGACGTCTGACGTAACCACACTCAAACAAACTGACCTTTTCCACAAGTCTTTGTACAACTGGCTTCTGCTGCTGTCTCTGTTCATAAACAAGCACAGAGCTGCTCATAAATCAGCATATTCTGGTGTTTTAGGGCAAAACCGGTAAGAATCCACCATGCTGTTTTGGATACGAGTCAGCTGTGCACTGCCTACATCCCACCCTTTGTTTCTGTGATTGGTTACTCCATCTGTGATTGTTCTGCTGAAGAAATGAAATGAAATTTAAGCGAAGGGATACCAGACTTTGCATAGAAAAAAGAAAAGAGTTTGTCTGGCTGGCTGGCCAGGCTAGCATCTTATCAACAAGGACTGTTTTTGTTCTATTTTTACTTGTCAATCTTTTCTGCACATGTAAAGCACAGAGAAAAATAGTTTTGAGAAATAAAGAACCTAATGCATTTGAAATATCGTGTGTGCTATTTCTGGCTTCAAATGTCTAAAGAAAACGCCTTTAAATGAGCAGGTATGGAAGATTTGCCATTTCAAAAGACTGGTAAAAAATATTAGTTATGAAAAAGTGGGTGCTGTGTCAGTCATCTGCCGATGTCCATTGTGTTTGCAGAGTAGTTCTAATAACCGCTGTTGCACAAAGCGCTGTTCCAAATAAAAGCTAATGAACAGATGTCATTGTGTGCTGGTGCGGCGCGGCGGGACAAAAGGTTAGAGGAGGTGACGCTCAAAAAACTCCACGTCCAGGGCTTTTTCTATTGTGACGGAAAAGTTTTTGTGTGTAAAAAGCTGTCTGGGTACTGCTCTGGAGCCACAATTAACTGCGGTCTCTGTCTTTCTTGAGGGACTTTTTTTTTTCTTTTTTTTTTTTAACAGCTGTTTACTGTTGGGGATGCAGCATGTGCCGACCCACTATTCTCCAGCTACACAGGCGGAGTAATGAGAACACGCGGTTTATTTGCAACAAAACCCTGACACAGCTGCATTTGTTTTCAAAGAATCAGCAAAAGAAAGCTGAATTTGTGAATGCTAGTGTAACATAGTTAAAAGAGCCATGGTTAAATCCCACTAAATTGGGAAGCAGTGCCCTCTGCTGGCTTAAGTTGTACCTGCACAGTATAGTACTCGCGGGCATTGTGGGTTATCCTCGTTCACTGTAATGGAGGACTCGAGACGAGGTAACCTGGCTGTGAACGAGCGTGGGCAAAAATTATATTTAAGCTATGTAATGGCATGCTGAAGCTAAGCTAGCTATTCCATGTGGTGTATTATTTGTCATCTGTTGCTGTCGTCATGTTTTGCTAATGCTACTGTTCATTTTATTTGATATCACCGTGATTTGCTGTCCGTGTGTCTAGCTTAGCTAGCTGCTAACATTGGTGCTGTCTTCCCAGACAAGACAGAGCACATGGTGACTGCCCATGAGAAGTCCATTCACAGACCGTGTTCATGTTATTTTGTGCAGGTACGTTACAGTGTGCTATGGCAAAGTTTATTCAAATGTTTTATACGTTTCCTATGTTGGGTTATGGTGTGTTGCACTTACTGTTAAGTGACAGACAGGTCATTTATTAAGAAGTATTTCCCTAAATGTATTAATTAATTAATTTGAGGTCTTATTTCCTTATTGTTGGTACAAAAATTCACTATACGATCACAAGACTATACAGAGTAATAAAGAGTACAGTGTAATTAAGCCATATTACTAATGTAACCAAGAATATTATATTCCTGTTATTGTCATATTACAATATTGTTATATAGTATATAATCCTCGTTCACTGTAATGGAGGACTCGAGACGAGACAAGACAGAGCACATGGTGACTGCCCATGAGAAGTCCATTCACAGACCGTGTTCATGTTATTTTGTGCAGATCTGCAATAAATTGCTGTCACACCAACCCAAACAGCTCTCCGTGGGTCTTTGTATGAAGAATTAAGATGAGAAGACAGAATACACCGGTCACATTGGTGCCGTGACCCGTCGACTGCTCCAGTCACTCTGGTTCCGGAACTGACTGACTACGCCGAGCTGGGCTTGTCTTCTCATCACTGGATCGACTTGGGGCTGCTGTCTTCTCTTCGCCTGTGGACATCTGGGTTTCTTTGCTCTGCATCCCCCCAGGGACCGTTACAGTGCTCATTATGAGTCTCAATAAATTCAATACACCTTATGGGTTTGGTAGAGGTCGTGGGTTACAGGTTTCTCCAGTGCCATTTACCTTGGGTGAACCCCTGTTGACTGAAACTTTGAAATGTGATGATGTTGTAACACCACGTAATGAACCCGCTGTTGTTTTGAATCCGCCTAAATGCTGTAGTACGGCTTCACTGGAACCTCCTTGTAATAATGTGAATCTTATTGACCAAATGAGCGAAATTGTTCAGCAAATTGGGCAGCAGTTAGCAGATAGCATTGTTACACGTCTAAACACGTCCAGCCCCACTGCTGATGTGCCCATGTGTCATGATAATACTGATACGGGCAGCCCAGTCCATAGTCGCACCCTGGACCTCTCCCAAGTACATCTTGTAACACAAGGTGTTAAAGAGCCACCTGTTTTCAGGGGGGACGGTTCCGATACCGTTACTGTTGATGAGTGGGAGGAGTCTATGCGGAACTTTATTAGAAAAAGTGCCATCTCCATTGATAACCAGGCTGAAGAAATTCTCATCCACCTGAGAGGGAGAGCAAAGGACATTGTAAAGTTTGGCATAAGAAATGGTGAAATTGCTGTTAAGAATAATCCACATGCCATTTACGGTCTCCTCCGTAAACATTTCAGTGCCAGCCTTTGTTCTTCTGTGCCCCTTGCTGACTTTTATTCTACACTCCCTAAAGAGAATGAGGACCCTTATGAGTTTTGGCTAAGGTTAAATAGAGCTGCTGACACTGCTGTGAGCTGTCTAAAAGAGCAGGGTAAGACTTTTGATGATCCAAGTGTTGAAGTCACGCGTATGTTCATTAGACACTGTCCCAGCAAAGAACTGGCTCTTACTTTTAGGTCCAAAACGATTGATAAGTGGTCAGCTCGTGAAGTCCAGGAAGTGTTGGATGAATACCACTTTGAATGCGGGCTCAGAAGTTCTGGTGAGAATAACAAGGTCATAGTGAATAAGGTTGAGATTACCCCTCAAGTCTCTCATGCCGCAGATAACACTGACAATTCAGCCCTGGAGAAACTGATTACAATGCTGGAAAAAGTCCTGTTACAGAACCAGAGTAGCGCTCGAGTCAGTAGTAAGCCACGTGGTGGTGCAAGGTACTCTAAGGTTGAAGGTTTGAATAGCACACCTTGTTCTATATGCAATGAACTTTCTCACTCTGCCCTCACCCACTGCCGTGAGAATAGACTGTGTTTCTTGTGCCACTTACCTGGTCACTCACGACGTGACTGCCCTCAAAGCAAGCGCCCTTCCCTTTCAAGTCAGCAGGGAAACTGACTGATCTGCGTGCAGGGGAGGACAGCGCAGATCAGTTAAGCGAACCTCCCACCCTGGATGTGACGGACGTTGATTATGAATCACTTTATGAGACATATAGCAGTGCAGTGCCTTGTAATAAAACACTGATTGTGCAGGGCCTACAGAAACTTTCCAAAACAGACAGTCTCTTCCACACAGAAGTGACCACTGAAAATGGACATGTTATTAAGGCGCTAGTGGACAGTGGTTCTATGGCATGCACTATAAATGAGAATACTGATGCTAAACTTTCACAGACATTACCGAATATTGAAAAAGCTGCAGCTGAAGATTTTGTCATTGTTGGCTGCGGTGGTCATCTCGTAACACCCACTGCTCTGTACGACCTCACTGTTTCAGTTCATGGCTATAAGGTTGTTGTCCCTGTCCTGGTTGTGCCAGGCCAAACCGATGACATGATTCTGGGGAGTAATCTTATTAAATGGCTCATGACACAAATGGAAGACACTATTAAGAACAAGTCTGCAAATTTTCAAGAGTCTGACCTTAAAAGTGCCAAGTTACCCTATCTGTTATCCTTACTGTCCCACTCAGTCCATTGTGAGGGGAAGACATTGCCAGATAAAATTGGGACTGCTAAATTAAAGAAATGTGTCACTCTCCAACCGAGAACTGAACATTTGGTGTGGGCTAAATTACCTGCTGCTGATATTTCTGCTGTAGGGAGTACGGTCCTCGTTGAGCCCACTCAGTCCAGAACGAGACCTGCTCAAATCCTGGTTGGGAGAGTTGTTACCACTCTCTATGGTGATGGATGGGTGCCAGTGAAGATCGTTAATCCCACTTCAAAGCCTCTCACGCTGAAAAGGAATGCGAAAGTTGTCGATGTGTCACCCTGTTTGTCTGTGCAGGATTTACCTGAACCGAAACATGTCCAGTCGGCTGCGCAGTATGCACAGAGCTCAACACCTACTCCAAGGTCAGAGGAGGAGATACAGAGGGCCCTCAGTGACATGGGCCTTCAGGATCTTGACATCTCATCCTGTGAGGTATCACTAGAATGGAAAAATAAGCTGCTGTACATCATTGAGCAGTACGAGTCCATATTCTCAAGACACAAAATGGACTGTGGTGAGGCTAGAGACTTTGTCCACAGAATTCGTTTAGTGGACGACAAGCCATTCAGATTCCCATATAGGCGTGTCCCTCCATGCCATTATGACAAGCTCAGGACTGCCTTAACTGAAATGGAAGAGCTGGGAATAATCAGAAAGTCTCAGAGCGAGTACTCATCTCCTCTCGTCCTTGTTGTAAAACCTAATGGTGATCTTCGCATTTGTAATGATTTCAGATGGCTTAATGCAAGAACTGTAAAGTCGCACATCCTTTGCCTCATCAGACAGATGCTCTTGCTGCACTTGGTGGCAATGTGTTCTTTTCCACCATGGACCTCACCTCTGGTTTTTATAATGTCAAGTTGCATGAGGATGACAAGAAGTATACAGCTTTCTCCTCCCCATTTGGCCTCCATGAGTATAACAGAATGCCACAAGGACTCACGAACAGTCCAGCTACCTTTATGCGTATGATGATGTCAATCTTTGGTGACAAGAACTTTACCAGCCTTTTGTGTTACCTAGATGACCTCATGGTGTATGCACCCTCTGAGCAGATCGCACTTGAGCGTTTGGAGATGGTTTTCTCGCGCTTAGCTGCTAACAACCTGAAGCTTTCACCTAAAAAGTGCCATTTCCTCCAGCGCTCTGTTAGGTTTTTGGGCCACATAGTTTGTGAGGATGGTGTTAAGACCGACCCTAGTAAAGTTCAGGCCATTAGTGATGTGCAGGTGACTGACCTTATGGAGTCAGATGGTGAAACACCAAGTGCCAAGAAAATAAGATCTTTCTTAGGTATGGTACTGTATTACCACCATTTCATTGAAGGTTGCTCAGCTAAAGCTAAACCCTTGTTTAATCTTGTGTCAGAGCCCTCTTCTTCTAAGAAGAAAGGTAGGGTCCCCAAGCCTAGGTTTAAGAAAGGTTTAGTGAGACTGACTCCTTCTGACTGGACTGACGACTGCAGAAAAGCATTTGAGTCTTTGAAGTATGACCTTGTGCACAGCGTCACGTTAGCTCATCCAGATTTTGATGCTCCCTTTATTCTCGCTGTTGATGCTTCCTTTGACGGGTTAGGTGCTGTTCTCTCACAATTGCCACCTGGAAGTACAGTTGCTAGGCCTGTGGCTTTTGCGAGTAGGACACTGTCTCGTGCCCAGTTGAACTATCCAGCGCATCGGCTGGAGTTCTTGGCTCTTAAGTGGGCCGTATGTGACAAATTTAGCCATTGGTTGAAAGGACGGACTTTTTCGGTGTGGACTGATAATAATCCACTGACTTACATTTTGACTAAACCCAAGTTGGACGCTTGTGAACAGAGGTGGGTGTGTAAGCTGGCTGCTTACAGTTTTGACCTTAACTATGTCCCAGGCACTAAAAATGTGGTCGCTGATGCACTCAGTAGGGAGCCATTTGTTAAATCGTGCATTGCCCATCGCCTTGTCACTGAGCCATACTCATCCCTGCTAGCCCAAGTTAGTGAGATGGCTGATAGAAATGTTCAGGATGCTTTCAGGTGTACAAACAACTGTCAGCTAGTAGTCAGTCAGTCTGAGGATGTTGTCGACTCACATTCCCCTCAAGGGTCCTTCTCTTCAGAAGATGTTCAAGCTGTGTTGCGAGCGCATGATTCTCATGGTGTCAGTCAAATCAAATGCACTGGTTCAGACATTCCTCAGCTCACTGAGGTGGACCTTCATGCCTCCCTGCCAAAGAGCCAACTAGCTAATCTACAAGAGCAAGATGAAGTTTTGGGCAGAGTTTTCTATTATGTTCAGAGGCACAAACAGCCCACCAAACGTGAACGGGCCAGTGAGTCTTGTACAGTGAGAAAGCTACTCAGACATTGGCCCAAACTGTCTCTTAGGGATGGCATGCTGTACAGGACTAAGAAGGACAGAAAAATGAATATGACTATTCGCCAGTTTGTTGTTCCAGATTCGTTGAAGACAGAGGTCCTCAATGGCCTCCACGACTCAGCTGGTCACCAAGGTCAGGCCCGGACACTTTCTTTGGCCAGGCAAAGATTCTTTTGGATTGGAATGGAACGTGACATTATCAACCATGTTAAGAACTGTTTTCGATGTGTGGTTGGTAAAACTCCCGAACCACATGACCGAGCTCCGCTCGAAAGTATTCACACTTCAGAGCCAATGGAGCTAGTGTGTATTGACTTCTGGACTGCCGAGCAAACTGACAAACGGTGTGTTGATGTTTTGGTTGTCACTGACCATTTTTCCAAACTGTCACACGCTTTCCCTTGCAAAAATCAGTCTGCAAAACAAGTTGCTCGTCGTCTGTGGAATGACTTTTTCTGTGTATACGGGTTTCCGAAACGCATTCATTCGGATCAGGGTGCCAATTTTGAGAGTCAACTCATAAAGGAGCTTTTGGACATGGCTGGTATTCAGAAATCACACACCACACCATATCACCCGATGGGAAATGGTATCGCTGAACGGTACAACAGGACTCTTGGAAACATGATCCGTGCCCTAACCCCAAACTCCAAAGCAAGGTGGCCACAGATGCTACAGTTGTTGACGTTTTGTTATAACTGCACTGAACATGAGACCACTGGGTTTGCGCCTTTTTATCTTATGTTTGGTAGAATCCCGAGACTGCCCGTGGATGTTGTTTTTCAGCATGTTCTCCATAACAACTCTGTTACTGACCACCAGGAGTTTGTTGCCCTGTTAAGGCGTGACTTGGCTGAGGCTGCCCGTATTGCCCGACAGCACAGCAGGACTGAACAAGCTCGTCAGGCTGAATCTTACAACCGCAAAGCTAAAGGTTCACCCCTTGCTGTGGGTGACCAGGTCCTACTCGCAAACCGTGGTGAAAGAGGCAAGAGAAAAGTTGCAGACAGATGGGAATCTAAAGTTTATGAAGTGATTTCTGTGAAGCCCGAGATTAATGTGTATTCTGTCATGGACCCTGTCACACAAAAAGTGAGAGTTGTTCACAGAAACCTTCTGCTTCCTGTGAGTTTCCTACCTGCTGGTGGTGTTAGTGTGCCAGCGTTCAATAGCTCCTCTTTCGCTGTCAATGAACCATGTGATCCAGAAGTTCCTGTGGAAGTGCAGGACAGTGAGACAAGGACAATCAACTGGCTCCTGCAAACAGATAGTGTGCGTGATAATGTGTCTGTTGCTAGCCAACCTTTCCTTTCCCATGATGTGTCTGTGGATGGCCAGTCTGCCAAATCCGTCAAATTGGTAGGGGTTTCTGCTCCCGGTGGACGTTCTTCTCTCTGTGGCGAACCTCAGGATATGCCCTCCGAGCCCATGTCGGACGTGACTAGGCAAACCCACTCCCAAAACCAGTCTGACCGTGATATGTCAGATATGGTTGTACATGACACTGTAGTTGCCACTCAGCCGCAACAACTCTGCACTAGAGCTGGTAGAAGGGTTAAACCCCCTGCTCGTTTGATTTGTGACATGAACAAACAGATTGTGGATGATACATTTTCTACTATTTCTGTGTTTTCTTTTGTGCGAAGCATGTTTTCTGGGTAGACAGACCCTGCATTTTCTTTGAGAAAGTCTTTGACTGAGGTGTCATAGAGTTATATTCTGTAAAGAGCATTGTTTGCGTTATGAGGGATGTAAAAGGCATCTCTTGAGTCTTAGCTGTTGGAGGGTTTTGGCCACCCCTTTTTCTAGCCTAGTC
This sequence comes from Bostrychus sinensis, assembly GCA_020698575.1. Lineage (NCBI taxonomy): Eukaryota > Metazoa > Chordata > Actinopteri > Gobiiformes > Eleotridae > Bostrychus > Bostrychus sinensis. The sequence continues at coordinate 5,614,258 of CM036254.1, read as the reverse complement.
CCGAAAGGGATAGCGACTGTTACCGACTTGCACTTAATATTGCTCTTCATGTCACACAATTTGCATCTTTGTATTTTTTTTTATTTCTGGATGTGTTACCCCAATTTAGCAGGATTTAAAGGGGGTGTATGTAACATAGTTAAAAGAGCCATGGTTAAATCCCACTAAATTGGGAAGCAGTGCCCTCTGCTGGCTTAAGTTGTACCTGCACAGTATAGTACTCGCGGGCATTGTGGGTTATCCTCGTTCACTGTAATGGAGGACTCGAGACGAGGTAACCTGGCTGTGAACGAGCGTGGGCAAAAATTATATTTAAGCTATGTAATGGCATGCTGAAGCTAAGCTAGCTATTCCATGTGGTGTATTATTTGTCATCTGTTGCTGTCGTCATGTTTTGCTAATGCTACTGTTCATTTTATTTGATATCACCGTGATTTGCTGTCCGTGTGTCTAGCTTAGCTAGCTGCTAACATTGGTGCTGTCTTCCCAGACAAGACAGAGCACATGGTGACTGCCCATGAGAAGTCCATTCACAGACCGTGTTCATGTTATTTTGTGCAGGTACGTTACAGTGTGCTATGGCAAAGTTTATTCAAATGTTTTATACGTTTCCTATGTTGGGTTATGGTGTGTTGCACTTACTGTTAAGTGACAGACAGGTCATTTATTAAGAAGTATTTCCCTAAATGTATTAATTAATTAATTTGAGGTCTTATTTCCTTATTGTTGGTACAAAAATTCACTATACGATCACAAGACTATACAGAGTAATAAAGAGTACAGTGTAATTAAGCCATATTACTAATGTAACCAAGAATATTATATTCCTGTTATTATCATATTACAATATTGTTATATAGTATATAATCCTCGTTCACTGTAATGGAGGACTCGAGACGAGACAAGACAGAGCACATGGTGACTGCCCATGAGAAGTCCATTCACAGACCGTGTTCATGTTATTTTGTGCAGATCTGCAATAAATTGCTGTCACACCAACCCAAACAGCTCTCCGTGGGTCTTTGTATGAAGAATTAAGATGAGAAGACAGAATACACCGGTCACACTAGGAAGTTTTTCAGCAACCAGGAATTGTTCAGGTGTTTTCTTTTTACAGCCTCTTCTCAATTCAGTAGAAAATACCAATGTACATTCTCCTGTTTTTTGTATATTAAACAGTTTAAACTAAAAGCCAGAGACCTACAGGATATATTTGGCAAAATGTACTCTTCTGAGCTTCCTGTTATAATGTTCTCTCATCAAAAGCATGCCTGTAATCTCTGGAGCTGAGTTTCTGAGGCCTCGAAAACGCTCAGTTGCACGAACCCCCGCCCACTCCAGGAAGCACTGACCAATCAACAAGCCCTATACATCCAGTCTGCTCTCATTCATTCATTAAAAAAAAAAAACAGCTCTGTTTCCACTGATTCCTCGCAGACATTTCTCATTTTGTAGTAAAATGCCATCAAACAAAAAGTTTAAGGAAGTCAAAAGCTTTTTTCCTTTGATTCGGTTCAAAATAGTGTAACAAAGCTGCTGCCCTCTACTGGTCTTTTCACTGATTTCTTTATGGCATCAGTGGCGTACTTAATGGAAAATGTTCTTTTTTAATCATCAAGGTTGAGTTTTAAATATTTTAGTAACAGTGGCTCTTTTATATCTTCTATTCAAATGAAATGAGGCAGGTCTCTATGTTGTTGAGACCTTTTAAAGTAACAGGAAGTATTTGGTTACAACGTGTTTAACTGTGTCTTACATTTTAATGGTCATAGTTTTTTTAGAATAGTGTTTTAAACAACTCGGAAACCTCAGTGTGAGTTTTTGAGCAATTTCTTTTAATTAAATGTGTGTCCGGAGACATCAGTTTTATGTCGTTTGCCAGCAGTTTGTGTGTTATTCTCCCTGCACTGTCGCTGCTGTGAGATGAACTTCTTTTGACAAATGTCACTATTTACCCACAGGATTCAACACCAAACTGACTTTGAATATAATTGTGTGTTTTTTAAGGCGGTTGCCATATAAAAGTAATTACCGGAAACGTGGACACACACACACATACCCACACAAGATGGCCACGGACAAACCCTGAAATTGGTTTGCTTTCACTTTGCGGATGAAATAGTGCCCAGTTTTATAAAAGGAATGGTTTGAGCTGCTGCCAAAAGCTCGCACACTCCTCTCAGCAAAATGATGAAACCTCACTTTAAATGGAGCTTGAACCAACATGGCAACGAGTCAACACTGACAAACATTTCCCCCGCGGCCTGTTGCAACGTGCCGCCGGCTTGTCCAAGTAGTATATATGTGAATTTGTGAGCTTACTGCATGGATTAATCAGATCTTTTTTAGCAGCGTAGCTCAGGAGCCAAATGAAAAATGATGTTTCTCTTCCATATATCCAGCTTAATGGTGACTATATTGCTCTTTCAACTCTATATCCAGTCCATTGCGCCCGGTACAAATGGACATTAAAGTGAAGAGGGCTTCTGCAACTTATGAGCGACCTCAGGCTAAATCACAGAAAGAAAACAGTGCAGTCAGCTAAAGGGCTTTTTCCAGTTTTCTTTCTGTCTATTAATATCTTGTAACCTATGGGATTTGGCTAAAGGTCAGAGAAGATGTGCGCTCAAGGTAAATAAATTGAGTTTTTAAGTGAAATATTGTTTTTCGCATGGGTTATTACTATTCTAAAAGTTTGTAAAAGTTATGAATGAATTGATTTTATTATGTTGCTGATGAGGACCATGAGCTGCTGGCACCAGGTAAGGGCCTTAACCCTCAGACCCTCCTTTTTTAGTCATTACTCCAAGTCCATATCATGTATTGCATTGTGTGAATTCATTTTCCAAACTGAATCCCTCTAAATTTACTATTTAAACATTGCAAAGTGGGGATTATCTGTCTTGCAACGCAGGTTTTTCAGCAAGATTCTCCAGAGCAAGTGCAAGGGGCTTTATTCACCCTGCAACAACTCATTTAGCCATTACACTGACTACAAACTCCCCCTGACATTAACAACAAATTCACAAGTTATCACAAACTCTGACACAACAAATCAAAACAGACAAATGAAAACACAATGACAAAAAAAGGAGGGAGGGGGTATTGTGCAGCACAGACAGAACCAGTTGCGTTCACGCGATGTCACAGAACAAAAGGCCCACAGTACAAAACTGAGTTGAAGGCAGGCCAAAACTCCATGCCATCAAAGACCAAAAATACAGATGTCCCGGTGTGGTCCATGTTCCACTACCCTGCAGTTATTGGGCCCATCCACACGAGACGAAAAATTAAATCAAATAAAAAAAACGCACAAAGCCCAAAGTCTCACATGTCAGCAGTAATGAGCCAAATCTACCAAATATTGTGCCTCCCCTATAGGTCTATACAGGCCCCTGCCCTCCATCTACAGGCCCAAAATCCTTAGATTCTAGAAAGTAAAGACTCCAGATGAGGCTGCAGAGCTGTTGAACAGGCAGATGGTCAGTGTCTCTCAGTGGCTTGAAGATAATTGTTTGTCTTTAAATTGTTCCAAAACTGTTTCAATGTGCTTTTCATTACGACAAAAACCCACAGGTAGCTTCCTGATACAAATTAATTGTCAACCAATCCATAAAGTTGATGAATTTAAATATCTGGGAGTGGTTTTAGATTCACATTTAAAATTTGACGCCCATATAAAGAAAATAACAAAGACGGTTAGGACTAATATGAACTGTTTTCGTCTTATAAGATCTTGTTTATCAATAAATGCGGCTAAATTATATTGCAATGATTTTATCCCATTTTTCCTATTGTATCACTGTCTGGAGCCAGGCTAACCAGTCAGCAATGAAAAGTGTAGTTTCTCTTTATAAACAAGCTTTAAAAGTGCTGGACCAAAAGCCAATGAAATGGCATTACTGTAGAATTCAAGAAAAGCACAATTTATTAAGTTTTGAAAATTTTATAAAGTGTTCTTTGTTAAAGTTAATTTTTAAATGTATTAATGGTCTTGCCCCAGAGATCATAAGCAACACAATTCAAAAATATCAAACCCGAGGCGTCACCACAAGGGGCGCTGCCAGCGGTGACTGTAGACCAGCCAAATGTAGGACTACATTTGGCCAGAGCTCATTCACAGTAAAAGGCCCTCAGATCTGGAACACCATACCTGCCGAATTAAAAGCTCTCCCAGATCTAAAACAATTTACCTGTGAAGTAAAACAATGGCTTAAATCCAATCAAGTCTGTGGACATTAGAGTTACATCTCTACCAGTGTTTTGTTGTAAATATTCTGTATTATATGTATTGTATGTTTTAATGTTTGTGTCTCTGTCTAATTGTTTGTTACTGTTTGTTTTGTCTCAGGGACTTGGTCTGCCAATTAGCTGTTAGCTAGATGGCCTGTGGACATGGCATCGGTTGCATTTGAAACTGTAACAATGTTTTTTTGTCCTGTCCCTTTCAAATAAATAAATAAATAAAAATAAACGCAATCCATTCAATGACAAAAACTTGGAGCCAAGGTCCCCCTTGAGGATTCTAGTTCATTCCAGATCCAATTCTCTTTTGGTGTAAAAAAGAAAGATTCTTTAAAGAAAAAAAGATTCTTTGCCACCATCATTTGTGGAGTAAATGGCTATAATCATTTTTACCCATGATGGGACCAAAACATATCCTAGAATTGTGATAAATTATAAAATGTGGCTTCCTACATCCAGACTGAGGAGAATCCAACTATGGAGAAAGTAACTAAATGAAACAGTTTATTTTGCTTCAGTCTATTAACATGGCTGCTGCATGGAGCATGTGTGGCCACAGGGAATAAGGCCGGCGAGCTTTGAACTGATTGAAGTCATTATTACTCTCATTTAGTTCAAGGGCTGGCAATTCATTAATTTAGATTACTCCAACAAAGGGCAGAGCAAAAACAAATTAGATTCCTAATGTTCTGAAATGGGTTTGCGGCTTTAAATGAACTCCCGGCGTTAAAACAAAGAGGAAATGTGACTGAAACATGTCGTTAATATCAACAGCAAAAAGCAGAACAGAGGAAACGTTTATATGTCAGGTGGTGTGGCCTTCTTCTCAAGTTGTGCTCATTAAAAAGGGTATTATGCTAAAATGGTTGATCTTATGGTGGACAAGGAAGTTGTGAGATCAATCCTCAGGGCGGCCACCACATGATTCCTCTGGGTGGAGTTTGCAGGTCCTCCCTGTGCTACTGTGGGCTCTATTCTCTTCAGCTTCCTCCCACCGTCCATAAGCCAGAGTGGTTTGTTCTTTTACTCTTGAAGCGCTAGAGTTACGCGGAGAAGACTGTGTGCTCCATGGCAGTCACTAAAAAGAAGTGAAAGCAAAAGGACAAGGGCATGTCAGGTATTTTTTGAAACCTTAAAGCTCAACGCAGTGCTGTTTAATGCCCATTTCTTAGTCCAGATTTTGCAGGTCACAGGCTGCAGAGTGCTGTCTGCTCTTAGTTCTTGCCCTCTCCTGGACGGAACTGGGAATTGCAACTCCACTTTCCTCCTTTTTATTCTGTGAAAATGACAGACAGCCTTCATCAATTTAAATCATCAATTAAAATTATGGAAAATTCCCAGTTAACATGGTCAGGGTCAAGGTTGTACCCCGCCAAAGACCTATAGTTGCCCATGTCACCCATGAGCCCTAATGGAATAAGGAGAGGAAGATGAATGAATGAATGATCGTATGATGGGATGCTAAATCACAAAATGACTAAAGTTTTGAGCTTTCACAGGAGTAAAACACAGATGAGAATAATATCAACCATACAATTTTTTTCCAGTTTTTTTGGTTACACTGTGATAAAATGGTTGAAATCCCACCTTTCTCCAATTGCCCAAAGGCACACATATATGCATAGGTGAATACTTGAATAAATTGCCTATCCATAGTTAATGAACCGTATGTAAATGTCAGCCCTGTGATTGATGGTAGAAAATGAATGGATGTATATTTGCATTGAGAGCCAAGATTGTGCCTGAATGTGCCCAGGCCTTTGTCCAAAACGTCTGTGACCTTTTGAGGTCCAACTAGTGCATATGTTAGCTCACAGGCCGAACAGATTTCCTGCAAAAACCTATTTCTTGCATCAGTCAGTATCATACATGAAGCAGAGCTCATGACTAGAAATGTAAAAGCTTTATGGGACCCAGAAAAACCTTAGGGGCAGTGTCATGCAGGAAATATACTGTGCAATCAACGCCTAGCATGAAGATGTATTATTGACGCTATACATGATACATGATACTAAACATTAAAAGTTCATGTTAGTGGCTATAGATGAGGCTCCAAAACATTTCTAAACCATGCACAGGAAGATGACAAAAGGCAATGATTTAAAACTTGTGCAGATGTTAGAAAACACAGGTAGTGGCTGTTGTGGGTCACATGGCTGATGTGAATGAAAGATAATGAGAACAAATTACAAAAAACTCATTAAACAAAAACTATTTGTTGTTCCTTATCAGAGTTCTTTTGACTCAACTTTGAAATTTCAATTAAATAATGACTATAAACACAGGGCCATGAGCAGTATTATTATTATTATTGCTTATTCCCCTACTTTGACTTATTTCTGCATGCAATACGTGTGTTTATGTATAATTCTGTATGAGCTACTGATAAATAAACACATATGTGATCTGTGGTGTACTTGAACCAGATAAAGCTCAATAGTAATAATTGTGTTTTACAGAGGCAGTTCTTCAGACTTTAGTTAGTAGATTATCCTTTGCAGCAGAGCCATTAATTAAAGAAATAAAATAAAAACACATGACTTTAAAATTAAGAATTATCTCATAATGATTAGTAGAAAAATCTAAGAGACCATCACAGCCAGAGGCACTGCTTGGTGGGGCAGGCAAATGCTTGGGGCCCCAGAACATAAGACAGTGGTAGGCCAGCGCAGAGACACTAGAGGGGCCCCAGCTCCTTCTCCATGCGTCACATGCAACCAAACGTTAAAGTTAAACCTGCGAGCAGTGATATGTTGGATCTGAAGCATGTCCTCACCAGGACAGACATCTGCAAACTATGGTTTTAGACCCACATGAGGCTCTTTAGGCATCTGACATTTGGTTACGTAAAGTCAATAAAGGACTACACAGACGACTATAAAACAACCTGTATACTATTTATGATCTTGTCAATTTAAAATAAAACCACTGTTTGTAGCCTTCATTGGCCACACAGTGCTCAGACTAATTTGAAGTGCAACACAAAAGTTAAATAAACTCCACCAGGAAATAGTTACTGGTTGTAAATCCTGTGCTCTGAGTGTGCACGGCTCCTGTAAAACACTGCTGTGGCCTATTAAAAGATTATCAGTGCAATGAGTATTTAATGCAGTTCTTTGTTTGGTTGTAATAATGACAGTAATCAGTTATGGGCTATAAGCGAGTTGTGCATTAAAATTGTTTGGTGTTATGCACAGATTCACATTTTGTATTTTTGGCAACAATTGGCTCTCTGGATCCAGAAAGTTGCAGACCCCTGTCTAAGACAAATAAAGATTAGAGATCAATGGCAGAGATCAAAGAAGAATAGAAAAAAAAAGAGCAATAGGAGAAAAGAAATCAAGACAGTGTTTCTTAATGTTTATATTTTTATTTTAAATAAACACTAATCTCACATTTCACATGTTTTTTTTATTGTAAGATTGTTTATTATGTAAGAGTGATGTTGGACGGCCCCCTGTGAATTATTGTTTGGACTGCAAGACCAAGACAAGAAAAAGTAAGGTAAAAGTAACATTAAAGACCAAGTAAAAATACATTCAGGATCAGTCTCAAGACCAAGACCAGTGTCAGGCGCTACAGCACTAGGAGACATTAAAGGTTTATGCTGTTGGCTTTGTACAGAACTACAAATAGAGCTGTCTCTGTTCTAAACTATGTAAAGAAAGATTAGACTAATTCAAATATGGGAGTGTGTGTAGATAAGAAGACGTTAGATCATCCGAGTGATCCTGGTGCGTTGTTGGACGACACTGAGAAGCAAAAATATGTCAAGGCCACCCCCCACAGAGCAATTACTGCTCCGCAACTTTGTAGTCCGCACTCTCTGATCCTCCAACATCTAATTTGTCGCTCTCTAACACAACCTTTAAGGATGAGTTGCCTTTTTTTTTTTTTTCCAACAATGCAATCACTGTGTCTCAGCGCCTCAGATCTCGGCGCTAAACAGCAACTCATTAATCAGCACGTGTGAATGAGCGGAATACATTAGTGGCTGCGGTCTCGTCAGACTTATCTCCTGCGCTCAGACACACACACATACACACGCACATGCACTCGGTAATCACGCATCGACGGCAAACGCCCACAAATGCTATGTAACGAGCGGCGCATGAAGCGGCGAGTGCTGAGGTCTGCCTCGTGTGCCAATGAAGAAAACTGGAGCACAGCTGCACGTCTCCACAAACCTGGGAGAGATCAGTGTTCACTCTTTGATTATCAGTGCAACTTCTAATTAATCCTGTTTTAAGTAATTACTTTTCGTTGTCTTTAACCAAGCAGCCACTGAAGAGTAAACTGCTTTATATGCAGTTAAGAAGAGAGACCGGACTGCAAATGAACCATGCCAGAGATGTAAGTAAGAAACAAGTTAAATGGGAACAATGTAACTTTGCTCGTTTCTTTGCTGTTTTGAGTGTTTTTATTGCAAGACCCGAGACCTCAGGGACACTGGGTAGGTGCTTCCATTCTTACAAGGCCCAGAAACAACTCATTTAGCCATCACACTGACTCCGAAACCATTTATTTAAGGTAGAAAAGTTACATTGTTCCCATCAAAACTTGTATTATTCAGAAAAAGAAAAGGTTACACATGAAGATGATTCTGAAACACTCTGTCTTCTCTGGACCAAAGCTCATTAAAAATATGGGGAGGCAAAGTATTCTATGGTCAGATGAATAAAAATGTTAAAAAAATATAAACCCAGGAGGTCCTGAGAAAACTGTAGTCTTTCAGGATCATGTTTGTACCGTATTTTCTGGACTATAAGTCGCACTTTTTCCATCGTCTGGCTAGGGGTGCGACGTATACTCAGGTGTGACTTATATATTAAAATATTTCAGGTGTTGGTTAGAGGGCGCTCTAGGCTTGTGTACCAGCATCTGCTGCACCTGTACCACTGACAATTTAAAATGTAAACATTACCACTAACAACTTAGGCTATAAAGACAACTGAGAAAGAGCGGAATAATTGGAAATGGAACTGATGCTGAGTCTGACGACAGCCACGCAGAGGAGGAAGCGGCGCTTCGTCTACCTCCGGAGTTGGCGGAGTTGTTCAGAAGCGACACCGAGGATGAAGAATTTAAAGGATTTAGCGATTAGGAGTGAGATGGTGAGTTTGGTGAACTTGTTATATTATGTTCTTTATGCTATAGTTATGTGAATAACTGTTAATATATTACAGTAACATACGAGACACCTATTCAGTTCGTTGTTTATGCTTCATGTAGCTGAATAACATCAATGTGTTACGTTAGCAAACCGCACACCTATTCAGCCTGTTGTTCTCTATTCTATTATTACTATAACTTGCCTTTCAAGATGAAATGTCTGTTCTTGGTGTCGGATTTTGTAAAATAAATTTCCCCCCAAAAATGCAACTTATAGTCCAATGCGACTTATATACGTTTTTTTCTTCTTCATTATGCATTTTTTGGCTGGTGCCACTTACACTCCGGAGCGACGAATATTCCGGAAAATACAGTATATGGTTTTTCTTTGCTGTTTTTGGTCATATTTTTAAAGGAATATGGTAAATACCTGAGTCCGGTTCACTCCTGTGTGAGTCTTGAATATACAGAGGTTTCCTCCGCCTTTTGGTCACTCTGCTCTGCTCTGCCATGAAGAAAATCTTAGAAACATGTCCCTTTCTCACAAGACCCAGTACTTCAGGGTCAGTGCACCCATTCTCGCAAGACTGTTTTTTCCACACATATATACACATATATATCACGCTGACTCTGAAACTGTAAAAAAAAAAAAGTGACATCCTTTCCCTTTGCCTTGTATTTGTGCAAACTTTATTTACAGACAATGATTTCTGGAAGTAGTACAATATCTCGGTTTCAACACCTGATGACTTGTTTTTTTTATATTTAACAATTTATCACACAGTACTGTTTTAGCTAAATCCTCAATACCTCCCACCCCCAACAAATGAACAGCCTGATGACTTGTTTACTGTGAAAAAGATATACTGTACTTTTGTGAGATTTGCAAATCACTGCCCCATCTTTTCAGTATTGGGTTTGTAGCTGTTAAAATGAAAACGCACACACTACATAAGTACTTTTGTCGTCTTATCTCACAACCTGCTGTTACTTTGTCAACTGGAAACAGCTGACCCTCAGTATGATTACAGGCAGGTACAGAAATGGTAATTCTTGCCTTGTCTTAGATTGACGGCAGCAGCGGTAATTTGAATTTCTTTTAATTGCTAATCTAGAGAAATGCACACATGGATAATGAGACTGTCACACGAGAGCTGAATGAAAGCTCAGACAAAGGCTGTACAAAGTGTTCTGAGTTTGTCTTGTATGTAAACTTAACTACAGAAATCCAGTTAGTTGGCTTAATTGGCAGAACATTGTGCAACTAAGCTGTGCAAGTAAATTTAGTGTGTGTGGGTGATTGGCTCCTGCTCAGCATCAACCACCTCAGAAAATATTTGGCTTTGAAAGTACCATCGTTAATGGATAAATTCAAATGAGCATTATTAGATGAGGAAAACTGGACTAAACCAAGACTAAACCAAAGACTGAACCAGATCTAAACCAGACTAGAACCAGAACAAAATCAGGACCAATCCCGGTCTAAGCCAGGACCAAGCCAGGAATAAAACAAGGACAAGGACGAAAATGACCATAACTAGATGAGGCAAACAAATTAAACCAGGTCTAAACATGACATAACCAAGACTGAACCAGGTCTAAACCAGGTCCAAGCCAAGAACCAGGACAAAAACTGAATGAAACATAATGAAGACTAAACCAGGTCTAAGCCAGGATCAAACCAGGACTAAAACAAAGACTAGCATTACATAAAGATTAGCATTACTAGATGAGGCAAAACAAGGACTCAGTTGGACAAAAACTAAACTAAAGCATGAGGACAAGGACGAACATGACCATAAAGAGATGAGGCAAACAAACTAAACCAGGTCTAAACCAGGTCTAAACGTGACAAACCAGGACAAAATCATGGTGAAACAAAATCAACACCATACCAGACAGAACCAAGCCAGGAAAACAGGACTACATGACCAAGTACAGGACTAAAATAGGAATAAACTCACTTGAACTTGAACTGCTGAAGACTTCTGAGTACCACCAGCGTTATCCCATACCACAGTTTGAGAACCACTGCTCTGGAGCTGAGGTTTATTAGTCAGTTTGAAACTCTTCATCAGCCTCTTCCACGCTGTCAGCCCCTGCTGCTCCTCCGCTCCAGGCCCCTGGGAACTGTTCCAGAGTGCAAACTGAATCAGCAGCGTTGGCCCCAGCAAAATGCAATACGCTCTGTGTCAAGTAACATCAGCATTATGCAAAAATGACCGGGATGTGTTCCAGACAAATTTGACAACTCACATTAAAATTTAATGTCCTGGCTGTCGTAACGCTTCCCCATAACGCTGCCAAGTGCTGTACACAGACGTTTGTAGGTGTAAGGACAGTGACATACTTTCATTTTTATTATTTTGAGGCAAAGAATTTTAAAGTTCAAGGTTAATTGGTGACGCTAAATTTCCTCTCTCCCCTCCTAAAGCCCTAAGTTACTGGGAAAGGCTCCAGTCACAAGCAACCCCTATAAGCGAAAAGAGATGAATGAATGATCAAATAACCCAGGCACGGAGTCACAATCCAGTGGACTTTTTTGTGCCAGTCCCAAGCCCGGATAAATGGAGCGTGCCAGTGCCATAACAAAATGCAAATTACTGCACACTTGGAGGAAAAAAAGCCAAAGGAAAGAAGACAAAACTGATAGGTCATGTATACAGAGCCTTCCATGAGTGATGTTAAGTGATGAATTCAGAAATGTTGCTCCCTTTTTTATGAGGCACAAATTAACATCAAAATTTGCCATTTTTAGACAACAGGAACGAATTATTGTAGTTTATATATGTTAAAATTTACAATAGGTTACAGCACACCAAGATCTGAGTCAGGTCCATTTACTAAAGCGAACTTATTAAAATAAAATTTGTGGATTAAATCTGAGTGCACAGTGACAGTCTATTGTAGTCTGACTTATTTCTGGAAATACTTGTCCAGCATAACGTTAAATTTAGGAAACACGTTTTATGTAACATTTAGCCGGGTCAGCCCTATGTTCCCCAGTACCTATGTTCCCTGAAGAACATTAAAGTTAAGGTTAGGGAACATCAGGATTTACCAGAATGTGCAGGTATCTATGTTCTCCAGGGCTTTTCTTCCCTGCTTTCTATGGGCCTTCCTGATCCATCCTTTGTAGCCTTTCATCTCCATACTGCTGCTGTACTCTGTCCAACATTTCTGACAAAATATGCAAATTATAGACGCTAATTGGTTTGTTAAAAAAAAAAAAAGGCTAAACATTAATATTGATACTATTTATAATGTTTTCTAACCAAGCTCTGACATTACTTTCATGTAGGAGATCGGTTGCCACTTGCCAAAATCATCTTGTTTATTCATAACTTGCGATATTTTGTGGCTAATGCTAAATCCTCCATAGAAAATGCAAAGAGGTCACATTTTAATTGCTATCCCTGTGTATTTGCATAGCATTAATTAAAACACCATATCCTAAACCACTGCAAGACAAAATAATCTGCTCAAAATCAAAAGTTCTTGGGTTACAATCCTCAGAATACAAAGGAAAAGCATACTCTCATTCTCCGACGACACCTTTATCATCAAAAGGAACGTTCCCCTGTTCTCTCTTTAAAAGCCCGCTCGGCCGTCTGAAGTGGCGCTGATGGCTGTGTTAGTGTGACATGACCTGCGGGAAAAGTTAGAGCCTCGCTGCCTCATCAAAGTCATGTTTAGCACTGAGCTCATGAATTACTGAACATAATCCGTCAGTCAGAATCAGTGGACGCTCTGCTACGCTGCATTCGACCAGCGCCACAGCCCAAACAGAGCAGAAACAGGACAGAGTTGTGGATGGGCATGTAAAACAAATGTAAAACAAATGTAAAACAAATGTAAAACAAATGTAAAACAAATGTATTTTAGTGAGATACAGGAGCAGCCACAATGAATTTAGCAGATTTTTATGCTAGATGCTCTTCCTGTTCAGTACATTCAGTAAATATATGTTATGTCCCTCTCTGTATACAGTACCAGTTAAAAGTTTAGGCACAGCTTCCCATTTAATTCTTATAAGCCAATGATTCTTAATAATAATAATAATTATAATAATGGATTGGATTTATATTGCGCTTTTCAAGCTTGAGAAATTTCTCAAAGCGCCTTACAATTTGGTCCATTATTCATTCACTCCTCATTCACACTCGGTGGTGGTGAGCTACTTCTGTAGCCACAGCTGCCCTGGGGCAGACTGATGGAAGCGTGGCTGCCATTCTGCGCCAACGGCCCCTCCGACCACCACCAAACACAGCCACACTGACACATTCATACATACAGGCAAGGTGGGTGAAGTGTCTTGCCCAAGGACACAACGACACGATTCTTAAACTTCTCACACCAAGTACCACTTAAGGAAATATTTGGCTTTCAAAGGACTATGTTTAATGGATTAAAAGTACAATTTTAAACATTTTAGTCTTAGACAAAGATAATCAGAGTAAATACAAAATGCAGTTTTTGAAGGATTACTTCATTTATTAAGGGAAAAATCTCTAAAAAACCTGCCTGGGTCTAGGTGTAAAAGTAAGAAGTTATGAATTAACTGTGAGTAACAGTATTATGTTTACTATGTTGGATGTAGCTACGCCCGGTGTAAGAGTTAGGACCAACTTAAGTTAAGCCCAGCTGGTGCACACCACTCCTGGAGTAGTATTCTGTTTGAGTAATCCTGTTTGCTGAGGCACTGCCCTTCTCCAGAGCTGAAAACGCTCGGTCTCACGGCGCTACATAGACACATTTGGGGCAGCAGTAGCTCAGTTGGTAGAGCCGCTTGTCCACTAACCAGAAGGTTGGCAATTCAAACCCTACTACCACCGTTGCATGTCATTGTGTCCTTGGGCAAGACACTTAACCCACCTTGCCACTGCTGTATGATGTGAGTGTGAATGGTTCCTTGATGTAAAGCGCTTTGAGTACCCATGAAGGTAGAAAAGCACTATATAAATGTGACCATTTACACATGAAACCAGGAAGTGCTCCTGCACGTTTTTAAAGCCCATACACCGTCACTGGACTCGTTTGATCATTTCAGCCTCCGTCACAGTTTTTGGAAATCTATTTTTAAGGCATTGAGACCAGTGAACTATGGTGAGAGCCATTATCCACAAATGATGAAAGATTTGGAACAGTGGTGTACCTTCCCTGGAGAGGCAAACTACCAAAATTACTTAAGGAGTGCATTAAAAACTCATCCCAGAAATATTCCAGGTCCTGACGCAGCATAACAGCTCCAGAACAGCACACTATCACCTCCATGACTTTGGGTATGGTGTTTTTTGTATGAAATGCTATTTGTTTCACCCCAGATGTAATGGAACACACACCTTACAAAAGGTTTAACTTCAGTCCACAGTATAGTTTCTCAAAATACTTCAGGATCATCAAGGTGCCTTTTTTTTTTTTTTGGCAAATATGAGATGAGCTCTTATGACTATATCAAAGTAAAGTGCAGAGTTTAAGTGCAGAAAGTCTAACATTTACAGCTCTGTAACTTATAACAGCACTGAGATGTTTTTATTAAGTGAACAGTTTGCCCGAGTGCAGCAACCTTTTTGTGCATCAGCTCAAAAATCTCTTTAATACGGTTACCTCATAGCTATTGTTTTTCAGCTTAAGAAAAGCCACAATAATGTCCACAAGGTCGCAATCTTTTACCCACACTCAGCACCAAAATGACTCCATATTTCTTTGCAGTTTGGAAGCCTCGCCATACTGCAGCAGCCATATATTCACCCCAAAAATCAATAGCACTGGTTGTGCCAGCTACAACACTTTTTTCGTCTCCTCCCGTGTCTGAGATATGAGGCCTGGCGGTCAAACGTCAGCAGTGCTCTCGCTCGGTGGACGGCTCAGAGCGTGAATTCAATAAGTCAAAGTCAAGTCGGATCTCTTCAGTTTAGCTCAACGTCTTTGCCAGGCTTCCGCCCTCTTATCTGCCTCTGGGGGAGCGCACGTCTCTGGGGACTCAACTCATGTCCAATCAGTTTCTTCCTTAAAGAACACTTCACTGGGGATTTGTCACAGTCGGCATAGAAATCTTTCATGAAAGGATTTCACTTTCACAACAATCACAAGCTTTGGACTTAAGACTCGAGATTGGAACAAGGATAGCCCCTTTGCGACATTAAACCCTCACCAGCAGAAGTATAACAGACCAAGATGTAACTTTTACTTAGAAACATATGTGACAGATTCCACACAAAATGCAACAATAGGAGACCAATGTAAAGACACTGGGCTCTATCTTGCAATGGAAAATATAAAGATATAAGGTTAGATTTCTGTAGTTACTGAGTTTTTTCTCTATCTTGCAGTGGAAAATATAAAGGTATAGGGTTAGATTTCTGTAGTTAGAGTTTTTAAAGGCTGTATTTTCTAGTCCCGCTATAGTGATCTGAGTTGAAGTGAAGTCAACTTTATGCCAATATGATATGAATATATGATATGAATATTGCCCAAGCAACCAACAATCACAAAATAAGATTTCATAGACACTTGAGAGGTATAGGTAAAGGCACAAAATCATGTTTGGCGACAAGAGCAGAGCGAAATGAACTTAAGGAAGAGATTTTGTTGTGTTTTTGGTTTGAGTCTACCATAAACCATGCAATCCCAAGAATCCAAGAATGGTGTAGATGGCGTTATGAGTGCATTGGACATCAGAATGGTCTACGACAAAGACGTTCATAAGCACTGGATTTGAGTCCCATCAGAGAAGTCCTTTATGGAAGGCAAAAATCAGTACATGTGGTGATGAAAGACAAGAAAAGAGTTGGATAAACCATGCGATCCCAGGAATTCTGAAGCTGATGCTAATGATTCTAGGATCAAATCCCAGCACAGTCATCTATGAAGGTGCACATTGACTTAGCATCAGCTGCAATTAACATGGACAGCCAAAAATGTGTTTCTGAGATTCAGTGTAAAGTTTGTACCTTCCAGAGTTAGCTTTCCAATATTTGGAAAAAGATTACAAAAACAATATCAGTTCACCACTTTTTCCTGTCCCAGTTAAGTATATTTGACAAGCCGATTGTTACCCAAAAAGTGTTTTTTTGTTTGTTTATTTGATTAACAGGTACCAGGCTCTGTGGTGCAATGGATAGCGCATTGGGCTTCTAGGTATTCAAAAGCAAGGGCCTTCAAAGGTTGTGGGTTTGAGTCCCACCAGAGTTGTCCTATAAGAGAGGCAAAAATCAGTGCATGTGTTGATAAAGGACAAGAAATCAGTTGGATAAACCATGCAATCCCAGGAATTCTGAAGCTAATGATTCTTGGATTGCACAAAAAAAAAACTGTTCTCTACTCCCTGCATTTAGTTTAGGTCACTTTGCTGAGACAAAGGCAGGGGCTATATTATACTGTTATACTGTTATACGCAACAAAAGGTTACATTACGTGACTACTGCCATAGAGAAACAGGTAAAGAGACCAGCAGAGGGCAGCAGTGTGTAGCTCTGTTTCACTTTTTGAACAGAAATATGATGAAGGCGCTCAATGACATAGCATCAGCTCCAATTAACATGGATTGCCAACAGATATTTTTTACATTAAGCGCAAAGTTTGTACTTTCCAGTATTTTCAGTATTTGGAAAAAGATTACAAAAAATATCAGTTCACCACTTTTTCCTGTCCAAATGAAGTATATTTAACAAGCCGATTAGTGTCCAAAAAGTGTAGTTTTTTTGTTTTTTTGTTTATTGGATTTTTTGATGGGAAAAGGGGCTCTGTGGCGCAATGGATAGCGCATTGGACTTCTAGGCATTCTAATGCAAGGGCATTCAAAGGTTGTGGGTTCGAGTCCCCCCAGAGTCATCCTTTATGGAAGTCAACAATCAGTGCAGAGGGACATAGTGGACACATAATCAGTTGGATAAACCATGGTTGAATCCGAAAAGGGAAAATTGTAAAGGAACTTCCTAGCTCCTTAAGCTCTACCTGGATGTACGTCATCGTCCGCCATGATAAGAACTGTCCTGATTGTCTACTCAGTAAGGAAGGAGTTAGGGAAAGGAGCTTCATTGCTTCCTTAAATAGCTCCTTTAGCATAGGAAGCTCCAGACGTTCCTTACCGAGTAGCGAGGAGCTATCCCATAATCCACTGCGCCATCTCCCGAGTTTTTCCGAACTCGACCGAGTGAGGCTGATCTCCGTGTGATGAGTTTTTGGAATGAGTTAAAAGTGTCACTGCCTCAGACTTTATTCCATAAAATGATCTGAATAAACCTCACTTTATAAAAGACTTAAAGCCTCCACAGAGTCTGACTCCTGATAAATGATTATTGTGTAACACTGTGAGCTGGAGCTGCTCTGCGCACTTTTGTTTACATTTTAGAAAAACGAAACTTAAAAACCGTGTGGCTAATTAGCATAAATCCAGTGTGGCATTACTGCTGAATGATTATGATGTAATTATTTTTCCATAAGGGAACAGGCTCTGTGGCGCAATGGATAGCGCATTGGACTTCTAGGCAATCTAGCGCAAAGTCATTCAAAGGTTGTGGGTTCGAGTCCCACCAGAGTCATTCTTTATGGAAGTCAAAAATAAGTACATGTGGTGAAAGAGGACAAGAAATCAGTTGGGAAAAAACATGCACTCCCAGGAATTCTGAAGCTGACGCTAATGATTCTAGGATTGAAATCAAAATTAAGTGCAGATGGTCACAGTGGACACAAAATCAGTTGGATAAACCATGGTTGTATCAGAAAAGTCAAAATTATCAAGAAACTTCCTAGCTCCTTAAGCTCTAACTGGATGTACGTCATCGTCCGCCATGATAAGAACTGTCCTGATTGTCTTCTCAGTAAGGAAGGACTTAGGGAAAGCAGCTTCATTGCTTCCTTAAATAGCTCCTTGAGCAAAGGAAGCTCCAGACGTTCCTTACCAACCAACGAGGAGCGAGGAGCTATCCCACAATCTACTGTGCCATCTCCCGAGTTTCGCCAAACTTGACCGATAGCGCATTGGATTTCTAGGCATTCTAAAGCGAGGGCATTCAGGGGGGGGGTTTGAGTCCCCCCAGAGTCATCCTTTATGCAAGTCAACAATTAGTGCAGAGGGTCATTGTGGACTCAAAATCAGTTGAATAAATCATGCGATCCCACAAATTCTGAAGCTGATGCTAAAGGCCGGGACACGCCGGGGCGATCATCAGCCGTTGGACGAGGTCGGTGACGTGAGTCTGTTTGGTGAGTTCTGCACCATCAGACGTAGTGGGACACAGTTGGACATAGTTCTGGCTAATGTTGAATCAGCGTCAGGCCATCGTGCTCAGCGAGCTCTGATTGGCTGTGTCCCGCTCACAATTTGTCACACAGCTCGAGTTTAACATCAAAATATAAGGAACTTTCTGTTCTACATCTTCTTCATTATGTTTCCAATTCTGTGACGGTAATGTGCTACAGTTAGCTTACCTTAGCTTGTAGCCTTGTGCAGATAAAAATATAATCCTCCTCTGAGGCAAACAGCTGCAATAATCCAGTCCCTTTTATTCATTACTGTGATCAGATGAGTATAATCTAGTGTGTATGATTATTATTGACTGTTAAATACTTGAGTTAAACACGTGTTGCAAAGTTTTATTTACTAGAGTTTAAATAACCGCAGAGTTTAGTGACTAGCGCCGCCTGCTGTTGTAAATAGTTATTACATTTTGCACATGTGCACTGCTTGGTCATGGGTCTGAATTGATCTGGTGTATCTGCAGCTACTTTCAGTGGCGACAAGGGGAGACGTGAGGAGACGAGCAGTTGCCTCTGCTGACAGTGGTCGGGCGTTGGGTTGGTATGTCCCAGGCTTAATGATTCTAGGATCAAAATCAACAATCAGTGCAGAGGGTCATAGTGGACACAAAATCAGTTGGATAAACCATCGCAACAAAAGGTTCAAAGGCAGTCATCTGGACTTGTTTTTTGGTGATAGAGGACAGGAAATCAGTTGGAAAAACTATGCAGTCCCAGGAATTTCCAAAGATAATGCTAATGATTCTAGGATCAAATCCCAACAGTCATCTATGAAGCCAAAAACAGATGAAGGCACTCATTCACAGCATCAACTGCAATTAGCATGGATAGCCAGCAGATGTATTTCTAAGGGCGTATTCACACCTGCCTCATTTGGTCCAGTTAAAATGGACCAGAGTTCGTTTCCCATGTTAGTCTGGACCAAATGTACAGGTGTGAATACACTCATGCAAACTCAGGTCTGGTCCAGACAAGCAGACCGAGACCCAACTGAAGAGGTGGTCTCGGTCTGCTTCCAAACGGACTTTACAGGTGTGAATACACCCTAAAATTAAGTGTAAAGTTTGTACTTACCAGTCTTTCCAGAGTTGGCTTTTCAGTATTTGGAAAAAGATTACAAAGAAATGTCTGTGAAGACTCTCACTCGTCCAGGGTAATTGCATCGCAACAAAAAGTTAAAAAAGCAGTCATCTGGATTGTTGCGATTACAAAAAAATATCAGTTCACCACTTTTTCCTGTCCAAATGAAGGATAGTTGACAAGCCGATTGTTGCCCAAAATAATTTTTTTATTACTTGTTCACTGGTCGTGGGGCTCTGTGGCGCAATGGATAGCGCATTGGACTTCTAGGCATACTAAAGCAAGGTCATTCAAAGGTTGTGGGTTCGAGTCCCACCAGAGTCGACCTTTATGGAAGTCAAAAATCAGTACAGAGGACAAGAAATCAGTTGGAAATAACATACACTCCCAGGAATTCTGAAGTATGATTCTAAGACTGAAATCCAAATTAAGTGCAGTGGACAAAAAGTCAGTTGGATAAACCATCGCAACAAAAGGTTCAAAGGCAGTCATCTGGACTAACTCTATTGCAATAGGGGACAAGAAATCAGTTGGAAAAACCATGAAATACCAGGAATTCTGAAGCTGATGCTAATGATTCTAGGATCGACTCCCAGCACCGTCATCTATGAAGCTAAAAACAGATGATAAAAGTGCACATTGACATAGCATCAACTTCAATTATCATGGACACGCAAAAGATGTGTTTTTGAGATTAAGTGAAAAGTTTGTACTTTCCAGAGTTAGCTTTTCAGTATTTGGAAAAAGATTACAAACAATATCAGTTCACCACTTTTTCCTGTCCCAATGAAGTATATTTAACAAGCCGATTGTTGCCCACAAAGTTTTTTTTTTTTTTTTTTTTTTTTTTTAATATATTTAGTTTTTATTTTATTTTAATTTTTTTATTTATTTTTTGATAGGGAAAGCGGCTCTGTGGCGCAATGGATAGCGCATTGGACTCCTAGGCATTCTAAAGCAAGGTCATTCAAAGGTTGTGGGTTCAAGTCCCACCAGAGTCATCCTTTATTGAAGTCAACAAACTCATGTTTCTCACCTCACTACCTCACTTTATAAAAGACTCAAAACCTCCACAGAGTCTGAGTCTGACTCCTGATAAATGATTACTGTGTAACACTGTGAGCTGGAGCTGCTCTGTGCACTTTTGTTTACATTTTAGAAAAACGAAACTTAAAAACCGTGTGGCTAATTAGCATAAATCCAGTGTGGCATTACTGCTGAATGATTATGATTTAATTATTTTTCTGTGAGGGAAAGGGCTCTGTGGCGCAATGGATAGCGCATTGGACTTTTAGGCATTCTATATGCAAGGGCATTCAAAGGTTGTGGGTTCAAGTCCCACCAGAGTCATGTACTATGAAAGTCCACAATTAGTGCAGAGGGTCACTGTGAACTCAAATTCATTTGGATAAACCATGCAATCCCAGGAATTCTGAAGCTGACGCCAATGATTCTAGGATCAAAATCAACAATCAGTGCCGAAAGTCATAGCGGACACAGAGTCAGTTGGAAAACCATCACAACAAAGGTTCAAAGGCAGTCATCTGGACAGCTTTTTTTGGTGATAGAGGACAAGAAATCAGTTGGAAAAACCATGCAATCCCAGGATTTCTTAAACTGATGCTAATGATTCTAGGATCAAATCCCAGCACAATCAACTACAGCTGACACTGAGACATTTACAACTCATATTAGCTTCAAAGAGGAAGGCAATTTCATCATATTTGAAACAAATTTCTTTTTCTGGAACACAACAAACATTTTCCAAAGTTAGCTGCTGAGCTTGAAGTAATTAATCAAACCAAACAGGAAGTAAATTGACAGCACAAATGTGATATTGCTTTCTCGACTCCAGCACAGCATGAACTTTATGCAGAGACGACATCTCGAGAGCACCGACAGATTTACAAGAGCAAGTCAGCGTCAGATATTTTAGTAAAAGTGTGTCTCTTTCCTTTGCCTCCCCACCTCACCTCTGAATCACATGTAAGCAGGTTTCTGGGTCGATGCGCTCACTGATGTTTGGAAAATAACATGTAACGTTGATGCAGCATCACTGGGAAATTGTGTTGACATGCACTCAGAGAAACCTGGCTCTCCGTGTCCAAGTATTTATGACAAATCTTGGCTTCTGTATAGTTCTATTGACCTGACTTTGACCAGTGAGAAGAAAGGGGGAAAAAGTGGGGTAAGGATATTGCATCGTCCAGTGGTTTAAAAAAAGATCACTGGAGATACTGCAAAATTTTGTGAGACACTTGGTTATGGCATTGGAAAATCTTAAAAAGTCACAGCTTGGGCCCCATTAGTTGTGCTTGGCTGTATTCACCAGCACAAGGACACCGGATACCGCCGGTACATGCTCCAGTATCCCCATTTCTTTTAGAGTTTTTGCGATGCTAACTGAGTTTCTTAAAACTGGGATACTGCCTTGTCCTGATCACTGAAATCAGGATCTGTACATGCACAAAGACTACAACAGGATACTTAATAAACTAAATCCAAGCCAGTAGAGTAAAGGGCATGTTCATATACTTGCAGACCAAAATATTTTCTCTACAGATGTAACAATGCATCGTAAATTGGCTAAATAGATATTTTTATTATAATTTTTCTTATTTCTGTGGAAATTGAAACTATTTCATTTTTATAAGGAAACAAAACATCTTTTGGTCATAATTGGACTGCAGCTATGAGAGTCCCTGCGCAGGGATTTAAAAATCATTAAAAGTCATTCAATTGATTTTGTGAAAATTAAAGATATTAGGGAGGATTTTTTTCGACTGCTGAGAAACCAGCGACTGTTTGTCCTTTTTTGAAAAACGCGCATGCGTCAGGCCCCGCCCTTCACTGTTCCTTTCCAAGGAACTCCTCCACAGCGACGTGCACGAGCGTTGAAACACGAGTGTTTGTTTACAGCCGGCATCAGCGGAGATTCACCTAAACCTAGACCTGCAGTGTTTGTCTGCGCGACCTTTGACCTAGTTCCCCACACAGACCCAGTCATGCACAGCAGAAATATGTCTCCTGCTGTTGGTAGCATTAGCAAACTGTTGCTGTACAGTTGAAATGGTTCAACAGATAAAGAAAAAAGAATTTTTTTTCAAACGATAAGATAAACCTGTCCAGCAGAAACTTGACGACCAGTGCATCGTCTGAAGCCCTTTCTGTTCCTTCAGTGCACGCCATCGTTGGAAAGAATCGCCAAGAACCACACGGGTTTTATTCTGCTCTTCTACAGTTTTTCTCCTCCTCCTCTGGTTCACTTCAAAAACAGTTTTCCTTTTGCGACCGCCCAGTTCACGGTTTTCCTGAGCCATTGTGCTCTTCAAAGTCAGGCTGCGCTACGATGAGGCTCGGCTAACGCTGGGCTACATAAACATACTGCGTACTCATGCACAGGCACAAGAACGTGCACGTATCGCCGAAACCAGGAAGTCAGAATGATTGGCGAGTCCCTGGAACAATGGTTAACGTACTCATGACGAAAACGATTGGTTGAGGCTTTTTAAGTCCCACAGAGTCCGCAGTTTATTAATATTATTATATTTTCTAATACACCAATTTATAAGCCTTATACAGGGCAATGAAGGTAATTTTAATAAATATTCCAAAAAATGAATTTATAAAGATCCTCCCTAATATCTTTAATGCATTAAATGGCATTAAAAAGCATTACATTTGATTCCATCAGGCATTAAAAATTGTAAATATTTTTTAAGTAAAATTGCTGACATTATTAGTTTCATTTGTGAATATAAATATGTACTTATAAAAAATAAATTACCATTTTTGTACCCTATACTGGTGTGATAGGTGGCCCGAACAAGTTTGCTTCCAGCGGAACCAAACCCAAACCTAGGATTTTTGATTTTTAACATTATTGGTGTGTGATGAACTGTATTTTACAATACTAGAAAATACATTTTGTCAATTTAAGCTGCCACGATTGTATGTTTTTTGCACCAAAAATGTTAAAAATTGCATTAAAAACCATTAAATTAGACTTGCTGAATAGGAATTTTGAGAAATATGTATAACCATGGTTCTCTGAGTGCATATAAATATCATATCCCAGATACAGCCATAACCAGAATAGAATAAAATTCCTTTTAGGTGAGTCTCTTTCCATCACCTCACTCACTGGGGGTCAGGTACTAACCAGGATACGCCTCGTGAAAAGCAAACGCATGTTAATTCATATTCCTACACTCATGGACGTATGTAAAAACAATGAACAAAGGGAAGCTAGAGCTATAGTGAGAATGACTTGGTTCCTGTTGAGTTCAATGTAGTTTGGTGGAGATAATGAGCGTAGCACCTCCAGGAGACAAACAACAATACAAAACTTTTAATTAGCGACTCTGGCCTGTGTTTTTGGAAACGTGTCCTCAGACTTTTCTGCAGAATTTGTGGAGTCGCTGCTCGCAATTACACAGCTCACTACAGAAAGCCCTTACATTTGTCACGAGTCCAGCCCACTTCACTTCTGATTTTCTCTTCCCAGCGTCCGCCGCTTGATTAAAAGTTGGTGTCGTTTTGTTCCAGACCATTTTGTTGCCCGCACCTGCTCCCCTGCCCCTGATCTCTCCCACAGGAAACCCCACGCGTACACACTTCTTGGCTCTTGTTCTTCAGATTGTGTTCATTGGTGTTAGGCTTTCTGAAATGTAACAGCCTTCCCTGCTGTTGCTGTGAGATGTGTCATTTCATTCTGGGACCTGCCATATTGGGCCGAGAGCTCCTCCATCACCACTTTTTGGGCTTTGTTCAGGTCACAACCCTATCCAGTCAGATTCATCTGTATTTGGAAATATATTGAACAGAGTCACTTTAGGATAATGTTAAAAAGTGTTATAAAAGTGAAGCATACAATGTGTGTCCACAGTGATACACTCATATCACAGTTTGGTAGTTTTTTGTTACAAAAAAAGTTGAAAAAATATCTTGCAAAATGTATTGTGTTCTGAAAGATATAAGAAGGAGTTAACATTAGCAGTTTTATGTATATATAAAAAAATAAAAGCAATCCATTTAGGCAATCATACAAAGCAGAGAAAATCTTATCAGATCCAAAATGCACGCATAAGTATCAATATCGAGTATTGCCTGACCGATATGGATTTTTTTGAAGCCGATACCGATGTTAGGTAACCAAAAAAATACCGATATCCGATATATTGGCTGATACAGTTATACATTAGGAAAAAGTATTTTAAAGCATTTTTCTTCCTGCTCTTGTTTACATGAATATGGCGTGTACACCACAGGCCACTTTATTAGACTAAACATCTTTTTAAAATGTTGTAGAAAGCTGCTTATTGTTCTTTATGCTGATTGTTCTGTAGGTTGTAGTGGGCATTGGTGTGGGGAGTATTATTATGTATTTTATGTATTATATTTATTTGTTTTATTTAGCTTTAACTAAATTTGTTTAACGTAAATTTCATTTAGACTTGCTCTGCAGGTAGAGCATGGGGAGAACTACAAAATGCATTTTGAATTTTTGTTCTATGAGGTTTTGTGGCAGCAAAATGAGCAAAATATTTTTATTGCCTTTTTTAGCTTTTCAGGCCATGAGAAGGTGATTTGAGCTGTTTCCTATGAACTGCAGAGTAAAAGCCAAACTGTTTGGAAACACTCTGATGGACAAATAGCAGAAGGCCATCATTTGGAAGTAAACAGGTCTTATTCCAGCACACAGTAAAAATAGTACTGTTTATATCGGCGGATATCGGCCAGATTTCAGCCAATATCCAAAAAATTTCTAATGGGCTATATTGGCCGATATTATGGGCTGGCTGATATGTCGGTTGGGCTCGCTATATTGAGCCATCAGCAAAAACAGCTATCAAGCTAAAGTTTTTTACAGTATAAAATGTATGGCAGGTAATATTTGAAATTACCTCTGAAATTACAGTGCCAAGCCTGTTTTTTTTTACTTGATTTGATGTTGGATGTTGTCTAAACTGTACGTTATGTGCTTAGTGTGTAAAAGCTGTGTCTTATATGCAGGGGTGAAAGTAAGCCGGTACGGCCCGGTACTACGTACCGGCATAAGATTTAGAGGGGGTACGCAGTACCGGGTAGAAAGAGATCAGCTGTCCGACAGGTCTTTGCAGCTTTTACACACATTAGAAAGCAGCCGCGGACTGCGGACGCTTTTATGAGGAAAAAAAAATCTGAGGCTAAAGCATGTGACCAGGCAGTGCATTGTCTCATCATACATGTGTCTGTGTGGTTTTTAGTGGTTTATGATTGCTCTGTGATGTGATTTAATGCACAGAATGTCCCTCTCCCCTCTCATCATTCACTGATTGTCTCGCTTCCTTAAACAAACGCATTGAGCATGCGCATCTTAAGCCCAAAGCACACCTGGAGTGCCGCCTAAAATTACACCAAACGCGTGAGAAGGCTTTAATCAGTGGTCCTCAACCCGGCGATCGCGATCTACCGTCGATCGTAAAAGCAGTGCGGGTAGATCGCGGAGCCATGTCTTTCCAAATAAATAAAGTCATTTGCCTATGGCTTTGGAACGTCCCGCAGATGGATCAGTCTGAGATTCTTTCTAAAACACGAGACACCGCGGAAGCGCGAGGAAACCGCACGAGCTACGAACTAAACCCAATACAAACAACTTCTGAACACTGCCATGGGGCTGACGCACACACACACACACACACACACACAGAGGCAGCGGTATCAGGGAGGAGACAGGTGAGGAAGGTGTCAGAGCCTGATGTATGTCACCTGTTTGCTTTGTTTTTGTTACTGCAGAAGTATGGGGGCCATGTGTGCGCCTCATAGAAAACAATAGGGGCATATTTTTTGATGTGCGTCCGGTGTGTGTTGGCCTTTATAGGGTGCGTTTGATTTGTTTTCAAACCCTGTTAAACCCTGTATAAGCCATGTCTATATTTTTTATTTATAGTCAAGATTCATTCTTAACCTCGTATATCTGCTTTTTCAGCTATTAATATATATATATATATATATATATATATATATATATATATATATATATATATATATATATATATATATAGGCATAATTTGTTATAGTACCGGCATAAGCAAAAATCTACTTTCACCCCTGCTTATATGTTAAATGTTTTTACTCACTGCAAACCAATTTACTGCTGCAGTCCCCAGTTGTATAAAAATGAGATGGAACTAACAGCAAAAACTTTATTTTATTAAACTGACCCTTACCATATAATATATTGTAACTAGTATTGTTCTCTCTACACAAACAGATATGGGTCATTTAGATTCACCACTTCATCAATACATGTCTGGCAAAGAAAAAAATAAAAAGTTTCACAGTAGATCTACAATAAAACTTTACACCATTGTTCTGAAAACCTTGTTGCAGGCCAAGTGAGCATTGGTTGGTGACTTACTGTAAAATGTAAGCCATGTCTGCAGCTCACAGCAGGATCACTTAAGTGGCATTTTGCTATGTTGACAAAAATGATGGCTTTCTTTGTATTAAATGTCATCTTAACAAAGTTTGTGAAAGAAAATGCAGCACACTGGCCTCCCTCATTTAAAGGGACAGTTCAAGCAGTTAAAAAACATCTTTCCTTTTGACTTTTGCTTTCAGACGTCACCACAGTGTTTTCGTGTATCTGGGCTTGGAACTGGCACAAACATGTACTGACCTGTGAACCTGAGGCTGGATTAGTTCAACTTTTCAGTGGAGCCTTGGAGATGTGGGTTCAAGTCCGGTCTCTCATGAAAAAGGTCATCAATTAGCTAAGTATATCATAGAAAAATATTAATTAACTTAATTAACATTAACTTTCCTGTCCACTGTACACTCTCTGCAAAAAATAAAGGAAGGAATTGACTGTTACGTGAATATAAATGTATGTTTTTGTTAGTAACTTTGATAATATTACAGCTGTCTCAAGTGTAACTAAATAACAACACTAATTTTCACAAAATATAAACAGGAAATGTAGCTATGGTGATGTTAGGGGCGGGACTTAACTGGATAAAAAAAGTGTACATTTAATTCAGTTCAATTTTATTAACACTAAATGCAATTTAGTTTAATCCAGTTTTATTTATACAGCCCAATATCACAACAACAGTGGCCTGAAAGGGTTTTACAAACAATTACTCACACAATCAAACATAAACACACAAATATAACAGACAATCAAGCCTCTTGGTAAGAAAAATCTGCTAAAAAACCCAGCTGTGAGGAGGAAAAAAGGAAGAAACCTAATAAAGAACAACAGTGAAGGAGAAATTAGGTGTTCTCTGTTGTTCAAATGCAAGGAATGGTCCAAGTGAATGGTTCATGTCGCTCAAATACAGCTGGAAATATGGTCATGGAGAAAATTCCCTGGTATGTTTTGTGTGTTTTAGGTTTAGCTTTACATTACACAAAGTCTATCACTGCTCCTGTCTGCATCTAAAAAACACTGGACAATCCCTTTAATTTAATTTACAGCTTATATTTTAGGCCTTGCCATAATTCCTGCATGTCCAACACTTAAGGTCACCATGTTTCTACAAATAAATCTGACTGGGCTGAACATGAAAACGTCAATACAACGCTGGAACAATCAGAACTAAAACAAGGAGGACAAAATGTTCAAAGGACACGTCGGGACACTTAATGTTGCGTGTTAACCTCATTGCTTCGAGTCTGTTTTTTAAATCTAAAGGTCACTCACATCTCGCGCATAGACTTAGCTCGGCAGAACATTAAGACGTCAATATGAATTCTGGACGTCCCAAACAAAGAAGCAGGAGGACAGAAATGTAGAACAGTGCCCTTGGGTGGTCCAGATACCCAACCCTCCACAAGATAAATGGATAAACAGCCCACGGGCACGGCTCAGAGTTCCTGATATAGATTTCAACTTAAAGTCTTAATTCGCTGTGGTTTTGTGTCTGGAAACTTTGCTTTCTCTGACAAAAAGGCCGCCTGAAGGACAGAATAATGCAAAAAAGTACAATGCAGATTAATTACAAAGAATGTGCATCATATACCGTCAATAATCTCAATGCCATTGTCACAAAACAATTCCTCAACAAAGAACAAAAAGGCATTTTTGTTATGGAACTGAAAATGTCTGGATTTTTTTTGTCTCTGAATTTGAGTCACTAAAACGTCATTGTCTCATTTTCACTGGATTTCTTCAGTGATAAAGTTTCCTGAATAAAAAACTTGCCTTTTAAAAATTAAATGCATATATTTTTGCATCCTTAAATTGTCAAAAATGGCCAAATTCAGATTCTAAAATACAATGTCCATGTCATGTGCCTCATTTGTAATGGGAAGCACTGGTTGCCAGTTCAAGTTTTGGCAAGGTATTTTTGCTTTTAATTGTGTTTTTGACTCATTTAAATAAGCTGTCAATGATTTTAACAAGCGCAAATAAAATAAAGACCTGTAAAATGTTTCATAAATGCATTTAAAATTCAAAATTTGATGCTTCCATATTTTGTGCAGTTCATAATTAAGAGCAGTTCATAGTTTTCAGTCAGTTGGAGGCCAAAAGACAAGAAAGAGTGGTTAGCAGATATATTGTGTCTAGAGAGCGCTATATTTTTACTATGGGCAGATGAAATATCCTTTTATAAAATGTAGTGTATGTGTAGCTGGGCCTGAGACAGAAAGGTGAGGCAGCAGTGACTGGAGATGCAAGGCAGGACTCGTCCAGGCTGAATTTTCATTTGTCCAAAAGTGTTTTTATTTTTCCCATGGACCTGTGCAACTGTGACATCAAAACAGACCTGAAAATGTCTGTTTTCCTTGTTAAAATACAAAATTGTGCCCCAAAAATGCCATATGTGTGTGTGAAAAATAATAAATATCTGGGAGCTTCATTTGTTGTGCGGAGCTTAATTTTGAATTTTCACCTAAGGCCTTTTGGTTCCAGCGCACACACAGCTTATTTGTTCTGGATGTGCATGTTCTTTTTCATGTTTTCCTTGTTTTCCTCCATCTAAACCTTCTAAAGATGTTTCGTCATTTATCTCAAGGACTTAATCATTTCTAGTGAATCCCGAAGTGTGAGTAGAAGCTTAAATACAGTAGTTTCCTCTCAGTGAAAGCGGTTAAGGGCCTGTTTTCATGACAACACTGGCCAGGAAAATGCAACAGTCACATGAAAACACTAAGGGCCATATTTACTAAGACGGGTGCTAAACTGCGAGTGCAGTGAGAAAATATGTGGCCACTATTAATTAATTAATTTGTGTTGTGGTGAATTACTAAGACAAACTGCGTGGCCGGTGACAGTGCAAACAGAGGGGGCGGAGCTATTTAAACGGCATCATTGCGTGTATTGTTTTGCGTCATGGAAGGTGCGGAAGTGGAACACAAACGGAAGCAAAAATTTAACTAAGAATAGCTGAAAGTGCTGGTGAATAATTTTTTCATCCGTCATGGCAAATAGATCTGCACGCATGGCAAACTCTAACCCTACGTATTTGTTCATTTCTTCTCCTTCGTCTCACACGAATCACAGCAGCCATCTGTGCAAAAGATTAGCACGTCCTTCTCCAACGTGCTAAATTTATACGCTATTTTCGCACGCAAAGTCATGGTGAGCCTTGATAAATAATATTGCGGGCGGTAAATGAATGAATTTGCATTTTCTCCGCCTTCCATTTTGCGCACTCTGGGAAGAACGCCTCAGTTTACAGATTCATTAGGTCATAGGAGCAAAATCTGCATTGCGTTCGCTCTGCTCCTGTAAGACACGCAAATCTCAACTGCGTCTGGGTTTGCTCCAATTTTAGCGCATCTTATTCAGTTAGCGTGCACGCAAACCTTTGATAAATCTGGCCCTAAGCGTCAAGAAAACAAGAATGAATATGAGTAAACTGTAGTACCCGTATTTGTCCAGCAAACTGCACTGTGTTCCCCACAAATGCTCACTGTGAGTAAACAGCAGATGAAGTCATAGCTCCGGTCTGCAACTTCCCAATAACTTTCAGACCTTGTGGTTTTCTGGAGCCATTCTGATAAAGTCTTCAGTAAGTAAGTACTTATACAGAGATTACAGACAGTTACTGGACTAAATATGAACGTATGAGGCATAAAAGCTTTGTATTTTGTGCTCGGGGGTCAGCTGTGGGGCTATTAGTTCAGCGTTTTCAGTGAGGACTTGTTTTTCCAGTTTACACGAGAATGGAGTGGCTCTGAGTGGCTCCCCGCTGCGAGAGCAAAAAACTACTTCCAGCGTTTTCAAAAGATTGCGGATTCAGAAGATGGAAACCCCGTCCTCGTGCAGATGAAAGGCCAAAAAGCACTGTCGTCTAAACAGGCTCCTAAACCTGATGAGACTCAGCCGCTGATTGGCCTGCACTGGATTCCGAGGCAGGGTCAGTTTTGATCCATTAGCATAAGGTGCCACTGAAGTTAATGTCCTATTGTTAGAGTGAAACTGTTTCTTGTTTCAACGCGGGGTTGTAGACAAGAGGAGGAGTAAATCTTAGGCCTTCTACCCGGTTTAGAGAGGGTTTTTCAATGTTCACATAAAGTGAAGCCTGAAATTATTCATACCCCTGGCAAATTCTGACTTAAAGTTACTTTCATTCAACCAACAAGTTGTTTTTTTTTACCGGAAATGACACAGGCTTCTCCCAAAAGATAATAAGACGATGTACAAGGACACTTTTTTAATTCAATTTATTTTTAGAGCAGAGGTTAATGAAACACTCACCACAGATTGAGACCCAGCTTGTGGAAGTCTGGATGTTAACATGACCCAGACGTTGGCTCCAGATGCTGCACTGTTTCTCCCAGGAGCAAAGGCTAACTCGCTCTTTTCTTGTTGTGTGGGGAAGCTCAGCTGGAGGCAGTCTGCTGTGTAATGATCCTGAAGGTGAAGTACAACACAGAGACAACAGGATGCTGCTTTCAATTGACTGTCTGTTAGCAAGATAACCCAAAAGTAATGGTCATAGCGAGACTTCAACTGGAAGTGTGTCTGTAGGATCTTTACTCTCGTGAAGGCCTCAACCTCAGCAGGTCTGATGGAGAGAGTTGTACTAAAATTCAGCTATTATAGGCTTCTGTCAGTGCTGTAATACAAAAAGTCCTGGTGTCCCAAGGTAAAGTACTTTACTGTACCTGGGGAAGTGGGAAGGATCTTAGTAACTGCAGCTCAGGACAGTGGCTCAAACCTAATGCTCCGGACCAACACCAAGTGGACAGATATAGTACGCAAAATATCTCTCAGTGGAAAAATTGGGGTCAGCCCTATGTTCCCACATTTCTAAGATGATGAGCTGTGGGAACATAGATGTGCTCCCAAAAGTAAACCTACTCTATAAGGTCAAAGGTTCTATATGATGCTTTTTTTCAGGCTTTTTGAAATAATGTTGGACTCCTTTGCATTAGTACCGTATTTTCCGCACTATAAGGCGCATCGGATTATAAGGCGCATCCACTAGATGGCGCTGCGCTAAAGGGAATGTCAATAAAACACTTTATTAATAGAATACAAACCAGCGTTCTTACAACTCCCTCGTTGAAAACAATGTATTTCCAACTCCATTTGTCACAGTTCAAAGCTACATGAACAGCGTTCGAGCGCTCAGTTTTCTGTCCCCTCAATGTCGCAACTCTTCTACTGAGATGGAGCAAAGGCCGCGCCTCTTGTTCTTTTGCGGCAGGATCCATAAACACTGCCTATGGCACACATGAACAGCTGGGACTGGAATTCCCCTTTACCGTTTTTACCGCTGTCACTTCGGCGACGCCCCCTGAATACGGTAGCCATAATTAACCAACATTGATCCATATATAAGGCGCATCGGATTATAAGGCGCACTGTCGGTTTTTGAGAAAATTAAAGGCTTTTAGGTGCGCCTTATAGTGCGGAAAATACGGTATTTCATATTTCATTATTTGAAATGATGTATATGTGGAGAGTTACTTTGACTTTGCAGAGACCTCTTGGATTAGGTGTGTCTTGCCCCTGCTGGCAACGGTGGGGAATGGACAGAGCATAAAATGGGGATTCAGCATAGCTATTAGCAACATGACGCTGAGAGATAGATAAATGTTTCATAGCAATTTAAGCTCTGAAATGCGCAGGAGTACTTTCTGATTTCACGTCTATTAAAATCCATGAGAACGAGTGTTGCCAGATTGTGAAACAAAATGTATGTTAATGCCTTGTGCAGTGTTTAAGGTAGCACTGCACGTTATTGCGACATTAAGTGATCTGGGCGCTTGGGATGTTGCGCACTGAAATGATGATGATGTTGTGGTGCAGTGCTAATATGTAAGTGTTGGCATCTATTTTTGTAAATGTGGGTGTGTAAATGTACAGATACTGTTGGCTGTAACCTCCTCCCACTGCTGAGCTGAGTTTGTTCACTGCTTATCTGGTAAAATGTCACAGTTGTTAACTAAAAATCCAGAAAGTGTTTAAAAAAGTAACGTTCAGATGACTTTTTCAGGGAAGGTTAGTATTGGACTGAGAAAAATATGAGAAATGTATTCAGTTTTGTGATAGATAAGGAGCAGCATCTTGATACAAAGTTCTGTTTCATTGCAGGATAGTGTGGAGTGGGTGAATTAGAGCTGTACTGTATGTGGTAAGGTACTTTATGATATACCCTTTTATGCTAAATCAAGCTTTTTTTTTTTAGCTTTTAATCATGTTGCATTGTTGTTTTCACCTCAAAAACAGACCTGGAGTAGTATTCTGATTCATTCACATGTTTGAGTAATCCTGTATGCTGAGGCTGTCCCTTCTCCAGAGCTGAAAACGCTCAGTCTCACGGCTCTACGTAGACATGAGAAACCAGGAAGTGTTCCTGCGCGTTTCTAAAGCCCGTACCCCATCACCTGATTCATTCTGTTCATTTTAACGCATAAATTGCCATCACTTCAAAGCAGTCAACCCTTTTATCTATCTGTTAGCCTCATGTTGCTAATGGCTGTGTTAAATGCCAGCAGGGGGCGACAGACACCTAATCCAAGCATTCTTTCAAACAGTGAAAGTCACAGCTCCCCAACAAGATTTTTTTTTACCATACATATACATTATTTTACGTTATAAAATGTGGAATACTAATGCAAAGGTGTCCAAAACTATTTCAAAATATTGTAAGGATTTGTTCATTTTTGTGTGAAAGCATCAAAGAGGACAATGATTCAGAAGTGTACTCAAGTCAGAAGATTGATTCAGTAAAAACACAGGTAAGGTTACAGTCAGCAGGATGAGCGTGCTCCTAGAGGGAGGAGTGTTCTAAGTTTTTATACTATGTATGACGATGTATGACGATCTCTGCATAGCATTATCTTCTTGGCTTCGAACTTTTTTGCACATAGGGCAGGGCCACAAAAAGTTCTCAGTTTCTGCAGAGTCTTCCCACCATCGACAGGAGCCCCCCCTGCAACCTTGGGTCCGATAACTTTGTAGCAAGCTCATTATTTGTGCCATATTTGGAATGCACCTAAGAGTAGAGTGACCTTAGAGTGAAAGAAGAAAAACATCACATAAAATCAAAGTATTATTATTACTAATGTTGAAGCGTTATTAACCTTAGCAGTAGTACATCAAAATATAAGTTTAATGGTAATACGCAAAGCTATATGTAGAAATATTCAATAATATGCAACCTTTTAAAAATAAGGAAAATTTCTGTAGTCATGGCCATAAACTGTAGTGTATTGTTTAAAAACTGGATGCTGGAATAATGCAGCATTTCCATTTAGAAATAAAGCGACATATGGCGGGTTACTGGGAGTTCTCATGTTAAAGCCAAATACTTAGATATTTATAGTAGCTTATTTTTAACACATTCTTGCGTCATCTACGTTTACACCTTTACCCACCAGCAACACTTTTACACTCTGGGAAACGCAGATTTATCGTATTAATACTAGTGTCAGAACTCCTCTCTGTACTGGTGTGTGGCTTTAAAATGAATACTTCTTATAAATTAGATGTTGTTTTAGTGTTAACAGTTATCACAGGATGCATTGATCCATTTATTCACTTAAGATTCTTATAGGAAAAGGATAAATGTAACAACAGAAAGAAGATGTGAATAATTTTAATCTGTTTATGCTTGCTATACAAAAAATAAAACTGTTCTTCTGAAGGCCTGAAATAAGATGCATGTGAACATTACTTTATGCATTGTCTTCTTATTTAGTTCATTTAGTACACGTAACAATATTGCTGACTTAAGATGTTAATGTTGCTGATTAAAGATATTTAGTACTGTTGAACTAAAAAGATGTTTATTTCTACTAATTTGATGCCACATACATACAGTGAAGCCCGAAATTATGCATAACCCTGGCAAATTCTGACTTAAAGTTACTTTTATTGTAAATGTAATTAAAATGTAACTGTAAATAAAATCTGAGAAATATTTTTTTCCACAATGATACCTTTTACGTACATCGTCTTATTATAAGCCTGTGTCATTTCTGGTAAAAAAAAAAACTTGCTAGTTGAATAAAAGTAACACTCAGAGGAAGAGGAGCCAACAACTACAATTTTACAGGCCGTAGTGTGATATTACATTTGTTTTACCCAGAGAATAAATTATGTGGTCTTTTTGAACAGTAACAAATTATGAATAAACTTTGTATGAACCAAAACAAGTGTATAGAATTACTGTGGATGTTGTAACACGGAGACAATAGCAAAAATAAAATTACAAAAACAGACATTGTTTTACATGTATAAATAAAATTAAACATACCTGTTGACAGACATAAAAAATACTTTTGTGTCTTCATACAGAGCAGCACATCTGACTCCCTATAAAACCAAAACAAAATGGCCGTTCCTTAGTTCACGTTATGCCACAAGCACCAATTAGCTCACTGAACAAAATATTAGACTCGATAAAAATGTATAAAATCCAAAGTTAGCTAACAAACAAACATAAAAATAAGTCTATAACGTCCCAAAATATTTTTCTATCAACCAATATTTGAGTGAAAATGAAAACGACACGTTAAATATGTTAAATAAAATATTGTGTTCACCAAGACGTAACTTACCCTCTGCAGTTCGCTCGACACTGAGAGGGAGGAAGTGAAGTAACCAAAAATTACAGTCGGGAGCAGTGCGCACTTCCGGTTTTTCAAAATAAAATAACAAAATGATAAAATTCACATATATTTGAAAAATAAACAAAAACATGAGAACGGAAATTAAACAGTGTTACTAATGCATTTTTAACTCCGTTACACAGGGGTAAGAATAATTTCAGGTAGGTTTATGATCCTGTTTGTTACATGTATGACCTCAGTCCTACAGTGTAAGTACTGCTGTGACTGACCAGACTCTGTGAACTGATTTTTCAATAAAGCCTTCTGAGAACAGATTCAATGTCGTCAAGTGTCCTCATTGTCAACAAAGATATAACCAAGTAATAATGTTGTTATTTTATAATTGAGGTGCTTCATCCAGCTCTTTGCGTGCGCAGTAAAGCTCTGTGTAGCCAGGGTCTTAGCCCGTTTCCTTGTCTCTCTTCCCAGTTCACAATCAGGGCCGGATTAAGGATTTTAGAGGCCCTAGGCTACTACATTTTGAGGCCCCTTTCTGAAGTTTTAAAGTAACTAAAACCTAAACTCTCTGCATCATTAGACAGCATTATAGGCTATGGAAGTGTATATAAGTGTAAGTATATACTTTGTTGTCAACTATTTTGTTAGTATAAAATAATTCATTAATGGACATAACTATTTTTATTGCATTTATTTCATTTTAATAGTAGCACACTGGTGTTCAATCATAAAAAAACATTTTATATTTATTATTATTTATATATTTTACAATATCTAAATGTCAGGATCGGACAAATCATTTCAGGCCCAGGAAAATTCTAAGCCTATAAAAGTCCCCAAAACTGCAGTATCAACAGCTACAGTAACACAGGCCTGCAAAACATTTCATTTTTAAGCCTCAACCAGGCGTTTCAAACAATTTACACATCTGAAGCAGCATTAGGCCTGAGCTAAACCATTTCAAACATATCTCAATAATAACACTACCGACGACTCCTCAGCTGGTCTTCTACTCCAGAACATCGAATTTTTAAGAATTTATTTCCCTCTGCATTTAACCATTGATTATAATTCAGCAAGTTGTAAGTAATTCAGTCCCTTCAGGATTTTGTGGGCAATTTTTGTGATTGTTGCTAAAATGCCTGATTTTACAGGAGATTTTCTTAAAAGTTGCGATTTTTTTATCTATAATTCACAGGTAAAAAATTGTTACTTGAGCTTTTTCTGAAAAATATTAGCTAGAACTATAAAAACTAACAAAAATCTGTTTTTAAACATGTGAGTAATTAATCTAATTAAAAATCCCTGTATTTTGGGCGATGGTGGCGTAGTGGGCAAGACACTTCACCCACACTACCTGTGTGGCTGTGTTTGGTGGTGTTCGGATGGGCCATTGGCACAGATTGGCAGCCACACTTCTGTCAGTCTGTCCCAGGGCAGCTGTGGCTACAAAAGTAGCTCACCACCACTGAGTGTGACTGAGGAGTGAATGAATAATAGATCAAAAATTGTAAAGCGACATTGAGTTGTGTGAAAATTTGTAAATTTGATGTATTATTATTTGAACAGGTCAAGCGTACCTACTTTTTTCTTTTCCGGGCCCCACTTTCATGTTTACAGGGTGCAGGGTTCATTTTGATCTTATTGCAGATTTATTTGAATCGCTGCTCATTGAGGCCCCCTGCTGGCAGAGCTTATGTAGCCTGCTGCTATAAGACGGCCTTGTTCACAGTGTTCACTTTACCGACCTCTGTGTACTTAAAGGCTGTTTTCCAAATTGCCAGGATCCTGTGTGGCTGGACCATGTGATCCATGCCATCAGTGTCTTGCCTGGTGCTGCGTTAAATGTTTAAACTCCACACCTCCGAAGCTTGGCTCTTCCGTTTGGCTAACCATCCACACTAGGTACTCCGAACCAGGATCCTGGCTCAGTTCTGGAGAAGGATCCTTGGGCGTTGCACTGCAGTCGCCCATTGCTCCTGACAGGTTGCCCCAGTGGCATTAAAAAAGTCTACCTTAACCTTTATTCATTTATTGAATCCGGTTAGGTAACACACTTAAAAACTCCAAAAATGGATGATGGATGTGCTGCAGCAGGTGGCCATGTAATCACTGAATTCTTTTTTATGAGAAGAGTGACATTGTTAAAGGTTTAAACATCCAATATGTTCTGTGGTAATGGATTGTTAATGAAGTCTCTCGAATTGATAAAGTACACATTTTTAAAACCTTGAGCAGGACTGACATGATGGTCGGCTCGTTTCCTCTGTTCTAACACTTCAACAGAATCCAGAGGAAGCCTGTCATGTTTAGATGTATGTGAAGACAGCTGATAATTGCCTTTGTCATTATGAGTTATGACTTCACCTTATCCACACACCACATTAAAGGCTTCTCCAGAGAAAGCAGGAGTAAAATATTATCTCCCAAATGGGGTAATTTTTCTTGTCTGCTAAGCCGTAAATTTAATCATAGACAGAAATAAAATGAAAAAAAGATTATTACTTACTGGTAGTGAAGTGAAAATGTCAAAAAAATTAAGGTAGACTGCCCTCGTAGGTAAATTTGTCCTCTGCAGAAGACAGATTGCCGCTGGACAACCTGTCAGGAGCAGTGGGGAACTGCTGCAGCTATCGGGCAACCTTCTACAGATCTTGAGCGATTATCCTGCTCAGGACTACCTAGCTTGTTTACTTTATTCTTGATTAGATTATTTTGTGCATGTTTTTAGGTTGATGGGGGAAACTGGAGAACAGACGCTCAGAAAGGCCCCCCAAAACTTCCTGAGGCGACAGCGCAAACCACCAGGCTGCAAAGAATTGCAAACATGGAATTGAAAACTTTATTTATTTGAAAATGTGTGGTGTTAAATATTCAGTGATGAATTCACCTAACATACAACACACACAGTTGCCTGCATGTATGGAAAAGTAAGTAAAATATATCAACAGGATTTGATTGCTTCCACCTCAGAATGCTGTACAAGAATTACTTGAAGCCCCACTGTGGACAAAGATTTTTGACATTTACCTGCACACCATATTCCAGCCATACGCAAGCTACAATCTGACTGCTCTTGTCTGTCTTAAAGTGAAAGTACAGGATTTTGAGTAAAACTGTTTATTCATTGTGGGACGGTGGCAGAAGTGGTTACTGTTCTTGCTTCCCAGCAGTAAGATCAATCTAAGATCAGTCTGTGTGGAATCTGTTCTCTCTGGCTTCCTCCAAACTGTACAAAGACTTGCATGTGTTGGTGAACCGCAGACTCTAAATTGCCCACAGTGATGAGAGTGAATGGTTTTGTGTCAGCCTTACAACAAACTGGCAGTGTGTACCGTACCAAAGGTGTATAGTTTCTGGGACAGGCTTCTATCGCCCACAAATAAGCGAAAGAAGATGAATTACTGAATGCTTAATCATCTCAGCATTTTGTGACGGCGATCATCTGTAAAATATGACCTTCACATTTTTTCATTACGTGAGAAACAAAACAGTGGCAATATTTGGTAAACCTTGCTTAAGTGAAGGACTCTCTCATTGGCTGTTGATTTCAGCTTCTTGTCAACACTTCCACATAAGAAATAGAAAAGCAGACACTGGTAATGCATTCATGTACCACTCAACAAGGTGAAAATAAAAATAATTAATTGAAGAGAAGCAGTTTAATTACCGTATTTTCCGCACTATAAGGCGCATCAGAATATAAGGCGCACCTTCAATGAATGGCCTATTTTAAAATTGTTTTCATATATAGGGCACACCGCATTATAAGGCGCATCCACTAGATGGTGCTGCGCTAAAGGGAATATTCAATAAAACAGTCAGATAAGTCAGTCAGTCAAACTTTATTAATAGAATACAAACCAGCGTTCTTACAACTCCCTCGTTGAAAACAATGTATTTCCAACTCCATTTGTCACAGTTCAAAGCTACATGAACAGCGTTCGAGCGCTCAGTTTTCTGTCCCCTCAATGTCGCAACTCTTCTACTGAGATGGAGCAAAGGCCACGCCTCCTTGTTCTTTTGCGGCAGGATCCATAAACACGCCTATGGCACACATGAACAGCTGGGACTGGAATTCCCCTTTATCCGTTTTTACCGCTGTCACTTCGGCGACGCCCCCTGAATACGGTAGCCATAATTAACCAACATTGATCCATATATAAGGCGCATCAGATTATAAGGCGCACTGTCGGTTTTTGAGAAAATGAAAGGCTTTAAGATGCGCCTTATAGTGCGGAAAATACGGTATACTTAAACAAATAAAAGATAGCAATGCTGCTTTTTGGGGGTGGTGCTGGCTTCAGGACAGATAAAAGTTCAGTCTAAGTTTATTTAAAGTCTATAGTTAAAATATTTCTAATGTCAGGTGAATGTGTTGATTGGCAGGTCCCAGGAGAGCAGTACTCTGCAGTGATATGTGCCAGTTCTTCAGCGGCAGCTCTAAGCCTCTCATCCTGTTTGCTTCAGGTACACTTATCAGGACAAATTGCAGATAATTGCGGCGCTGTTTGGCAGCTCACATGAAGCTCTTTTCACTGCTTTCACAGTGAGACAAGGACTTCCTCTGGTGTCAGATGGATCTACAGGTCTTATGGGAGAGAGCCATAAACCTCCGGCTGTTTGTTCTCTTCGCGGCACGCTCTGGTTGGAGCTGGTGCACACTGGCACAGAGGAAGCGTCAGGATTACAACTCTCAAGGTTAAATATATTTACCTCCCCTGATACACAACGAAGACTGGAAACATGAGAGAACACACTGTACACACATCCCAAGGTTTGACAAAAGAAAAGGAAACACAGATCACATTTTGAGGCAGGCATTGACCTTGAAGTTTAAGGTAGGCTCTAATCTTTGGTTGGATGAAGTAAATTAGTATTTTATGGGCCTTGGTGGCTTGCAGAGTGCATACCACATACCTCAGCGACCTGGGTTCAAATCTGGCTTGGGTCAATTTGTTCAAGGTAATTTTCCTCTGTCACACACTGTTTCCTGTTAATGCACACAGTAAAATCTAAAAAGCCTCCCAGTATAGAATTTTGCCACCTAAAATTGGAAGAAAGGAAGTTTTACAGTGTGGCACCATGGATCTATAATGATATCTAGATAGTGAATGATGGCACAGCTGTTGTTGTTTTCAATGGCTGTTCGTCTTTGGAGCAAAATTTTGGAGCAATATTTCTGTGTTCTCATACCAAGTGATCAGGTTCTATTGAATATTTCTACATATAGCTTTGCGTATTACCATTAAACTTATATTTTGATGTACTACTGCTAAGGTTAATAACGCTTCAACATTAGTAATAATAATACTTTGATTTTATGTGATGTTTTTCTTCTTTCACTCTAAGGTCACTCTACTCTTAGGTGCATTCCAAATATGGCACAAATAATGAGCGTGCTACAAAGTTATCGGACCCAAGGTTGCAGGGGGGGCTCCTGTCGATGGTGGGAAGACTCTGCAGAAACTGAGAACTTTTTGTGGCCCTGCCCTATGCGCAAAAAAGTTACTCGAAGCCATGAAGATAATGCTATGCAGAGATCGTCATACATCGTCATACATAATATAAAAACTTAGAACACTCCTCCCTCTAGGAGCGCGCTTACCCTGCTGCTGTAACCTTACCTGTGTTTTAACTGAATAAACCTTCTGACTTGATTACACTTCTGAATCATCGTCCTCTTTGATGCTTTCACCCAAAATGAACAAATCCTTACAGTTCTGACCAATATCCATGAAGGCGGAATAGAGCAGCGACAGCATATACAATAAAAGTACATGATATTAAAAAAGATAATAATAATAACAGACAATACAACGATTATTGGAGTTATATGTGTCCTGTCTGCCAGACGTCAGGCTTTTCTTTTGACACTGGAAAAATCTTTTCTGGATCGTGGATTTTTCTTCTACAATACTTCTATTCCACTTGTGAAAGGAGACGGATTAAAGAAAAGCAAGAGAACTTGACGTTTCACATTGTTGGAGGGTAACCTGAGTGTAAATGGATGTCGAAGTGTAAAGAGTAGAAGTGACATTCTCAAAACATGAATGAGATTCTCCTTGGTCTGGCATGTGTTTGTCAATTGAAGCTTTGTTTGGTTCAGATGAGAGTCCTCAGTCAAGGAGTGGAGGAAAATCACTGCCATCCACTGAACCTGTGCTGTTTTCGTTTGCACTGGTTCATTTCCAACTCTTATCTGTTCTGTTGTTTCTTTATTTTTTTTAATTGTTGCATACCCATTTGAATTCTTTGCACTAAGTTAATTATTGTTATCTGCCACAACCTGAGGCTCCATGTATTCATCCCTCAAGTCCCCTGGATCTAGACACCAACTATTTGTAGTCAGTCACACTGAAACCAGCAGAATCTATTATTAAGAAGACAATAAAAATCACCTCTGCAATGTTTTAGATAAATATACCTAACCTAATTTCATAATTTTGTTTATCTAAAAATGCAAATATTTAATATTACATTTTTTTTGCACAGATTTCCATCCTCTGTGTTAGTGGGCTTGGCACCAGGGTCACAGCTCAAGTAGACGCACTACATTTGGACAAACAAAGACTAAATCTGGGGACACACTTAAAGATTTTTTCCCTGATTTTATCACAATTCACGATTGCGCCAAGTCTGTACCAGTCAGCACTAATTGCAGGGAGTTGTCAGTCCAGAAATCTGTGACTGAGTGAGGTTTAAAGACTCAAATCAGCAGGTACAGTATGTGCGGCGCAGAGATTTGATCAGACCTTAGTCGCAGTCATTCAAGCATGTTTGAATTTTAAAGCTGCTAAATGTTTGGTTCTCAATTTTTTATCAGTCATCAGAACAAAATATCCCAAAACTAGTCAGTCAGTGTGTGCTCCTAGTCTTTTCAAAGTCTGTAATGACTGAGAAAGTTGTGTAGTGTTTCCCCAGCTTAAGAGTCTCAACATATGCAATCTTTAAGACATCTCAAACAGTGCATAAAAAAAACAAAAACAACTTAACCTTTCTTTTCTGTTTGTGGAGTACAGTAGTGCTTAAGAATTAGTTTTGTTCCTCGTTTTCTGCCTATAGGGACATAAATAAATTAAGATCTTTAGTCTCAGGGTACTGCTCAGCAGTCGCTCACTGCTGCTGACAGAGAAGGATGGAAGAAGGAGTTAAATGCAGAAAAAAAAATCTGTAAGGGGCTATAAAGTGTATGAACTACAGCTATTTAATTATTTAGAAAGAAGTAGCTTTGTATTGCTCTCACGCCATGACCCAAACCATGCCAGCTACTGTTTACAAAGTACATTGCATTAAACAGAAGCCAAACTTGTGACCTAAAATAGCATCACATGGACAAAACGAGAATAGCTACAGCTTCTCGTGCCATTACTCACCAGGCTTTACTCTCCTCTTTAAAACATGTTAGTAATCACAACATACAATAACCACAACTTTTGCTCATGTTGGCACAGAGGAAGTGTCAGGATTACAACTCTCGTGGTAACATTAATTTGCTCTCTGGCACGCACCATTCCACCTGGAGACATGAGAGCTCAAACACTTTAGAAAACGCCTCTGGGTTTACTTCACAATACGCTGCTTTTCTGCTGCGTTATAAATCAGCCACTCAAAACATATCGATTATGCTTACATTAAAGAAACCAGCAGCTCATTTATCTTCTAGTGGCAGTCAGCCCACGAGCATTTAGTTTGATGAAAACAACTTTGTTCCGTTTGAGTCCTGCTTCATCAACTTCCCACGAGAACCA
The DNA here is from genome assembly GCA_020698575.1 of Bostrychus sinensis. Classification (NCBI taxonomy): domain Eukaryota; kingdom Metazoa; phylum Chordata; class Actinopteri; order Gobiiformes; family Eleotridae; genus Bostrychus; species Bostrychus sinensis. Next base: position 5,570,791 of record CM036254.1, on the reverse strand, counting down.
AAAGGTACAGTGGTGGCTCAAAAAAAAAAAAAAGATTAGAAACTGTATTTTTTGTTCAGTTTGATGTATAGTCTGTGCTCTGTGGGAGTGAAGTCACTGTTGCCAAGAAGACACCAGAAAATAAATCTCCAGCCAGATTTCTGCAGCATTAAGCAGCAGAAGTTCACTATTAGGGGCTTCAGTACAAATTTATGATTATTTATTATTATTATTATTTATTTAATTTATGATAACACTTTTATAATAAGTAAACATTCTTTCATCTTCATCAGTGCTCCAGAAATAACATCCATCCATTCATTATCTTCCACTTATGCAAGGGCTGCGCTCTACTTTCCTCTCCACAGACACTTCCTCCAGCTCTACCGGGGGAAACCTGAGGCTTTCCCAGGCAGCTGAGAGACATAGTCCCTCCAGCGTGTCCTAGGTCTTCCCCGGGGTTCTCCTCCCAGTGGGACATGCCCGGAACAGGTGTCCAGGAGGCATCCGAAACAGATGCCTGAGCCACCTCAGCTGATTCCTCTCGATGTGGAGGAGCAGCGACTCTACTCCAAGCTCTTCCAAGGGTGACAGAGCTTGCGTTTGCAGTACGTCTCCGGTACAGTTTTCTGACGGACTCCAATTCACACCGTGTATGTTGCGTGTGCAGCACTTCTCCAACCAGAGGCAGCTGGGGAGACCACAAGTTCACAGGATAGTAGCGAGTTCACGCTGGAAGTTATGAGCTGCAGGTAAAAAGCCACGTTTGCCTCTGACCACGATCTCCTGTTCATTTGTAGATTTTTCTGAGATTTAACCAAGGTTGAAGTTGAAGCACAAAAGTCATAGAAATATATACTTCAACCGTGGTTAAGGATGCTACATATATAAATATTGTCTTTTTATTCACGTTTAATGGTGTCTGGTTTTGTTTGTGACCCATGCGACCCGACAGGCTGCACAAATTTACCGGATCCTCTTCACTGGTCCTGGGTCTGACTTCCTGTCTGGCTCCATCTGCTCTGTTCAACTTTATGCATTTGGCTCCGGCATCCAGCAAAAATACACTTGATACATATTTCTGTCAGAGCACCAGACACGGAGATGTACTACAATGCAGCCGGTGTGAACTTACGCATTGACTTGCATTGTGTCGGAGGTCGTGCAGGACATGTAACATATTCAGTGTGAACTGGGCGTTAGGGAACGCCCAGGCACCCTGCGGAGGAAACTCATTTCAGCCACTTGTATTCGGGATTTTGTCCTTTTAGTCATGACCCAAAGCTCATGACCACAAGTGAGAGTAGGAACGTAGTCAGTCTTTCACTCCCTCCTTCCTTCCCATCTGAAACAAACCCCAAGATACTTAAATTCCTCCACTTGAGGCAGAAACTCTCCACCAACCCGAAGAGGGGAAACCACTCTTTTCTGGTGGACAACCATGGTCTCGGACTCGGAGGTGAAAACTCTCATCAAGGCAGATTCAAATCTCACACATTCACTCTCATATTGATTCCTTATTGGATGTTTAGATGTTTCAATTCACCTGCGGACCATGTGAGACCAATAGAAAGAACCAATGATAACATTTAGATATCAGCAGACACTGTAAGGAGCGATCTCTGTGATGCATGAATAATTATGGACACATGTTCCCATTAAAACTATTCCCCCAAATGTTCATGAAACCACAGACAACACAAATAAGTTGCATATTTGGTCTTCCAAACTTTAGCACACAGAGCATACAGACCACTGAAGCCATAAACTTATAATGAAACTGTCAGTTGCAGTTATAAAATACATTTGATCACACATTTCAGCAGGACTATTTGCTATTTGTCACATGGCTCAGACATGAACAACAAAACGCAAAGCAATAGTTTTTTGTGCTCGCCTGTCTATGCTCTTTAATGAAAGCTACATTTCTAGATTTCCCTGTAGTGTAGCTAACGCAGCTTTTGTGTAAACCCATACAATTCTCTGACATTGATGTGCTTTAGACAATCTAGTTACAGCACATATTTGCACTTTTATAGCAGAAAAAACAAGGAGAAAAATCATTCTTCGCATACAGCTGATTTCCTTATTATATTAGCAGTTGCCAGAAGCACAGCAGTGACCGTATGAACCCACTTTGAGCTCCTTTTTCTGCAAAAGATCAAAATTTACTGTAGCTGTTGCTGAGAACGGCCTGTTTGCCAGTTAGTGCTTGTTTACTTCACGGATTTTACCGCCTCTGTGTCTAACACTTCGCTGGATGTAGCTTCCATCTAGGTGCAAGCATCACTAACACCTGACCTGGTGCTGCTCTGAGCAACAAAGCAGACTTCCAGCCGAGTTTTTCTGACTGTAACAAGGCTCGTGGAAACCAGGGGAGCATGCTGTTTCTGTCTTTTAGCCTGTCAGTCTGGATGTGCCACCCCTGCAGCTGTGCGCCACTTTCTAGGCAGAGAGGATAAACAATCTGCGACAGGAAGCATCCGCCCCTTTGGTTATTGATAGAAACATTAGTCTAACAGCTGCCGAAAGCAATTAGTGCAGTTTTACAGGGATGCAGAAGAAAAGGAGCCATGATACTATGATAATTGCAGTGTACAGAACAGCAGACAAAGCAGTCGAAAAGTCAAGTGTTAAATGTTACAGGATCAGATTGAGAAAGAAAACAAAAGGGCAGTGCAGGTTGTTATAGAAGCTTGCACTATTCCTGAGGCTGCTAAAGTGTACACAAGCAATGGACCATTAACCCATGAACAAATAATCTACCCTGGCCAGTCCCACCTACTTTCTTTACGAAAGCAGGAAAGTCTAGTTCCTCAGTCATAGCAAGCCATTTCAAATCAACTCAGTCCCAGCCAATCACAGCAGTGCAAGGCATTTCCATTCAAAAGTAACCAAGATGAGCGTTGTTCAGTCCTCTGAGGGCTTTTTTCTTCACCTGGTTAACAGTAAAGTCCTGTTGTCGTCTGATGTAATGACAAACAAACTGACATTTTCAACAAGTCTTTGTACAACTGCCTTCTGCTGCTGTCCCCATTCAAAAACAAGAACAGAGTTGCTAATAAAATAGCGTATACTGGTGTTTTATGGCAAAACCGGGAACAATTCTTCTTAAGCGCCATATTTGTTTTAGATATGCCCGCCCTTCGTTTCTCTGATTGGTTACACCGCCTGTTATTGTTCCACTAACTTCTTTGTATAGAATAAGAAAAGAGTTAGTTTGTCTGGCCATGCTATAGCCAAAATAATATGACCTTGGACTATTACATAACTGACTATAAGCACTCGGACAGACCTCCACCAAGGCAATGGCTCTGTCTCAAAATGGTAAAGAATCCACTGTAACTAATACTTTGTTACTTTACTCACTCTTTGTGGCTGCAGTGAGTGTTTTTGATCTCACAATGGTACAGAATCTTTTAAAACTTCCTAGAGCCACACAAGGTTCAAGACCAGTTTCTTTCATAGAGATTGCAGACATCAAAACTCTGATCTGGACCCCAGTTCGACGTGCGTGCTATTTTGATGATATGCAGATAGATTCTTTCATGTCACTTAAACACTCTTTGCATCAGTGTGCAACTGGCCACTTGTCACTGTGTCCTATATGGAGGAAAGGTCACTGTGAAATCTGCCACACCATAAGGCCTGGGTCTTTAGGTCTGATCCAAACCTCTCTGTGTGATGTCTCAGTGCGCCCACATTCAATTTTCATTTAAACTCACATCTTATCTTATCCATCCTGCAGCAGCCGCACATTTCAACATTACTGGTGAATTTTGTGAAATGTATTTATTTATATGATATGAAAAGAGAAAAAAACCAAAAACAAACTCTGAGCATCTTGTATTAAATCTCCCAGTGGCACCTTGATGATAATTCTGACACTCTCAATGCTCTGTGTTATTTGCAACAGGAGACAAGACATTTAAGAATGTCACCTTGTTCCTTTCTCTAAAACAAGGACACTAAAAGCTGCCTGTCTGCTGTCTCGCATGGCCTTATGGGTATCGACACACTTGATGAACTTCAGCTCAGCAGCCTATTTAATTATCAGAGCGTTTGGTGCGGCTTTGGCATCCTTCCACCCAATGTACTTCAAAAACATCCATCAAAGATCCAACCTCTAATCATCTCCCTCAACAAGATACAATATAAAAACTTATTTAAACTCAAATTCATAAAACCTCTGTATGCCTAGGACTTTTTGGAATGGATATTATATTAGTTCATCTCCTGACAACAAGTACCTAAAGTGCGTTCAGAAAGTCAGAGACAGCTATGTCTTATTACCGTATTTTCTGGTAATAAGAGTTGCTTTTTTTTTCATAGTCTGGCTAGGGGTGCGACGTATACTCAGGTGTGACTTATATATTAAAATATTTCAGGTGTTGGTTAGAGGGCGCTCTAGGCTTGTGTACCAGCATCTGCTGCACCTGTACCACTAACAATTTAAAATGTAAACATTACCACTAAAAACTTAGGCTATAAAGACAACTGAGAAAGAGCGGAATAATTGGAAATGGAACTGATGCTGAGTCTGACGACAGCCACGCAGAGGAGGAAGCGGCGCTTCGTCTACCTCCGGAGTTGGCGGAGTTGTTCAGAAGCGACACCGAGGATGAAGAATTTAAAGGATTTAGCGATTAGGAGTGAGATGGTGAGTTTGGTGAACTTGTTATATTATGTTCTTTATGCTATAGTTATGTGAATAACTGTTAATATATTACGTTAACATACGAGACACCTATTCAGTTCGTTGTTTATGCTTCATGTAGCTGAATAACCATCAAAGTGTGACGTTAGCAAACCGCACACCTATTCAGCTGTTGTTCTCTATTCTATTATTACTATAACTTGCCTTTCAACATGAAATGTCTGTTCTTGGTGTCGGATTTTGTAAAATAAATTTCCTCCAAAAAATGTGACTTAAAGTCCAGTGTGACTTATTGTCCGGAAAATACGGTAAGTCTTCATCTAACTGCCTTTAATTGCTGTTTTTACACTTCCTCCATTCATCTTCCTCCACTTTTTCCCATGAGGGTCAACAGTGGCTGAAGCCTATCCTGGCAACCAGGGCTGAGGTAACAGGGCTGCACTCAGCATTAACCCCGCAGGCAGAGAGCATCCAAGGTTTACCAGTAGCCTCATTCATTCATTCATTCATTCATCTTCTTCTGCTTATTCCCATTAGGGTGCTGGGGCCTATCCCAGTAACGATGGGCTGTAGGCGGGGTTCAGTACATAGAAGAGTCTCCACATAGTGTTTTATTTTGAAATATACTGGATCCTCACTGGTCCTGGGTCTGAATTCCTGTCTTGCTCGCTCTGGTCTGTTCAACTTTATGCATGAGGGTTGCAGCATCCGTCAAAAATAGACTATTTCTGTCAGAGAGATGGACACGAACAGCAATGCAGCCGGTGTGAACATTGTGAGCATTGGCTTTAAAGGTTTGTACAGTCACCAGCTCACCTCACATGCACATCTTTGGACGGTGGGAGAAAACTGGAGTACCCACAGAGATCACGGGTGGATCCCAATTCTCAGTATTTGCCTCCTCAAAGCCGCAACTCCTCGATTCCTCCGCTGTAAGCCCCGCCCACAGAGGAAAGAGGCACATAGGAAACAGACCTCAACAGTGCTCGTCCCCCTCTGGCACCAGAAGTAAATTTCTCACTCATTTTTCCCATAGACTTTTTTGAAAAAATACGTATTTTAAGAGTTTAAAAGCTTGGGGGAGGCTAATCAGCTCTGTGGTTACTCATGGTGATAACACAATTAATTTCTATTAAAAAAAATTAACAAAAACTTTAAAATTCAGCAAAATGTGTTAGTAACTTTTCCATTTGACAAGTTTCAGATACGTGTTTATAGCTAAATTAACCTGTTAAACTCTGAGGCCTTTTTCCCGAAAATTCTATATCTACATTTATTAAGGTTTTACTTAGCATTTACTAGGTGTACATCGCTGGGGATTACTGTGGAAGATAATATAAAATATTAATAAATTATATTGTTTGACCATAAATTGAGTTTGAAATGGATTATTCTAATTTCCGCCTGAAAAAAAAAAACACATATTTGCCTCCAAAAAAGCCTTTTTCCTTCCTGTAGTGAAGCAAATAACAACATAAATTGAAAATTTCACATATCTTGGTCTACTGCAGCAAAATTTGTGCCAAATAAACAAAGTAATGGAAAGATATACATGTTTTATTTAAAAAAAATCCAGGTGGAATCCAACTGTTGAATAGAAATTGAAGTAGATAGTTTTGTTGCCATGAATTGTCCGAACACGAGGATGTCAAACATTGTGTGTGTCAGCCGTTGTATCTCCCCGCTATGGTCCCAACAAGCGGACGCAAGGGGGCGCCGTTGGGCTCTATTCGGGTTTAAGAGGTTAATCATTTTATGGCCATGAGTTAGCACGTAGCTGATTAGCCTCCCTCAAATGTTGAACTTTTAATACACGAATTGTATTTCATTTACAGTAGAAAATAAACAGCATAGATAGCTCATTTTTAGGATGAGGTCAACAAAATTTATCGCTCTGTTCAATCAAATGTCTCTGGAACTAGGGTGACCACCTGTCCCTCTTTTGGTTGTACTGCAAAGCCATTTAGTCCACTGTCCCTCCATCCCACTCATTAAGACAATGTCCCACTTTTTCATAGTTGCTCAGTGGATCTTGTACAAAAAAAGAGAGATTCAAGTAGCGTATAGAACAAGATCAGGTCTGTGTTCCCTGTGTATGTAGAATGTGTAATGTAGAATAAATAACTGTGGACATCCCATCTTAGGTCTGCCCCTCTGTTTCAGGAAAGGCCTCTCCTGGAGCCGTGAGCTTTTTTGAGAAATGCAGAGCTTTGATTTTTTTCTGTTCCATCCAAACATTACTTTGCAAAATCTGTTTTATGGGATTAAAACAGTGCATCATATGTTTTATAGGTCCTAAACTGAAGCAACTTATATCTCAGTAAGTTTGTAAGTTAGATTTCTCAAGTCCGTCACACTTTGTCCCACCAAATTGCACAACTTGTCCCACTTTTTATACTTTCTGAGGTATCTGGAACTGAAGCAGAGCTACAACTAGAGCAAATACTTAGAGGTGTTAAAACAACAGTATTTTAATTAATATGAACTGATACATTTTCCTTTGACTTGAGCATAACATGACACTCACACAATCTCCCAGGCAAGGAAACTTTTAGCTGTGATGAGCTGGAGAGCAGACAGACAGCTTCATCTGTCAAGGCTCCCGTCAATTTCACAGCTCTGTGATCTGGGGACAACCGCATTCTCCTCCATGGAAATTTATTTCTGCTGAAAGTATCAAGTTCAGTTTGTCAGAGCAAAAAAACTAGACCTACAGGACGTATCTGCTGTATAAACTCTTATCAACTTAACAGATTTTGACAAACACTGTATAACAGCAGTCAATGGGAGCATACTTTAATTGAGACGGCCCTTTCATGCAAGCTTGTGATTTATCAATAGTTATTAAAATTCGTTCTAAATAAAATGAAGTCTCGATAGATGAGACAGTGGCACTGAGGAAAAGACACGAGGCAGAGCTGAAAACGTTAAGGGTTGTCTTTGTTCATGACGAGGATGGACAGGATTAGGGATGAGTCCATCAGAGGCACAGCTCATGGCAGATGCTTTGGAGATGAAGTCATATTTTCCAGACTGAGATGGTTTGCAAATGAACAGAGGAGAGAGATGAATATATGAATAGAAGAATATTGTGGTTACACTGTAAAAAAATAAATACAAATGTTACAGAAACTCAAAAACTCAAGGCAACAGGATCCCTTAAGATATTTGAGTTTTGGAGCCAACTTAAAGTTTTAAGTTTTCAACAATTAATATTTTATGTTCACCTAATTTGACATTCATATGTCTAAAAACTTTCAATTTTATGTTTTACTCAGTATCATTTTTTAAAACTCATCTTAGAGCCAACTTACTGTCCATTGTTCAAGGCAAGGCGAGTTTATTTGTACAGCACAGTTCATACACAGAGTAATTCAAAGTGTGTTACAAAAAAAAAGGCAAGTTTAAAAATACAAAGACAAGAATTACAATTAAAACAATAAGATCAAATAAAAAAATATAAGAATCCATTTAAAATTAAATTGTTAATTAAATTGTTTTACTCAGAAATATTTATTTTTAAATAAACAGCAGCAACAACAGAGACTGAAACTGTGAATAGAACTGTGAAAAAAAATAATTATTTCATTATTCATTATTCAAAATATTCCATTTTTATTATTTTCAATATTAATAATTTTTCTAAACAATGGAGAGTAAGTGGGCTCTAAGATAACTTAAAAAATAATGATAGAAAGTCAAACTTAAAACTGAAAGTTTTTAGACATATGTATGAACATCAAACTAAGTGAACAAAAAAATCATTTGAAAACTTGGGATTTTGAGTTGGCCCCAAAACCTTTTTTTTTTTTTTTTTTTGGAGACCTAGAAGAAGACCAGAGAGAGATTTATGTATGCAGTGAAAGAGAACATGAAGTTAGTTGGAGTGAGGGTCAGAGGGAGGCAGATGGCTCCTGAAGGGAACAGCTGAAAGCAAAAGAAAACCTCAGTTTAAAAACTAATATATGAAGGTAAATGCCAGACACCAGACAGATGAGTCACATGACCACTCCCCACTCGTCTGCTGTTTGACTGAAGACGGCTCGCTCTGCAGCAGACGGAGCAGCAGCTGGGACAAACAACCACACCACAGACAGCGCCTGATAATATTTAGTCAAAGATTGATTTGTTTAATTGCAGATTATGAAGTATTAGGCCTCCGCTCTTACTCAGAACACACTTAAACATGGTCTGTTGTGTGCAGCTGTGGGGCACGTGTTTTATTAATATATTTAATATTTCACACTGCATAAATTCAATCAAACTCCTGCTTTAGTGCGTTGGACGTGAGTGGATGGAGCTTATCTAGGGAAAGTTGGTTGGCTCTCATTATTGTGTTATTCAGTCTGTGCAAATTCATTTAAAAGTTGGTGAACTGAAACTCCAGGATGACTTTTCAACACTATAAAGCAATGTTTCTCCTCATATTAGGCCACTGTATTGGAGTCGCACAAAATGGAAACATGTTTAAAAAATGCAGTTCTTTAAATAGGCTGTGACGACATTGTGTCTGCCACATCCACGACTTCAGAAAGTTTGTTCAATCACCTAATAACAAAACAGAATTTTAAAACGTCACCTGGAAGTGGTTTGTTGAGTTGAAATATTTGTCTCTCTTCCGAAAATTCTGATTGTGCCCAGCTAGATGAATGAAAAGCTCCACAGGTGTGAGTATAATGCGGCTTTTGAATAAGGGACGCTCCCCATGGGCGGGTAACTCTACACAGTTTGTTAATACAACATGACAGGAGGAAGTCTTGTTACATCTGCTCACAGAGAAACAGGACAAACTACAGTCATACAGTGATCAATGAGACACAGGTAATTGTGGAACTGCAAAGCTCGACTCTACTTTTCCCTTAGAGATCATTGTTCACTACTTTTTCTAACGCCTGTGAGAAACAGCGTGCAGCGAGGGCAGTAAGTAAACAGATACTTTCTGATATTTATGTTATACTTGCAGTAGTCAGTTTATTTCACGCTGGATTTTTGTAAGCAACCTTATCTTCTTTCAGCACCTGACTTGATTTTTCAACCTTATAAAACCTCTCCAGCTGTCTCACCTTTATGCTGTGTTCATGCGTCCGAGTCAGTTCTCAGCGTCAGCAACAGACATGGCTTATGCCCATTTTACTGCTCACTGAATAAAATGTACTTTCTGATTCTTCTTTCCTTTCAGCTTTTCATTTGACAGGGTGGGTCACAGCAAATCGCCTGCCTCCTGGTGTGCACTCACTCACATATGGATGCTGCATAGGTTTTATGCCGGATGCCCTTCCTGACGCAACCCTCTACCATTTATTCAAGCTTGAGTCTGGCACAAAAAACCCCTTCGGATGGGTTAAGAAGGTTAAGAAAATGTACTTTCTGATTAGACTTCCTAAAACATACTTTAACTTTCATGAATACTTTTTAAAGTGTAACTTTTCCTCAGGTATTTTTTTTCTTTAATTGAGTGAAAGTGTTTGACCTTGGAGGCAAAGTGGTAGGGCTCTGTGTTTGACTCTGGTTTGGTCACAGGAGCATCAGGAGTAGTATTAGTAGTAGTAGTTGTTGTGGTAGTAGTAGTTGTAGCAGTAGTTGTAGTAGTAGTGATAGTAGTAGTAGTAGTAGCAGTAGTTATAGCAGTAGTTGTAGTAGACGCAGTAGTGCTGGTAGTAGTAGTAGTAGTAATAGTAGTAATAGTAGTAGTAGCAGTAGTTGTGGTAGTAGTGATAGTAGTAGTAGTAGTAGCAGTAGTTATAGCAGTAGTTGTAGTAGACGCAGTAGTGCTGGTAGTAGTAGTAGTAGTAATAGTAGTAATAGTAGTAGTAGCAGTAGTTGTAGTAGTAGTGATAGTAGTAGTAGTAGTAGCAGTAGTTATAGCAGTAGTTGTAGTAGACGCAGTAGTGCTGGTAGTAGTAGTAGTAGTAATAGTAGTAATAGTAGTAGTAGCAGTAGTTGTGGTAGTAGTGATAGTAGTAGTAGTAGTAGCAGTAGTTATAGCAGTAGTTGTAGTAGACGCAGTAGTGCTGGTAGTAGTAGTAGTAATAGTAGTAGTAGCAGCAGCAGTTGTGATAGTAGTAGTTGTAGTAGCAGCAGTAGTTTTGGTAGTAGTAGCAGTAGTTGTAGTAGAAGCAGTAGTGCTGGTAGTAGTAGTAGTAGTAGTCGTTGTTGTAGTTGTGGTATTAGGAGTTGTAGTAGCAGCGGCAGTAGTGGTGGTAGGAGTAGTAGTAGCAGTAATTGTGGTAGTAGTAGTTGTGGTGGTGGTAGTAGTAGTAGTAATAGTTGTAGCAGGAGTTGTGGTGGTAGTAGTAGTACTAGTACTAGTAGTAGTAGTAACTGTGATAGTAGTTGTAGCAGGAGTTGTGGTGGTAGTAGTACTAGTACTAGTAGTAGTAGTAGTAGTAATTGTGGTAGTAGTAGTTGTAGCAGTAGTTGTGGTGGTAGTTGTGGTAGTAGTAGTACTGCCAGTAGTAGTAGTTCTGGTATTAGGAGTTGTAGTAGCAGCGGCAGTAGTGGTGGTAGTAGTAGTAGTAGTTGTAGTAGTAGTAATGCTGGTAGTAGTAGTAGTTGTGGTGATAGTAGTTGTAGATTTTGCAATTGAAATTTTTTTTTTTTGAAGTTGAGGTCCTTGTGAGTAAAAATGTGTAGTTTTTAAAGTAAACGCCCAGCAGCAGAGGTTCACTCAGATCTGAGATAACTGAGCAGTTCAGAGGTAAACGCTCGTTCCTGAGGTTTGTTTGTAGGCTGCACTTTCTCTGAATCAATACGTCTTGTTAAAGTCAGTCATCCTTAAAGAGCAGCGGGTTGAAGTGACCTCTGTCAGCCCATCAGAGGAAACGTCACCGCAGCAACACAAACCTCTGCTTCATAAACAACACACGAAAAAAAAAAACACTCTTCACGTGGGTGTTTAATTCAGGGCTAAAATACTGGAATAATCAACTAGAAAGGAATAGTCTTGCTATTTAAACAGACAATCAATGATAACTAAGGAGGCAGTGGTGGTTAGCATTCATCTCAGCAGAAGACTGGAATGGGAGGGGTTCTGGATCCACTTCACTGCAAAGAAATGGAACGGGTCTGGCTGGTCAGGCTAAGGAGGGGAAGAGTTACCTATATTTCTACAAATACGGTAGAATTTCAATCTAATTAAAGGCTTTGTAATTAACTTATTGCATTTTTATTAAATAGCAATATTTATATGTCAGGAATAAAATATAGGAGTTTATTTGTAGACATAAAGACCTGGTTGACAATTAATTATCTCCTCCTAAACCCAGAAAAAACAGAGGTCATTATACTAGGCCCCAAAAAGCTGAGAGGTGCTCTGTCAGACCAGGATGGTGTCAGTGTAGCCTCAAATTCTACTATGAGAAACTTAAAAGTTTTATTTGACCAAGATTTGTCATTTAAGGCTCATTTAACCTAAGCCTGTAAAATAGTTCTTAATTAATTAAATTGTTTGAATAAAAGTATCTGGTTACTTTCACTTCTATCTAGGGATGATAAATGATTATATCGCTAATCGTGATAAAAACAGTAAAGATTAATTGACAGTGGTCATTTTTTTTTATCATTGTTCATTGAGATAATCACCATTATCATCATATGAGAGCGCCCTCTGCTGTTCGCTCTGTTTACAAGCAAAACATTCTCCAAGAAGGCTCAAAGCTTGTTTTTAATTTCTCCAGAACTGATTAAAATACCTGATCTACAGCAGAGCAGACTGAGGCTAGAGTGGAGAGTGAGGCGTTCAAGCCGTCTGAGGATTTAGCAGTAGCACTAAATGTTTGTAGTGCTACATGCTAATAAATGCAGCTAATTTACAAGGTAATCACAAGTTTACCATTAAATATAAACAGTGACACCTTGACTTTAAGAAATGAAACTCATTGAAGTTGGAAAATGCGTTCCTGGCTTGGTAAATGCGTCTCACACAGCCCCATAAACATAAGCTATCTAAGCTATGGCTAACATGCTTTCACTTTTAAACTTTGACAACGCGATGATCTAAAATATATATTTCTGTGATATACAAGTGTTGTTCTGACAGTAGTACTGCTGAGTGCTGAGTCCTACCTTCATTAAAGTACGCTGTACACACTGCAGCAGTTTAACAAGTCACTACGTTATCCAGGTCTCTACAGCTGTTGTTTATGTGTATTCTAAATTTTGGCCACAAGGGGGAGCCGTATGTTTGCACTAATTTATCCCATAACCATTATTCTGTTGTATCACTGTAAAGTAATTCCTGTATGTTTTAGCTACATTTTCAAACTACAAGAACAATTTCATAATTATCGGGATAATATCGTTAATCGCAATTATTGTGGCCAAGATAATCGTGACATAGCATTCTATTATCGTCCCATGCCTACTTCTGACCGCAAGTGTTTTTCTTACTGTGCATCAATGCCCAGTTGAGGTCATCAGTGATTGCGGTGATGACCTCAGTGAGAGCACTGCCCTCACCTGCCACAGTTTCTCTGAGGCTGACCTGTTTGTCCTGTTTACACAACAACACTGGCCAACTTCTTTAATATCCTGTTTTCTGGAGCCATTCTTATAAAGTCTTCAGTAAAAGTAACTTTAACTTTATTGTCCATTTAATGGAAATTTGTCTTTGGCTCACCATCAGTCACACAGTACAATAAATACTGTGCTTGTTTAGTAAACTAACTGCATTAGGGATAAATGATCCTTTATAGACTTTCTTAGTTGCTAAAGTCATTCTATAGCGTCGTCCAGAAGGCATTAAACTAAATTCACTAAACAGAGGATGTTCAGTGTCACTGGAAATAGATGTAGCAGTCTGATAAAGTAGGTCTGGTTATTTTTGGTCTCGAACAATGACCTTCCCTGCATTTTATAACAATCCTGTTCAGCTTGTTCTTATTAGCCACAGTCAAAAAAACAAACCAGACAGTGATATTGAAGATTAAAACTCTTTCAGTCAGGCTGACATAGACTCTCTCAAGAACATGTGAAGTGACTCCAAAGCCTCAGAGTTTTCTGATCATAAATGATCTCTGACTGGCCTTTTTATAAATCTCCTCCACAAATAAGTACAGATACAGATATTACTGACAGTTCCTGGATTAATGTGAACATATGAGACATAAAAGCCTTGTATTTTGTGCTCGTGGGTCAGCTGCCATGGGCCCGGCAGTCAGTCAGTCACAGTTCAAATTGTGGCTGGAACATCATTGTTTTCTGTGAGGACAGTGTTTGCACAGTTCACACAAGAGCAGAGCGGCTCCCTGCTGTGAGACCAAAACACCTCCTCCAGAGTTTTCAAAAGATTGCAGATTCAGAAAACAGAAACCCCGTCTTTGTGTGAACAAAAGGCCAAACCACAATCAAACCATAGAGGATTCGGCAAAACGAGCTGTCAGCCCCTTAAACTGTTTTGTTCCCTCAAAAACTGCCTGTTCCACACAGATTTAAGACTAATATTTCACATTGTACAACAAATTCAAAATGCAGGATGTAGGGTGGAGACGACTTTCCCAGTTGTTGAGCCATCTTCATAAAATATCCATTATTCAAAATAGATTCGGCAGCACTTCAAAACCACAATTGAAAAAACAAACCAAACATTTGTCAGAGCATGAGACCAGCGTGTGGGACTGAGCGGAGCAGCTGTGAGATAAATCTGTGACAGATGATAGACGTGTGTGGTGAACAGAGATGCGTCTGTGTCACTTTGATGAAAATGAAAAGGGAAACAGCCAATCACAAGTGTCTGATTGCTCATTTTAATCACCATTGTGACACTGTAGTTTGGAAAAGCTTTATTTTGACTTTTGTTTTCTACTTTTCTTACACATGTGGGGGGTGCAACTTAACCAGAGCATGATTATGGGAATTAATGAGAAGGAAAAGTATTCAGCCCCAAAATGAAACGCTCTTTATCAAAATAAATTCATAAAAATAAAATAACATAGAGTTAAAGATGCACTACCCAATTTGTTTATTGCTGTAATTGAACAACCATTTATCATCTGTCCCATATAGTCACAAAATTTGGCATGTTTTCTATTAAAAACAGACATCTCCTGTGTGGTGGCCACCCTTCACTGCCTCTGTGTTCACAGAGCAGCTTCAATCTATCTCTTTGACATTTTATTTGTTCCACACTACAAGTTTTTTATAGATCCACCCAGAAAGCACAGAACATATGGCAGGACCCATTATTTTGATATGCCATTTACAACATTGCAATATTCTTTTGTAAACTGAAATGTTTGCGATATAAAACTCTTGTTTGGCCATTAGTTGATGAAGAGCTTATGTGATTTTTTTGGTGTTCCGGTCCGTCCGTGCAGGAGTCAAGTGATGCGGCACACTTTAACTGTGACTGCGCACGGACGCTGAAAAAAACACCACTGGATTTTCAAAGTCTGCTGAAAACCACCGTTCTGATCTCGATATCTTAGAGCTAAGGTTCAGGCTTTGAGAAGCTCACTTAAATAAAGCCTGGCTATGTCCATCTTTGTAGTATGCCCCACAGTACTGCCCTCTACTGCCTGCATTTAGTTTAGGTCACTTTGCTGAGACAAAGGCAGGGGCTATATTATACTGTTATACTGTTATACGCAACAAAAGGTTACATTACGTGACTACTGCCATAGAGAAACAGGTAAAGAGACCAGCAGAGGGCAGCAGTGTGTAGCTCTGTTTCACTTTTTTGAACAGAGCCATAGAAAAAGAGCTTTTTATTTCCTTAAACTTTTTGTATGTTGCCATTTTACAGCCAATATGAAAAATATCTGTAAGGAATCAGTGGAAACAGAGCTGTACACCGTTTTTTGGATAAATGAATGAGAGCAGACTGGATGTAGAGGGCTTGTTGATTGGTCATTGCTTCCTAGAGTGGGCGGGGCTTCGTGGTAGAGGCGGAGGTTCATGGAACCGAGCGTTCTGAGGCCTCAGAATGGCCACATCAGAGAATACGGGTTTACTCAAACAGGCGTGGATGAAACAAAACACAACTCCAGGTCTGTTTTTGATGAGAAAAAATTATAACATGGGAGAATACTCAGAAAAGTTGATTTTGTATGATATAGCCCTTTGATTGGTCCACACCAGAGTTTAATTACACATTCACATCAGAAACGGACCGGACTTTACCAAGAAACAGGGCAGCGTGAGTTTGAGGGGTGCGTGCGTTCAATTGGAGTGGCAATGGGATAAACACAGTCATTACAGGTAAAGTCCGTCTCTTTGTTGTCACTGCCTTCAAATCCACACACAATAGTTCAATCTTTATAAACGGACCCCCTTTTAAAGCATTACAGTTTGTTTTATTTTCAACAACCCATCTGTGCACAAACAGCAGCAGTTTACACACAGCTTTAGCTCCTGTATCATCATTGTTAATTTAGTCACTGGAGCAAAATCTGCACTGCACTCATTTAGCACCTGTGAGAGACGCTAACCTTAGCTGCGCCAGGGTTTGTTCCACTTTTAGCGCATCCTATTCATTTACCAAGCACACAAACCTGTGATAAATCTGAACCATAGTGTCATCCCTTCCACTGACTGGCCAATGTGCAGGGTGTTCCCCACCTGGGGCCCATAGTTGCTGGGATAGGCTCCAGCCATCCACAACCTCTAACAGGAACAGGCTGAAAACTATGAATGAAACTGTAACTTTATGAGATTTTTTTTGTAATAAATATTGGCAGTAATAAAAGTGACTTAATGCTCTGAAGCTCACTGCCTGTTAATGTGGCAATAAATAGGAATAATATTAATTTTATAACACATGAAGTGAGAGTGTAAACAAACAGAGTGGCCCTGAAATGTGGGAAGTAATTTGCTTGAATATCAAATTTAATTAATGCCATTAATACAGCACATTTCCTGTAGCTGGAGTCAACAGTGTGACTGCTCGACTTTACTTTTTATTACACCTCCCACAGTGAAGAGAAGTTAGCCCCAGTCGATAAATGACACAGTTATTGCCAAGTAATGCACACACACACACCTTCTGTATCCATGCACACACACATAGGCATGAGCAGCTCAGCATTTTTAGCATTCTTACACCATCTGCTAATGTTTATGCAATGTTTTTAACCACAACACCTCCTCGTCCCAGGGCGCTCGAACACACGCTGACTGCTATCACCACAGCGCTCTTTTGGTTGCAAGATAGGCAACCAAATGAATAATGCAGAGGAGCGCTTTGGTCTTCACACACCTCATTATATTTTTGGCTTTCAAATAACCGTGTATGAGAAAAATGGGCAGCACGGTGGCATAGTGGTTAGCTCTCCTGCTTCATAACAAGAAGGTCCTGCGTTTAATTCCTGGACTGGGTTTGGGCCTTTCTGTTTGGAGTTTTCATGTTCTCCCCGTGTCTGCGTAGGTTTTCTCCAGTTTCCCCCACCTCTAAAAACATGTACAATGGGGCCAGGATTCCCTGATTCTGAATCTCGGGGGCAGACTGCCGGAGATGTGGCTGCCTTTCACACTAACACTAACCCTGGATTTCCACTGCATCCATATCTGCCGCACTGCACTGTTCCTCTACAATTATAGTCATTAGGCCCAAAACAGCTATGATTTGATTGCATCAAATATTTAAACGTGTCTGGCATTGTTTTTGTAAGCTAAAGTGAAAGTAAATTGCCTACTAAGTATGAATATAGAACATAAAATAATATAATATAATACACTAATATAAATATTAGATTATGTTATCATCAGAGAAGACAGGCGGCTCCATGTGGAAGTGTACAGGAGCCCCCTCACACAGACCAGGACCTGTTATTTGATTCAAACCACCCACTACAGCACAAACTTGGTGTGATCAGGACACTGCAGCACAGAGCCCAACAGGTTCCCACAAGCTCTGAGGGAAGGAGGAAAGAAGAGCTGCATGTCCGCCAAGCCCTCAGAACCTGTGGATATCCAAACTGGGCCTTCTCCAAATCCCAAAGGACAAGAAAACAGGACAGGAAAGAACAAGAGACAAAAAGAAGCAACTTAGTCATTCCTTACATCTCTGGCCTGTCTGAGAAACTTAAAATGATTTTTGGCCAACACAACATCCCGGTTTATTTCAAACCTGTTAATACTCTCAGACCAAAACTAGTTCACCCCAAGGACAAAATTCCCAGTTACAAACAGAGCAATGTTGTGTTCTCCATCCACTGCAGTGAGAACTGTAATGAACAGTACATTGGAGAAACCCAACAACCTCTACACAAGCGGTTATACCAACACCGCAGGGCCAACTCCAGTGGACCTGAATCTGCAGTACACCTCCACCTGAAGGCCACAAACCACTCCTTTGAGGACAGTCAGGTCCGAATCTTAGCCAGAGAGAAAGGATGGTTTGAGCGAGGAGTGAAAGAAGCAATCTTTGTCAAAAAAGATAAACCTTCTTTAAACAGAAATGTTGGGCTCAGATACAACCTTCCTTCTGTCTACAACAGTCTCCTGAAACCCAAACAAAACAAACCAGTTTCACTCAGGTCATTTACATCTGAAGGAGCTGACCAGGCTGGGGAGGGTTAACGACTCTCTCTCCAGCTGAGGACAAAGGACTCCTAATGACCCGAAACCACTCAGGTTATTCATAGTCTCCTGAACCAATAGAATTTAGTTTCAGGTCAAAACTCCTCCTTCCTAGGAGAATATAAACCAGCTCTCTTACCAGTTCATTTTCAGAATTGACAAAGCCTTTTGGACAAGAGGCGAAACGTCTTCAACTTTAAAAATCAAATCCAGATGACTGCTTTTTAACCTTTTGTTGCAATATAAATATTAGAATTAAAAAGTGTGTTCTTGTGTTCAGTTTCCTGTTTGGTGTGATCTCATCTGAGCAGATGAACAGAGTCCGCTGTCAAAGAAAAACAGATTTGCTGCATATCTCTGGCATCACATCAGTCAAAAAATGCACCATGAAGAGGAAAAAAAAAACTCGCACTGGACTATAAGTCAGTTATTTCACTAAATCCAAGACCAAGAACAGACGTTAAATCTGGAAAGGCAAGTTATTCAACTACACAATAGCACACAGAACAACAGGCTGAATGTCTGGTATGTTAACGTAACACATTAACAGTTATTCAGCTACACAAAAGCATAAAGAATAAACCTGGGAGGCTGAATAAGCTAAATTAACATAACAAGCCAGCAAGTTCACCAAGAAAGTTACCGGTAAGCAAGTTCACCAAGCTCCTGATCTCATTCTACATCACCAAATACTACTGACAGTAGCATTCTGTAGGCAGTAATGCAGTAAATTGTATATATTTTGATATATAAGTCGCAGGACCAGCCAAACTATGAAAAAAAGTACAACTTATAGTCTGGAAAACACAGTAGTCATCTTTAGTGATGTATAAAATGTTATTGTGGTATATTTGCATGTAAACAAAAGTACTTTTATATTTATGATATTGACCATTTTATAGTCGTTTATGGAGGCCTTTCTTGTGAACAAAAAGTTACAACTAACATGCGCTGACTTAAGTTGGCTTTGATCACTCAACCTTCTGTTCCCTGAGCAGAACACCAACTCTCTGAGCTAATTAACAGTGCAAATAAAGCTTTATTTATGACTAATTTGCAGTACTAAAGATAAACTCAACCAAATGTCCAATAACAGCTCTCATGCTCAAGCTGGTTTTGTTCCAAGGACCCTCAATGCTCAAAGGCAATTGCTAACACACTGAGCTATATAAAACATAATTAGGCAAATCTATTTAAAGCCATGCTATTAAGTGAGGTTTTCAAAGCAACGTTAGACTGAATGGATTTGATGAACTTGCATTTATTCATACAATTTCTCTTTCACACTAAGCAACCCTACGCAGATCACTAAGTCACTGAGCTAACTAACATGTAAGGAAGCTTTTTTTTTTTTTTTTTTTTTTATTTAACCAGTTTGCAATACGCTAGACTCAACCAAACGTTCAATAAACTCTCTGATGCACCAGCTGGATTTGATTTAAGGGCCCTCAGTTTTCAAAGCTGAACGTTAACACAAGCTATGATTTGGTGATTTGAGTGTACAGCATATCTCAAAGTAAATATTACTAGGACTAATCATGATAAGTAAAGGTGATCGTACTGATGTAAAATTTGATTATTTTAAGGATTTTTTTTTGCTACTACTACAGCTACCACCAACTACTGCTCCCACTACGACTGAAGACTGAAGATACTGTAGCTCGATGATGAAGGAGAACGTCTCATGAAGGGGACACCCAGGTTCAGATTCTGGTCTGGATGCAGTCTAAATCAAAACAACGGTCTATGGGTTGCCAGTGTTTCTGATTGGATGATCAGAAATACAGGGTTTAGAACTGTTAAATAAAAAAAATGCCTTGCTAAAGTTAAATTCTAGTTTGCTAAAGTTTCACATATAATCTGCCATAGTTTAGGCCCTGTGTGTACCAATAAAGTTTCATCTCAGTCATTTATTTTAGTCATTGTACTTGATTCACAGAGCATATTACTGATATGTTTATGCTTAAAGATAGTTACTGTATGTTCTCCTTATTTAGTCATTTCCTTAGTGATGACAGCTCATGCTGAGTTTTAACAACATGTGTAACATACCTTTAGATAAGTTTTGTGCAATCTACCAGCTGGCGCCTTGCGAGCTGTTAGTGCCTGTCCAAAGTCCATTCTATTCAATCATTTTGGGACAACTTCAGAACGGTCGACTTGACCTAAACTAGATTTATGCTCTCAGGCCAAGCTCCGGTATCCGCTCTTTTGATAGCGAGAACAGAATTACTTTTCCAAAAACACAAGATATGTATAGAATGGACCTTAGTCATAAATTTGTCATTCTTGTACTTTCCTTTTATTATAAAACCTGTGTGAAAACCTTGAACGGGAGCACTCGGTGTCATCCCAAGACCAGGAGGAGCTCTGTCGGTGAGATGCTTAGACTGGTGGCAGATCTTCGGTAACAAGTGTTCCTCTCTCGAGATTGAATTCTGTTCTTGTGATTTACCATTATATTTTGCTCGATGCATTATTTTTGAATCCTGTCAATCTGTATCTTTGATCCTGATTGTCTTCAATAAATCTGGGCAGCATTTGAAAGACATCTTCTGGTTTTCAGAGTTACTTTTTGACAAAGAACACGCAGCAGGTACCTTCTGATTTACAAGGTCTAGTTTGCTAAGAGTTAACCAAAAAAAATCCAGCATTTCAAGAACAAAAACTAAAATTATAAACATAAACAACTTGGGGATTATGTTAATTTTTAAATTATTATTCTTTTTTTAAAATTGTGAATAAACCAGCTGTACCGTCGTTATCAGTAAAACTTATATTTGATTTACCGCATATCTTGGGACACAGTGGGCATTATTTTTATTAAATATAAAAAATATACACTGCTCAGAGCACCTTTAATTTAGATTAAAATAATTGCAGTGATAGCACTCAGCTCTTGGTTGGCAGCAGGAGTTTGAGTGGACTTTGTTTTCTGACTCCACAAAAAGGACTGGTTTAAACTTAGACCAATAAATAAAAGTTAGTCCAAGCAGAGCACATGCAGAAGTAAAAGTGCATCTTTAAACTACAGATGAATATCCTCCCAGGTTTGTTTGACTTGTGTTTGTTCCACCTGACTGATTCGCCCATTAGACTGCAGCGATGAACCGCAGTCTGAAACACGAGGGCCTAACGAAGACTGACAAAGACGAAGGCATTTGCTGAGCGCCTAAATGACTTCTCCAGACTTCGGCGGCACGCTCGCTCAAGGGTACGACGCATTCCATTATTCTGTGACGAAGAGGCACTTAAAACAATCTGAAAGGTTCTTTTCACATGCACAACAGGCGCAGCACCAGCCTCTCATTTGCAAACAGAAAGCAGAGAAAATGAAATGATCCCACTTCCACGAGGCACTTGACTTCGGCTCCGTCTGATCAGATTACAGCTGTGTTACGGTGTAAACATGAAAAATGGTATGTTAAAATGAAAGTTTGCATTTCTCTTGTATTTGTCTTCCTCAAATTTTCACAAAATACTGACCAAAGCACTTTATCAAACATCAGATAGTGGTACTTTAAGAGACAAATTTGAAAGTCACTAAAAATCTGTTGTACTGGACAGTATTTGTGTGCTTTTTGTGCAACTGTAGCAATATGGTGCTTTGGTTTTTAACCTAATCCGCCAGCAGGTGGCATGAGAGGGGGAACTATAAAAGTGCATCCCTTCCTCTTGCCTGTTCTCTGACCTCACGCACTTCCGGGTCACTTTGTTTGGCTAGCTCTGTGTCACCAGGTAGGAAGCATGACATCTTTGCTCAAAATACTAACTTGTTAAACGTATCCCTAAATAGTGCTTTCGTCTTCAGTGCAGTTGTGTGGCTGTGGGGCGCGTCTTGTGTCGTGCCCTGGATCGGTGATGCTGTGCGGGTGTGCGCTCCGCTAGAGTCACGTGATGGGCTGTTCGTAGCGTCACTGAATTTCTCCCGCTGTTAGTTACAGCCGTGTGAAATCCTGGACTGTGAAGTGGTAGGTCATCTGAGTGTGGCATGTAGTGTAGGTTACTTTTTTGTAATTATGCATTGCTGTTTTTTTAGGTAATGCTGGCGGACCATTAGCTGAAGCACTGGCGCACACTGCTGCCTTGTTTTCACTTGTTCTCTCTGTAAAAGCTGTGTAAAATGAGCTTCAGCTTTTTAATATTAAAACCAAGATATAGACTGCTGAAATGCTTTTAAGGACTGCTAAATTAAATTAATCTTGTATAAATAAATTATGTGGTAAAGTGATGGAACCTTGCCCTTTGTTTCAATGAACGAACCTGTGCGTGCCTTAAATATGTTGCACATTTGTATTGGTCCCGGGGCCTTACTCCCCGGGTGGCGTTGTTGGTTTTTCTAGTTAATTTTCATTACATATAATCACCCTCACTCCGCCACACAACCATACTAACAACAAACTGTTTTTGTAATCTAAAATGTCTTAATTACTCATTTTTATCTTTTCTGTTGGCTTCAGGGTTTCAGCGAGCCGGCATAAAACCTACATTGAAATATTAAAGTCGCTCAAGTTGCTGTCTTTTTGCCACAGTCCTTGACTTAAATACAGCTCCAAATGAAGCTTCTGTTGAACTATTTACTGATTTATGAGCGGCTCTGTTATCAAAATTATTCTGTAATTAATGAAAACACATGAAATTACTACACCTGGATTAAAACTGGACTAAAACTTATTTAAAACTGGACCAAACCAGGACTAAATCAAGACTAAACAAGAAGTTTAAAACTGGAATAAACCTGAACTAAACCAACCAGGACTAAACCAGGATTAAATTGTGCCTAAAATTGGACTAAGTCATGGTCTACACTACACAAATTTAATCCCCAACTAAAATAGGAATTGGATGGCACGATGGCACAGTGGGAAGCACTCCTGCCAAGAAGGTCCTGTGTGGAATTTGCACGTTCCCCCCGAGACTGTGTAGGTTTCCTCAGGGTGCTCTGGTTTCATCTACCAGCAGAAACATGTACAGGTCTCCCATAGGCCAGGACTAAAGAAACTGTTAATCTCAGTGGAACTTTCCAGGTTAAATAAAACTGCATCAAAAATCCCTGAGTACCACCAGAAGAAGCCTGTGTACCTCCATTACTACAGCACCACAGGCTTTTATTTATTTATGTTGTTTGACCTTTATTTAACCAGGATAAAACTCTTTGAGATTAACAATCTCTTTTGCAAGAGCGACCTGGCCAAGAGGCAACAGCTCAACAGCGATCAAACACAACAAGACAACTTTCCAATAACAGCAGTACATCTTAGTCAGAAACATTTACATCCACTACGGCTTTGCTCCAAGTCTACAAACATGGATTTAAAAGTGTTCAGAGAGACCAGAGAGAGAATTGAAAAGCCTTCTTCCCCAGCTCAGTGCTCACTCTGGGGACTGACAAGAGGTGGTTCTGAGACCAAAGGCTGTAGCTGGGGTTGGTTTGTGTGATGTATGGCAGAAGATACGAAGGAAGAAGACTGAGAATGAAACGGAGAGAGGTGACTCGTTTGAGAACTACTGCTCTAAATAATTATTAAACTTAGGTATTGTTAGGCAGCTCCAGTGAGGTCAGGGGAAGTGACATAAACCGCAGTGCAAAAGGGTTGAAATAAACATGTTTTTAATACAGTTACATCCTTTCACTAGAAGTAATTCAGCTACTACATGTCTTTGGCTTGTGGGAGGAAGAGAAGGAAACCCACAACAGCACGAAAACATGGGCACTTTGCACATCGTTGGGGGCTGGCCTTCATTTTGACCTCCAATATGGCCGTGTACAAATATTTATTAAAGTCTGTAAAGCATGATTCCTCCATCAGACAGGTTTTATAAGAGAGGAGCGGGTGAACAGACTGGCAATTAACCACAGTGCCATGCCAAGCCATTAGGAGCCACTCTTAAGACAGCCGCACTCCCACAGAACACATGCAACGACAACAGTCATTATGCTGAAAACACTGACTCATTCGGATTTAATTTTCTCCATTAATGCTTCCCAAATGGAGAAGGTTGGGCATTCAGATCTGCCCGCAGGCAGCGCAAGTGAGGTTTTAATCATTGTTCACTTTGGTTAGTGTTTAAGAGTAGAGTGACAATTTAACAAAAGTCATTTTAAGACATTGCAGAGGGGTATGGAGAATAAAAGTTTCATATGATGGTGCAGCAGAGGTTGGAGAACACAAAATGTAATATTATTTTGGTAAATATCTTAAGAAAAGTCAGGATAATAATGGGCGAAAGATACTAATTACCACCACAAGGGGTCAGTAAAGAAACAAATAAGTACTTTTTATTCTTTATTTACCATTGCACAGCATAATGGACTTGTGTCTCAATGGTTACCACTTTGAGGAGCTTCAGTTTTGCGTACAGGTCCTGGGCACAATGGGCCAGATTTATCAAAGGCTTGCATGGACACTAAATTTATATTTTATTTATTTTATTTTGTCAGGAAGTCTCATTGAGATTGAAATCTCATTTACAAGAGAGTCCTGAGTACAAAGCAGATAAAATACATATATATTTAAAAGACATACACTTCATACAAGCTGAAACACAATAGACAACACTTAGACATTACAGTTACAGCAGTCAGATAAAATAGAGGTCACAAGTGTTTTAAACTTTTCTAATGAGATGACACTACTTAAATTTAACTGCTTTGTGAGAGTATCCATAAATGAGGGGCATAAAACCGATACCTGTGTGTGTATGTGCAGAACTGATAAAGTCAGTTTCTCCTGAGACCTGGTGCAGCAGTGGTGAGACTTGAATTGGATTAAGGAAGTGAGATATGAAGGAAGTTTGAAAGGGATGGCTTTGTAAATAAAAATATAAGTGTGTCAGCATCTACGGGTGTATAATGAAGTCCACCCAACTTTTCTATATAAATCACAGTGGTGAGTACAGTAATTGTCAGAGGTAATAAAACAGAGTGCACTGTGATAAATGTGTTACCAGATGCATAGTTGTAGATAATGTCTCCATAATCCAGAGTAGCAAGAACTGTGGAACGGATGATTGTTTTTCTATTGTCATATGAAAAGCATGATTTGTTACGGTAAAGAAAACCAACTTATAATTTTATTTTCTGTGAGAGGTCTTGGATATGATTCTTAGAGGATAGTTTGTCTAAGCAGATGCCAAGATACTTATATTGATCAACCAGTTCTATAAAGTTACAAATGGTTATAAATGGTAAATGGTCACATTTATATAGCGCTTTTCTACCTTCATGGGTACTGAAAACGCTTTACATCAAGGAACCATTCACCAGGAACCGCCAACCTTCTGGTTAGTGGACAAGCGGCTCTACCAACTGAGCTACTGCCGCCCGAATCTATAAGAATCTATGGAGTGTGCTCTGGTGAAATGCATACATTTGGTCTTATTGGAGTTTAGTACTAATTTTAAGTTAGTTAAGGAGGTTTGTAAACTGTTAAATAAATAAGTCGAGCTAAACTTGGAGCAAACCCAGGCACAGCTGAGGTTAGCGTCTCTCATAGGGAGTTAAATGAGCGCAGCGCAGATTTTGCTCCTGGTGACTCAATGAATATGTAAAACGAGGCAGTTTTCACCAGAACGTGCAAAATTCAAAGCATGGAAAATGTAAATGAAATCGATTTGCGGTCGCTGTTTGATTTATCACAAGTACGGGAACTAAAAGAGCATGAAAATGTAGCACGTTGGAGGAGCAGGTGCAAAATTTAATGAAGGAAAGAGAGCA
The DNA here is from genome assembly GCA_020698575.1 of Bostrychus sinensis. Lineage (NCBI taxonomy): Eukaryota > Metazoa > Chordata > Actinopteri > Gobiiformes > Eleotridae > Bostrychus > Bostrychus sinensis. The sequence continues at coordinate 5,544,923 of CM036254.1, read as the reverse complement.
GCTTTTAGTGCACTGATGGGGCTTTGAAAAGAAGTTATAATGCCTTAAAAGATACAACAATAAACTACTTGTAAAATTGTTTAAAGGGTTACTGGACTCTATCTGACAGTGAATAGGACTTTCCTCTCTGTCTCTCCATTCTCTCACACAAAGGAGGATTAAGTCACGTGACTCTGACTCTGGACATTTAACAAGGACAGACTTCACAAAGTTTATAGAAGAAAGTACAATGCAATAAAATGTGCATCCCTCATAGACAGAGAACATATTCAGTCTACTGCAGTCTGTTATTTGAGGCTGGACTCTCAGATTGACTTTTGCGTTGCAGTAGCCTTCTACAGTGAAAGATGCAGTCGGAGCAGAGCAGCATCGCAGCAGCAGTTGTGCAGTTTCTCTTTGTATCATATGTAACACGCCCACAAATAGCAAACGCGTTTTTTAGGCTGCACTCGCAATTTAGCTCCTGTCTTAGCAGCTGTCTTAGTAAATATGGCCCTATATCTTATTGCCTTGGCAGAGGTCTGTGCTCTCCAAGTGCTTCTGGTTCTAAATAGCATGTCCAGCAACACAGCAAACAAGAAAAACACAAGAAATAAACAGGGCATCTAGTAGATTGTTAATTTGAAACTGTCTGCATCCGAGCTTAAGGTTTTGTGATTTCTAACTTCTATGAGGCCCTATTTTAAGGGTCTTTAGAGTCAAGTCAATGCAAACTTTTTTCCATAGCACATTTAAAACAACACGGGTTGAGCAAAGTGCAAGCAACAGATATATTTAACAGCCATAAATACACATTCATTAAAGGGCAAGACAATACAAGCAATAGAAGACATAAAAGAATAGAAAACATAATTAAATGTATATCAATTTCAAACTAAACACTGCATTAAAAGTAAAACGTCAAGGTGCTTGCTTAGTCTGTGATGAAGAGCAAACTAAGCAGCTGCATAGGGCCCCACAGACAATAGAGGGCCCCAAGGTTTATCCAGTATTTGATTATTTGTTTACACTGTCAACTCTATTTTATTAATAATCCTGGTTATAATATTCTGCTTGCTATTGCTGGTGATTTTTGCTATAAAGTGTCTATTAAGTTTGTATATTAATGTGATTTACTTCCTGTTCACCTCAGGCTCCCTTTGCTGAGTTTGCAAGGCTAAAATATTTCAAAGCATTCATTCTTTTAGAAAAATAGTGAGTCAGAGTTTTATTAAAATTACTTTAAAATATAATAACATCTGAATGGTCTCAAAAATCATTGAGAGGCTTGGCTTAGAGCCGCTCAAATGCACAGGACTGACACTGATTTTAGTTTATTTTATTTTAGCCTTTAGTTTTTCCATTTCCATTTTTTCTTGTTTGTTGTATTTTTGAACTCGTTTAATGCTCCTCTTCCTGTACTTCTGCTGTTTCAACAAAGCAATTTCCCACTGCGGAACAAACAAACAAACAAAAAACTCATTAATTTGTGAGTTGCAATCTTTCGTGACATTGGTTGTGCTTCTCATTTGTGCGCCACAGATTTTATTTTGTACAACCAGAACTCTTAAAAGTACTGCTAGAGTAAATATGTAAGTGCCATTTTTGCGCCTGTAGAGCGTTAATAAATCTGTTCTTTTGTTTGAGGTAGGGCATAATAACCCTCTAATTGGTTACACTGATTCAAAACAATGAGCTGACATTTTATTTTTTATTTTTTCATTTTTTACCATTAGGCAAAGACACACTAATTAAACTGGGAACATGGAGCAAAAGAAACAACTCACCCAAGACGGTATTTGAACCAGTGCTTTGTTTTAGAGAAGAGATGCTCATTTGGTGACTTAGTTCCGTCTGCAACTTTTTAATCAGGTAATGGGGCGTTGCACATCCGCTTTTTGCCCCACGCCAGAGCCATGGGCAGTGATAAATGTCACCTTTTAGAAGCCCACTAAGTTAAAGGGCAGCATGGTTGACATTGGGGCAGGAGTCCAGGAGACTTTGTGGAGACTAAAGGGAAGATTCTGACAAATTGCCGTGCACTTGTCGTTGACCGCTCCAAAGTGCGCCCGGGGATCTTCTGAGCAGCTCCAATCGGCCCCCTGCGAGGTCCCGAGGGTCTGGGGCTTTACAGGAGGTCGACTGAAGTGGGTCACACACTATTTTTAGAACAATTTCAGTTCTAAATGCCATGTTATGCCTTTCTTTTATATTTTCAAGAAAAAAGACCCTGAAACTTCTGTATACCAACATTTAAGCTGCCTTGTGTTAAACTAAACTGTATCCGACCAGGAAAAAGTTATAGAACACACGAATCAAGTACTGACTTGGTAGCGCTGTTTGTAGAGAAAGACAAAAGGAAAACAAACAGATCCAACACTGATGGCCAGAGTGAAAGGAATTACAACATTCAGAACAGCTCTGTTCTTTTTCCATTCATGCATTTGTTTCTAACAAAGAAAGGCTTGTTATTTTCACAACATGAAATACTTTTATGGAAAACTGTTTTGATATACTCTGACGGACTGACTGAGCACAACAAATCCAGGACTGGACTGGTTCTGGACCTACAGAACCCTGCTGGGGAATCATAATTAATTACACTTTAGGTCCTATTTTGGGCATAAATAGAACTTTTTGGTAAAAACTCTACTCGTCGTGTTTGGAGGAGAAAGAATGCTGAGTTGCATCCAAAGAACACCATACCTACTGTAAAGCATGGGGGTGGGAACATCATGCTTTGGGGCTGTTTTTCAGCAAAGGGACCAGGACGACTGATCCGTGTAAAGGAAAGAATGAATGGGGCCATGCATCGTCAGATTTTGAGTGAAAACCTCCTTCCATCAGCAAGGGCATTGAAGATGAAACGTGGCTGGGTCTTTCAGCATGACAATGATCCCAAACACACTGCCCGGGTAACGAAGGAGTGGCTTCGTAAGAAGCATTTCAAGGTCCTGGAGTGGCCTAGCCAGTCTCCAGATCTCAACCCCATAGAAAATCTTTGGAGGGAGTTGAAAGTCCGTGTTGCCCAGCGACAGCCCCAAAACATCACTGCTCTAGAGGAGATCTGCATGGAGGAATGGGCCAAAATACCAGCAACAGTTTGTGAAAACCTTGTGAAGACTTACAGAAAACGTTTGACCTCTGTCATTGCCAACAAAGAGTATATAACAAAGTATTGAGATGAACTTTTGTTATTGACCAAATACTTATTTTCCACCATAATTTGCAAATAAATTCTTTAAAAATCAGACAATGTGATTTTCTGGATTTTTTTTTTCTCATTTTGTCTCTCATAGTTGAGGTATACCTATGATGAAAATTACAGGCCTCTCTCATCTTTTTAAGTGGGAGAACTTGCACAATTGGTGGCTAAATACCTTTTTGCCCCACTGTATATACAAACAGTATAGGCTGATTTTGTTCTGTCACCCCATGGCAGAGCTGATGTTGAGAACTGAAAGTGCGGTGTTGGTGGAAGCTGAACTGGAGAAAGCAATTTTATTTCTGTGTATTGCTGCTTCTTCAACTCTCTCTGAGTCCAGTTTCCAAAGCGCTAAAAAATGGCCTTCAAGAAAAAAACTAGTTTAAACTTTTTTTGTCCAGACAGAAGAGAATGGACAAATTTTGTACAATTTCAGCTTAAATATACGAAACAGAATAGCCTGCTAATAGGACAGAGAGTTCATCTGAGTGCAATCTGCACATTGCCTTATGTGTACAGCAGGATTAATTGCCCTTAAATTTGGACTATTTAATAATAATAATAATAATAATAATAATAATAATAATAATAATAATAATAATAATAATAATGTAATGGTCACAAATGTCTAAATACACATTAAAGAGATTTATTATGCCTTTATTCATGGCAGCACCTTTTACAACCTTTAAAAACATTTTGTGTTTTCTAATTAATTTACTACTGCCATGAAGAAACAGGTGGAGAGACCAGCAGAGTGCATTCTTTTGAACATAATTTAAAGAATAAAAGGAACTTCACTCCCTAAACTTTTTGTATGATGCCACTTTAACTACAAAGTGAAAAATGTCTGTGGGGAATCAGTGAAAACAGAGCTGTGCAGTTTTTTTGGAATAAATGAATGAGAGCAGACTGGATGTAGAGTCAGTGCTTCCTGGAGGGGGCGGAGGTTTGTGCAATCGAGCGTTTTGAAGCCCTGAGAACTGCCGTGCCAGAGAATAGAGAGTACTCAAACAGGCGTGCATGAAACAAAAAACACCTCCAGGTCTGTTTTTGATTAGTGAACAACTTTATTACATGGTAGAAAGCTCAGAAACTATATTTTGCTTAATTTGGTCCCTGTTTAAGCTGTAAGGCTTTATTTTTTATTAATTGTTGTGTTTGTTTTGTTTTATTTGTTTTGCAATGAGAGTTTGGAAATCATATCCACAGGCGTGCATACCAAAATATTAATTAGTTGCAGTGCTATAATTAAACTAAAATGACCACACATTTTTATGGAATGTATGGTCATGAATATATTATTATTAGTATATTTTTTAGTATTATTACTATTATTGGTGTAAAGTTATTTTATTTAACAGTACTGAAAACATTTGACTGGTACCCTGTGTATAGTTAAAGTATTCATGAGAAGATTTAAATATAATTAATTGTGGTTTAAACAAAGACAATTATGATTTCATCACCAGATAATACCATCATGAATGAAAAAGTTTACCTGTGAACTCATTTGCACATTATCACATCGCCTGCGTGCCAGTTTGCAGATGCTCCAATGCTCCAGGATGAAGTCTCGGTGGCTGTGAACCAACAACCCGCCCGGAGCAGCCCGAAACCAAGGTGCTAATGAGCGGCGTGTGGGACGGACCCCCGCAGACCGCTCCTCTCTGACCCACAGCCAAGTAAACAGAGAGCGCGGCCAAATCCCTCCTCTGCAGGGGCCGTGCACTCAGGTCTGCGGAGGCGAGCGCTCTCAGACCTCAGTGACTCAGCCGTCGAACACACACACACACACGTCAACAAGCACTCCAGAGGCACGTGCGCGACGTCCAGACTGCACCTGGGCGGACGCTGCTTCGGTTTCTCTCTTTGGGTTGCGTACTTTCCGTATAAATCCTCACAGAAAATGAGAATTGTTTGGCAGTCAAATCTGTTTTTTAATTGCACTCAGTCCCCAGTTGCTGCAAGTCTCCAAGCATAAGCTGTGGTTTGTTATTGTCAGAGAACAATAACAATCGTAAATTCATTCATAAAGCTTAGTTGGGAGTTTTTGTAATAGGATCATGTAATGTTTGTCAAGGAAAACTTAATGCTCTGGTCTTACATAGCACTTTTCTGAACACTCAAAGTCGCTTTATAATTAGATGCATTATTCATTCACTACACACTCAGTGGTGATGAACTACGTCTGGAGCCTGGGGCAGCTTAAAAGGATTTAGGTCACCTCTTCTGGATTTGAGCTTGCCCACATGGACAGACGCCAGCTGTGGCTCGAGCGTGTAGCCTTCCCTGGGGCATGTCCACTGACCCGGGAGCACCAAAGGACTCACCGGAGGGTTTATGGCTCTGTGGAGGAGTTAGTACTTAGTCTACTGGGGTCTTGTTCATAAGTGAGGAAAGGGTGAAACAAGGACCAAGAAGCTCCAGGGCTGACCTAGGACATGTTTGAGGGTTTCAGTGCTTTCTCTTGACTGCCCTCTTTGGGTCGCCACAAAGAAAGTTAAAGTGGTTAGCGCTGTTGTTGCCTCACAGCTGTCCACACCGTCCTACTAAAAGAAAGTAGGACAGTCTGGTTCTGCTTTCGTCCCACCCTCTGTTTCTCTGATTTGTTACTCCACCTGTGATTGTTCCGCCTGTAGAAACAAAATTTAAGCAAAGGGACACCAGGATAACTGCTTTGTATAGCCCCCTGTCACGTGACCCGAGGAACCTTGTTTTCGATTCACTCCCACCTCAGCATGGGGACGATTTAGCTTTGGGGTCACACAGGTAACTTCCTGCTTTCTTCTCACATTTTTGTTGTTTCATGCATCGTTATGTTTAGAGTGTTATTTTCATTCATTTAGTTCACTTTAATGTTTTCCGAGTCGCGGAGCCGTCATCGTGCTCGCATGTGGAACCTCGCGAGCGTTTTAAGTTTTGTCAGTACATTTACTGACTTTAGGTAAAACTATAAGCTAAATGCTTTATGAATTAACTACTACAAGGCATCTGGTGTAATTCGGCTGGCGTGCCCATGCCACCATGCTATTCTTTTGTTTGTGAGAAATGGATTTCTTTTAGCTTTCCCATGGCAATAGCCCAAACAAGTGTATAATCCAAACAATTGTATTGCAAGTGACTGCTTATTTTGATTAATGTTGCGCAACTGTACTGATCTGATTGATACTATATGTATTGAAGGTACTTAAGTATTATTGAGTTTAATTTATACCAGTATAAGTGAAATATGTAATGAGAATGCTAATGCATATTTTGTTTGATCTTAATTCCAGGTCAGGTTTTTTGTCTGGATATTTATTTTTTTTTTATTGAAGATGGCGAGCTGTAAGGACAGACCTTTTTCATTTAATTGCCTTTTGTGGTCCTTGGACTTGGGACATTTTTTTTCCTTTTCCTCCTTTTGGAATTCCTAAAATAAGGAAACCTTAAAACTGAATCTTTTCTGAACAAAGTCAATCACCTTTTAAGGATTTAACACTGAACTTTTTTGGAACAAAGTCAAAACTCTTATGTTGAAAACTGAAACTATTCTGTTATAAATATTTTTTCTCATTGTTTATTTGTGTTTATTTACCTCCATATCCCGTTTCAAATTCAATACATTTCTTTATATTTATTTAAAACTATATTTTGTGTTCATACTACTCATGTTCCATAAAGAACCAGTTTCTTCTGCGTACAGTCACTCAGTTTATTGCAATAGTCACTCAGCCCTAACATAAAATTCATATTTAACACATTAAATTGTTAAAATAGGAAGAGAGTTTTTCTGGCCAGGATACAAAACTATGCACAAAAGGCTAATCCTCCACCAAGCAGGATCCTGGCTCAAGATCTGGAGAGATCTGGTGAGCACACCAGGTGTTGTGCAGCAGTTGCTCACTGCTCCTGACAGGTTGCCCCAGCAGCTTTGAAGGATGGGTCAAATGCAGAGAACAAATTTCCCTACAGATACAATAACGTATGCCTTATTGTCACTGTAGGAAATGTGGCAACCTTCCTAGACTTGGAACAGTGCAAAGATGACCTAGTGCCTGGTCAGGGGAAAAACCCTGCATGGAAATAACCACTTCAACAAAGAGGGATGTACAATATGCTATTATAATGTTTCTTTCCTACATCCCAAGGCACACATATGCATTTTCAAAGTGTTGTTGGTTGCCTTCATGGATTTACTACTATTCTTTTTGACCCCACAAACAACTGCATGCACATCATACATACAGTATACAAATGTCGCCCCAATGGCAGACGCCACTACAGAGCATGTTTTCATCTTGTGGTCTTTGGGTGAGCGCAGCAGTGGGCCCTTCCTTCGCGGAGCCGGGGCCCGTGCTGCCTGTGGTGGTGGGGGGCTGAGCTGTGTGGGCACTGCTAATGTCCCAGCAGTAACCGAGATCTGACAGACTCTCCACAAGCCAGGGAAGAAACGGCCGAGTTCAGTGCATCCCACACCAAAGCACTTTAGGGGGACTGCCTCGAGTCACTGTTCAGAAAGAGATAAAAGTCAGACATAGATCAAGTAAAGCTTCGGGTTAATGAGGAAAAATTACCATGAAACGGCCTTTGAACTTGTTGAATTATAAATGAGTCAACAGATTGTGCCAGAAAAGAAGCCCCACAGCACTGTATGGTGAGACTATAAGCTGATAATGTTTTACTGTGATATTTGAGATAATAGTGTGACATTTTCAAATCGCCAAAATGCTATATCTATTAAAAGTACCAAAAAGTCTGTAACTTGCTTTTTAATTTTGGTCAGGAAGAAGCAATAGAAGCAAAGACAAAGTACTCCCTCTTGTCACTTTACAGCAAGGTCACAAAGGTGCACAAAAGTACTCACTCAAGTATTTTAGTTTAAGTAAAGTGCTGTAGTGAATACTAAGTTACTACATAAAGACCAGTGACATGTGGTCAGGGGAGGCAAGTGAGGGGTGGTAAAAATTATATTTTTTACCAATTGTCTGTATTCTAAGGGCAATTTCTGCTCCACTAAATACATGACATAAGAAATTGACCATTTAAATTATGAATCAGTTTAGCTTATTTAGTAGCGTTCAGCCACCAGCTTACTCAGTAACTTACTTACTTAGTTCTAACAATACTTTTGTTTGTAACTGGACTGCAAAATAATCTTTGACCTCTACTGCTACCATTACTTTAACCTCAAACCCAGGTACTTCCCATCCTTCCCAGTCGAGCGTGCCACTCTTAGAGATCAAAAAATACTTTTACCTCATTTAAAGACTCATCTAGATGAGTAAAAGCAACTTTTTGTCCCCCAAATATACAAGAATGTTCTAGAAAGTACATTATCTTCAATAAAAATCTTTAAAGGTCCTCGATGGTGCTAAATTGACTCTTTTTTTGAGCTTTTACCCATGTTATAATGTTGTTTGAACCTCAAAAACAGACCTGGAATTGTATGTTTTCATTCACGCATGTTTGAGTAATCCTGTTTGCTGAGCGAGGTGAGTGAAACCAGGAAGTGCTCCTGTGCATTTCTAAAGCCCATACACTCCCGGACTCATTCTGATAATTTTAGCACTTAAATTGTCAATCACTACAAAGAACATCAGCTCATTTATCTACCTGTTAGTGTTCCTAATAGATGTGCTAAATAACCATTTTATGCTCTGTCCAGTTCAGTCTCTGTCATACAAATACTTTATTATTACTATTATATTACCGTATTTTCCGCACTATAAGGCGCACCTTCAATTAATGGCCTATTTTAAAACTGTTTTCATATATTGGGCGCACCGCATTATAAGGCGCATCCACTAGATGGCGCTGCGCTAAAGGGAATGTCAATAAAACAGTCAGATAAGTCAGTCAGTCAAACTTTATTAACAGAATACAAACCAGCGTTCTTACAACTCCCTCGTTGAAAACTAGGGATGCACAGATACCACTTTTTTTTCAAACCGGTACGAGTACGAGTACTTCCATTTGAGTACGTACCGATACGAGTACTTATATAGGGGTAACTTTATAGTTTATACAGTCACACTACTGTATCTCATTCATCCCATACCGTGTCGTCTTTTTGCCGTCTATCCCCACTCTGCGATGCTAAGTTATTTTTACAACAGAGTGGTTTGAACACAGCTAACCATGGCTAAAATTAGCTGAATATGGACATGTTATACCTCATTTTAAAGCTTAGATTCTCCTCTATTTAGTCGCTAAAATAATTTTAAAAACAGATTGAGCATCTGCGCAGCATCTGCGCATCACCTGCGAAGATTCGCCATTACATACAGGAGCTAACACAATTAGCAACGGTACTTCTTATGTTTTATCAGACAACAACTGCTTCAGACTCCGCGCTGGTATCATTTTCGGGACAACTAGGACAACAAAAGGACAACTGCTTAAGTTTTAGGACTCACGGATGATTTGGGATAAGTCTGGTTGAGCAGAATGTAGAGCCAGCTTTGCTTTTAAAACCTGTCACTTCGGCGACGCCCCCTGAATACGGTAGCCATAATTAGCCAACATTGATCCATATATAAGGCGCATCGGATTATAAGGCGCACTGTCGGTTTTTGAGAAAATTAAAGGCTTTTAGGTGCGCCTTATAGTGCGGAAAATACGGTAAGATTATAAAACATAAAATACTAATGCAAAGGTGTTTCAAACTGTTTCAAAAAGCCATGAAAACAGCGTATGACTCCTTTAAGTAAGTTGCCTGGATGAGTATGATTTCCAGCACTGGTTATGTGTCCTATGGGCCTGGGCTGGCGAGAGAGGATGTTCTCATGTAGCTGGTGGATTCTCTTTAAAGACTGAAATTTGTCTCAATGAAGAAAGTAAAGAGTTTCCACATTAACTGCTGCCGTGACACTGAACGCTGTACTGTCTGGAGAGAATGAGTGAGAGTTGAGACTACTTTTCTTCCAAATGCCACATGAGGTCCTCCAGGTGTTTGTGACCGGCTCTCTTTTATGGCACTAGGGAGGATTTTTCTTGTCATGCTCCGTGCACCAATCACAGTTGTTCATTAGTGAGGTTTTGAGGTCCTGGAGTTGTGCCTAAAGGCCATGCGCTCCTCTGCATTTGGGGCCTATCTCTCTGTGCACCTCATGGTTCGGGAGCAGGTGCACCTTTGCATATTCTGTTGGGTCTGGGCAGTTTGCCGTACGCAGCAGCTGTCCATAGATCTTAGATTGTAGGTTTTGGGTCTCATCCATGGGTATCTGCGAAGTCTGCCACCTCAAAATACTGGCATATGTTAGAGCTCACCTTACAGAGGATATATTAGGCTTTTATTTATTATTTTGAAACCAATCTAGGTCACTTGGAGCATTGTCTGTGTTACAAACTTAAAACCGTGATCCATAAAAAAAAAAAAAAAAAAGAAGAAACCAGCAGAGTGTTGTGGTCTTTTGAACATAATCAAAGAAAAAAAAGGACTTCACTTCCTTAAACTTTTGGCATTGTACTACAAAATGAAAAATGTATGTGAGGAATCAGTGGAAACAGCTGTACAATGTTTTTTGGGATAAATGAATGAGAGCAGACTGGATGTAGAGGGCTTGTTGATTGGTCAGTGCTTCCTGGAGTGGGCGGGGCTTTGTGGAAATGAGTCCTCTGAGTCCGAGGCCTCTGAAACACAGCACCAGAGAATACAGGATTACACAAACAGGCATGAATTAAACAAAACACAACTCCAAGTAAGTTTTTGATGAGAACATTATAACAGAAAGCTCAAAAAAGTTGATTTTGCTTAATATAACCCCTTAAAGGTCTACAGGTTTGCTGCAAATGGTGAATAAAGCAAAACACAGCAGCGTAAAGGCTAGACCTACTACACCAGTCCTATGTGGGAGTGTGCCAGGATATTAGAAAATTTTGTAATAAAAACTATTTGATGTCTTAAGGTCTTATTTTTTCACAGATGATTTCCTATTATGATATATCTTTAATTAAACAAGTAAAAGTTGCATTCTTCCTGTTATTGCTATTAATACTTAATATTTCTTTATTGATGCTTGCAATAGAAGAGATTTCTGTTCTGTAAGCACAGCAATCTGGTCTAAACGAATTGAGATCTTCTGACGCCACACCGCAGACAGATAAGACCACGGAGTACGACACAGGATCTTTTGCGTCTCCTCTCTTTCCATTTAGCCTCAAATTAACACCATTCCTCATCATTAGCTCTCCCTATTATTCCTCTAGACCACTGCTCATCCCATTAGGCCTTCTGCATCCTCTTTGCATGGCATCAATCTCATTTTCCGTGCGCACTCCTCGCCCGGCCTCATCCTCCTAAGTGTCCTTGTATCCTCGGCTACAGACCTTGAGCCACACAGCTCTCCGAAAACCGGCGCCGTAGAGATTTCCATCCATCGCCCGAAATAATCAGCGTGACCATGGCCGGTGTCCGGAGAGGTGCCGATAGGATCCTGTGAAGTGTCCTCACCGGAATAACAAGAAGAAAAGAGGTGAGATGGAATAATGAGGAGTTTGGAAGGAGAGGCAGATGGATAATTACCACTCGGACACACACCGCACCGTTATATTTGTACATTTTCACCACTTTTATCGTCGCAGGAGCAGCTCAGGCCATTTGCATTCCTGTCGCTGTGCCAGTTTATCTCAGCTGGGTGGTTTTTAACTAGAAAAGTCCCACTGTTTTATGCTAATGTTCCCCAAATATAATCCAAAAAGGGAGAATACTTACTGGGAAATGAAACGCAGGTCTTCATGCGGTCGCAGTGCCAGGCAGAAATAGAAGTGATAGAGGTGACATATTATGGGCTTCTGCATAAAAATTTGTGCCTATGGGAGGTGAGAGACTTGAGTTGGTAATCTCTGTCTGAATTAATATTAGTTTCTAACCTATTATTTGAATGGTAATACTCTTATTTGAATATTTCAGTGGCTTGAGATCTAAAAACGGGTAAAAACCTTGACACATTTTTAAAAGGTGAGTTGTAATGAGTGTGTATAAACCATCCAACAAATATGGAAAAATAAATATGCTGCTAAAAATATGTAAAATACAAATATGTCCATAATAAAAACTGATTGTTGGTGTACAAGTGTTCGTACATCTATAACTGTAATATAGCAAAACAATGGCATATTTTCAGTATATCGACAATTTTCACACGACAAGCTGTGAACTCTTTGTGCTGGTCCCAAGCCCAGTAAGCCTCCACTGTGCGGAGACACCGAGAATACAAGATTGTGCGATAAACATCATTAACATGCATGAGCCAGAGCAGAATAGTTTAATATCACTTTGTTGTTCACATCAACATAATTTCATGGGTTTAGGGTTTGGGGATTTAACCTCATCATCTGTGAAGTTAGACTGGCCCTCTGTCCATCTCATCAGTTCCATAGCCCCATTGGCCAGTCGGTGCACCCACAACCACTCCATTCTTTCAGGTCATCAGCTCACATTCTCATTGGTCTTCCTCGTCTTCTCTCCCCCTCAACCTTTCCCTAAATGATCAGTCTTTCCAAGACTGCCAGCCCTAATTTGGTGCCCAAAAAACTTGAACTTCCTCTCTTCAATGGTTGTTAGCAATCTATCCATGCTGTTGTTGTTCGCCCTTCTTTTCAGTTCCTCCCACACAAATTCATTGTTTTTTTGTCTTTCCATGAGATGTTCTGTTGTGTTCAGTCAACGTCCACGATTCACAGCCGTATAAGAATACAGACGTGATCATTGTTCGTAAGAGGTAAATTTTGCTTTGCATCTTTACGTCTTTTGATACCCAAATATTGTTCAACTTCATTAGTGCATTAACTGCTTTTGCGGTTCTTCCCTTGATTTCTTGATCGCTTGTGACATTGTGAGTGATGGTCGTGCCTAAATCAGATGTGTCCATCTACCCATAAATAAATGAATAATTTAATAGTTGCTAAACTGTACACATGTCAATTTGCAACACTTTGCGGCACTAGTACAGCTGTACAGGGGAATGTTCCTTCTAATTCAGCCCATAGGAAAATGTAGTTAAGTAGCCCTGCATTAGGAAGTACATTGGGCACACAAAATCAATTGTTTTTGTAACCTAAATTATATAATAATAATTATTATTCTAGAATTTTAATGCTTGTGTGTTCAGTTCCTGTTTGGTGTGATCTGATCTGAACTGGCTCCGTCTGCATATCTCCAGAGCAGTGCTGTGGATGCTGTAGAAATGCTCTCATTCTGCAGAGATGGATCCAGTGGAAAGTAGGTGCTTTAAAAAGAGCACAGTTACTGAGGTTATGTCAAATATATGCTGCCATTTTATTTAGGGCTCGAGACTAACTCTGTCCCGTCTTTCCCTGGTCGTTTTGGTACGGTCCATCATGTTCCCCGGTATGAGCGCGAGCTTCCCCGTGAGTCCAAGGCTTGAATCTGAGCAAAGTGGTGAAGAACAGAGCCCTGTGTCCTCTTAGCTTCAGCTCAAAGATTAAATTAGGATGACCAGATTTTTAAACCCAAAAACTGGAACACATACATTTTTTTACATATCACAGTGCATTTGATTCTATATTTTTGCGTTCTTACCATTGCTAACATTTGTGTCCTTACCATTGCTAGTATATGTTTCCTTACCTTTACTAACATTTGTGTCTTATCACTGTTACTACTTGTGTCCTGCAATCTATGCAGCTATCTATTATTTAAAATTGACTTGCCTGAAATGCCTTACTATTTTTTGTTATTTATATTTCTGGAAATGTAAATATGTTTTGTTATTATTCTTGTACGAGCAGGAAGCTAAAAATAAGTTGTTTTGATTTGTTCTATGTAATATAGGGGTGGGATTAAATAGGTTTTCTTCCTCCCACTCCTTTTCGAGCCTTAAAAGAAACAGTTTTCAATGTAATTATGATTCTGTATGTACTGTATATTTGTCTTCAGTTGCTCGAAACAAGACTAACTAACTATTTGAACTTACCAAGTGCCAAAAAAGCTTCTGAAATCCATAATTTTTTTTGTAATTTAATTAAAGTATATGACGCTAGAGCTTAAGTTTTGAAATTTAATGGATATGTATTAATAAAAATAATTTCACTGACAGAAGTCTTACAACAAATGTGTCTAAAGTTTCCTATGCTTTTCTTTTGGTTAAAATGGGGTACGACTGGGACACATTGGTGTTTTTACAGATATGTGACATTGGACAAGGCGCCTAAAACTGGGACTGTCCTGGTTAAAGCTAAATGCTTAATAAAAACTACAGTTGTAGAGTGCACTTTCTCACAGTCAGTGTGGGCGGCGGAGCGTTTCTTGATGGACATCTTATTACTCTCTGTCTTATAGCGGGAGTAGCTTCAGTTGTAAGTGTTTAGTAAGACCATAATCAGTTCACTCAAGGAGCACTCAAGGTGTCACTCTGAAGGAGCAGGAGACACAACAGGTAAGCTGACTGCACAATGGGAGCGATCTGAACATGCATTAAAAGAGGCTGGAGTTATAGACAACACAAAGAGTACAATTCATCTCTGTGGCGCACATACTCTGCCCCTGTGCTGCCCATGCATGTTCATAGCCTTCTCCTTCCTATAGCATCAGAGAGGAGCTACTGCTGCTAAAATGTCTGTAACCATCACAAAATGCTTCCAGTCTTATTGGCCACGTCCACACTGCAGAAAAAAGTCAACCAGATCGGTCTGAAGAGAAAATCCTTAGGCTACATGAAATATTTTGCCTCTGGTTGGATTAGCAACATAATTTATTGCTGTTTTAAGACCACAGACTTCCAGAATCCAACCTACAGTTAAAGCAGAACTCTAACTTTTGTAGCTTATATAAACAGTTTCTGAGTCTGTGTGATGGTTAAATGAGTTGTTGTGGTGTAAATGAAGCTGTGCAGCATCGCCCCCTGGTGTCTATGGGCCATAAGTGATACCTGGTGGTGCAGTAGGTTAAACATTCGCTCAGCAACCAGAGAGTAGCTAGTTCAAAACTTATCTGAAGTATATGCTGGTGTTGTATCCCTGGGAAAGACATGAGTGTGTCAGTGTGGCTGTAGTTGCTGGTTGTCGAAGGGGACCAGTAGGTGCAGATTGGCAGCCACGCTTCTAGTCAGTCTGTCCCAGGGCAACTGTGGCTGCAGAAGTAGCTTACTACCACAGAGTGAATAAAGAAAGCAATGCAAAGTACAGTAAGATTACCAATTGTGAATCAAAATGCACAGTCAATATAATTCCATAGTCACTGTCTCTGAACTTAAAACTTATATTCCTACAAATGTTTCCTGCAGTTTATCGCTCCTAAGTTGAGCACATAGAAAGTGTGCTCGACCTCAGAGGAAATAAAACCAGCTTTTTTATGAGGCTAATTTTTAGTGCCACCCGGCATATTCTTTCTGGTAAATGTGGTGTTTTTAGGATTTGTCCTCTTCATACACTCATCAATAAAGGCCAAAAGTAGAGTTTCATGCTCATGTGATGACAGGGACAGTGGGAGGTCACAGCTCTGTCTCATTTACACCACTCTGACCTTTGTCCACTGAGACACCTGTGATGACCTCAAATTTTAAGGAGCTCATTAAAAGGCTTTCTCTGGAGTGGACCGTTATTAGCAAGGCAGCTCTTTTTGACTCCCGGATGCTCTTTACAGTTTCAGTAAAAGTTGTAAACTGTAGTGATGAGAGAATGAGTCCCTAAAGTTTTTTTTTCAAACCTGATGGTCTGGAAAATCTCCTTCAGACTATAAAACATCTGTGTTTAAAATAAAAAAGTGATGGCAGTGGCAATGATTAATCTGCTGATATTGCTAATGCATGTATTCAACACACATTGTACATACATGACACATTTAGTTTTAAAAACAACAAAAAAGGAGTACTGAACTTGAAATGTGTCCTTTACTATTTGATTAAAAACAATGAACACATTCGTTAAAGACATGCACACGGAACCACTTCAGTTTTTTGCAAACTTTATTGAACAATGAACACAAACTTAAATACAATATAAAAGTCCTCACAAAAGAAAATAATAAAATATATTACCACTGTGCCCCACATGGCAGGAAATGACAGGATAAAGAGAGACATATTTAAAAAGCACAGTTTTAGGCTCTGCATGGAAGAAAGTCAATATTAAAATAGTCTAATAGTTTATGCTGTTTCTGATTATTTCATTTGAACAAATTTTGATGTACATTTTGTTATTGGAATAAATACTACTCATGATGTCATAATTTTGTTTAATATGACATATTTTGTAAGCATTTTTGTAAGATCTTTATTTTTTTAATACCAAAATGTTGATACATGAGAACACTCTACAAGAACATGTTCACGTTCTACTGTCTGACTCTTTTCTACTCATAAAGATGTTGTTTTTTATTATAGCTCCATATTTTAAACTTGCAATATTTGATCATGTGACACGCACTCTGGAGCATGTTCCAAAAGCGCTCTGATGCAGCGTTAGCAGGACAATCCGCAATAGATACGCAGCTGTTGTAGTGAATGAGAGCATTTCCACAGCCTCCGCAGCTCTCCGGCGCTGGTCCGGCCGTGCTCCGCCCTGCGCCGCAGATACGCAGCCAGTCTATTTTCTTCAATGCTGTTTGACGGCGGACTCCATTCAGATCAACGTCCGCAGCTCAGATCACACCAAACAGGAAACTGGACGTGCACAACGTGGATTTAAAAGTAATGTAACGTCGTACGAACGTTTTTGATTAGAATATTTACATTTAATCAATATTTCTCATATTATCATTGATATAGTCCATCTTAGAAGGCCGTTTACGTACTACAGAAACTATGTTGAACACGATTAAACATTTATTACCCTCGTATAGCTTTTTCGTTTCCAGCTACTGCCCCGTTAGAGAGGAAACCCCGTGAAATTAAAGTGAAGTGAACTCCAAAGCAATGTCATATTAAACTATTGTTTTCTGTCCTTCAGCTTCTAAATAAAGTTGTTTTGGACTTTATTAATGGCTTTTATGGCACAAACTCATACTTCTCGCGTATGCTCTTCCTGAGCTGCTCAGGACTCCGCAGCCCGGTGCAGTGCAGTGGAGAAGGATCCAGTAGGCGAGGGTCTGCACCGTCATTCGGTGGCAGCCCGCAGAGCAGCGGACACGCATGCAGTGGAAATCCGGGGTAAGCATTGTTTTGCTGGATCCAGAGATGTGTTCTTGTCACTTTTTCTTGCCACCTGTCACAGACCGGGGAACCAAGGACTTGGACTTGGACCTGGGGACCAAAGACTAAACCCCAATTCACACTGAATCCATTGCGTGTCCTGTACAACTCCCGCAAGAAATAGACTCAATGCAAGTCAATGTGTGAGTTCACACCAGCTGCGTTGCAGTACATCTCCGTGTCCGGTGCTCCATCAGAAATATGTATCAAGTCTATTTTCACCGGATATATCAGGTATAAAGTTGAACAGCAGTTATTGTTATTAACGTATTTTAGCCTCTTTCTGGCGACTAGCATCACCTTTAGAACTGCTAGTTTAACTCAGGGAGACCACGAAAAAAACACAACTCACCAGCACAGACCGCTCATCTCAACTGAGGGAGAGAGAGAGCTGCTACATGGTGAGAAGAGGTGTGTCCCACTAATTACTGCCCCTGCGCAACACGTAACAATATGGAACCATAGTATTTGGTGATAACAGCCTCACAGTTGGCTCAAAATTAACAATACAGAAAAAAAAAATAAAATATGCACTGTAAAGTTTTAAGAAAGTTCATTCACAAAAATCAACTCGCTACACGAGCAAGACAGGAAGTCAGACCCAGGTCCAGTGATGAGGATCCGGTAAATTTCAAAGTAAAAACGATTGTGCAGCCTCTTGCTCACATCGCTGTAAACATTACGTCTTAACTGAGGACACGGTCACAGACGACATCGGACACCATTAAACAGTGAGTAAAATGAAAGTATTTATATACGTAGCGTCCTTACGCAGAGTTGAAGTATATATTTCTGTGACTTTTGGACTTCAACCGTGGTTAATCGCCAAATCTCTAAATAAACAAGAGATTGTGGTCAGAGGCAAACGTGGCTTTTTACCATGCATTTATATGCAGCTCTCTGTATACATGGTTATTATAATGTGAACTCATGACTTCCAGAATAAACTCGCTCCTCTCCTGTGAACTCATGCTGTCCCCAGCTGGCTCTGGTCGGAGACGTGCCACACACGAAACGCATTCAGTGAAAATCTGGTGTCAGACCTCAACTCAAAATGACTTGACCTGGACCAGTCTTTAGTGCTACAAACCTGGACTATGATGGTTAAGTAATGGGACACATGATGCACACATGTTTCTGCTCTCGTACTGTCTTTTAGTCAGTTGTTTTCGAACATTGTATGTAAGGTATGTGCATTGGCGCTCTGACAGAAATATGCAAGGGGTCTATTTTTGACTGGATGCTGCAGCCCCTTTCACACAGTTGAACAGACGAGATGGAGCCAGACAGGAAGTCAGACATGGGACCAGTGAAGAGGATCTGGTAAATTTTAAAATAAAACTCTATGTGCACACTCTCAACGTCTCTGTGTAAATATTTACTTCCTAACTGAGGACACAGAGTCACAAATACCATCAGATGTGAGTAAAAGTAAAGTATTTACTGTATATACGCAGCATTCTTTCCCAGGGTAGGAGCCACAAATTTATGGAAATAATCTTCAAATTAACATAATATCGTGGTCAAACATGGCATTTGTTTACTATGTTGACCTCATTACTCATACTCGCTTTAAAAATAGACCTACAACATTACCATCAGCTTTTATGTCATGTTCTGGCGGCGTTGTTATTAAAAACAAACCACCCATATTGTTTTCAGAACAAAGGCATTAAATATCAGCCAAACAAAACAATATTTTGATTGTGACACTGTGAAATCAGATCTTTTTAAAGAAGAGTAAGTTATATAGACACACGTTTACCTCACCTAAAAATAGATACAGAATATGTTACATTACTAAAAGTATGTCCTGCGATGGTGGGACAACCTACTAAGGACAGAAGTGAAAAAATACCAAATGATGAAAGTTGATCTGAGCTGTACACGCCTCGGTCGTGTATCTGTGATTGCTGAGTGTGGCGTGCCAGCCGGCGGCGAGAGGAAGTCACCATGAAATAGCGGGGATTTGATGAAAATGCATGGAATAAATTGTCAAGTGTGAGACGAGAGCTGCTGCGGGGCTCAGGTACGAGACATGGAGAGGAATCATGCGCAAACTGTTACCTCAGGGGTTCGACCTCTCTGACGCTCCAGCCATACAGGCGTGTATTTGTGAGAGTTTTGTATATATATATTTTTATCTTGTCATAGAAAATGTGTGACTACTTTGATATTTACCTAACAAAGGAAACTGTTCATCAAACTTCTTTGTATAGAAGTGGAAAAGCCAACACTCAGCATCATCAGAGGCCAGATTATTCTCCATGGTTCTTCCAAATGCACCAGTTCCCACTCCTGGATTTATCTTTTTGTCTGTGATATTGAGTAAAATACGAGCTGCTAAAGAAACAGTAGTGTCTGCAGAATATGCACTGGGCACGTCTGGCACTTTAGATCTTATTTAGACCTAAGTGCACTTTGGCACTGTTTTAAAGTTACTCAGTAAATTCCTAGAGCCACAGCCAGTAATTAAAATAAATTATTTTTATTCACTCACAATAATTAAGTGTAAAAAATGCTGTGGTCTGGAGTGGTGTTGATGTAAAATCCTGAGTCCAGCAAGTTTCTGAATGAGACAAGCATTCTCCTTTCAGCAGCAGAGTATTTATGTGACCTGGTGAAAAGATGGAGACCTGTTAAATATTTCATTTAAATCCAGTTTTATTTTTTATTTCACATAACCTATTGACATTTTTTGACACCGTGGAGCTACAAGGTGGTGCTATTTTCCCATGTACACAAGAGGTTTACATGTAATCCCCAATATGTGCATTTTCCAACATTTTTTGCCTGGAAAGAACTAGGAAAGGCCGACATCTTAAGCCTCCCAACTGCCAAGACTTGTGGAGAACTACATGTTTTAGGCCACAAGTTAAAACTCGAGAATCTCGGTAAGAACTGAATAATATAAGAATGACTTGAATAAGCTAAGGTAAAGGTTGTAACAGAGTTCGTTCTGAGACTTCTGCTGAAAAACTGAGGTTTCGGCTTCACCTTTTCTTCTATAGCCTGTTCCATTTTATCAGGAACGCTGTTAGCAGAAGAAATGTCTGTGCATCCCTTTAGGTGTGAAAAGATAGGGCCAGTCATTATAGAGCACATGGAGGGAGGTGGGATTGCACTGATGACAAATGTTGGGAAGTAGTGCAATGATTCCGTGATCTATGCTTCCTCTTCCTCACACATCCAGACTGATCAGATGGACCTGGGTAAAGTTGCAGTTACAGTTGAGACCACTTTTTGTTTTCTTTCCCCATAAAGAGCATTTCTGTGATTAAGATGTTCCACTCATGCTTTTATGTGAGTCAAAAAGGGCTCATCACATCAGCAAACGTTTTGGAATTTTGCTTTACAACCTGCTTGGTGAAAATCAGGCACTGAAATTTTGATTCATCTCATCAACAATGATTCATCTCATTTCCCTGCAGTCTTTGGGATGTGGGCGTTTCTCCTACACAAAAGCAGCATTGAGAAGTCTCTGACGCTGGGCAGATGTAATGAGGGCTTCGAGGAACTGCAGGTCAGAGTTGGGGTGTTTCTCAAAGCCCAGGTACCTTGAAAATGATTTCCTCCAAAGCCACTTCCTTCTAATCCAGAGGTGTCCAAACTTTTGTCAAAGAGGGCCTGATTTGAAAATGGTCAAATGTTCGAGGGCCCACTGTAATTCCTGATGTTGTCAAGTAACTGAACGCACATTATACATTCAGTGCACTGTTTTATAAGCATTTAAAGCCACATAATTATAAATTATTTTCTCTGACAAGTCCCAACAATCAACTAATTTGAAAATACACTGCATAGAGACATAGATGAGATGCACAAATGTACAGAGAAAGCTAACACTCTACGGAAGTGCTGGTGGCCATAAGTAATGCATTTTGTCATTGAAGCTGAGGGCCAAATGAAATCTCAGTTTGTGCCACAAAATAGTGTTGTTTATTCCTGGGAAATCTTTACATGTGTATTATATCAATAAAATATTTTGTCTTTTGTAAACGATGAGGGTGGAGTTCACCTTTTCTTTGTTTTTGGTGGGGTTTATTTTTGGAGGACGGTCAACTGGGGTTAGAGAGAGGATCTTTTTCGTCTTCCTCTAAGATTGACAGAGTTATTATACTGTACATCTGGAATGGAGGGATGAAATATGATCTAATCCATAAGGCGATTTTTGCTTTTAACACAGTAGTGTGACTGTTGCATCTCTGTTACACTTTGAACATCCAAATGCAAAATTTAGTTGTCCTTCCACAACAAAACAAATAACACTGTCACATTAGAGAGAAGATGACTAAAGCAGTTTCTCACACGTTTTACATATTTCTGATTCAGACAAAATATGAGTTACACAACATCAAACTAAAGCTTCTTGAGTGGCTACGAGTTTTGAAATCTGTTCCTGTAAGGTAGACTTTATTGATCCCTGTAGGAAATTTCTTTCTCTGCATTTGACCCAGATCTTGAGTCAGGAGTACCTGGCTGGAGGATTAGCCTGTTGTGTATGTTTTGAGGTTGCTAAATGTTTCACATGTATTTCTGCATAATACTTTGGTTGTTTTTTTTTGTAGCCTTCCTGAAGTTTGTGCCTCTGCAGGCCCAAAAGCTTTCTGCATGTCCCTGCCCACAGCACCCATGCTAATAATTCCAACAAATATAATTAAAGGTATAGGATTTAACAGAAAATGAACGTCAGAGTGCTGTATTTAGCCGCATATCTAGATACCATTTAAAGGCAGATTTATTGGTATCCAGCACAGTTTAGCTTTGGGCACGTCAATGAGAATATTTTTACTTCCAAAAGGCTTGCACACATTTTCTTGTGATGTCACTTTCATCTGCCCTGTGCCTCATGTCACAGCTCGGCTCGAAAAATAGACATTTATTTTTAGCACGGCGCTGTTTGTGCTTCTGAACATTTATCTGGAGACTCCCGACTTTCCCTGCGACTGCTGACTTTGAAAATCTCTGAATGAAAAAAATGAGCAGTGTTTGATAGCAGCTGGCGTGAGTCCGGAGGGGGCCCGCCCTCGGCCCAGCGGTCGCTCTGTTGTGTTGTTCGACGTGATCACCTGACCAGCCCCCCTGCGTCGAGATTGGTCACCTGACTTCTGATCCTCTGTGGAGATAATGGTCGTAAGGCCCGCCCCTCTCGGCTGGACGTCCTGTTTGTGTCAGCTGGACTTCCTGTTTTGGATGTGTTTATTCATCCCACTCACAGGGCAACACAGAGGGAGTCCGTGGTTGAAAGAAAAGAAGCATAAATCATTCACTCTTTCTGTAGAAGTGTAGGCAAAAGAGAATAAATGACTCTCTGATTTCAGCTCGGTGATGCAAGCTGTGATTTTAGTAACCTTTTAGTAACTGTATCACTGTGGAACTGAAGTAGCCAATATGGGATGTTTGGAAATTGACATGTAATGTTTCAGTAGGAATGGGTCTTAAGGCTCATTTATACTCTACATTAAATACACATTTGAATATGGACGGAGCGTTCTTTTCGTCTTCTGCGTTCATTCTGTTGTATGTTGGTTAGGGATGTAACAATTCACTGAAGTCATGATTTGATTCGATTCACGATTTTCTGTTCACAATTACGATTTTTTTCAATTTTTATTAGCAGACTTAGTTGCAGTATAATTATGACCAAAGTAGTACTCGTGAAATCACTAGCTTGATGTGCTGGGGACATGAAAAGGCTGTACTTTTTACTAATTACTCGGAGCGACTCGGGAGTGTACTTCTCCTCGGTCTCACACAGAGGAGGAGCGTGCACAGCGTCCTCAGTCACGAAGGGACAACAACAAGCCCAGTGCGGACAGAAACAACAACAAGCCCAGTGTGGACAGAAACAACAACAAGCCCAGTGCGGACAGAAACAACAACAAGCCCAGTGCGGACAGAAACAACAACAAGCCCAGTGTGGACAGAAACAACAACAAGCCCAGTGCGGACAGAAACAACAACAAGCCCAGGACAGAGAGACAGTTCTGAAGGTTTTATTTAGGCTGCACCTGTTTGCTCCGTTTACCATCGTTCAGAAAGTAGCCTGTTGTTAGCAGCGAGCTAAAGGAAAGCTAAGTGGCTAACAGCTGCCTAAAGTTTATCTGAAGTTTCACTGGCCCCTCCCCCAGAGCGTTTCCATGGAGATCAGATTTTTAACTAAGGATGTGTCTTTCCTTGCTGATATTTTTACAAGACTTGACTCATATTAGGCCCCTTTTATATTTATTGAGGTGTGGATTTATGAAAAGCTGCTTCTCTGTGCATTGCTTGCTACTAAAGTGTATTTGTTTTTGGAGGAGAGTAGAAAGATGTTAATAAAAGTCACTAACAAATTATGCTATATATTTTTGTAATTTTTACACGTTATTGTTTTAATATCTACTTTTTTAATTGCATCTCAATAATTATGAAATGTACAACAATTTAAGTTTGATAAGGAGACACAAATAGGCTATGTAAAAAAAGATATTTTGTTCATAGTTATACTGCAACTAAGTCTCCTAATAAAAAATTGTAATCGCTGAACAGAAAATCGTGAATCGAATCGAAATGTGACTTCAGCTGAATCGTTAAATCCCAAACCCATCTATGTGTAAATTACACTCAAGGAAAAAAGAAACGCACCACTTTCATTTTGTCAATTTGTCAAAAAATATTACAGCCAGTGAAAAATTACAGACTACAATGAGTTTAGTTACTATTCTGAGTCAAAATGAAATGACTGTTTTCCTGGTTCCTGGTTGATTGATTTTGATGAGCAATAACAACTGTATTTTTGTATTAATCACCTATGTCTGGGTCATGAGTAAAACTCAGAGATGAATTAGACCTGTCCTCAATTGTGCACAACCATTCCCTATAAAAAGACACCACAATGGAAAAAAAAAGCACATTTGTTCACAATGCCACGACTCCTGCAACCAGAGAGAGATTGGCAGCCATTGGCCTGCTTCAAGCTGAAGGAGCACACGGCTGTAGCCAGGAGTTTGGAGTCCATCACTCTACTGTTGTACGCCTCGCTGAGCGTTTCCACACCACTGGATCCTCCAATGACCGTCCCAGATCTGGTCGACCACATGTCACAACTGCTGCATTATTATTGTTTGGTCATGTTATTGTTATTGAAACTGTCATAAGCATTGATTAATTGGGTCTGAATATCAGGGACGGGTATATGGTTGATGTGCACATGTGCACAATATTTCCATCAAAAATAAGTAACCAAACAAAAATGTGGTAAAAAAGCAGTGGTGCGTTTCTTTTTTCCTTGAGTGTATAAATGTTATGGACTCGAGAGACTGTTTATCCAGCTGTAAACATAACGCTATCTTCAGCAAAAGGGAGGGACTCACTTTTGTGTTTTCCTGACCAATAGACAAGCTAGATTTCTTCTTATGTGTCAAACAGGAGGAAGCTTGAGCATCCAGAAAGAAGCCCACGCAGAAGGAACATGCACACCCCTCAGAAAGGCCACTGCCCAGCGGGAGATCACACTCACCGAGAGGCCAGAGCACTCACTGAACACTGACTGCTCCACTGCTGCGCGTCACTTCCATCTCCATCACAACACCTAACACTGATTCATAATTACGTTCATACATATGACACTAATCCAGTCACAAGAGGTCACATGTACCGTTAGTCCCAAGCCTGGATAAATGCATCAAGAAGGGCATAAATCACTTGCATGCCAAAAAAATAGAAGAGGATAAGACAATACATAGGAATTACACAAAAAAGTTTGAACTCTGTCTTCGTGAGTCTTGGTCGGTTTCCAGTCTGTCCCAGAATCACCAACCCATTTATTATTCCTTCTTTTCCATTACCCGTCCATCGCAATCAGACCCAATCATGTCATCCTTTACAGAAGTTCTGTCTCATCAAACTTTGTTGCATTTGAATTTGGAGCAGAGCACTGAACTGAATCTGATTTTGCTAAACTTTTACAACTCCACAAAAGTATTTATTCCATCACTCTGTGAATAAAGGAGGAAAATAGGCCGACTGTCACAGCTTTCAATGCTAAAAATGCAACTAAAAATGGTCTAGGTCTTGGCAATATGTACTTTTTTTTTTATACTATGCTTTTATGCACAAAATTAGCTCATTTCAAATTTGATGCCTGCTACAGATCTCAAAATGTTTACCATGGTGTAACATCTCTTCTTTTCAAAACAGATTGAAGACTCCTGGGCATCGAGGTTAGGAGTTTCTGGAGTTTTTTGGAATTTGGTCCCATTTTGCCTGATATATATGTAGAGCATATGTTACTCTAAAACACATTATAAACCTTTCAGCATTCATAGTTCCTTCCAAAACACACAGCTGCCCATCCCGTCTGCACTTATGCCCCTGTCCCATCAGAGACGGTGCTTTTGAACTGAACGCTGAGAACTCACAGGAAGGTCTCCTCCTCTTTAGCCCGGAGGACACGGCGTCCCTGATTTCCTAAAAGAATGTCAGATTTGGACAGGTCTGACCATAGGACACTGTCCCACTTTGAAACAGTCCATTTTAAATGAGCCTTGTCCCGGGACATGGCGGCGCTTCTGGACCATGTTCACAGATGGCTTCCTTTTTGCAGGATAGAGCTTTAGTTGGCTCTGCAGATTGAGGATTGTGTTTATCCACAGTGGTTTCTGGAAGTATTCCTGGGCCCATTTAGTAAAGTCATTGACAAAATGCAGGGCGTGATGCAGGGCCCCTGACGGCCCCAAGACCACGGGCTTCAATAAAGGTCTGGGGCCTTGTCCTTTACACAGAGATGTCTCCAGTTTCTCTAAATCTTTTGACGATGTTAGGCTCTGTAGATGATGAGATCTGCAAAGCCTTTGCAATTTGACAGCTCCCAGCTCAATCTTTTTAAAATTTCTTGCTTTTTTCAGTCATTTGTTGCCCTGGTCCCAACTACTGTGTGACCTGTAGCAGGCATCAAATTTGAAATGAGCTCATTTTTGTGCATAAAAGTGTAAACATTTTCAGTGTAAACATTTGTTATGTTATCTATGTTCTGTTGTGAATAAAATATTTACTCTTGTAATTTGAAAGTGTTTAGTCTAAAACTTTAAAAGCATCCCAACATTTCCAGTAATTGAGGTTCGTATTTTACAAACTGGGTTAATTTGCTCCATGTCAGTTTTCCAACTAGTCCAAAACAGTGCCATACTGTCCATGCATGGCCAGTTTAATCAACAATGTTGCTTCCTAGAAAGGGCATTGTTTAACATCACTCCGGTTTCACTTCATTTCCTCCCCTTTTAATCCCTTTTTATTAAACCTTCCTGAAACACACATCTCTTGGAGCCTGGGGAGCATTCTTTTCTCTGTCCAGCTTTACCCAGCAGACAACAGCAAAAAACAGAGCACTGGCCATTACTATACAGCAGACATTTCACAGCAAGGCTTGGCAAACGTTCAATAACAATAGCCTCCTTATAAAATAAAGTCATATCTTCCAATACAGCTCATTATCAAGCTGCACTCCAAGGTCCCACTTCGACCTCCGTGCCCAGGATGTTGATTGGTGTTAGCTGGGTCCTCCCTCTCCCCCTCCTAAAGTCTACAGCTATCTCCTTATTTTTTGTGGTATTGTTAATGTGAAGTTAATGTATAAGAGTCAACAGTCATTCCCACAGCTACATAAAAAACATAGATGCAAATAGAAGACAGCTGACTCTGAGCGCTTGCAGCCGTGACTGTGTGCAGAAGGCGGACTGACACTCTCCGCTAACTGTGAATGAGCCGGACGCTGCTGGTCTGATGACACAAGTGAGGAGCAATATCCGCCAGTGCGAGAGGCATTATTCATCACCAAACAGGAAGCTGAGATAAGCCCGGCCCAGGCCAAACAAAACACGCATTTATATGTAAATCTACTTCCTCAATCACCAAATCAGTCCTGAACTCTGCTACGAAATTATTCACATGCAACATTAGTCGTAAGGACTTTTGTAATTTTAAATAATTCAACAATATTCTTAAGTGCTGTCGGTGTTAAATGAAAGCTGTGTCCAGTCTTTTCCTGGCTTTAATTAACTTACAAGTGTAATTAGTGTTTCTGGGAACAGAGCCTTTGAAAATGCCCTCTCCCTTTTGTCATGTACCACTATTGTTATATTCATTTGTAATTCTCGACTGCTTCCCCTTGTTTCATGTATTTAAAGAAAATTGTGCTCTCAGTGAAAGCTCCACTGATGACGTTACACTGTAGGTGGCAACTTTTAATTAGACATAAAAGACAATTATCAGGCAAATAATACAAATCTGGGTTCTATTCTCAGACTCTGTGAGTAGTTTGCGTGTTCTCCCTGTGCTTTATGGAGCGATATTTGTTCCACCTTCATGCGTGTGAAGAGTGAGTGTTGAGTGCACGTAGTGTGAGTGTCGTGAGCGCATACTTTACCATTTGAAAAGAGAATAATAATTTGAGCACACAAATCTTTGTTCCGTGCGCGCTTGTTTCTGCTCGCGACTCTGGCTCTGCGCTCGCTCGAGGTGGCACAGGGCAAACTACGATTGTTGCGAGCAGCACAGCCAATCACAGACTGGGATTCACAAATGTTTCTGATTGGCTGTCTTATATCCAATCATTTATATCAAATACAGCAACGGTGGGAACGCCTACAAAACGTCACTCCTATCCCCCGTGGGAGAAACAGACCACTCACAACAATGCACAAGAGTTACTCTGTCGTCTTCTTTTCTACAAAAATACAAACAAGAGCTGGATATACATTTTATATTTTACATTAAAAAGACATGGGGACATAGAGGAGGACACAGTGGTCCAGCTGTCCACATTTGTCCATAAAATACCATCACTGTCTGACGTTAGCTGCCTACAACATGCTAATCTAATCAACGTCAAGTTGACGCCACTAGCGCCACTGAACAAGCCATGCTAACGCCGTGCGTCAGTCTGCAGCCTGTTATGATGAGCCACGAGTCAACCAATCCTTAACACATTTACAGAAGCACATTTTAGTTTACACTAAATATGATGAATTAAACTCGTCTCTTTATATTAGAGAGAGTTCTGTTATGATGCAGTTTGTAAATATAGGAGATGGACAGCCAGCCGGCGTTTGTTTTTCCGTGGTCAAGTGAGCCGCTCCTAAAATTTGAGTGCGCTAATATAGCATTGTTTACGGCAGTTGTCGTGCCGCTGCCAGGGGAGCGACACACACAAGAGTAACCACAGAGAGTTTAGAAGCACATTTACACAGCTTTTTCCCTAATTTAACAAAATATCCATTTATTATGAAATGGATATTTTGTATGAATTATTACCTAACTAAATCTGGTGAGTGTATAAGGTAGAATTATATCGCATCTATTTCTCTATAAGCGTAAGAAATGACTGACTGTGCTATGTACTTCTACCACCATTACCTCTGGTACTACTTTCACACCAGGAAATACTTTTTTCATGAAGTTAATAATGACTAAAATTAAACTCATTATGTACTGTATCATACTGTATTTGAGACTGAATATATATATATATATATAAAAATAAATGTGTTGATGTTTTAGTTTGCATCAGGTTTTATCACCATGGTAACAGGCACAGTTACATTGTTTTTTTTTTTTTAATAAGAAAATGTCTTAATATTTTGATTATCATTAGGCATAGTGTTTTATTCTTTAGTACGTCATACACACTCACATTAAAACTATTTACTTTTGTTCAGATAATTAGTGTAAAAGTAGATGTAGAGGGTATGAGAATTTAAGTCAATCCTTTTCTCACTGCGATCCAAAGTTATTCTGGTAATTTTTTCTTTTGATTTTTTGCTGTGATCATGTAATTTCCTGTTCCTGAGCAGAGTGAACCCAAAGTTACTCTGTTTAGATCTGTTTAGAATCTTAACCTCTTTACTTTACTTTATAACTCTGAGGCGTACCAGAGACACCCTTCCAGTCTTATCTTGGGGTGTGGCCCACATTCCTCAGTTTAGTCTTGTCTTACTCTTTGTCTTCGTCTTGTCTTTGTCTCGTCTCCGTCTCTCCTTCGTCTTTTAAGTCTAATTTTTCTTTTCTTCTCGTCATTTTTGTTGCGTTAAGTTTACTTTGCCAGTGATAACATCTTTTCACAATAAGTCGCCCAAACTTTTGTTCGCGTATCATTTTTGTAATTTAATTTGAAAAGCCTCGCGCCGCGCAACATCCGCAATTTTAAAACAATCGCTGCCTTGACCAAAGCAGCTAATTTAAGAAGTTATACTTCTAAAGTTTTGAATCGCTGTGAAAGGATTTTTATTGAATTTTTCATTAGGCATTAAAAGGGACATTTGCCATACTCTGAGACTTTGACGCTGCCTTACGCTGACAACAGCTAAACTCTCCCTGAGCGGCATCACGCTCCTGTTCAACATAACGGACACCTGGCGACTGGCTGTGGAGCTTGGAGGACACACCACGACCCGCAGCTTGGGACCGGGAAGACCAACCCTGTGACACCCTGCGGCTCTAAAGGACAAAGAACAACATCCGAGCCCCTGGCTGAACCCGGAGGCTGGCTGTCGTCACCGCCTCCCCCTCCTGCTCCGACGGTAGACCAGTGTTATGTATGTTACAGAGTTGGCGCTTATAGTCTCAGAGTCTACTCCCTTATTCCTAAGTTTCCAATAATTTAATAAGTCAATTTATAACTTGCTCCACTGCAATTTATCAGTAATCAATCAATAATTCTGCATAACGGTTCTGTTCATAATTACATTCCTTTCAATATTTACCTGTGCCTCAGTACACTATTCCACCTTATTGTGTAAATAAATGTTGTACTTAATCTAAATTAAGTTGAGTTTGGTGATCTTTATCTATTAAACTGAGTCCCTCCTGGTCAATCCTTCCCTCTTAAGACATTAGTTTAGGTGTTTTAATCTGCACGTTAGCGCAAGGCTAACTGGTACCAATGCGGAGTTATTACTCTTAATCTTTGTCTTAGTTCAGTGTATATATTTTTATGTACGCTACAATACTATATTGCCAACAGTATGCTCCCCAGGAAACATACACTATATTTAGCTCAGATGAGCTTATACCTTTGAAAATATAGTGTATTTTCCCAATATCAGTAAGATATTTACTATGCAATAAAAGTAAGTTAATATTAAATCCAAAATTCTAGTAAGGTCTATTTGATATTTTCATGAAGACAAATAATATGACAGAAACACTGTATAGTTCTTATGTGTGTATCATATAAATGTTATTTATAATAATCTGATAATGATCTAATCATTACTCAGTATAACTGATATAACTTATTCCTATTAAATAATAAAAAATGAAAATCTGAAATGCAATTTTTTATAATATAATTATTAATATGATAATTATTATTGATATAATAAAATAATTGTATTAACATTTTGTGAAAACAATAAAAGTCACTGAAAGTATAGTACCATTATAAATAAGGGTTGCGTGTTTCTGAAGTATTTCAAAACAGCTATGAAGTGTAGGAGGACGGGCACATCCACATGTGGTCACATCTGGACACATCCACTGGATCCAAGAGGAGTCAGTGAACCACCAGGACTTGGACTGGCTGAGACACATTTCTACTGCTGTTTGCTTGAACACATAAAACAAAATTACACAATATTAAATCTTTAGATAAATATAAAAACACAGCTCCGTTGTTTTCAATGGCTGTGCTCATTGACGCGTGATGCCAAAAAAAGTATTTTACTTTTGCGGTACTCCTGCATTTTGCGGCCCATAGAGCAGGCACACTGCAGTCCTCGAGCAAGAGTGGTCTTGTTTTGCGCACCGCGTGGTCGGCTCTGACCAATATTGGTCAGAGCTTGTTGTTTTTACTGTTGTTTGCATGAACAACATTTAAAAATTAAATGCAATTTTATAATAAATGTTACAAGACGAATTACAGTTTGATATGCCACATGATTATATCATTTATAGCCACTATTTTTAAATGAAAAAGGTTTGTATGCATTTTAACTTCATATTAGCATGTAGAAATTAGGTAATTTTACTAAATTTCTACTTCCAAAAGTCATTTTTTTCAGTTCTGTCAAGACCAGGGGGAAAAAGGGGGAAAAAATTACTCAAAATGCAGGACTACTCTGGTAAAATGTATTAAAATAAAGCCAACAAAGGAAAAAGTCCAAAAATGAAACAAACAAAAAGCCAGTACAAAACAGTACAAAAAAGACCAAACCAAGGGAAAAACACAAAAGTAAAAAAAAAAAAAAACACACAAAAGCAACACAAAAGCAGAAAATACAAAACACAAATACAAATTCAAACTTTCCAGGAACTCAGGAGACACAGACTAATGGTACATTCACATCACACGCAAATCTGGCACCAAATTTGCGTCTAGTAGTCGTGTGTCAATAACACGATTCACGCTCTAGTCGTGTCATTCACACTGTAGGACTTTTGTTCGCATCTGAATGCACCTTTACATAGACTTATGTAAAGGATTTACATGTGCTGTGAACATACCATAAGACAGAGAGACTCAGCCGATGGGGCAACAAAAACTGGGGAGAACAGAGAAACTAAATACACATGGGGAACAGGGGTGGGGCAATCACAAAGGTAGAACTCACAGGAGGGCAGAAAAACACAAGAACTGACTAGACATCAAACTAAAACACAAGCTACAAAATAAAACACAGGGGAAACAAGACAAGGACACAGACAGGACCATGACAAGTCCATGGAAACTGAGGGAACATAGGTGTGAGGGAGATTTGGACCAAACTAACCCTTCAATGCTTAAGCCTTGATTGCATTCTATATGTGCTTTGCTGCATGATAGGTGGAAGTTTAGGGGTACGTGGAATTATGGATCTGTTGATGGCTCCGTTCTCTTGCTGTAAAAGAGTCCTTTTCTGTTTCATTTGAATTAATTCCTGCATCTTCGAATTCTGAGATTTTGCGTTGAAGAATGCCTTTTTAAAATGTTGTATTTGTTCCTCTAATCTTGCATTCTCACATTGCAAGTTGTTCATTCTTGAGCTATACATGCCGCTCTCTGCTTGTAATCTTTTAATTTTGTCCTTCTGCTCTCTGATAACCCTCTTGTATTCTGCAATCTTTAGGCCATCTTCCATTTTGTCCTTCTGAGGCACAGACTCCTTTTTTTTTTCTGCCAAACATTCCTCCATTTTTCTCATACTTTCTGTATGTTGACGGACCATTGCTTTATATTTTGTATGTAATTTTAAATAGCGGTCACTCAGCTCCTGGTGTGTAACGCTTCTAGGCAACAGCATTTGGGACTGAATCGTTTTCATTGCATTTTGTAATTGGTCTTCAAGATTCGTAGACCTGTCCCTCGCTTCCTTCAAAGCCTTGTCTCTTTCAGCCAATTGTTGTTTAAGGTTAGTAATTTCAATAACATTTTTCTGCAAATTATCATTTTGTTTTTGGAGGTCCTGTATCTCAAGCTCAGCAGAGTGAATTTTTTGGTTGAGCAGTATGATTTCACTCTCGTAGGAGTCCTTCATTTGTTCTTTGTCTTTACAAACCTGTTTGTTTCTGCTCTTCTCTGTCTCATACCTCTTGCAAACCTTCTTGTATTTGGTTTGTGAAGTGTCCAGTTTTTCCTCAAGTTCAGTCAAATACAACTGCAGTTTGGACAGTTCTTCAACACATCCTCTTTTTTCCTGAAGCTGAGCGCCAAGTGTCCTTATAGTTATTTCTAAGGTTACGTTCGCTTTCTCTAGTTTCCGAAGATCATGTACTGTAGTTTTTAGATGCCTAATTTGGCCATCTTTGTTTATGATCTCATTTCGCAATTTGAACGCTACGTCACGCAGCTCTAGTAATTCTTCCCTTTCTTTTCGATCCATTTTAAGAATAGAGTTTTAAGAAATGTGATTGTTTGGATTATGTTTTGCCTGTGTGAAGCCTACTCTCTCTGTCTGGTGAAAATGTCTGAGTACTTCCACCGTCTGTCTCTTCTCATCTGTTGTTCCGTGACATCACAAAGTCAATTCATGACATCACAAAGCTGTCATGGACTTTAAGATGGAATCATGTGATATGTGATGCTCTTTACCGTTGTCATGACAACGTGACCCATATGTTTTTTTTTAATTAACTTGCTTTACTACACTTAGCATATGCTTATAAGTTGACTATGCACATTAGAGCTGCAACTAATGATTACTTTTCAATTGATCTGTCAATTTTTTTAGATTAATCAATTACTCTGAAAATATTTTTTTCAATTATAATTGATCTAAACAATGTGTTTGTGTTGTTAGTTTTTCATATAATTAGGTAAATGTAATAAAAAAGGATATATTTAGCTTTACATCGGTCTTAGTTTAGCACTAAAAATGCATATAAGGCATGTCAAATATCATGATTTTTGTACATATAACATGTGGGCAGGGTAGCCAGATCTTGCAAGAGAAACAAGCAACCAGGCCTATGAAAACAAGCCCAAAACAAGCAACTGCAGCCTCATAACCCCCCACCCCCAGTAAATAAATAAATAAATAAATAACACGTCA
The DNA here is from genome assembly GCA_020698575.1 of Bostrychus sinensis. Classification (NCBI taxonomy): domain Eukaryota; kingdom Metazoa; phylum Chordata; class Actinopteri; order Gobiiformes; family Eleotridae; genus Bostrychus; species Bostrychus sinensis. The sequence goes on along the minus strand of CM036254.1, from coordinate 5,511,099 downwards.
GCTCAGTTTTGTGCTGTTTTGCTCATGTTTATTAAAACGGGTACTAAATTGCGAGTGCTGACTGAAATCATTTGCTCTTTGTGGGCGTGTTGTGTGTGTTATACAAAGAGAAACTGTGCATGTAGATGCTGCCACAAATCTGATATGTAAATGAGAATAATAATAATGGATTGGATTTATATCGCACTTTACAAGGTTCCCAAAGCGCCTTACAATTTGGTCCATTATTCATTCACTCCTCAGTCACACTCAGTAGTGATGGCCTCTTCTGTTGCCCTGGGGCAGACTGACAGAAGTGTGGCTGCCATTCTGCGCCAACGGCCCCTCCGACCACCACCAAACTGACACATTCATACATACAGGGAAGGTGGGTGAAGTGTCTTGCCCAAGGACACAACGACAGTATGCCAGTGGCGAGGCTTGAACCGCCAACCTTTGGGTTAGTGGGCAAGTGTCTGTATCAATTGAGCTACTGTCGCCCAAAGACACACCATAAAAGGGAACAACGCTGACTGCATCTTTCCCTACAGCTATGCATCGCAAAAGTCAATATGTGAGTCCAGCCTCATAACAGGACTGAGGAATAATCATTTCATAGCAATGCATTTCACTTTCTGCTGTTAATTTTGCACAGACTGTCCTTGTTAAATCCTTGTCTCTTAACATCCTGGAAAGGTAAAGTCCTATTCACTCTGTCTGCCAGGAACCCTTCAAACATTTTGCCTATATGCTGTGCTGATGGTGATCAAATAAATATAGAAATTCTAAATATTTTCGATATCCTCTAGTCATACATTAAACAGCAGCACAGCCTCTATCCACTGTGGGCAGCTGTCAATCAATTGTCAAGCATTGGGAGGCGATGGAATAAACACAATGGGACCGACACTGCCATCACATGGCCTGTACGTAGCATTTAAAAATTGCTTAATTTTCACTGTAAAGATTTAAAAATAGCCAACGTGAAACAGACTGAAAGTCCAGAGACAGGAGCTGTGAAAGGCTGAAGTTCAGAGAAGCAGGTAAAGTTTGTCTCTTTGTTTCCTTCCGCCTTTCACACAGATTTATCTCCCATACTCCTGTGAGACACTAACCTCAGATGCGCCTGGGTTTGCTCCACTTTTAGCACATCTTATTCATTTAGTGTGCACGCAAACCTTTGATTAACTTTCTCTATTGTCAGTGTCTGTCCTGCTGTCCGGCTGCTGCTGTTGTCTGCCCCTCTGCTCTCTTCTCATTATTACCATCAGAACTTATATGCAAATTTGTGTTCATGTTTTTGAATTTGTGTGCACGTTTCCAAATTTTGGGGCATGTATTTGAATTTGTGTGCGTTTTTTTTTTATTTCCATGGTGTGAACTGCCCTTCAGTATGAGAGGCCGAATAGGGTGTAACACAATAAAACCTGCAAAAACAAAAGGAAAATGTAAAAATATGCAATCAAAACCACACACTTACTCAATGGATAAAAAAAAGCACACATAAGTAGCATTCTGGAAACATACATACATACCTACATACATATACATCAGGCACATGCACAATTAAAAGTCACAGTACACCTACCCTCACCACTTCACAAATGCACTTAGCCAGTGTTTACATACTGAAACAACACGTGCACAAATACGCGTTGTTAAAATAGTTCTTCACCGTGCCGTGTTTAATTTCATACACAGACAGAGCGCAGTGCGTGTTCTCAGAAAGTGTGTGTGTGTGTGTGTGTGTGTGTGTGTGTGTGTGTGTGTGTGTGTGTGTGTGTGTGTGTGTGTGTGTGTGTGTGTGTGTGTGTGTGTGTGTGTGTGTGTGTGTGTGTGTGTGTGTGTGTGTGGAGAGTTTAGTTGTGACCAGAAGTTGGCCATTGCAGCAAATGGAATTAGCAGGATTTTATACAGGTCATAAATTGAAAAGAAAGAGTGGCTTATTAGCTTTGGGTTTACTCATGAGTGTATTATAGAACTTTTTATATTGAAATACAATTACACAAAAAGTACACAGTACAGTTACTTCATACTCTCGGTGGTAGTAGTCCTGGATGTACTTAATAGGTATAAGCAGGTTTCATTGTGTAGTTTTTTTTAATTTTTATATATATATATATATATTCAGTCTCAAATACAGTATGATACAGTACATAATGAGTTTAATTTTAGTCATTATTAACTTCATGAAAAAAGTATTTCCTGGTGTGAAAGTAGTACCAGAGGTAATGGTGGTAGAAGTACATAGCACAGTCAGTCATTTCTTAGGCTTATAGAGAAATAGATGCGATATAATTCTACCTTATACACTCACCAGATTTAGTTAGGTAATAATTCATACACAATATCGATTTCATATTAAATTCAAATGAATATTTTGTTAAATTAGGGAAAAAGCTGTGTAAATGTGCTTCTAAACTCTCTGTGGTTACTCTCGTGTGTGTCGCTCCCCTGGCAGCGGCACGACAACTGCCGTAAAGAATGCTATATTAGCGCACTCAAATTTTAGAAGCGGCTCACTTGACCACGGAAAAACAAACGCCGGCTGGCTGTCCATCTCCTATATTTACAAACTGCATCATAACAGAACTCTCTCTAATATAAAGAGACGAGTTTAATTCATCATATTTAGTGTAAACTAAAATGTGCTTCTGTAAATGTGTTAAGGATTGGTTGACTCGTGGCTCATCATAACAGGCTGCAGACTGACGCACGGCGTTAGCACGGCTTGCTCAGTGGCGCTAGCATTAGCATTAGCTCAGCAGCTGTATGAGCTCTGTGCCATAAAAGAAAAGCATGGCTTATGGACTGACTTCTACCTGGAGTTAGTGTAAATATAGGAGATGGGGCTTAGCTGCTTCATAGACGAGTCTGGTCAGAGCTCAAAAACCTGCCGAGCTAGTGCTAATGCTAACGCTAATGCTAGCGCCATTGAATGAGCCGCGCTAACGCCGTGCGTCAGTCTGCAGCCTGTTATGATGAGCTATGAGTCAACTAAGCCTTAACACATTTATAGAAGCACATTTTAGTTTACATTAAATATGATGAATTAAACTCGTGTCTTTATATTAGAGAGAGTTCTGTTATGATGCAACTTGACGTTGATTAGATTAGCATGTTGTAGGCAGCTAACGTCAGACAGTGATGGTATTTTATGGACAAATGTGGACAGCTGGACCACTGTGTCCTCCTCTATGTCTCCATGTCTTTTTAATGTAAAATATAAAATGTATATCCAGCTCTTGTTTGTATTTTTGTAGAAAAGAAGACGACAGAGTAACTCTTGTGCATTGTTGAGAGTGGTCTGTTTCTCCCACGGGGGATAGGAGTGACGTTTTGTAGGCGTTCCCACCGTTGCTGTATTTGATATAAATGATTGGATATAAGACAGCCAATCAGAAACATTTGTGAATCCCAGTCTGTGATTGGCTGTGCTGCTCGCAACAATCGTAGTTTGCCCTGTGCCACCTCGAGCGAGCGCAGAGCCAGAGTCGCGAGCAGAAATGAGGTGTCGTGCGAGCAAAGATGTTGCGCGAGCAGGCATCCACGTACTCGCGCACCTAGGTAGATTTTAAGCGAGTGTGTAGGCAGAGTTGAGCGCGCACGGAACAAAGATTTGTGTGCTCAAATTATTATTCTCTTTTCAAATGGTAAAGTATGCGCTCACGACACTCACACTACGTGCACTCAACACTCACTCTTCACGCGCACGAAGGTGGAACAAATATCGCTCCATAGTGCTTGGGTTTTCTCTGGGTGGCTTCTTCACTTCTCTCCCCCATCACCCTTCTGACCAGGATCCTGGCCCTAGATCTGTAAAAGGGTATCCGGGTGCATTTTAGTGGTCCAGGGTGTCTGTGGGGTCTTAACCCTCTAAGCGCCTGTGTGAGCCATGACATTTTTTATTTTAATTCATTTATAACTAGCGTTTCACTGCTAGGTATCACCCCAACACCATTTTTGGTTGTTGCCCAGCTGCCACCAGCTATAAAAGGCAGTGGGTCCTAGGGTCAGGTTGTTGAAGTGGGAAAGGGGAAACAGTTTTTTGACCGTGCTGGGTGAGCCGGTGGAGTTTCTTTTCATTATTAGTATATAATAAATGTATCTTTTTCTGTTGTAGCCAAGAGGGGATGCCAGCCAGTTGGTCGGTTTGTGTTTGATTAAACCAAAGATAAATAAATAAACGGTAATTTTTCTTTTCCGGACTGTGAATCTTTTTGTTTGCACGTGTTAATTAGGCTCTGACCCATTCCAACCGCATAGGGCCAGCTGTAATGGGCACTGGGTCTTACAGCGCCAAAGTCACAGAATTGCGAACAAGCGACGCTGATGCACAAAACAGACTCTACTTCTTGGTGGCGCTGCTAGAGCCATGCTTACAGTCACTTTGCCAACTGTAGGTGACAGAGGCTGGCTGTGTACTTACTCTAGGAGTGAACGTGAGGTTGGTAATAATGCAGTTTTGAGTGGGAGATGTGTGCAAGGATGCTGTCCCGCGACGGAGCACGGGGTCTCCGCAGCCTCGATTCTGAGAGTGAACTCGGGAACAATGCAGTTTTGAGTGAAATAAGTCTACACCAAGCACATCCTCATTCATCCTCGCACCTTTCCCTGCAGATGAGGGAGAGGAGGCAGAGGTGGCAGATGTTGCCGCTGGCGCAGTGGGAGTGACATAAACAGGACTAGCAACAGCACTGATGAGAGGATGAAGTGTATCAGGGGTGGATACTGCAGTTTGATGAACCTGCTGCCAGGCCATGACAGACTTTGCAAAATGCACCCTACATGTTTCTACATTTCTACTTCCTCACATGTTAAGTATGGGACATTAGAGGCTATTGAGGTTCATCATCTTGGATTTACTGAAAATAACATAATTAAGCCCGTCTGCCTGATAATGATGATGCAAATTAGATGCTTATAATCACTACATTCATACATTTCTCTCAACAGTAAGACTCTATTTCTAATTATTTTCCGAGCCACAGCCTTTTGAATTTTGGATGTCAAAAAGCTGTATTAAAAAAAAAAATCTGGCGCCTAAAGACTTAAAAAGTAGAAAAAGTTGTTAAATACATTTAGGCCCTTTATAAAGTATTAAACATCTTAATGGAGATTTTATGAAGTATTACATTTTGTTGGTAATAAAGTTTTGTCTTAGGAGAGTTTGACTGCAAAAAGCATGCATTAATGTACTAATTTTTGGCTCCAGAACAACGTAAAGGCCTGCCATATTGGGTTATGTACTTGCTAGAGACGCAACGGTTACATGACTGCAAACTACAACTGTTTATGAACTTAAATGTGCTGCTGATTATAGCTCAAAGTAGTAATGAGCTCTCAAGATATTTTCTTTAAAAGTCTTAAAAGGTGTTGAAATTCACTGCTCCTCACAGGTCGCCCCAGAGGCAGTGGAAGACATGGGCCAAATGCGAGAATCAAAATTTCTCCACAGAAGCAATGAAAAATCTGAATTCTTTTCTGTGGAACTGGATTAGAGAGGTAGCAACAAAGGTTAAACATTACTGTTGTGTCTAAACAGAAGGAGACACATTCGTAGTGAAAGCCCCTGCTGAACTCTGAGCTAGAAGTTTATGTTAAAGGGGAACAACAACACTTTTTACCTTAATTAAACAGTTCTGGCATCAGTGTAATGGCTAAATGAGTTGCTGAACCTCCACTGGTGTATCTTAGTGAAAAACCAGTCTTGCAAGAATGGGAGAAACCAACCCGGTGTCCCTTAAGTCTCACGCATGTCTCTCGAGAAAGTGACACATCCCGGTTAGTCATTGTTACTTCAAAATAATATTACTCACTTAGAGGTAAACAGTGTTGTAATAAAACCTGTCTTAGTAAATGTAACTCTGCTTATGGTTTTGTTTTGACACAGACGAAACTGAAGAAACCGAGATAAGAGCTGGACTACAATCCCATGACTCCTAATTGAGACTTTTAATGGTTGAAAAATATAGACGTTCTGAGCAGATGGCCGTATCCTGCAGGAGTCTGGAGACCACACCAGATGTTAACAGATGTGCGTGTGCTACAAGGACACTGAGATAAACTGCCAAGTCATGTTAACCTCATACAACCCTCACTTTGTTAATGCATGCATCTACTGACGAGAAGATTTAAAGAGATATTAAAAACTTTTAGAAGGAGATGGTTGTCGTGAGTATTTACAATTGTGATCAAAACAGGGAAACAGGGCTTAAATATAATTAATAATCTCTCTTTACCCCTTATGTACCTTTTAGGTCACTGGGTCATGCTTAAAAATATTAAAAATAAGGAAAATTTTGTTTTGGGTGAGTCTCTCAGTCCTCATCATGTATAGCAAATGTGAAAAAAATGTATATAATTTAAACCCTGACAATATTTACACATTACCAGATTTTTATTTTATTTTTTTACACAAAAAATTAACAATTTGTTGTTGTTGTTTGTTTGTGTGGGGATTATCAGTCTGGGATATGTTCAGGGCTTGACATTATTTTTTTGCCCACTGGCCTCCACAGCTCGTCATAGCCAAAAGTTGCTTGCCAATCCATGTTTTTACTAGCCACAATCTTTTGTGTATACTTTATAGGTATACAATAAAATTTAGGATTTTTGAATGGACAGGAATTTATTAAATATTAAAAATCAGGTTTACATATAGGCATCTGTGTAGGCTATCTCTGTGCATGTGTTGCCAAATATTTTAAAACATGTTATTTTGTTGAAATATATATATTTTTTCTTTAATCATAATGAATTACTGTATAAATACAGGCCTAACCTTTAAAGTTAAGACATAGTTATGCATAAAATTCAAGTGTGTACGAGCCCAAATTAAAATTTACCCACATTTTGCCAGTTGGCTTGTGTTAAAATCAAGTCCTGGAATTGTCAATATTCAAAAACACTTATTATGATAAATTAATACTTTTTGTGCTATACATCCATAAAACACATCCATTATTCCACTGGCCTACAGTCACTGTTATTTCCTATGGTAATTCTATAGGTAATTATCTCCCATAATACCTTCAAACTCTGGAAAAGTCTTCCTGGCAGAGAAACACTTCTTTTGCGCAGAAAGTGGAGTTTAAGTGTTGATCCAGTATTTTTTTTTTCTCCATGCCTTAACCATTGACAGGGGCAATGCCTTTCTGTATGCTTCTAGTTCAATATAATATACACTGCCTCTGATACTGAAGGACCAGGTTACTCCATCAATGGATTTGTTCTTCCCTGATGGCACTGGGCTTATTCCAAGATGACAATGCCTGGATTCATCGAGCTCAAAATATGAAAGAGTGGTTCAGGAAGCATGAGACACCATTTTCACATGGACTGGCCACCACAGAGTCCAGACCTTAACCCCACGGAGAATCTTTGGGATGTGCTGGATCATCAATACCAGATCTTGGTGAAAAATGAATGCAACACTGGATGGAAATAAATCTTTTGACAATGCAGAAGCTTACTGAAACAATGCCACAGCAAATGTGTGCTGTAATCAAAGCTCAAGGCAGTCCAACAAAATATTAAACCGTGACTTTTTTTTTTTTGGGTTAGGCAGTGCACTTTTTTTTGTTTTTCAAAGGGAACAAATTGGTTCAGCCTTTGCCCTAATCTGTTTTAAGAACCACTTCACTTAATGAAGTGCCTAAACATTAAAAAAGAAAAACAACTGTGACATAGCTCTGAGGAAAAAGAACAGTAAACAGGATTGAGTGTTGATTATTTAGCCTTGAACACATTAACCCTGAATGTTCAAAATGCCATACTTAAACAGCGTTTTCAGCAATCAGCACACACAATAGATTTTAATTTCATGTTGATAAGTGTACAAACAAACAAATAAAAAAAAAGGATCATTTATTAGAATGCTGTAACAATGAATTAAATATTAATAAGAAAAGCTCTGCCTACATTGGAATCCTTCATTACTCTGTATAAAGTGCAGAATGCTTAGAAAGGCAGAAAAGGTTGACGAGGGCTCGCCGTCAGACAGCGCGGAGGACCAGACCCAGCAGGGAGCGCGCTGAAGGCCAAAAACACACACAGGCATGGATCCAGAAACACAAACAAACCACCGCAGCAGCAGTCTGAGATATTATTATCTGATATTGTCAACAAATCCTCCAAAAAGGCGGCGAGGGCTGTGTCCTTCAGTGTGTGTTAAGATCAGGATTTAACTTATTCATCTGTGCTTCCAAAAGTGTGGGAGAGGGCAGAGTAATGCGTTATTATTCATTGTGATTACACACCGCACTTCTGGTTGTACTGCACAGTCATTTATCTCCTGTCCTGACTTATAAAGCTCTGGTTTGTTGCTTTTCTAATTCCAAATATGTGTAAAATGATGCTCTATGATGTAAAGTAGGTATTATAGTCTCTCTGCTGGTCTTTGCAGCATTTGGTATCTTACCCTAACTCAGACGTGTCCCAAGTGCGGCCTGGGGGCCATTTGTGGCACAAACTGAGATTTCATTTGGCCCTCAGCTTCATTGACAAAATGCATTACTTATTTCAATTCAATTAAATTCAGATTTATTTGTACTAGCCCAGTATCACAACAAAAGTCGCCTCAAAGGGCTTCACAAACAGTTGATCAAACATAAACACACAATCAGACTTAACACACAATCAGCACAAACAATAACTACACTAAACTAAACAGACCCAGGACACTCCTGTCCTTAGACCCTCCTTCTCGGTAAGGAAAAACTCCTAAAAAACCCAGCTACAGGAAAAAAGAAGAAACCTTATGGAGCCCATATTGAAGGAGAGATCCTCTCCCAGGACGGACAGGCAATGCATCTAGGAAGTTATGGCCACCAGCACTTCCGTACAGTGTTAGCTTTGTCTGTACATTTGTGCATCTCATCTATGTCTCTATGCAGTGTATTTTCAAATTAGTTGATTGAAAAATAATTGCAGTTTTTATGTTGAATGATGTTATTTTGTTGGGACTTGTCAGAGAAAATAATTTATAATTATGTGGCTTTTTAAAACAAAAGGCTTATAAAACAGTGCACTGAATGTATAATGTGCGTTCAGTTGACAACATCAGGAATTACAGTGGGCCCTCGAACATTTGACCATTTTCAAATCAGGCCCTCTTTGACAAAAGTTTGGACACCTCTGCCCTAACTCATTAACCTCTGTTAGGCCTTTAAACTACTGTACTAGAAAAGTCAATGGGGAAAATGAATGGGAAATTTACTTTAAATCACACACGCACAAGCAAGCCCTGTTCCATTCACATTTTTCCACTTAAGTGTCCACGTTAGCTCAGGTTACTGTGGAGAGGCTGACGTCCTGCCATGATTCGACTCACGTAAGCTCTGCCCGCTACCGTTCATCAGCAAACAACAGCACATGCTGCTGGTCTCTGTGGTTGGTCTGTACCCAGAGACATCAGTGAAAACGCCTAACACTGCCCCCAGTGGTTGTCAGTGGAACAGGATTTCCTTTAAATCAATCCAAAGCTGTTTCAAAACATGGAAGGAATGTCTCAAAATGATCTGCAAGCACAGAAGTGATGAATTCGCGCATTGGAAGGGCTGAATCCGCACATAAGGCAATCCACAAATGCATAATCAACTATTTACATGCAAGATGCAGATTTATAAACGAAAAACAGAAATCATTTTTGAAATAATTACAACAGATATATTTGCAAATTACAATATAGCAGCATACCCCCAGTGGTTATCATTGGAACAGGATTTATTTTGTGAATAAATCTTGCTGTCTCAAAATGCAGGGACAAATGTCTCAAAAAGATCCAAATGTGCAGAGCTGATGAATACACAAATGAAACGATCCACAAATGCAGACTGGACTATTCACATGCAAAACTGCAGATGTATAAATCGACAAACATGATTGATTTGTGAAATAATTGCAAATTAGAATTTATTTGCAAAAATTGCTGCATGCAATTCACAAATTAGGCATTTTGAATAAATCATTCTAGTTGCATCAATATATTCATTGTTGCATCAGATCATTATAGTTTTGCGTCAATTAATTTTATTGAAACAAATATAGCTCCATACATGCCCTCCCTTTTTTTACACTGTCCTTAAAAATTGTGTGTTTAGTTTTGTAAATCGTTGTCCATGGTGCAGCAACCTTCGCAGAAAACCTGCTGTAATGCACGATGTTTACATTACTGCTATTTGTTTTGGTGAGCTTTATTTTGAAAGTGTAGCTGAAGTTTATTTTGACACTTGGTGCCTAGTTCCTGTGTTTCCCGGCTGTAGCTCTGTAGGTCACATGCTGATCCACCGTGGGGGTACCGTTTGATATAATGTTTGGTGAAAAACTCAAGAACTTAAGATGTAATGTAGACTTTATTATAAGAGATTTTCAGCTTTGGACATGTTTAAATAGTAAGCAAATGAGTTTATAATGTGTTATGGAAAGGGGAAGACCAATTATTTTAGGTTTTTCTTTTGTGCTCACTGTTTCTTTGATAATGAATGTCAGACGTACAGTAAGCACTTCTGTCCGCTGGTTTTAACTAGCCCCTCTTTGTGCCACATTTTTATGCTTATTATTGCACTTTTGTATGCCCCATAATCATATAGCACAATGATACCAGACCTGTTTCATAATCTGCTAATTACTGGGCCTAATGACAGTGTGTTGACTGTAAAGTTTGTTTGGGGGCAGCACTGGTCCTATTAATCAACAGAGAAAACTGCACTCTGTGGCGCACACACTGCTGCAACAGCAGTGCGAAGAAACGCCCTGGAAACAACGTTTAATGAGGACATTGGCAACCTGCTGCGAAGTAAACATCACTTCGGGTTCTATATTTATAACTACATTTAACATTTTAGTTTGGAGCCCATAAAGTTTAGAAAATGTCTGTGTGTTCTTGTGTTCTTAAATAGTTTGTGTCCTAAAATGGCCTATAGACCCTTCTCACACAGCATCATCTGATTACGTGATTTCCACGGAGCGGCCATGTTGGATGGCAAAAGCCGGTTGTCACGGCCCGATTTGGATCAGTGCTGCTGTCTGTTAGCCTAACAAATTAAATTCGTTTTACTCATCAAAAATAGTTTGTGTCCTATATCTGTGATAGCATCTGCCAGCTGTCTTTTGAAGTAAAAAAGTTAATGTTGCACTGTTTGACAAAGTTTATTCTTTAAAAAAGTCACATAAAAGATCCTGCTGTAATCGTCAAATAAAGTAAAAACCGATCTGAGGTCAGTTCTTACTGTCTGCTCAGGTTTATTAGCAGGGTAAACACGTTTTCATGGACATTTAGCAAACGGGAGAGAAAAAGAAAATACAATGTTCAGGACAGCTTGGTATTTGTTCATTTCTGCGTGAGGATATGGCGATTACAGGATTATTTTCACAACATGGAATACTTTGATGGAAATATATCTTGATATTTACTTGTGGATTTATACGAACTGATTGAGGGTTACTAATCCTGGATTGGACTGGTTTTGGACAGAACCAGTGTTCAAAGGTAAAAAGTCTGTTTTTTTGGTTTGGGCATACTGAGGAATCGTCATTAATTACACATATGTCCTATTTTAAGCATAAAGTTAACTTAATTCTCATTTTGTACAGAACATAAGCTTTCTAACGATGTATATCATGCCTGTATTGACAAAATAATAACTGTGCAAATTATGTTTTCGCGGAGTTTCTTTCTGAATCTGGTCGCTGCTAGCTTGAATGAGGTTAAACAAATATAAATCCTAATTCTCCATATCTCAGCAAATTTGCCACTTTTTAACCGGTGTAGAAAGTGGTAAATATGAACTCAATTTCTATGCATGATCACTAATCGCTAGCCAGCTACACCGGCTTTTTGCATCCAAAATGGCAGCGTCAACAAACCAAGTCACGTGACTGAGAACGGTCTATACATAGTTTTCAGTCATGTGACATGGCAGCACACAGCAGACATGAGGAGACACAGCCAAATATGTTTTTAAATAAAAACAATATAAAACTACAAATATTGGGGACCTGTGACCTGTGTGGGGCACAGCTGCCTTGTTTTGCCGCTGACAGCAGTCAGGTTGCTGCCAGAGCTCGACCTCTGTGACATCCTACATATAACATTAACGAAAACCCGTCTCCCTACACGGCCACGACTTACAAAAGTGATATCTTTTACTCAAAGTGGGCCATTAACCCAGTGTTTGGAAAGTGCAGAAGTTTTTTACTGATGGGTCGTTTGTGAACCGGCCAATGCTTAGAGTGAATCGGAACAGCTGACTCCTGGAGGCGAGAGTCGAAGCTTCTCTTGCTCAGCTCTGCTAAGATCTATGTTCAATGTGCTGTATTCTCCTATTTCCCTCAACCCTTGGGACAACGGATGGAAATTAGCATTCTTGCTAGAATCCGGTATGTTTACATTCATGCTATATGCTGTCTGTTCATTAACATGCACTGTCCCGTTTAAATAAATAAATAAATAAATAAAAAAAATTTTTTTTACACAAGCAGAGCAGAATTTTATTTTGATGGACACACCATGAATCATATGTGAGGACCAACTAGGATCATACCATTATGTGAAAGAAATAAGGTGGGCTCCGAAGACAGCAATTAGATTACATTGAAGACAGTAAAGATGAATGCAGAATTTTTTAACTGTATTTTGTGCTTGCAAACTGCATAAATATAAGGCTTTTACCTAAACACTAATTAAAAATGGTTTACTAACACACAACATTCATAATTAGGCTAAGTTAGGTCAAAATCAATGGTCAGAGTGATACTAGATGAAGAGCCATTTAGGAGCCATAAAAGTTGGCTTTTTTAAGGGAGCGGAGCCAAAAGAACTGAATCCAGACTAGGACTAGCCAAGTACTACAGACACAAACTACTGTTAGGAGCTTAACAAGGTAGTTTTATTTTTTTGAATATCTTCTTTGTTTGGATGACTGTCATTGTTCTGTAGGAAAAGGCCATACTTTTCTCTGACGCTCAGTGGAGTAACGTTAAACCAGTGTTCTTGCCCTCCAGGTCTGACGTCACTGAAAACTATGAATGTGAGACTGAGCTGGAGGACAGGCTTAAATTCCGACAGTAAAATTTACAACAAAAACTGGCACAAATTCATTGTCTTCTCTGTCAGAAATTTTTTTTTTTTTACAATAGCATCACAACACTGTTTTTTCAATCACACAGTCGAGATTGTAGACAGTAGACAGGGTATTAAGCCACAAAATTACTACTGTGAGGATGTGGATGCAATGCTTAACAAACCATGATCAAGTTTAACATTTGTGGATTTTCTGTTTGGATATATTTCTTTTAAATATTGCTTCGCCCGTACAGTAAGACTTTTCCCATCATCAGATTTTACACTGTGTACTGTGTCACACTGTGAAAACATGATGATTTTCACAATACAACAAAACTTACTGCAGGTATTTGTGAAAAGCTTGACCCTGAATCAGAGCACAAAGCTATTACATATGCCCTGTGTTTCATAATCCTCCACTGAGCCTGCAGGTAACCACAGTAACCATACACAGCAGCTGTTTGAAGTTTCAGCAGACAGAAATAAAGAGCAAACTCACCAAAAGGACAACGGTGCATTCATGTGGTCCTCAGATGGTCTGTGTTTCAGATGGCATGGTTCATATGCTATAATTTTGAATGGTGCACTGATTGGATAACATTTTAATTGTGTTGTAAATCTTACAACAACAATAAGTATTATTTTAGGAGTTAGAAAGTCAGATTACACTAGTCTACAAGAAAAATGCTTCTGGAACAAAAAAGTAGTGACATTTTTCTTGGATTAGGTCACTAATAAAGAAAAAGTAAGTGAAAAGGAAGTGCAGATTGGCTGTAGTTTCCAAGAAACAGTATTGGGTCAAAATAGGAAATTTATGCAAAATAAGGCAAAAAACGGTAGTTTATCTGAAGGTACAGTGTCTACAAGCAACCAGTTCTATCTGAAAGCTGTCTGCACATTCAATATATTCATTTTAATATGTCTAGAGTTTAACATAAAATTTTTTGTTTTATTTGCAGAAATCTCTCTCTTGGAAGTGGACAAAATGCATGCATGTAGAGAAATTAAATATTTTAAAAATATAAACATTATTTTTAAGCAAAAATGCCTAAATAACTTTATATTTATTAGAGAACTACAGCACTTTAAAATTACTGTACGCACTTTAACCACATATGCACTTTATAAATAGGCACTTTAGATCCCGTGGAATGTGAAATTTTTATGACTTGTTGAATTTTGTTTAATTGTTGTTTGTCTTGTCCTGTCTTAAATGTCAAGGGACTACGAATGAAAATTAGCTGTACGCTAACTTCGGCGCATTTACACATGTATTTTTTTACTGGTGTTCATTAATGTGCATTGTCCCTTTTAAATAAATAAATAAATAAATAAATAAATAAATAAATAAATAAATAAATAAATAAATAAATAAATCTATTGTATAAACAGATGCGAATTTGATGTGAAACAATATCATTAAATATCTTGCATACATTGGCTAACCAGCACAGTTATCAATTGATTTTCAGTTCATCAAAATAAATGAGGTTTAGCCACTTTTATCTCAGAAGCAGATCGAGTCCAAACATTTGTAGACCAGTGTTATTGATCCCAGTAGACTGAGGGAGTTATTGGTCAGTACTGAACCCTTGCAGCTGGAGTCAGTATCTTTTTACTAGCTGGGATATATTACTTTCATTATCATAAGGCTGGCTGTGTGAAATCCAATCTTAAATTTTCCTAAAGCACAGTGTTAGTCCTCTGTATGACTCTAAATTGGTTCGAAGCCAGTGAAATGTTCAGTTACACAACCGTCATTATGAACAAATCTAAAAATGAATGTGAGTTGAACAAGGTCAGACAGACTCTTCATCTATTTGTCCCCACAAGACGGGATCAGGTTGCTTTAAAAAATATTCAGTGGAGAGGCTGCTACTGCTAACACTTTACTGTAGCCTCGACTGGGTTTGGCTTGGTAAAAAATGTTTAATTGGTAGAATTTGGTGGCTAAGTCCACTAGCGCAGCTTTTGCTTTGGTCAGCCATGACTGCTCTGAAGCGTTTGTCACAGATGAGCGATGGCAGGACTAACCATTTAGGTAGCAAGGGTGGTAGAGGACCTCTTTAAAAGATTTTCTGTCTCTTTTGTTAAAAAATGACTTCATTATGTAATTGCATTGGTTGCATGCTGTGTCATTCTAATAAATAGCACAATATGTAACCAATACAAACCTATAGACAAGCGTCATTGCTCTTTGGGCTCATTGCTTTTGAAGCAATGGCCCAGGGACTCTGTGCAGAGTTATATTCAGCAAAATCCACATTTCTGAGATTTCTGCCTTGTTATAATGTTGTTCTCTCATTAAAAACAGACCTGGAGCTGTTTTTTGCTTCATTCACGCCTTATCATGGCCTTATCCAGACTTTTCTCTGCCCATCATTCTGGGACAGGTCTGAGTCTGGGACAGGTCTGAGTCTGGGACAGGTCTGAGTCTGGGACAGGTCTGAGTCTGGGACAGGTCTGAGTCTGGTACAGGTCTGAGTCAGGGATGGGTCTGACTCTGGTACAGGTCTGAGTCTGGGACAGGTCTGAGTCTGGTACAGGTCTGAGTCTGGTACAGGTCTGAGTCTGGTACAGGTCTGAGTCTGGGACAGGTCTGAGTCTGGGACAGGTCTGAGTCTGGGACAGGTCTGAGTCTGGTACAGGTCTGAGTCAGGGATGGGTCTGACTCTGGTACGGGTCTGAGTCTGGTACAGGTCTGAGTCTGGGACAGGTCTGAGTCTGGTACAGGTCTGAGTCTGGGACGGGTCTGAGTCTGGTACGGGTCTGACTCTCGTACAGGTCTGAGTCTGGTACAGGTCTGAGTCTGGGACAGGTCTGACTCTGGTACGGGTCTGAGTCTGGGACAGGTCTTAGTCTGGGACAGGTCTGAGTCTGGTACAGGTCTGAGTCTGGGACAGGTCTGACTCTGGTACGGGTCTGAGTCTGGGACAGGTCTGAGTCTGGTACAGGTCTGAGTCTGGGACAGGTCTGAGTCTGGGACAGGTCTGAGTCTGGGACAGGTCTGAGTCTGGTACAGGTCTGAGTCTGGTACAGGTCTGAGTCAGGGATGGGTCTGACTCTGGTACGGGTCTGAGTCTGGTACAGGTCTGAGTCTGGGACAGGTCTGAGTCTGGTACAGGTCTGAGTCTGGGACAGGTCTGAGTCTGGGACAGGTCTGAGTCTGGGACAGGTCTGAGTCTGGTACAGGTCTGAGTCAGGGACAGGTCCGAGTCTGGTACAGGTCCGAGTCTGGTACAGGTCCGAGTCTGGTACAGGTCCGAGTCTGGGACAGGTCCGAGTCTGGGACAGGTCCGAGTCTGGTACAGGTCCGAGTCTGGTACAGGTCCGAGTCTGGGACAGGTCCGAGTCTGGGACAGGTCCGAGTCTGGGACAGGTCCGAGTCTGGGACAGGTCTGAGTCTGGGACAGGTCTGAGTCTGGTACAGGTCTGAGTCTGGTACAGGTCTGAGTCTGGTACAGGTCTGAGTCTGGGACAGGTCTGAGTCTGGTACAGGTCTGAGTCTGGGACAGGTCTGAGTCTGGTACAGGTCTGAGTCTGGTACAGGTCTGAGTCTGGTACAGGTCTGAGTCTGGGACAGGTCTGAGTCTGGTACAGGTCTGAGTCTGAAACAAGTCTGAGTCAGGGACAGGTCTGAGTCTGGTACAGGTCTGAGTCTGGTACAGGTCTGAGTCTGGTACAGGTCTGAGTCTGGTACGAGTCTGGTTCTGGTTATAGTGGACCTAGACTCTGATAAACCTACTTCCTGGAGAGTGTTCTGCACTGAGGTGGATGTTGTGAAGGTTTTTTTTTTTTTTTTTTACCATTTTTTATACTCTCAACTTACAGCACATATGAAGCACATATATAACTGTATTTTGAATATGCTTTGGTTTACAGCTAAAATAACAAAACTTGTGTCAGTGTCCAAATACTTATGGACCTAACTGTATCAAGAATGATGATGTTTTGATGCCAGTGGACAAACTGGCCTTATCTTGCAATGTCCAAGCAATTCAACCATACAGCAGCGCACACAGCACTGTCACCAGAGACACCCGCCAGAGATTGTCTGCCTCAAACTGGCCACCTGTTGTCGGTGCCATCCAACAATCACCTGGCAGGCAAGAAGCACAACAACATGCCACACAAAACACCAAATGCTCTCATAGCCCCACTGTTAAACCAATCACCTCTTACTTTGACTAAATGTGAATGTTTTAGATGAATTTTGCGATTAAAAGCATCCATGCACAGTTCCTAAATTACTGATATTTTTCTCCTGTTAACTGGGAAAGATAAATGTGTTTTTCTCAGGGACTCTGTGTTTTAGTGCCATACCTCACACTTGCTTTTCTCTGGGAAAGAAACGGCAGTTCTGAGGTTTGCACACTGCTCTATTTCACTTGATTATAGCTTCTCCTTATTTCAAGGCAGCTCAAAGGCTCGGCTCCACTTTCATCCCGGGTCTTGACACATGTCCGTCATGCACCTCCACGTTTTGGCCTGGAGCTGGACTCATTTCCACTTCCCAGCCGGTCGGCCTCCTGGAGAGAGCTCGGCCGCCTGCTCTGATGGGCTCTGGATCCGCTCGCAGAGGTGATGAGACACTCGGACCGACTCACAATCAAACTGCGCAGATGAAGGTCTGTGCCGGCAGCTCGGCGACTGCTTTCCTTACCTCAAAGACTGCAGTGGACAGGGGAAAAATAGATGTTGACTTATATGTTTTGTTCCTTCTCCCCAGCATCTCTATTCTTGGAAGAGGAGTCCAGTGAGCTAATGCGAGATGAACTGGGATACTATGGATTCAGCATGTTGCAGCTGCTTTCAAAAATACTTTACTCTACTGCAATACAAGTCTGGTGTAAAAGTGGACAAACTCTGGCACTCATTTCATAGAAAAGAGACCCCCTAAAAGGGTCAACACTGTAAAATTACTGTGCTGACTCGTGAAAGAAAGGAAAGATATTTTTGTTCAAACTGTGCCAAAAACATTTAAAGTTTCACTACTTCCTGAGCACAGCTGGAGAAGTTGTATACCTTTTTCTTTTTTGATAAGTTTGTAAATTAAAATCTGACCTGCTTCAGTTTAATTAAAGGGGCTATTTTTAAACCAATCTTGGTCACCTCTAAGCAGGGGTTCGTGCAAGAGATGGAGATTTGAATTTGTAAAGCAAAACACAACTCCAGGTATGTTTTTGGTGAGGAAAACAATGTTATAACATGGTAGAAAGCTCAGAAAAGTCAATTTTGCAGAATATAGCCCCTTCATATGTGTGCTTTATTTGCTCAAGTTCTAAGTTATAAAAAGAGTCATTACTAGAAATGGCACCAACCTTCAGTGAAATGTGTGCACACTGACTTTGATCCACTTTTTAAGTTGCTGTTTCTAACATCTAGTGCATAGCTTCCAAAACAAAGTTATGTAATTTTGCTTAAAATAGACTTTTTATACTTTTTTTCCTCATTAACATTAGCCTTGACCTTGGTTAACTTGTTCACTTTTTTTCAGCGTGTTTCATCACTTTTAAATTTCCTTGAGCAAAGTGTTAATTATCTAGCACAAAAACCTCCTTGACTTCACCTCATTGTGTTATACTGAAAGTTATCAACCAAAAGACATGCTTAGTTATTATGCTTTGCGTTTTTTTGCAAGCCAGACTTCATTTCCCCAAAAAATGTTTTCATAATTACCAGCCAAAAGTGTTAAACTCTGCTAAGATGCACTTGGCTGAACAGGTGAACCTTGAAGTCTGAACTGCAGCAGAGGTAAGCTGTCTGACAAACTGGATTTCATTTGACTTCCTTCATTTAATTTCTGCAAGGATTTCCGCCAAGATATTTAACAACTGCAGATAAGTTATGCTCATCTTCCACCGCTCCTGCTCCGTTTCATCGGTGGTGCTCCCGGTCCCTGCTGTGCTGATTTGCTGTATCGATTCTCCCCAGTAATTTGGCAGACTCTCATACTTCCCGTTTCCGTAGCGCTCTTATAGACACAGCGCTCCACTTGGGAATCAAAACTCCTATAAATAAATGCTTTCCATGTGTATATAACAGCACAAATCAATTATTGGGTTGGCAGTAAATTGGCTTTATAGTCTCCACAGAAAGGCTGGAAGATGTAGACCACCAACAAGTTAAACAGACAGAGCAGACATCTGGTTCATTAAGTATAGGGTTGGGAATTAAACCATATTTATATATAAAACTTAACAACAGCCAAGCCAATAAAATAAGCAACCAAATAACAGAAAACAGAAAATAATAGTTAAAATCTATATAGCTCACAACAAAAATGTCACTGTACTGTTATGTCTGAATAAGTAGGTCTTTAGCTTAGCCTTAAAGGTCCTATATTATGCTTTTATCAGACTTTTTGAAATAATTTTGGACACTGTTGTATTAGTATATTACGTTTTATAACTTAAAGTTACACTGTGTAAGATTCCCGGTCTTGCGCCTCTAGAGGCCACAGGTGCCACTGCACCGTCGCAAAACGTAAACACTAGGGCCCCTCCTCCTTCTGAAACTGTGCGAGCGTGCGTCTATTTCCATCATTGTTTCAACTTTAGTTGACCTGCTGCTACCTTTGGAAGTTTGGACTGGATCTTCTATAGAGTTAGCGCTAGCGTTAGCTTATCAACAAATATCGCGCAATGTTCGCAGTAAAAACAACTAATAACTGTATGAAAAAGCACGTTCTAAAGAAAAAATAAAGAGGCTAATTTACCTGCCCAACAATAAAGAAGCAAAAACGTGATCCGATTTGCAGCCTTCTCTGTCTCTCATCTGACGCCAGCGAGCAAAAGTCTGTCCGATGTTGACTCTTGTCTGCGATCTGGTGCGGTCCCTTTCACATTTTCTTTTTCTTGCCTCGTCCGACATTGTCTTCATCTTCTTGTGTCCTTCGGCCCTGACGAACTGGCGAAAATAACAACGCTAAAAGTAGCTTCATGGTTATACTGCACCTCAGGTATAAGAGCAGAAGGGACTGCCGTAAAGCAAGTCGTTCCCGGTCACGTGACTCTTCCTCAACAGCAGAGCGCTCCCGGCCAAGTTGTGAGGGTGGTTTCTCAGTACAGAAGCCCCGCTCGGAGCAACAGATCGCGCCTCAGGCCTGATAATCACTCAAAAAATCACAAAAACAAGTCAGTATGCCCCACATATTTAGGAGAAAAATTACACAGTGTAACTTTAAAATAATGTATCTGTATAGTAAATGTCTTCTTCTGGGGAGGTTTTATTTTGTTTTTTTGCAGAAAACGCTTGGATTAGGTGTCTGTTAATCCTTGCTGGCAATGGTGGGAAATTAACAGATCATAAAATGGCTATTTAGCACGGCTATTAGCAACATGAGGCTAACAGATAGATAAATGAGCTGATTGCTTTGTAGTGATTGAGGTTTAAGCGCTGAAATGAGCAGAATGAAACAGTGACGGTGTATGGGCTTTAGAAATGCGCAACAGCACTTCCTGGTTTCATTTGTCTATGTAGAGCTGTGAGACAGAGCGTTTTCAGATCTTGCAAAAGACACGGCCTCCGCATACAGGATTACTCCAACGTGAATGAAACAGAATACTGCTCCAGGTCTGTTTTTGAGGTGGAAACAACATTATAACGTGGTTAAAAGCATAAAAAAATGGATTTAGTAGAATAGGGGACATTTAAAGGGAAGCAGGTCAGGGATGGTCCATAACCCTTGTGGTAACGTGTTCCAAACCAAGGACCAGCTACAGCAAAAGAACAATCTCTCCACTGTTTGACCTTTGGGAACCTTCAGCAGGTGTTGGTTTGGCCTGCAGACTGCAAAGCTCTGCAATGGAAGGATGTGCGAATCAATACCAAAAGTACTGATACCTTCAATTCCATACGAATCTGAAAGTATCGATATTTTAGTTGTAATGACAAACAGTGTTATTAGTATAATACAAATTCCACTGGATCCTTCATGTGTGCTCTACAATGGCAGGTCCAACCCAGTCCATTTTGTTCTGGTGCTTCAGTGGCATAAAGAAGCTATTATTAGTAACATGTGTATGCATATAGGCTTTTATAATTTACATAAAATCAATTACTATAGAAGAAAAAACAATGAGTGAGACTGTAAGGGGTGGTAATGGAATTTGTATCGTATCAATACCAGGCTTAGTATTGTTTGGTATTGAACTGAAGGTAAGAAAGCTGGTATTACACATCACTATTGCAATGTTTATGTGCATTTAACAACTCACATTAATAAGGTGCAAGTCCGTATGTGGCTTTAAAACCAACTATTAAAAGTTTAAAATCAATTTTGAACAGTACTGGGAGCCTATTACAGGTGTAATATGTTTATGCCTTTGAGTGTTAGGGCTCATTTATACACCCATTTTGTGTGTAAATAGATTTGTTTTGTTGTTATCGCCAAACTTAACAACCACATTTCTCACCAGATAGAAGTCAACAAATATTAAAAAGGCCTTACAGCCCCCAGTTAGCGTTTGGCTATACACATGCAAGCCATTTTGGTAACATTAGTAACAGTAAAATAGTCGTGTTGTTGTCAAACCTAGAAACATGCTCATAAAAGCCAGTACTGCGTCTAATGGAATAAAGTGCTCTATTATCTAAAATGGCCTTATCTAGCGTGGCATTAAACAGGGAACAAGAGGGTCTAATGAAAAAATCTTTGCACCGCAGCCTTTCTCTTTACAAACACGAAAAGGCTGGCATTCGTCTCCTCTGCACACAAGTCTATCTAATGACTTGCCAAAAAATGTTGCCAAATTTTCCCTAGTCCTCTGGCTTTCACCTGATTTGGATCTAATTTTCTTTTCTTCCAAGAATCCTCTTTACTGTGAGCAGATTTTTGACATCTTTTTGCAGTGTTTCTTGTCCTGGTTATGACACTGCGTATTATTTAAATCAATAATGACTTAAAGACTACACAGAGCTTAACATGGGTTGACCCGAGTTTAGCTCCCTGCTGCTGCGATGATAACCAGACCGTGTGCCTCTTTTGTCTTTTACACTTTTCATCTCACCTTTTTCTCCGCGTTCGGCCCTTGATGACTTTCCAAAACATGAAAGCGTTAGCTGTCAGTGAGGTTAAAAGTGTAGCCTGCTCTGGGTTTTGCAAATTCGTTGTTTTCGAGCCAGAAATCCTGACTCAGCGCCTCGCAACTATCCACCTTTGATCGCTGTAGCATCTCTAGCCACCGTTCTGCTGAGTCACGCCAAGTTCTGACAGTTCATTTTCCTGCCCCGCACCTGTGCTCAGCCTCGCCGAAGACAAATCCTAAAATATCCTCAGCCTTTTGTAACCTTTGCTTTATCTTTTGCCAGATTTCTTCCTGCTGTGTGTGTCTTGTGGATCTAGCTCCTAATCTCCTCTGGCTTATTTGCTGGTTGCACTTATTAAAATCGCACAGGTATTTTTTGAGCCACAGGACTTACCCTAAGACCTGCTCTAATGAGAAACAGGCCAAAACTGAAACATCGCTGTTACAAAGACAGGGGCCTCCACTCTGATGCTGCCCTCATTATCAACCAACCTCAACAATACAACAAAACAAAGAGCAACACACACTTTTCACTGCTTAGGGTCAACAACAGTGTATTTTCGCTGGATAAAAAGGCATAAGCTACATATTTTTTTTCTGTATAAGCAAAAGGTTACAGGCAATAAACATAGCAGAGATCTGGAGTTTGCTTTTATTCTTTAAAATTAAAACTAAAAATACTGTGAATAAGCGATAAATTTTGAAATAAAACAATAGCTCCTTCACATTATTCCTGATAGATTCTGGTTCTGGATAGATAAAGGATGTATTGACCAATCAGAGCGCTCCTGTCCTATGAAAGCGTGTGATTGGTTAAACTGTTCCTTCCCTCGCTCTAAAACAAAAACCCTTATAACACAGCCCACAGGTGACCTCAGAGGCTCAGTTTTTCTCAGATGACTTCTGTTATGCTGCACTAATAACTAAATAATTATCTTTACCAAAATACAAAGAAAAATAAATCAGCTAGTGCAGCTTTAAGTGACAAACATCATAGAAAATGTATACATTTATATTTTTTCTACCTTTTTTTGCATAATTTTGTTTAAATAAACTTCTGCTCTGATCATAAAAAACAAATATTTAATTATTTTCAGAATTTACTCTTTTTATGCCAGTGTATGTAACAGCGTCTCTCTTTTGTTGTTGTTGTAAAAAAAAAAACACACGCACACAAACACAAAATTAAATACTTTTAATAATATTCTCAATGCAAAGTGGATTTTTTAGAGGGACTTTTTACAGGCTTGGGTATGTCAGAGATTACCAACAACTTTTATTTTTAGGGATTTTTTTTTTTTTTTTTTTTTTAGCTAAATTCCAAGTCCCATCAAAATCCATTGAAACTGGTTGTAACATTTTGTTACTACAAAAAAATCCCAATTCTTTGTAAATCAATTAAATCAATCAATGTTGTTTGTAAACAGACGCAGGGCTCTAATAACCTTTTATAAAATATTAAAAATTAAAAATATATTATAAAATATTACAATTTTATAATATTAAAAATATTTTTTTGTGTGTTTTTTTTTTTTTTTTACAAAAAGATTTGATGCTATTACATATACTGGCATGAAAAGAGTTAAAAAAAAGAAATATTTGGTATTTGTGGTCAGGGCAGAAGTTGATTAAAAGATTTATGCAAAATAAAAAGTAGAAAAAAATATGAAGATATACATTTTTTATGATTTTTTTTCACAGGGAACATTTGTCACTTAACAGTAAGAACGTAACAAATTTAGTTAGAAAGTTTAAAAATGAAGTAATATTAAATTTGTGTTTAGAAAATCAACTTGTGATAAAATAAACTCCTAAACCAAATTTATGAGAAAAAGTTAGAACCACTGAAAAGTTATCAAAAAATATAATTTGAAAAAGGACACTTAAATGAGCATTAAGGCTACGTAAGTTAAAGTATGAAGGCTAGTAACTAGCCTTCATACTTGTTCTTTGGGTCATGACCCACAGCTCATGATCAAAAGGACATAATCTTGGACACTAGCTGCCGAAATGAGTTTCCTCTGCAGAGTGGCTGGGCATTCCCTCAGAGATAGGAGCTCGGAGTAGAGCCGC
The DNA here is from genome assembly GCA_020698575.1 of Bostrychus sinensis. NCBI lineage: Eukaryota > Metazoa > Chordata > Actinopteri > Gobiiformes > Eleotridae > Bostrychus > Bostrychus sinensis. The sequence goes on along the minus strand of CM036254.1, from coordinate 5,486,952 downwards.
TGCTCCTCCACATCGAGAGGGGCCTGTTGAGGAGGCTTGGACATCTGTTTGGGGAGGTGTTCTGGTCATGTCCCACCGAGAGGAGGCCCCCGGGGAGGACCAAGGACACGCTGAAGGGACTATGTCTCTCGGATGGTTCGGCTGATTCCTCCGGGACAGCTGGAGGAAGTGTCTGGAGAGAAGGAAGGTATGGGCTGCCCTCGCTACCCTGGCCCCAGATGGCAGGGATGGAAGGAACTTAAAGCAGCTGGGCTTCCTGTCACCTTATTTCTATGCACATTTGGAAATTGTTTCAGAGTGATGGAAACACCAAATTTTGAAAATAAAAATGCTATTTCACTAAAAAGTTTTGCTTCAGATCTGTAGTTTTACCCGGTCTTGTCTCAGTCTCAGATGTGGCGGTCTCTGAGATTTCATTTACTAAACATTATGAGAAAATGCTATTCTTCATTGGAGTAATTAGTTTTCTGCATCAGAAGAAGCAGGACAATGGTCCTGTCTCTGTGGAGTCTGTTGCACAAGATCATTAAAATGATCATTCATGTATTCAAAACACTTTTTTTTTTGTTTTTACTTTTCCCCTTTATTCATTGTTAGTTCACAGGATTTGGTCTCAACTCGGTCTCAATCCTTCAAAGTCTTGGCCTAGTCTTGGTCTCGGTTAACTCTGGACTGGTCTTTGCCTCGATCAGTATGATTGTGACTACAGCACTAATGCAAATATTGAACAATAAAAAGCTTTGTGTATTTGTTCTTCTTATCTCCACTCAAACATGAAACTGCTGAGGTATCACATGACCAAAGCTAATTTCCATTCACCGCAGCGTTCCCATGAAATGATTACACTCCCAGCACGAAGACCAGAAGTTCACAGACTGTAAAACTAACGAGCGCTTTGACACCATCGGAAAGTAAACATTATTTTAATTAATACTGGGCTGATGTCCTTCAAGTACAGCAGCTGCAGAGATACTGAAGTGTGCCCGGCTCAGTTATGGAGTTGACACTGAGCTCCTCTCGGGCCCCTGCACGCTTCCACTCCGTTTGCCCTTTAGATAAAAAGTTACACTTTTTCGAAGGCTCCTCACACAGTAGCCTGCACATCGAGACCCACTGCTAAACTTCCACCGACAATATCCACTTTTCTTTCCATCAACATTTTAGTTTAAAAAAATAAAATGGTTAAAAGTGTTCAGTAGTTCAGTGTTCTTATTTTATTTGAAGGTCTTATTTTGTCATGCACTGCAAATTTTCAATATATCTACAGTGAAGCCTGAAATTACCATTACCCCTGGCAAATTCTGACTTAAAGTTACTTTTAGTCAACCAGCAAGTTTTTTTTTTGGACAGGAAATGACACAGGCTTCTCCCAAAAGATAATAAGAAGATGTACAAGAGGTATCATTGTGGAAAAAAAATATTTCTCAGCTTTTTATTACATTTGAACCAAAAGTGGCATGTTGGTTGAATTAAAGTTAAAGTTGAATTAAAGTTGTTAAGTCTGATTGTGTGTTTATGTTTGAGTAACTGTGAAGCCCTTTGAGGCGACTTTTGTTGTGATACTGGGACATATGCCGTATTTTCCGCACTATAAGGCACATCGGATTATAAGGCGCACCTTCAATTAATGGCCTATTTTAAAACTGTTTTCATATATAGGGCGCACCGCATTATAAGGCGCATCCACTAGATGGCGCTGCGCTAAAGGGAATGTCAATAAAACAGTCAGATAAGTCAGTCAGTCAAACTTTATTAATAGAATACAAACCAGCGTTCTTACAACTCCCTCGTTGAAAACAATGTATTTCCAACTCCATTTGTCAGCAGTTCAAAGCTACATGAACAGCGTTCGAGCGCTCAGTTTTCTGTCCCCTCAATGTCACAACTCTTCTACTGAGATGGAGCAAAGGCCGCGCCTCCTTGTTCTTTTGCGGCAGGATCCATAAACACGCCTATGGCACACATGAACAGCTGGGACTGGAATTCCCCTTTACTGTTTTTACCGCTGTCACTTCGGCGACGCCCCCTGAATACGGTAGCCATAATTAACCAACATTGATCCATATATAAGGCGCATCGGATTATAAGGCGCACTGTCAGTTTTTGAGAAAATTAAAGGCTTTTAGGTGCACCTTATAGTGCGGAAAATACGGTAAATAAAATTGAATTGCATTAAATTATCTAAGTACTTTTACTTTGTTATACTCTCCTACTGTAAAGTTATACAAAGAGGAGGGCTGCTAACTATAGGGGACATATTTCGCCTCACCATAAAAAGTCTCTTTTAGCTGCTCCCTTTCTCTTTGTCTCCACAGTGAATCATTCACATTGTACTCGGCCATGGGTTTTACTCTGGCCCCACATTTATCTGAGGACTGGCACATAGGCGCCACTAACCACTAATTTCCCTTTTTTCATTCTTAATGCCGGGGTCTAGCAGAGAAGTGAATGTGAACGAGCTTGATGTCTGAAAATAACTCAATAATTATAATAATACATCTGCCTTATGCAGCGCTTTTCTAGACATTTACAGTCGCTTTACAATTAGGTGCATTATTCCTTCTCTCCTCAGTCACACTCAGTGGTGGTGAGCTACTTCTGTAGCCACAGCTGCTCTGGGGCAGACTGACAGAGATGTGGCTTCATTTTGCATCCATGACCTCTGCGACCTTTACCAATCACACAGTCACAACTACACTGAACACACCGGCAGTGTTCAGTGATGCTAGCAGGGATCAATCTGCCAGCCTTATGCTGCGTTCACACCGGACGCGTTTGAGGCGTCAAATTTGCGTCCGACGCGTCTAGTTGGACGCTTGAACATTTTGAAGTCAGACGCTTCCTTCGCGCGTCCAATTTTGCTCTGTTCGCGCGTCAAAACAAATGTGTTCAGACACGAATTTGCATCATGGGAGGAGTCTGTTGTGCCAGGGTAATGGCCGCTCATTCAGGGCTAAATCCAACTGAGGCCACGCCGGTTTGTTCACCTGTGTCCCGGGTCGGTGCGGGGACATGTCCCCAGGACACTACTGCTGTTTTTAGGCACTCAACACCAGCAGCAGAACGGAGATATGGAAGAGTTTTTTCTTGTTTAATAGCGGTCTCTAGTGGTTTTAGCGGGTTATAGGATAGGCTAGCAGTCAGTACACAGACTGTTTTTGCTGTTGTTTTGGGGAGTATAGTAACTGCTAATCCAATGAGCTTAGCTCAGCACACGCTAAAGTTAAGGTCCCCTCTATGTCTTGTTACTATCTATTTGACTGCTGTCTTTATAAAAGTAGTAGAGCTGCTGTAGGCTGTAGCTAGCTAGCTCCACGTTCACATTGACAGCCTCGATAAGTCCACCGTGATTATTTTGATGGATCTCCGCTTTCTATGTCCTCCCACGTCACTGCAGGAGCTAGATCCTGATTGGTTAATGCGCCGCGAATATTCGCCAAAGTTCAGATTTTTCAACTCAGGGGTCGAGAGTGTCAGACGCTCGATTCGTGCATCAGACGCGTTGACGCTCAATTCGCGCCGCGCTATTCGCACCGCTTGATTCGCGCCGCGCTGGACGCTTGATTCGCGCCGCAGGATGTCTAGACGCGCGTTTACATAGACTTAACATGTAAACCAGACGCCCCAGACGCCTCAAACGCGTCCGGTGTGAACTGCAGCATTACTGAGCTACTGCCAACTCAGCCAGCTCAGTTCAGTTCAGTTTATTTGCCATTTGCAGTATTAAAAAGAACTACATTGGAAAACAGTTGCAAAAAGCTCAAAGTGCACAGTCAACATTTAAACAAACAAAACATACAAAGCACAAGCCTTAAATAAAACATATGGACACATCCTAAAAAACAACAACTGATAAATACTAACAATAAAAACACTGTATATATAAATGGCAGTAAAAGCGGTAACTAAAACAATAAGGTGCAGGAGGAGGTATGAGGTATTTCACAGTGCATTGTTCAAAGTCATCACAAAAACTTTTAGCCTGACGAGATGTAGCGATATCGTTTCCAGAGGGAGCACTGATGATCTGGAGAGCTCTGGTTAAAAGTCTAGATTTGTAAATAGTCTCTAGGACTGGGAGGTCACAGCCTGTGGTCCTGCGAGAAGTTTGGATAGGATTTCCCGGACCTATCTCGCCCCCTTACCTGTCTGGATGAGGCCACCTGCTGCATCCTATGGACTTCCTCAACCTATCTCACCCACTCTCGTCTGGATGAATCCTTACAGAGCTGATCTATGATCCTATAGATGAACTAGGGGACTGGCAGTCCTAGATGCATTGCCTGTCCATCCTGGGAGAGGATCTCTCCTTCAATATGGGCTCCATAAGGTTTCTTCTTTTTTCCCGTACCTGGGTTTTTTAGGAGTTTTTCCTGACCGAGAAGGAGGGTCTAAGGACAGGAGTGTCCTGGGTCTATTTAGTTTAGTGTAGTTATTGTTTGTGCTGATTGTGTGTTAAGTCTGATTGTGTGTTTATGTTTGATCAACTGTTTGTGAAGCCCTTTGAGGCGACTTTTGTTGTGATATTGGGCTGTACAAATAAATCTGAATTGAATTGAATTGAAGTTTTCTTTTCTTCCACAGTGAGATTAAAAACCACACAGTAATAGAGCTGGTAAGAAGACTTTCACTACCACATTGATAAAAGTTTAAAAGAAAGCTTCATACTGCTCTGTGAATATATAATAACTGAGACTGACAATGCTTTGAACTGATTTCTGAATGTTATTTAGTCAAAACAAAATCACCATTTTGTTAAAAAGTGAGCTAAGCATTTGTTTTCTTTGAACGATCCAGGTTCTAGAAATACCTTAACATTTCCTTAAGCTTTTCTGGAGCTGTATGTTGCCAGTGGAAGGTAACGGACTTTGTCCTGTCTTGCTAGATATCACACTTTCCCAGCTGCTGGACTTCTTAGATGTTATGTCATAAATGTTTCTTAGTATTTTGCTCTTCAGTCTCATTTTAATTAAATGCTAGATGCTTTTTCTTCTTCTTTTTCTTCTGCCTGCAATTGACAGCAGTTCTCTCAAAGTAGCACGTGTTAGCTTGAGTGTGAACCTGCAGCTAAAAGCCAGCACCATAGCTTTTATCCTGAGCCTTGTTTGTCTTTTATAATTGTAAGAGCTCGGTTCTGTCCATTACGATTTACCTACAAAGTATCTGTGTACGAGTCGTCCGGTAAAAGGCAACAAATAACAACTTGATCCTGTTCTGAAGCACTGAGGCTCCCCGCTGAGCACTTCTGTTAACAAGAAACACGGCGCTCAGTGCTGCTTCGAACTTTGACTTCCAAACATTAGTGAGACTACTTCATGGATACTGCTTTGAAATGGTTCTTTCTTTTATCAATTTAATTAAACCCAAATTATAACCAATGAGAGAAAAAAGGCTGACAGTGGACAATGGGCAGTTCAAGCCATTTCAGAGCTTATCCATAAAAAAAGTTTGAATCCAGCCACAAGGGGGCACCAGCCAGGGGTTTACTTCATATTTAAGGGGCTATATCATACAAAATCAACTTTTCTGAGCTTTCTGCCATGTTATAATGTTGTTCCCTCATTAAAAACAGACCTGGAGTTGCTGTTTGAGTGATCCTGTATTCTCTGGCGCTGAGTTTTTAAGTCCTCAAAACGCTCAGTTCATGAACTCCTGCCCACTCCAGGAAGCACTGACCAATCAACAACAAGCTCTCTACATCCAGTCTGCTCTCATTCATTTTCTCTGTTTCTCTGATTCCTCAGACATTTTTCATTTTGTAGTAAAATGACATCATACAAAAAGTTTAAGGAAGTTTTTTAAAATTATTATTATGTTTAAAAGACTGCAACAGACTGCCCTCTGCTGGTTTTTTCACCTGTTTCTTTATGGCACCAGTAGAGTATTTATTAAAAACATTCTCTTTTAGTCACATAATGTTTTTAAGGGCTGTCAAACTTATTTTTTTGGCTTAAAAATATGAATAAAAACATAATATAGCCCCTTTAACTAAAGAGAGTATATAATCTATGTCTCAAGTAGTGTTTAAAGTCTGAGAAGTAAATAAAGTAGTAAAAAAAAAACCTTTGTATTTAAAGTAGTACCACATTTGAACTTAATGAAGACATTTTATGGCAGTATATGAAGTGTTCCCACGGTAAATGCTGTTCACGCTCTGTGGGCCTGTCCCAAGAGGAGAGGAGCTGTAAAGAAGGAGAACACTGTGGAGGCAGGAGGAGCTTAGCTGTGACTTTGATGTGTCCCGTCTCTGTGTGAGGAACTATAAAGCACGTCTTAAAGCATTACAGGAGATATTAGAGTAGGGTGACCAGATGTCCCTATTTACCCGGGACAGTCCCAGTTTCAGGCTTCTTGTCCCATGTCCCAACACATATCTGTAAATACACTCATATGTCCCAGTTTTTAACAAACCATGTCCCCATTTTAACAAACAGAAACACATAGGACACTTAAAATCATTAATCTAAAGACTTTTGTCACTAAATGTATTTACAATATCATTATTTTTATTACCGTATTTTACGGACTATAAGTCGCTCCAGAGTATAAGTGGCACCAGCCAAAAAATGCATAATGAAGAAGAAAAAAACGTATATAAGTCACACTGGACTATAAGTCGCTTTTTTGGGGGGAAATTTATTTTACAAAATCCGACACCAAGAACAGACATTTCATGTTGAAAGGCAAGTTATAGTAAGAATAGAATAGAGAACAACAGCTGAATAGGTGTGCGCTATGCTAACGTAACACATTGATGGTTATTCAAACAACGAACTGAATAGGTGTCTCGTATGTTAACGTAATATATTAACAGTTATTCACATAACTATAGCATAAAGAACATAATATAACAAGTTCACCAAACTCACCATCTCACTCCTAATCGCTAAATCCTTTAAATTCTTCATCCTCGGTGTCGCTTCTGAACAACTCCACCAACTCCGGAGGTAGACGAAGCGCCGCTTCCTCCTCTGCGTGGCTGTCGTCAGACTCAGCATCAGTTCCATTTCCAATTATTCCGCTCTTTCTCAGTTGTCTTTATAGCCTAAGTTGTTAGTGGTAATGTTTACATTTTAAATTGTCAGTGGTACAGGTGCAGCAGATGCTGGTACACAAGCCTAGAGCGCCCTCTAACCAACACCTGAAATATTTTAATATATAAGTCACACCTGAGTATACGTTGCACCCCTAGCTAGACTATGAAAAAAAGTGCGACTTATAGTCCGGAAAAAACGGTAATACATTTTCATTAAAATTAAAAACATAAGCCCCAGCATCATGTATTTTAATTACGACAGAAAATTGTGTAGATTTGAAAGCTTTTTTGTTATTTTGTGAGTTCAATGCACCGTGGTTAGTAAAAAAAAATATGTGTCTCAGTTTTTGTGTCTAGAAATCTGGTCACCTTATATTAGAGTCTGTCTGTATACACATAAATCAGACTTAGTGCAATGATTTGTAACAACCTAATGTGTGATAAGATAAAGATGCCAGAAACACTTTAAAATTCTTTGAAAAATGAATACAAAAGATATCCAAAAATACCTATGTGAATGACTGAATAAAAAGGAGCGGATAAAAAGTACTTCTACATAACCTGTGCAAATAATAAGACTTTGTACTTTGGTAAATGTTTGTTAGTAATTATCTCTTTTTAAACTTCACTAAATCATTCTGTATCCTTCTTAGATTTCTTGACTCCAACCCTTTAATACATCTCCTTTAGATTTTTTGCTGTAATCTGGTCCATAGTTTGTGTAATGAATGTTTTATTATATAAGATGAACAAAATGTCTGAAGGCATGGTGTAAAAAGACACTGAGGTAATCCACATGTTCTTTTACTGCAGGATCTAATTGAGTTTTATGGTCCATTACGTTTATTGGACCATCACGATTGCCGTAGTATGTACATTATCCTTGATGCAGTTACACGTTAGAACAGCCTGGGTTGCATTGTTTCCAGTTCGTTTAAATATTTGGCGCAGCAAAAAGAAATGCTTGGACTTGCATTTTGTACAGTTGGACATTTCTCACCTCTTATGTGAAAATGTAGTAATCATGTGAGGTAGTGTTGTTCTGAGTGGCACGAGTAGATGTAGGAATTGCTCCGAGGCAATAAGTCATGTCCAAGTTGAAATTTATTTACAGTGCCACCAAATATTTACATTTTATCTCATCACAGCATGACACAAATCTCTCTCTCTCGTCACTGACAGCATCAGTATAAAAGCAGGAAGTTGTTGGGTGGCGCCTTATGGAGGACCGCGAGCATAATGCTTTTATTAAAAGAGTTTATTTTGCGATGTGTACGACATAAATATGTTTTTTGAAGCTGCTCTTGTCTGGCTGTTCGCTTACAAGCTGTGACCGGAAGTGGTTCATTCCGTTTAGCCGAATGCAGAAGTAGTTAGCGCATAACCCCTGTTTTCTGGCCAATCAGAGCGCGAGTAGCTCTGACCAATCACAGAGCTCGTTACATCGCTTTTCTTTTTCTTTTATTTAACTTTAGCCAGGAGGATCAGGAACGCCACGGAAAAGCTAAAAGGAGAAGCTAATCGCAGAAGCTAATACGTTTTGCAAATGCTTTTCCGAAAAGGTTTTGTAAATACATTTAGAAATCGGTTTCCTAAATGGATTAATGAATAACACTATTAATCCTTCTTTTATTAAAACCATTTAGTAATCCATTTATTAAATTCTCTTTTAAAAACTTATCTAATAAAACCATTTAGTAATCCATTTATTAAATCCTCTTTTAAAAACTCATTTAATAAAACCATTTAGTAATCCATTTATTAAATTCCTCTTTTAAAAACTTATTTAATAAAACCATTTAGTAATGGTTAACGTCTGTTAGAAGACTGAAAAATAGCAAAAGGTGAGCGTATCTGATTCATACTTTTACTTTTTAAATTCACTTTCAGTTAATATGAAATGTACAACTATTTAATTTTGATAAGGAGACACAAATAGGCTATGTAAAAAAAATCCTTTTGATTGTTATTATACTGCAACTAAATCTGCAAATAAAAATTGTAAAAAATCGTGAGCATAAAATCGTGAATTGAATTGAATCGTGACCTCAGTGCATCGTTACATCCCTACTAAGAGGACAAACACAAACAAAACCCGGGATATGTGCAGCTCATTAGCAATATCTGTAAATAGATTCATGAGTGAGTGTATAATGCTGTATTGAAAGTATAATAGATAAGTAAGTGAAGTTTTGGACTCTGACACTAAATCTATAACATCATCAGGCATTTTACCATCTCAAGCAAAGTTATATGGTTCCATTCTGGTTGATTGTCCAGGCCAAAAAATACAGTGCATAGTGGTCAAAAATAAGGAGACAAAGAAATCAAGGAGAATTAATGATTTCTTTTTTTTATAAATGTACACTGCTGCAACATTATAATTGTCTAAAATACCTAAATGTGCTTCTACTCAGTGGTGGAAGAAGTAAAAAGATTTTTTTCTGAAGTAAAAATACAGATAAAGGAGCATAAGTAAAAGTATCACATAAAAATTTCTACTTAAGTAAAAGTAAACACGTATTTCGCACAGATTCAAGAACTAATGAATCTGTTAAATGTGAGGGATTTTGATGAAAACTAAAGATTAAAGGTACTACTTTACTGCATTTTTTATGTACTGTGTCTACAACAAGGACAAAAATTAATAAATTTAAACCAAAGTCAAAATGCTAAAAGTATTGGAGTAAAAAGTACAGATACTTGCTCTATAATGCAGTGAAGTAAAATTGACTCAACATAATAAGACCTATCAAGTAAAGTTAGCTTAAATCCCCTGAATCTTGTCTTGATTTGATGAAATGTCACTTCCTTCTTAGCGCCGCCTGAATGGCTCTATAATGCCAGATCTGAAAAAGTCTCTGATAATGAGCACAGTCTGATTGACAGGACGCAAATCCCATACACAAATCAGATCCAACTTTTACACCGAGGCTGCAATGACATAAAAAAACAAGCCGACCTGCGCGTGTGTGGCAGATTATACCTGCGCTTTCTGCCCAAACCAGCGTGGAGCTCAATGAAAAGCGAGAGACTGACAGACTAAAGCTTCAGAGTCTGCAGGAGGAGAAGAAGAAAGCGCTGCAACACGGAGAAGAGGATGCAAAAGAATGGCCGTTGGGAATGAAAAGACGAACAGCAACGATGTTTCCAGAATCTCTTTTAAGAATTAATCCGAGAGCGAGCAGAAAAACAGCAGTAAATAGCTCCCGCCCAGACACACACGGATCCCCGAACCCGAGCGGCTGAAAGGGAATATTATACTGATGCAAATGTGGCCCATTTCACAGAGGTGCAGCAGCGCCCTTTGAAATGTGAAAAGGAGTCTGGATGGGTTTTTTGGGAGTCTGGCTCCAAATTTACCACAATGACTGCCAGCAATGTAATACCACTTTGAACCAGCAGGGGGTTCATTTTACCCCTGCTACAAAGGATTGGGAGAAATGAATGAGGTAAAATGTTGAAGGTCTTTTCCAGTCAGCCTCTCTGACCTCTACCAAACACACAAACACATTCATACAGGCCAGCTGGGCGTAGTGTCTTGCCTATGGACACAACGGCAGTATACAATGCTGGTACAATGCCACGTAGCGCCCAAACATCACTTCTCACATTGGCAAGAGCTGGAAACTTTGTACTTGATGTGTATTGGGCTTATTATTATTATTATAACTGTAATTTTTTTTATGTTTACTTCTATTTTTTATTTATTTACATTCTTAATAATATAATTTCATCCTGTATATATGTGCTTTAACTGATTTTGATTAGTTTAATACCTGAAGGTTGTTAGCTAATGATGTACCTACAAATTATCTTCATATATACCTTGCATTACAAAACACACATGGCATAATAACTACTTCAGCAGTCACATTTTAATTTTGCAATGCAGGGATTTTATAGTTTTATTGTATATAGTTAAAATAAGTGTATTACAGTAGCAGAGTGAGATATAAATACATTTATATCCAATCCAACTTTATTTATATTGGGCTTTTCTATCGCCACTGAACGCTCAACATCAAGGTTCTTCCATTCTCACACTCATTTATTCACCAGTGAATGCAGAAACCAGTGGCAAGTTGGGTGAAGTGTCTTGCCCAAGGACACAATAGCAGTATGTGACGGTAGGAGTGGGGTTTGAAATTGAACCACCAATCTTCTGGTTAGTGGACGATCAGCTGAGCTACTAGGGCTGAATGATTTAAAAAATATATATCTAATTGTGATTTTTCTGACATTTTTCTGATTGCTGTTGTGATGAGGTTTGCGATTTATTTTTAAAATTAATGTTCAGTTCACAGTTTACATTTTAAGCATTTGATGAAGAATTGACACGAGAGAGAAAACTGAGACATTTACTGCTCAACTAATACGAGAGAGAGAGAGTGGAGCATGATTTATACACAAAAATCCAGTGGAGACAGCATCTTTTGTCGTCTGCAGTGGACATTAAATCACTTAAATAATTGCAGCCTTTGCGATTTGCTGATTGCGACAATAAAATAGCAATTTCGATTCAATTTCGATTAACTGTGCAGCCCTATGAATTACTGCTGTCTCAATACTGGGATAGACTCCAGTACCTGCGACCGTAACAGGCAAAAAACGCAAGAAAATGAATGAATGAATAGTTAAATAAAACTAAGTAGTATTTTATGCAGAATTATACAACCTTATTCTTTTTGCCTGCCGCTACAAAAGCTAATATTACCAGGCAGGACAGTAACTGCACTCTCATCTAAGCGTAACAGCGGTGCATCTGCCCTGGCCCTGTCCCGGAGCGTCCCCTCGAGCCTCCGCAGCCGTGCACAGATGTTCTGAGTCACAGAATTCAAATGAATGCATGCAGTTTAAAGTCAGGTCGGCTCCGCAGTCTCTGGGCAGGACTCTGACTCAAGTCTCTGAGTGGATTATCATGCAGCAGAATAATCACAACATCATTTTCTCTGTGCACAACCACACGCCGGATCAGTTCTCTCTGCACCAACGGATAAAAGAGAGACGCGTGACTAATAAAGTGGTCATACAACAATGCACTTTCTGATTTATTTTTGTGCAAAACAAATTATTCCATCAACAGGAGCATAACAGAAGTCATCTCTGAAAAGAAGGAGACTGCTGAAAACGTCATCTGGGCTTTGTTATGAAGAGTTTTTGACAGAGGGAACTAGAGCAGGGACTGAAGTTTTGGACCAGTCACATGCGGAGAATAAAAGGAGGTGATCCCATTCAGATCCGGGACACTTTCATTGATTGAGTCCAAGCTCGTGCACTTATTATTACTCTTTATACAGCAGAGTAATAGCAGCGGCAAGTTCAAATGGATTCTACAAAACAGAAAAAATTAAAACAGAGACTAGAAAAAGAGAAGCCAAGGACAAATCTGACATTTTTTGAAACTTCTAAAATCTCAAAGAATGAGCCTGTAATGTTCTGACAACAGTGCATGCAATTAATGAGATGTCATGTATTTAGTTTAGTCATTTTAGTGACAAGACTTGCAATGATGTAGAGTTTAGAGAGTTCTCTTTGTTCATGACAAGGATAGGATTAGTCCATCAGAAGCCTGGCCAGTCGGCTTCTCCTACTTTCTTTTCCAAAGCAGGAGAATCTGGTTCCTCAGCCATAGAGAGCCATTTCCACTCCATTTATCTGCAGCGTGTCCTATCAAAATGAACCAGCATGGTGCCAGCTAATAGTCTGACTTCTCTGAGCTGATTCGTGGTGTTTAGTGCTTTCCTTCATCACCTGTTGGCTCTGCTGAAGTCTGCGTTGTTGTTCAGTCGTCTGTGTGTGGCAGATAGAGGGCGCTGTGCAATAGGTCTTACTCCACGCCAGACTGGAAAAGCCTATACCCAGTTACCCACAACAACGCCACCCCAGGTATGACCCAGGGAAAGAAACATACATTTACCCCACGCTATGTAAGGCAACACAGGTCCGTTAAGTGAACTGCCAGAAACGTTAAATTACTTTACATTCCATTTATTAACATATATAATTTAAATTCATGTGTTAGAGATTATCACATTTAAAAACATGTCGACAACCTCTGCATACAACTCTTTTGTAGGAGTCTACAGTGTGTCTTCATAAAACATAAAAACAGTGGCTCCATGGACCAGCCACGGGCAGCAAGACGACAACAAGAAGTTTTTATTTATTTAACCTTTATTTAAAGTTACACTGTGTAACTTGTTTTTGTGATTTTTTGAGCGATTATAAAGCCTGAGGCGTGATCTGTTGCTCCGAGCGGGGCTTCTGTACTGAGAAACCGCCCTCGCAACTTGGCCGGGAGCGCTCCGCTGTTCAGGAAGAGTCACGTGACAGGGAACGACTTGAGGCGCAGGTATAACCAGGAAGCTACTTTTAGCGTTGTTATTTTCGCCAGTTCGTCAGGGCCGAAGGATACAAGAAGATGAAGACAATGTCGGACGAGGCAAGAAAACGAAAATGTGAAAGGGACCGCACCAGATCACAGACAAGAGTCAACATCGGACAGACTTTTGCTCGCTGGCGTCAGATGAGAGACAGAGAAGGCTGCAAATCGGATCACGTTTTTGTATCTTTATTGTTGGGCAGGTAAATTAGCCTCTTTATTTTTTCTTTAGAACGTGCTTTTTCATACAGTTATTAGTTGTTTTTACTGTGACCATTGCGCGATATTTGTTGATAAGCTAACGCTAGCGCTAACTCTATAGAAGATCCAGTCCAAACTTCCAAAGGTAGCAGCAGGTCAAAAGGTAGCAGCAGGTCAACTAAAGTTGAAACAATGATGGAAATAGACGCACGCTCACACAGTTTCAGAAGGAGGAGGGGCCCTAGTGTTTACGTTTTGCGACGGTGCAGTGGCACCTGTGGCCTCTAGAGGCGCAAGACCGGGAATCTTACACAGTGTAACTTTAACCAGATAAGTCGATTGAGAACCAATTCTCATTTACAGCGACGACCTGGCCAAGAGGCAGCAGCGTGATATACACCACATCAAAACAGTAATCACAATACAAAATCTGACAGAGGACAGTTAAAAACAAGAAATCAACTATCATAGAATATTTACAATATAAACAAGAGAGCCATGAAAACATCAATAACAAGTGCACTGATCAGAAACTACAGAGTCTAATAAGGATTTGAAAGAAGGCAATGGGATCAAGGTATGGAGCTTTAATGTTTTTTGAAGCTCGTTCCAATCGTTGGGAGCAGCAAAATGAAATGAAAAACGACCAAAAGACACAAGTCACAGAGAGCACAGAGAGGCTCGCCACCACAGGGCCCTATGATGTAGCAGCCATATCGTCAATTTGCGTTATATAATTAAGAACACAGGTTAATTTAGACAGAAGAGACGTACCTGGGAGTAGTGTTCGTCATGACACGCCACTCTGAATGCAGCCCCCAAACACCAACAAGAGGGAAGTCCAGCGCTGAGCCACCAGTGAGCTAAAAACTACAGCCCATTAGTTTTACACAAGACGATTAAGTGGACAAGACCAACTCTCTACTCACCTACGATGCCCGGTACTAGTGATGGCCACCTGACACCGAAGCTCTGACACAAGCTTCAAAGTCGAAGCTGCATTTATCTTGAAGCACTGCTTCGACGCTTGCTTTGGTACGGGAAAAGTCACGTGACCAACTGACGTTGGAAGCAGTAGCTGCTTCGGTCCCGTCCATGAATCACGTGACTGGTTCAAAGTACTCGATACAGCTTCGTAACGCAAGACTTTGCTACGCGGGATTCAGCACAGCCCACGCCTTCTCCCAACTAATCCAACACATACACTGATACATTTTTTATTCATCAACTGATCAACCAATCAATCTTTACCAAAATATGTGTACATCATTCATACGTATCCTGGTTACACTCATCACATAATTAAGACATTGTTTTGCTGTCTCCTATTTCACCACTAGATGTCACTGAAACGAAGCTTTGAATGAATGAACCCATACTCGACACAATTGATGAAGTGGTTCAATACTGATTCATTGCTTCATTTGCACATCACTACCCACAACACTCTGCTCTAGCCACGCCTGCGCCTAATCACAGTCTGGCTTGAGTCAGCCTCGCATCTCGCGGCCATGGCCCGGCTCCCGAGTGGCGTCTGACGTCGGGTGTGAAAGGTCAGGTGGAGGGGGCGAACACGGGAAAGTAGCGCCCTTTATATAGGGCAGGGTATATGAGGCCAACACAAACACCATACTACGACGTGGGATTTTTTCTTTGTTTTGTTTCTATTTTAACAACAGTAAAGTGTCGTTGACGTCCCACATAACGACCGCATTCAAACAAACATACCATAACTTTTCCACAAGTTATGCTGCTGTCCCCGTTCAAAATAGATGCTCCTAAAACAGAGTATTCTGGTATGTTATGACAAAACTGGCAATAATTATTCATAAGCGCCATGTTTGTTTTTGATACAGGTCAGTGGCGTGCTGCTTATGTGATATAAAGTCAGATTTTCCGGCACTGAGATGATTTGGACTTGTACAAAGGAAGGATAGTGAACATGTAAATCAGCTCAATCCATTTTATAATCTGTGTTTTTGAATCTCTGAACACTGCCAGTCAAGTGTTTTACCACTCTGCATTCTCTGTCACATAGCCACATGAATATTAGTCATAAAGTCCTAGTATGCAGAGTGAACATTAATATCCTTCAGCTTACAAAATCCTTACGAGATCCTCAATAAACCCAAACGCCAGACTGGTATTTGTGACTGTATCTTCTGCTCTGCCCAATAAAAAGTGAAAGTGACCGTGAAAAGCTGAGGAACTCTCTCCAACACTCGCGCAAACTTCGATTACACCTCGCTGCGATGAAGCGCTCCTGTCACTGTAAGGCCGATAACTGTTAGCTCAGTGAAAAACCAATCCCAGAGTCTGTGGAAATCCAAACACAGGCACCTGGATCCTCACAGCGGGGGCTCATCCTCCCCACAGCTCCTCAGCTCTCAGACGTCTGTAGAAACTTTCATTAAAGCCTCCTTAGCAAACTCCCTTTCTCTGCCCCCACTCAGTGCTCTTTGTCTGTGCCCCTGCCATTTTAATGAATGTTAATTTACTCAGTAATCATCATTTAGTTTAAAAATATCAATGGTAACTCTCACATGACACATCTCAAAGTAAAAACTTCCCTAAAAACGTAACATAACTTGCTGTTGTCATGTTTCTTTCCTTATTTTTTGTTTTTCTATCACATAACTGGCTGATATTACTTGTTTTCGTCACAAGGTGGTGCTATTTTCTCATGCACACAGGAGGAGAGTTTAATGGAAATGGCAAAGCTTCCATAGATGTGTAATTCAAAGCTACATTTTCATTTTGTCCTCTTTAAAGGTGCCAGCTGCCGTTTCCTTACTGATTACCGAGAGTTAGCAACATTGTTATTGCGTCAATTTGAATTTATTTCACATGTTTCCGTTTTGGAGCGCTAAACCAGTTATAAACAAGTCTACAGATGGACTATTTTTATTTTATTTTTATTTTCTGCACTCGTAAAGACGTAAAAATCAACGATCTCCATGTATTTGAAGTATTGTGTGTTCTGCTGTTTGGCTTCATAAAAAAATAAGCTGTACCGCGACAAAGTGATCCAGAATATATTATGTTTTTGTTTTGCTTCAAACACTGGACTTCATGTTCTGCCTGTTACTGACTGCTGCTGAAGGTCTCTAAAGCCGGTTTAGTTGCTGAAGTGTGAGTAAGAGAAATTGGGAATGATGTCCCATCTACATATTTGGATAAGAAGTTCATGAGACGTTTAAAACTCTATTGGACTCATTTTTGGACCAAGGCAGTAATTCAAATGTTTCTCCCCAACTCTAAAGGAACTGAGTGCATTATTACAGTTTTTCTTTGATCACTTTTCCCTTTTTGATGACACTTACGACTCTCAGAACAACAGAGGTCTCTTTTTCCTCTTCTCACATAGTTTTCAAACTCTTCCTGCAAAACATTTCACACAGCTTGCATACAAAAACAATCAGGTTAATTGGTTTTCATGTGTTCTTAATAGAAAAAAACAAACAAAAAAAAACAGATGTCCACTGTGTCTAACACATTTCAATTTTCAGCCAACAGGAGCTTAGAAGGGAAATAAAAGTCTGTGATCAGCTTTTGTCTACAGAGAGGACACACACGTGCCAGTGCTGCAGATGTGAGTCAGAGTGAGAGAACAGGTGGAAGTATAAATTCTGGACAATCAAACTGTGTTGTGTGGGTAGAACAGTGACTGAGAATACAGTATGTGAGACAGAAAATAAGGGCTCAGATCTAGTCACCCTCTGACAACTACAGAGAAATGACATGTCACTGAAAATACATTTATTTTATTACTGCAAATAAATGATGTTTGCACATGAAATCATTGAACAGCTGTTTCTATTTTTGATGCACAAAGTTGCTTTTGGAGTGTGTCTGTGTAGTATTTAAAAACATTTTTTACTTACATTTTTTGTTTTTTAAACAACAAACAGCAACAGGTTATATCAGTGCCTGTACATTTACAAAGGGGTCTGTTGTCCCTGGGCCTCAGGGTCAGTGAAGCCCAGAAATGGTCCCTTTTCTTATATTTTCTATTACAGTGGGCCCATGTGAAGCCTTCTTGCCCCAGGCCCCAGCAAGCAAATTACTTTAAAGGCATCAAAAATCTCCTTCCAGAAAATATCTGAGTATGACTGACAATGGCTGTCCTGCAATTTTTCCAGCATGAACTAGAATGCACTGTACCCATCTCAGCTGTTATTTTATGTTAGTTTTGATGATAAAAGATAATTTTGCTAAGAATAAATGTGTATTATTAAGAACAAGAATGGCTGTGTGGGTTTTCTATGTGAACCGTTTTGCAGAAAAGAATTTTAAATAGAGACATTTCTTAAAGCGATTGAGAAAAAATACTTCAGCACCTCGGACAGCACCCACGGTTTTCGCTCGATCCTGCAGTTCACACGAGATCCCTTCACCTGGATCCTCACCGCCGCCTCATTCTCCTCACAGCTCTCTCTCTGAATGCAGGGAAGCCGTCCGTCTAAACGTCCATTTAAACTTTTTCAGTGAAGTCAAAGTTGTGCGGCTACAAAAGAGAGAAGAAAAAGTCACCTCTCCTCAGAATCAGTGCTCTTTGTCTGTGCCCATCGCTTAGCAACTATGAAATTACCAGGCGTCAAAAAAAAAAAATGCCAGCGTGCTCTGCCACTGTAATTGTGGGAGCTTTTAAGTGTTGCTCTCGCTCTTTATGATTGTAATTAGTGTGAGAGGAGAGCAGAAGGTCAGTGGTGGATGAAGGAAGAGCCAACATGTCTGTCACCAGTCATCAGCAGAATTAAATACACTGCTGGGTTGTTGCCCTAATGAGAAGATCAGTGGCAATAATTACAGAGGAGAAATCAGGCTGTGGTCAGTGTTTAAAATAAACACACATGAAGAACGTGCATTATAATACTGCAGGGATATTCATTAACAATATTGCTTTAGCTGTGTATTCAACATCTTAGAAAAGTCACTATGCTTAAAGGGTAACTTTTTTTCAACCTTAAGTTTTAGAGTCAGTGTGACGTCTAAAAAAGTAATTATAGGTTTAATAAAGCCCCCTACACCTCCCCCTGGTGTATTGTGGTGAAAAACCAGGCATGGAAGATTGGGGTCAGTGACCCATGTCCCTGAAGTCTCGGGTCTCATGAGAAAGCGTCTCATCACGGTTAGCCGTAACAACCAGATAGAAATGGCTTTATTTCTTAGCTGCTGGTCATGGCACAGTGGCGAAAAGGCAGAGGAAACCTATTGTACGGATGTGAGGAGGAGAAAATGAGAGTCGAGCTAAGTGAGGAGCCACACAGGAGTGAACCAGACTCATGATTTTGTGAAATAGTTCTGTACTCGAAAATGAAGGGGGCGCGCTAGAGTCAAAAATGCAATTAAAACAGTTCAGAAATAAGTCCAGAAACGGGCAAAGTTATGTGGTTCTGCATTAAGTGTCAGCTAAACTGTAGTCACACCTCAGTTAACTGGACTTCTAACTGGACTTCTGTCTGACTGAGTTTACATGCACTGAAGACAATTAAACTGCTGAGTACCCAGTGTCTCACTGTAGCTGTAGTTACACTGTCATTTTAATAATCATAATAATTTTGTCATGAGGAGACAGTATTTGCTTCTCCCATTTCCTCATGTTTCTCTGCTCCTCTCTCTTCTGTTCCTTGTGAGCCTGGAGCTTTGGAAACAGACTTTTACCTTTATTTGTCACAGCCACCAGTGATTATTTGTTCTGTGAAATAAACTAAGATTTGTTTAGAATCCTGGATCTGCGTTCTGTTTTGCTTTGAACAATAATATGTGCGGCTCTCTATGAAACAAGTGAATGCTAAATTAATCATTTTCAGCCAAAATAAGCTCAGATTGTAGGTGACACATGACGCATGAGCTTTATTTATGGAAATCAATGTTAGCACTTTAACTTGACCCACAACAAAGTTAAAAAAAACAACTTGTGCCTTATTTGGTAGTTGAGCCCCTGTGCATAATTCTTTGTAAGTATGTTTTTCTCTGCAAGTATTTTTTACTGTATTTGATGACTGCATATTGTTTAGATATTGTTCTTTGACACCAGCGCTTGCCTATCATCTTTTTCCTCCACTCCACTTTATTTCTACTTCACATTTTACAAACAAAGACAGTTTCTAAAGTGCTGCACAAAATAATAAATTCTCCATTTAACTTCACTAGTTCCCACTGAAACAATAAACGAGTAAAATCAAATAAGAGTAACACACTAAAATAACAATAAATAATTAAAAACAAGCAACACAGAAAAAATAAAAAAGAGAATAAAAGACACAGGACCACACAACTCACGCCGAGATAAAAGCCAGAGAATAAAAGTGGGTCTTAAGACGTTCTGACGTTGGGGAGGGGCCAGAGCGTTCCACAGTCTGGGGCCGACCACAGAGAAGGCCCGGTCCAACCTGGTTTTAAGTTTCGTCTTAGGAACCACGAGCTGGAGCTGGCCCTCGGACCTCAGGAGAACGCACCTGGTGTTTAAATTTGTATGAGGTTCGTGATGTACTGCAGGGACAGTCCATTCAAAGCCTTAAAAACAAACAATAAAATCTTTAAATCAGCTCTAAAACAAACAGGAAGCCAGTGCAAAGATGCCAAAACGGGGGTAATGTGCTCATGCTTTTTGCTTCCAGTTCCAGGACCAAGTGTAAGCGATAAAGTGCATTACAGTAGTCTAAACAAGAAGAAGAATGAGGAGAAACATGAAAATTCAGCAAAATGTCAATGTTAAATGTTAAAAGCTGAGGTTTTATAGTGACTTGAAAGTGCTACTCATTTTATGCCACCTTTTATTTGGAGTTTTATGGCCAACAATCCAGCCTGAGTCTCATTTACAGTGTGCCTTATTAAGCACCATGGACAGCTCACTCTGTCTGTTCACACTTTCAGACCACGATCCCTGAACTTCCCGGTGGTTCATGTCAGGTAAGAATCTCTCCTGCAGTTTTCTCACTTTTCCAGTACAGAAATAGCTCTAAAGGTGACACTACCATCGAAAACCGCCATGTCCATAATTTAACCTCCATCCAAACCAATCCCTGAAGCAGTGAAGCAGAGTCGAGACGTGCGAGGCCTCGTTAGGACGTCCTCACATTAACTGACCTTCTCTGAAACCACCACTGACAAAACAGAAGCGAGTGGAGCGAGAGGACAGATATCTGCAGTGTTAAGCCTGCAGTGTCTCAGCCCGGATTACAGTCTGAAAAGTTAAATCCATAATAACTGTTTGCATTATGGACGCTTTCCTTTGAGACGGTTGTCCTGGAAGAGCACTCCTTTGTTCATCAGGAGGAGTTTCTGTAATACTAATAACTGCTCAAAAAAGGGGGTTCAAGTCTGTGTCTGTCTTTGAAGTCCTACAGAGATTTCTAAATTTGGCTGTGAAGGAGTTTGAGGATACTGCTGCGTTCATGTGGTCCACAGACCGTCGTATTTTTGAGGTGAGAAGTTGTTTCAGTTGTTCTTTCATCTTCAGTTGTTCTTTCAGTTACTGGTCAGTATTAATCGGCTGGTTTAGTAGGTTTGTTGTTATTATGTTCGGTGTTACGGTCCCTGTTAGCAATGGTCTAGGGGTAAAAGGTACGCATAACATAAAAGATGGACAACGGTTACAGTGCTTAACAAAAAGGTTTATTTTAACAGAAATTACTCACAACGTAATCAAACACAGAGATGGGGAGCCCAGCAACAAAAGAGGGGATAACTAAATTAAACTAAAGGGAGCTGGGTCTCCCCACTCCCAAACTAAACTAAAGTAAAAGAAAATGGGGACGTGACGGAGTGGCGTGGAGACGGGCTGTGGCTGGCGAGGTAGTGGACCAGGAGGATGAGCGAGAGTGAGAGAGAGAGAGCCAAGATCCACCTCCGCCTACTTTATAGCCTCGCTCCTCCGCATTGGCCAATCCGGGCTAAGAGCAGGCAAAAACAGACATTAATAATGTTCAGGTGACACAAGCAAGCAGGGCCAGGGGCGTACGCGAGGCGCGTGTAACATTCGAACACACAATGTAGAAGATGTTATTTTTTACCTTAAAGGTCCCCTGTTCTGCTAAAATGAATCCTGGATCAACATTATAACCATGTTACAATGTTGTTTCATCCTCAAAAACAGACCTGGAGTAGTAATTTGTTTCATTTATTCTTGTTTGAATCTGAAAACTAGTGATGGGCAGTCCAGTTCTTTTGGCTTGGCTCTCTATGACTCCCAAATGGCTCTTCATTTAGTATCACTCAGAGCTTTTTATTTAGGCCTAACTTGGCCTAATTATGAATGGTCTGTGTGTTGGTTAAACATTTTAATGAGGGTTTTCATAAAAGCCTTATTTTAATGCAGTTTGCAAACACAGAATGCAGCCAGGTGCTGCTTCTTGTTGGTTTTTGCTCATTTATTTACTTTTTCCCAAATGACCTTGCATATAAATCTAACTCTCCTCTCTGTGTTCTGTGTACTACGCTCGCTGTCTTTGGAGCCTATTGTACTTCTTTCACATAATGATATGAGCCTCTGTCCAGGGTTGCCAGATCTAACTGACAGTTTCCAGCCCAAACAGAACTTAAAACCCGCCCAACACAATAAAGAGCAGCCCACATCACAAAAACTATAAATGTTAAAACCGTTATACGTAAGAAAGAACACAAAATGTAACAGCAGCACTAAAAAATGTAACACAAACAGGTTCTCCACAAAGACTGCAATCAGTACAACCAAAGCTGTCCAAAGAAACAAACAAAAAACATATGAAATATTAATAAATAACTTACATAAATACTACATTTCAAAACAAATGAACTGATGTATGAGTGGGAGGACACAGCAGTTTATTGAAATGTGTATTTCTACTTTGTTTGCCATAAAATAAAAACTACTTTGTTGGTGTTTTCTAAAAACCCATCAAATGTTGATGATTTATTCTATGTAATATAGGGGTGGGATTAAATAAGTTTTCTTCCTCCCACTCCTTTTCGAGCCTTAAAAGAAACAGTTTTCAATGTAATTATGATTCTGTATGTACTGTATATTTGTCTTCAGTTGCTCGAAACAAATAAAGACTAACTAAATGTTGTGAAAAGGAGCCCTAAATTTTATAAACCAGCCCGGTGCTATTTTTTCCAGCCCAAGCCCAACTGGGAAGAAACCAGCCCAATCTGGCAACGCTGAGTCTGTCCTCACAAAGAGCCAAAGAACTTACAGCCGGCTCGCTCACAAACCTGGGCAAAGTTAAGCCTCTTTTTAAAGTAAATATTAAATATATTTTCTATTACACGCTGCTTGTGAAGTAAAGAAAAGTGAAAGTAGAACAGTGACAACAAACTGATAAACTTTCTCTCACCTCTCCGTCCTACAGTGAGTGAAACAAACTCTGTCTCATGAACAAAGCCCTACTGCCACATAGCAACAAAATTATTCTGGCAACCCACTTTTTCCTTTAGAGAGCACACTGTCCTTGAAAAACCTACTTACACGCTTTACTGCAGCCAAGGAAATATTACTAGCTGCTGGCTATTTATTACGATAATTTTTATTTTTGTCCCAATAACCTTTGAATTTATTTTTCTTATCGTCTTAAAGCCCCTCGATCCAAAAGAGAAGTGAGATACCCCTTCACTTCTCATGAATGTGCAAAACTAATGGGAAGGGCTGGAATTGAACTGATCAAGGAGGAATCCACACGTCGGGAAATTTTACTGAATGAGCTTTTTAACTACATTTTAACAAAAGGCATTAACTCGAGCAGGGGGACAACATATGAACTGCTACATTTCAAAGTGTTACTCACAAATTTACGCTAATATTTTCATCACAATAACACGACCATCACTGTGCTGCAGCCACTGACAAAGATTATAAACAAGTTATTTTTTTAATGCAGGGGTTTCTTCAACTGTATTCTTACTAAATTCACTTTGGGACAGCTTTGACCCTGTTTTTGGAACGCTCTGGATACAATGCAGTAATGTTTAATGTTTAGGTGCACCGAGGTTTTGTGTTTGTGCACAAAGTAAAACAATTAGGCACAACCAAACCAAAAACTTAGACTGGAGCACTGTAAGGCAGTGAAATAAAAAAAAAAACTCAACTAATATTTTTTTACTCACCAAATTGAACGTTCATACGTCTAAAAACTTGAAATTTTAAGTTTTACTCACTATCTTTATTTTTTCCAGCTCATCTTACAGCAACTGACTCCACTGTTCAGAAAAAGTATTATTGATAATAATAAAAAAACTAAATATACTACATTTAACAAAAGAATAACTTTTTCTGAACTCTGTAAGTCGGCTGTAAGATGAGTAAAAAAATAATGATAGAGAGAAAAACTTAAAAATTAGAAAAGTTTTTAGACGTATGAACATCAAATTAAGTGAAAGTGTGGAAAACTTGAGATTTTGAGTTGGTCCCCAAAAATCTTGAGGGATCCTTTGCCTTGAGTTACTGAGTTTTTGCAGCATTTTATTTATTTACACTGTATTTGTTTAAAAATATAACTTTAAAAACACTTTTTAGGCAATAGTCAGTGTCTTTTGTAATGTTTTTATAGAAATACATGGAGAAAAATAAATTTTGTGATCGAGGGAAGTTGTATTGTTGGGGGTCCGCGTGGGATTTTGGTAAATTTAAGGAGGGCCGTGATGCTCCTGATTTTGGGAATGGCTGGTTTAGAGTATGCTTTTTTTTTCTTTTTTCTTTTTTTCTGGGCTGTCCATTTGGGTGATGAGCTGGAAAAATAATGTTTGCAAACTTCAGTTTTGCGATAATATCCTGTAGTGTGCTTATATGGTGCCGGCTTCCAAAGACACTGTCAAATTTTATGTCAAAAGTTGTGGCTTCAATGCCATCAGAGTCTTTGATAAGTGAAGTAAACGAGCCTCTTACATAGATATAAAACTGACCTTATATGCTGCAACTACAGCTCGCCACAGAGTGAGAAGTTTGTGTCTCTCCCTGCTGTCTCCTGTCATTTTTCCTATCACTTATCCACTGTTCTGTCAAAAAAAAGCCAAAAAACTTGTAATAAATGTGTAGCATTTTTACACAGTGGTCTATTAAAGGAGAACAATGTCACTTTCTTACCTAAATAAACAGTTTCAGAGACTAAATGAGCTGTTGCAGGTCAAAAACGAGCCGAGCGTCACACAGCGGTCAACCGGACATTACTTTCCTGTAGGGGGCGCTCCTTTGAGTGGGATTTAATGCGACTTCTCACCTCAAGCCTCCATTTCCACAAAGTGCAGAGGTTGTCGTGTCAGATGTGTCTCCTCAAAACCGGGACGAGTGTGAGATCCCATAGCAGCAGCACTAAAAGATTCATGAAACAACAACGAGAGGAAAGAGCTGTGAGCGGGTCGTCCCACGGTCACACGGAGCAGTCACGCGTCTGCGTAATGGGCCCAACATCTGCCTAAATGTTGTGTGCTGTGCGCTGGTTTTTCCTTTTGCTAATGATCTGATACAGCGGATTTTAAGTTCTCCTCTTCTGCCTTTTCTAATCTGGATGTGCAGATTAAGCTGAGGGGAAACCCAGTGTGTTCCATAGGAGAAAATTAACTAAAATTGAATTCATTCGGCTGTAACCTTAGATTAGATTAGACACTTTATTGATCCTGAAGGAAATTCAGTTTAACTACATTTGGAAAAAATACACTTCTAAAAGCATGGTTTATGATGGCAAAAAAGAGACTTGTTCATAAATACTAATGTTAGTTGTAAGCATTTTAAATCAGCCTTGCTTTGCTCGTATATAAAAATAATATAAATAAATTTCTAAAGTTTTTGCAGCGAGCAGAGGTGGGTAGAGGAGCCAAAACTTGTACTCAACTAAGCGTATTGTTACTTCAAAGTAATATTAGCCCAGTAGAAGTAAAAATTCATAAAAAAAAAAAAAAAAAGACTCAACTAAACGATACTAAAATATCAAAGAGCTTCTTTGGTCTTTCCATAATAATCTTACTGAGTGCAAAGCCACCCTCCAGCCACTAATGTGTTAGAAAAAAGTCCTTAGGTTAGTTTATAATATAGTATTTACAAATGGTTTATTTTTAAGGTAGAAAGCACTGGATTTAATAACATTTTAAACTGCTCAAATAATGTACAAAGTAAGAAACAGTTTACTTCCAGGAAACACACAAAAGAAAAACAGAGGGGGTGTCAGGTGCCAGGAACCAAAGGAGGGAACGGACCCAAAATGCAGACTCAAAAATAGATTTAATATAACTCACGGAGAAGACGAAAACCACGACCATACAAGACAAAGCTCGACAAAACTCAAAACTCAACAAACTCAATGAACCGACAAAAACCAGGGGAGGACACAGGACATAAATACACAAAGGAATGAGGCACAGGTGAAACACATTAAGGCGGGGCAGGCAACCACACACGCGGGAAACACAAGAGGCAGGAAGTAAACCAGAAAAACATGGAAACTAACTGGGAATACAAAATAAAACAAGGGAAACAAACACAGAAAACAAGACAAAGACATGGGACATGACAGGGGGGCTACAGAGAAGTTTAAACAATCCAAAAACATTTATCAATTAATAATATTTTAAGAGAAGTACCTGAGTGAAGAGTCTTTTCATTGGTTTTGTTACAGTGAGTGGTTAGTTAGTGTGTGTAGACAGTTTGAGAAGATATTTCTGCTCATTTTCAACATTAAATACTTTTTATCTTAAAATAAAATGATTGAAAATCTGTTAACGATTCACCTTGAACTAATGACTCTAATTTTCTTGAGTTACTGATCATGTTCACTGTATTTTTGTTCAAATAAATTCAAAGTAAAAAATAAAAAAAGTTATGAAAAAACTACTCAAGTACCATTTCTGTTTTGGTTTTGATCTGATCAGACAAAACATATAAAATATTATAGCAATTCTGTATTTACACAAATAAATAAATACATAAATAAATAAAATCTTTCTCATTTGGAAATCTTCTCACTTTTTTGCAGCGTAAGGTCTTTGAAACCAACACAGTTAACAGAATCCTGTCGTAGTCCAGTTCATACTCATCCAGACCAAGACCAGTCCAAAACCACAGTGAACCGAGACCAAGCGGTCAAGGTCGAGACCTTTAAGGTTTGAGATTGAGTCGAGACCCAATCCTGTAAACTAACACTAAATAAAAAGTTGAAAAGTTTTAAAAAGTGGTTCAAATACAGCTGAAAGAAAAAGTAAGTGCACCCTTTGGAAATACCAGGACTTTTGCATGATTTGGTCATAAAATCTGATCTTCATCTACAACAATAGACAAACACAGTCTGCTTAAACTAATGTCATGTGTTTATTGCATATTTATTTAAACATTCACAATGCAGGATGGAAAAAGTAAGTGCACCTTTGGATTTAATAACTGGTTGATCTTCTTTGGCAGCAGTAACCTCACCCAAACGTTTTCTGTAGTGAAGATCAGAGCTGCACAACACTCAGAAGGAATTTTGGACCATTCCTCTTTACAAAACTGTTCAAGTTCAGCAATATTCCTGGGACGTCTGCTGTGAATCGCTCTTCTGAGGTCACGCCACAGCATCTCAGTCGGGCTGAGGTCAGGACTCTGGGCCACTCCAGAAGAAGTATTTTCTGTGCTTCTATGTTTTGATGTCAGTGTCCATGTTGCATCACCCATCCTCTGTTGAGCTTCAGTTGGTGGACAGATGGTCTTAAGTTTTCCTGCAAAATCGTTTGCATAAACTTGGGAATTCATTTTGCTGTTGATGATAGCAAGTTGTCCAGGCCCTGAGGTAGCAAAGCAGCCCCAAACCATGATGCTCCTCCACCAGACTTCACAGTGAGGATGAGGTTTTGATGTTGGTGCTGTACCTTTTTTTTCTCCACACATAGCGTCGTTGTGTGTTCCTTCCAAACAACTCAACTTTGGTTTCATCTGTCCACAGAATATTTGCAGTGGGTGTTTTTTTTGGACAACAGTGGCTTCCTTTGTAGGGTCCTCCCATGAAGTCCATTCTTGTTCAATGTTTGACCCATTGTAGATTTGTGAACAAAGATGTTAGCTTGTGCCAGAGATTTCTGTGAGTCTTTAGCTGACACTCTAGGATTCTTCTTCACCTCACTGAGCATTCTGCGCTGTGCTCTTGCAGTCATATTCACAGGACGACCACTCCGAGGCACTGTGGAAGTATTGAACCTTCTCCATTTATAGACAGTCGCTCGTACCGTGGACTTATGAACATCAATGCTCTTTTGTAAACTTTTGTAACCATTTCCAGCTTTATGCAAGTCAACAATTCTTACACAGAGGTCTTCTGAGAGCTCTTTTGTGCGAGGCAAGGTAATGCTTCTTCAGAATGGCAAACTCAAACCTGAGGGGGCATTTTTTATTGGTCAGGGCCACTTTAAGCCACTCCCCCAATCTTCTCACATTGATTGGACTCCAGGTTGGCTGACACCTGACTCCATTTAGCTCTTGAAGAGATCACTAGCCTAGGGGTGCACTTACTTTTTCCACTCTGTACTGTTATATAATATTTAAATCAATATTCAATAAAGACCAATTTTTTTGGTAGCATTAGTTTAGGCAGACTGCGTTTGTCTATTGTTGTGATTTAGATGAAGATCAAATCATCCAAGTATCTCCAAACGGTGCACTTACTTTTGCTTTTAACTGTACATAAATGATAATTTTAACAATCTAATGCTACAGACTCCACAAACAAACAGAGACAAATCTTTTTTCCTGGATCTTCTAAGGCGGAAAACAATTAAAATTATGAAGATTGCCACATCAGAGACTGAGACAAGACCGAGTAAAATTGCAGCCTGAGACACAGATCATGTGCTTGGTGAAATAGTGACTCTAAATTGCCCCTAGTGGATGAATGTGAGAGTGAATGTCTGTCTGTGTACGTCTCTGTGTGTCTAGTACAAGTATTTTAGACATCTGCAGAAGAAATATGTCAGGGTAAACAAAACAACCAGAACTGGAGACAGAAGTGTTGAAACAGAAGCGTAACTGTGAAAGAAAAGCTCTGATTTAACTTGAGCCAGGTTTCTTGGAGCCAACTACAACTTCCTCTTCCAACCTGAGCTCCATCCCTCTCCTCTGTCTGGCCCACACAGCCGCCGACTCCTCTGCTTTTCTATTTTTAGTCATCATTAATTCATGAAGGATGCTGTTTTAGTTTTTTTTAAGCAAGCTTTTTTAAGTGACCTGCGGAGAGAAAAGCCGGACAGCTCGGCTTCGCTGCAGGGAGAGTGTGTGCGCGCAGATATCATTGATGGATTTATTGTGCCTGACCTCACGTGCAGCAGAACGGGGCTTTTGGAAACGTGTGTGTGTGTGTGTGTGTGTGTGTGTGTGTGTGTGTGTGTGTGTGTGTCTGTGCGGTTTAGAGGCGCGGGGCCACGGGGGAGAGGTAAATAAGCTTAGCTCACACATGAGGTTCAGCGAGTTACGTAAGAGCTGAGCAGAGCTATGTCCAAGAGAGGAACAGAGAGAGGAAGAGGAGGAAAGCAGCTGAGACTGGAAAGAAATTATAAAAATATGATTTAAAATGGCACAAAAAGGCTTGAGTTGCTTTAATTATTGGTCACATAGATTGAAAAAGGAGGTGGAAATATTACCCAGACTGCACACACAAGAAAAACAATAGTAGTATTTTTTTTTCTCTATTCATTTTTATGAGGGGGCAAACAAAAACATTTGAACCATTTTGTTTGTTCCTTTGCTCCTGTGGGCACTATAAGGCGGTGTGTTTGTTTTCTAGTGTTGTGTGTGACTTTTTAAGGGCCCAGAAAGCCGCCACAGATGCTGCAAAGTAGAAGCACACCTTTTTTAACCTGCAGTTTTGGACCATGTCAGTGTGGGGCAGCAGTGGCTCAGTAGGTAAACAGGGACTTGGTCTGGGAATTAGAATTATTTACTGGTTCATGTCCCAGCCCAAACATAATGCGTAACATTCAGGACACCTTCATTGGTGTCCTTGAGCAAGGCACCAACCCCCAATTGGTCCAGGTTATGCTGACAACACCGGCAACCTTCACTTACTGAATGTTAGTTTATGTTTGTTTTGCATCATGTACAATGTGCAATAAGAATAAAAGCTTCTTCTTCTAATGCTGCGTTCACACCGGACGCGTTTGAGGCGTCAAATTTGCGTCCGACGCGTCTAGTTGGACGCTTGAACATTTTGAAGTCAGACGCTTCCTTCGCGCGTCCAATTTTGCTTTATTCGCGCGTCAAAACAAATGTGTTCAGACGCGAATTCGCATCATGGGAGGAGTCTGTTGTCCACAACACAATAAGTCCACCGTGATTGTTTTGATGGATCTCCGCTTTCTACGTCCTCCCACGTCACTGCAGGAGCTAGATCCTGATTGGTTAACGCGCCGCGAATATTCGCCAAAGTTCAGATTTTTCAACTCGGTGTCGAGAGCGTCAGACGCTTGATTCGCGCGTCAGACGCGTCGACGCTCAATTCGCGCCGCGCTATTCGCGCGTCAAAACCCGATTCGCGCCGCGCTGGACGCTTGATTCGCACCGCAGGATGTCTAGACGCGCGTTTACATAGACTTAACATGTAAACCAGACGCCTCAAACGCGTCCGGTGTGAACACAGCATAAGCCAGCGGGGTCCAGGGCCCCCTGGTGGGCCGCAAAGGTATCTTAAGGTGAGGTGTCTTAATGGGGCCAGGACTCCCCTGCAAAAGAGACTTTTCTGGATAAATAAAGGTTAAAAAATGTTGAAGACTTGATTTTTTTCAATTGGTAATGTTGCCATAATCACCATGACAACTTTACCATTTGTTAAGGCAAGACACTGCAGGCAACGCTTTTTTTTGGGGGGGGGGCTAGTTTGATCTGTAACATGTAAGCTTTAACCCTGAAATTTAAAAAAAATAGCCTAATTTGCTTATGAATAACGCAAAGATACTGCTGGGAAGCCGCCGAAGGTTGGTAAAGCATATAAAAATAAATTGAGTTTAAAATAAACTTGCAATTAGGTATTTATTTATAAGCCATATTTAGCAGTATGTTTTTGTTTTGTTTTTTGGGAAAAAAATGACATGCACTTTTGAATATAGTGAAGTGGACCTGGTAGAAGCATTTCAACACACATCAGAGCAGTTTTATCTGCAGCCTGGTCCACTTTGTTTCTGTAACTACTGTACAGAACTTTCCTTTACCATCTGTGACGAGTGTAACCTGGGCCCAGTGTCCCTGCTGCTGCTGAACAAATGTGAGCCAAACTAATCCTGCTTCATGCGGGTGCAACCATCAGCCTTTCTCTTTTAACTTGAGCACAAATTCACACATTCACTAAATAAAACCTTATATAGCTGTCAGAAATTCCCACACTAAAAAAAACACTGAAGGTGGGTGAAAGAAACGGCCCTTAATTTCCCCACTCCGCCCTTCCACACCTGAATTTTATTGGTGATCAAGGCACCTGTATGAGCCACGCTCAGGCCATTGTTCTCCCCAGAGCATGTGCATGTGCCGTGTACGTTTGTCCTTATTTTGAAAAGTATTTTCTGTTAGTACAACATTGAATTTATTTGGTTACCCAGTGCGCTCTGATTTATATGATTTACATATTGACTATCTTCATTGTGAATGTTGATTTACTTTTCTGAATGTTAAAATACCTGATTTTTGCTTTAATTATAATCCATCTGTCCTGTGTTTCAGAGATGTAATCCATGCCATATGCTCCACACAAAGAGCAAGAAAAGAGAAAGAACAAAGAAACAAACATAAAAGACAAAATATAATAAACAATTGGAACCCAACACTTGTCTGCTGCCATCCTTTATTCATTTATGGGTTCTCTATAGTCACCAGACGCTCCAACCATTGACATTTTACAATATCTTTGCAAAATTCTGGTGCAGTCCCTCTCTTTGTGGCCCTAGAGCTGGGGTCATGATGCACAAACAATGCAGTGGCCTTTAGCAAATAGCATTTAGCTTCTGTAGTCCCTTGGTTGCCAGGTGATCTGTTGATTACTAATGCAATGCCTGGTGGCTAATGCTACTTCCATTTAAAATCATATTGCAATTAGCGGTGTAAGAAGAAAGTGTAAAACAGAATTACTAAAGATAACTCTTAACAATGGCCGATGCTAAAACAAA
The DNA here is from genome assembly GCA_020698575.1 of Bostrychus sinensis. Taxonomy (NCBI): domain Eukaryota; kingdom Metazoa; phylum Chordata; class Actinopteri; order Gobiiformes; family Eleotridae; genus Bostrychus; species Bostrychus sinensis. Next base: position 5,455,246 of record CM036254.1, on the reverse strand, counting down.
TACTATACTATATAATTACCAAGTGTTACATGGGTACAATAGATGTGTCATTACCTCAGCTAATATTAGCATCCATGCAGTTAACTACAAAAACTACAAGCAGACCTCCAAAAGGTGTTGGAGCCTAACGGGGTAAATGCTTTATTCATCTCACAAAGGCACAAGAATCCCTGAAAACTAAACGTGTGTCCCATTATTTAAAAAAAAAAAAAAGGATATTCAGCACTAATGGAAAAGTATTCTGTCTTTAAGTTGCTCTTTTATTGATGGTTGATTAAGTGGTCAGCTACGATGGAAGGTCAAAGGACAATAGGGGACACCAAAAAGAGCAAATTCTGTCTAAACAGATGACAAATGACTGGCCTAGTGATGTGTGCTGTCAATATTCGAGTGGTTTGATCTTTAGCTGCCCTTTTAGCGACAGTAGCTGCAAGATAAAAGTCAGTGCATGTTTAGACCCAATAACCATATTCTCAAAGCTTATACCTGGAACAATTTTACTGCAAATCCCAGGACAGCAAGAAATGATGTTGCCCACAATCAACACAACACCAGTGAAACAAATGCAAGGATTTATTACTAGATTATTTTACCAGTGGGAAGGAAGGGCATCTAGTGTGAAAACTCTGAAAATTCTGACCTCATCAACAGGATTAAAGGAAGGAAAAACAAACCAAATACTCAATAATTAAGAATGGCCCATAAAATTAAGCTTTCTACTCTCCATCTAGTGGTAAAAAGTGGTAACCATTCTGTCAACTATTGGGACTTTTATTGAACACTAGATTATATTTTAGAATATTTCAAGGATTTTAAAAAGTAAAAGTTACACATAGCAGCAAGTTTCTTATAATTTTCTTTTCAGCACCATGACAGGTCGAAGAGACACTACAGGCAAACGCTTTTTGTATGCACATGTAAGCTTTAACCCTGAAATAAAAAAAAAAAGCCTAATTTGCTTATGAAAACATTAAATGACTCAAAACATGCAAACATTTTTTCCTATATTTATGTCAGTAAGCTGCAGAAAAGGTTTCAAACTGATATCTGTTAGTTTCAAAAATAAAATAAAATCACTATTCACTTGCAGCGAATTGCCTTAAAAATCTAAATTTTACAGACATGGAGACTTTGGGACATTTGCTTTCTCATCAAAGACTGTTACTATAGATGTTGGTCTGGGAATTGAACCCAGAACCTCTTCATTCTGAGGAAACAGTGCTATCCACTTTACCACTGTGCTGCCTATTATCTAAGTAGATATTTGTAGTTACACAAACTTACACAGCTTCACAAAAATACATAGCATCTTTGCATTCCTGCTTTTTCCTGCCACTGGTAAACACTGCAGTGGCCGACATACCTTTCATTTTTTTGAAGGCTAAATGCAGCACATTGGGTCATTTTTTTAGCTTTTGCTCCCACTTTTGAAAAGACACAATGCGGCCCGTAAGTGCATGTAATTGCAGGACATCACAGCGGCTATGTTAGTGGCCATTTGTAAGTAACAAATTGTTCTCTTCTCAGGAAAACGCAGGCATTATAGAACAAAAAAAGTCACACTATTAAGATTTATGAGCTCCGGACAATTTGGTTTGTCATCATTTCTTGGATTTGTATTTCTTCTGTTTTTGTTCGGAGCTATTTGCGTCAAGGAGAAAGGTCCATTGCACTGTGCGTCTATCGGTAAAGCAATTATCAGCGTGAGTGAGCGACTTGAGCAAGGACGAGCTGACAGTAAAAATGACGGATTGGCGTGTGAGGAAGCAACTGAGGCCTGTTAGCGTATTGTCATTTCCTGCCGGGCTCCAGAGGGACTGTGACGAGACAATCGTGCTCCATCTTCAAGCTCGCATTGGTGTCAAAAGATCGGACAGTTATCTCCGCTGGAAAAAAAAGGAAGCGTATAGTAAAATGACAGCAGGTACGAGCGGGCTGTCGTGCTGTTTACAGGATGGAGATGACATTTTCAAAGCAAACTCTGCCGATGGCGTGACGGCTGGACGGATGCAGTGTGAATTTTATCCTACAAGTTTTATACTGAGACCAGGGAATTTAAAATGTTACTGACAAGGAACATGAACTGATCTTGTGAAATGCATCAGCGTCTATTTCCATCTGCTGACGACAAATACAACACTCCAGAAGTTTAACAGTGAATTGTGTCACTTTTTTAAATGTGTAAACCTCAAACTTGTCACGGAGAACTGCTGCATGGGTCGGTACTGGAAGCTCGTAGGCTGTATGTTTATTTAAAAATATATCCTCAGACTCCTTCCACCTTTTCTCTGCACACACAGCTTGACTGATGAAAATACATTATTCTCTTTGTTCTCTGGACACTTATTTATGGTCTGTGGTGGTGGATGAAGTACTCAAAATCTGTAATCTGTAAGTAAAAGTCAGAGTCTGGATTTTTGTCAGTTCTGCCGCATGTACAGAGAACTGAAACTTGCATTACTCTCCATAGAACAACAGCAACGGCAATGGTTATCTCTAACTGGTATAACACATCCAGAGAAATGCTGACACAAGTTGATCAACTACAAGATCTTAAATCAGTGTTACTGGACTCCAAGCAGAATGGTTAGACTTAATTTAATGAGCAATGACAAATGCTGGCGATGTAATAAAACTGTAGGCACCATGATACAAATGGTATATGGCTAAAGGTCTATGGGATAAGCTCCTCTTGTTTGTAAATGAATTGTTTAATAAAAACCCTGGACTTTGACCTAAGGAATTGTTGTCACACGAAAAAAATACAAGGATGCCGGATAATAACACGGGATTGGAAATCTACTAATCAATCATCTTTTGAAAACTGGTTGGAGTGAATGTTCAAAATTGCAAATTATGAACGTGTGACACAGACGTTTACAACAACAAAACACATTCTTGAAGCTGTGGATGCTCTTTCTAAACTACCTGGGTGATCTCTAAACTAGCTATTTAAGGATTATTCTTGTCTATTTATAAATTGAACTTCTGTTGTATTCAATTATTGTTATGTACTTATTTATTTATTATAAGAGTATGTATATTTTCAAGGTTATGGCCTAGTTTGCTATTATTTTTCTTTTTTAAGACACATGTGAGGGGAGTGGGGAAGGCATAAATGTAAATTTTTAAAAAGTGTCAAAATGTTAAGAGAAACTTGAGAAAAAAAAATCTGGGTATTTCACTATGAAATGCTAACTGTAATTAAACATGTTGACATCAATAAAAAATGATAAAAACAACAAAATTGCATCACTCTCTCAGGGCAAACAAAACACGGAATACAAAAATAAGCTGTAATGGTCCTGGCCTGGGCTCCTCCCTGATGGTTTACAGGTGAGAGGGGTGGAGTAGAAATGGGCGCCCAGCTGCTCTCACTACGCACTGGAGGCACATCGAAGTATCTAACAATCATTTTATTTGAGTAACAGTAAAAAAGTATTGAGTGTCCATTGCTCCACGGAGTCAGATTTCACAAACTTCATGTTTTATTTCAGAAACACACTTCTTCTTGAATAAGTTTAAGTATCTCAGGGTCTTGTTGCGTGAGATTGACAGGTGCAGCGTCTGCAGCAAAGGCTTGTTGTATCGGTCTGGTTTGGTGAAGAAGGAGCTGAGCCAAAAGGTGAAACTCTCGATTTACCGGTCGATCTACGTTCTTACTCTCACCTGTGGTCATGAGCTTTAGGTCTTGAGCAAAAGCACAAGATCTGGGATACAAGCGGCCGAAATGAGTTTCCTCTGCAGGGTGGCTGGGCTTCCCCTTAGAGATAGAGAGAGATCAGTTACCCGGGAGGAGCTCAGAGTAGAGCCGCTGCTCCTCTGCATCGTGAGGAGCCAGCTGAGGTGGCTCAGGCATCTGTTCTGGATGCCTCCTGGGGATTTCACCGGGAGGAGGCCCTGGGGAAGACCTAGGACACGCTGGAGGGACTATGTCTCATGGCTGGGAAGGGAACGCTTTGAGGCTCCTCAGGGAGAGCTGGAGGAAGTGTCTGGGGAGAGGAAAGTCTGGGCATCCCTGCTTAGACTGCTGCCCCTGCGACTCAGCCCTGGATGAGCAGAAGAAGATGGATGGATGAACTTCTTGTTATGAAACTTTGTTTCCGTATTTTTGCCAGTTTATTTACATTTGCATGAATGGTGGAAGTCGAACCCTCAAACTCTGAAAAACTGTGAAGCAGTTTGTGTAAATAACCTGTAAAATGCATTTTAGAAGCATTTTTATTTGCACTGAATGTTCAAAGGTGTTCTACGTTTTGTCATCAACATTTCTTTTTAAATTTCTATCTCTTTTGCTGATAATATATTGCAACATGGCTTATGTTCTCCATAGAGGGTTTTACTGGAGCCACAGCCCAGATGCACCTGCACCTGCACCTGCACCTGCGCTGGCTACGTCGGTCCTTAATACTTCATCTATGTCCTTAGAGCACAGCACATTGCTCCAACAAGCAAATCCAGACCTGTGGGGAGGCACCCTCATTTGAAATGTCTGTACCCTCAGTCAAATGGTTGCAAAAATAGAAAAGACCAATAGCATTTTGCCAGTGTTAACATTTAATTTATTTATTTTTTGCAGCCAGAGAGCAATATTACCAGATCTTAAAATGCCTTTTTCTTAGCAGTTGAAACATGGATTACTTTGTTGACATTTGTACAGTCTCAAAAATGACCATAGTACCATTTTACACCACTCAGATTTTGCTCACTCCGACTTAAAATGCCAGAGCACAGTGTACCCATCTTCTGGTGCTGGAAGTAGACAAAGTCAGACAATAGCTCAAACATTTCAGTGAGTCCACTTTAGCCCAGTGCTCTCCACAGTCACTCGATCTCAATCCAATAGAGCACCTTTAGGATCTGGTGGGATGGAAGATTTACTTCAGGAATGTGCAGCCAAAAACTCAACAGATCCATGTCAAGACAGAACGAGTCACGCCCAGCTCACATTGATCTGAGTCCATTATGTGTTCTGTAAAGGCCATTCAAGTCAATGCGTGCAATCTGTGTCCGGCAGAAATATGCAAGGAGTCTATTTTTGACGTATGCCGCAGCCCTCATGCATAAAGTTGAACAGATTGAGCCAGACAGTAAGTGAGACCTGGGATTAGTGAAGAGGATTTGATAAATTTCAGGATATACCACATCCACTTTGCTGTGTAAACATTTCAGGCCCGATCTTGTGAATGGCAATATTATTATTATTATTATTATTATTATTATTATTACAAAAAGAACAACAAGAAGATGAAAGGATGCGGCGTTGGCGACATTTTGAGCAGAGACCATAAAGCTCATAAAACTCAAAGCTGCAGGTGGTTGGTTTTTCATTTTTTTGCCTTCCCTCTGCATAAAAATATCCAATATCCAACACAGTTCACACATCACATTTTATGCAAACTGGACACATTTAACTGGATCACATTTATTGGTTTTACAAACAGGATAATGAAACAAGAAACCACATGGAGAGAGCTCAGTTACTTAGACTGTCTTTTGCTCATTTGTTTTAGCTCTCTACTGCATATTCCGTCTTCATCTGCTCGTGTCTCTGTCACCTTTATTATTATCCACATGATCAGGGCATGAGAGTTTGGGCAGTCTTCTTTCATCCATGGGGAATGTTTGCATTGTGTATACTTTTATGCAGAGGAAATACAAAAACAACACACAAAAACAAACAAAAACAACAAACCTGCAGCTTCTGGTGAGTTTCATGTGAACTTAAGTGTGTCATGTCCCATGTCTTTGTCTTGTTTTCTGTGTTTGTTTCCCTTGTTTTATTTTTGTAGTCCTGGTTAGGTCCCATGTTTTTCTGGTTTACTTCCTGCCTCTTGTGTTTCCCGCTTGTGTGATTGCCTGCCCCGCCTTAATGTGTTTCACCTGTGCCTCATTCCTTTGTGTATTTATGCCCCGTGTCCTCCCCTGGTTTTTGTCGGTTCATTGTTGAGTTTTGCCTTGTATGGTCGAGTTTTCGTGTACCCCTGTGGCGTGTCTCCTCGTGTTCTCGTGAGTGTTATTAAAGTCTATTTTTGAGTCCGCATTTTGGGTCCGTTCCTCCCTGTGTTCCTCGAACCTGACAAAGTGTCTCTTTTGCTCAATATGTCACCTACGCCACATCCTTTCATCTTCTTGTAGCAACAACAACAACAATAATAATATTAATTACTGACGCTCGGGCCTATAAATAATAACAATAATAATAAATAATAAAACACTGCTCATTAAGGACTTTTTCATGCTCCACACCAGGCCCCAGATGTAGAGCCGGCCGCCTCACACCTCACCTGTACAGCACCACGCCCATCAGGAGTGCACCAGTCACAAACAAGATTAGACGCCATTAAATGTGAGTAAAAAGAAAGTATTTTTACACATAGCATACACCCATTTTACCCATGGTAGAAGCCTAGAAGTAAAAAAAATACTCAATTAACAGCAGATTATGGTTAGTCACAGGCAAAAATGGCTTTTGTTTACATGTGGCCCTCTCAATACATGGTTATTACATGAACCATCTGCGCGCCATGTGGGCAAGCAAGGCAAGCAGTGGTTGACCAATTAAATCTAAAAAACACACGGATTAAAACTATAACAAAATTAAATCGATATCTCTTCAAATATTTGATTTTGCTGTTCACTTCCATAGAGAATCAGTCTATTACCTGCTTTCAGTCACTTTATTTTCTGCGCCCTGCTGGCCACTCCAGGTACTGTCAAGGCAAGCTAGGTTGCCTCTCTGTCATTCATTTCTGTTGTTTTCACCTCTGTGGAGGCGGAGTCATGGTGCACTGTTTCTGCCTGGGGCTTGTCAAGCAGAGGCCCAGCAGCTTGTTTTGGAGGCTCGTGCATGCTGTGATCAATCTCAGCCTCAGTGACAGAGATCTCTGGCTGAGAGCAGCAGAAAATACCTGCAGTATAAGTTACCGCAGCCACAGTGTCTAAGAGCGTTTCTACAGTTAAGTCAGAGTTTGTAGCTTAAACCCTGTTCATGTTTCTCATGAGTAATGCTGCTGCAGAAAACTGTCATATAAATTATATCCTCACGTACATCGTTAAGTGTCAGACGTTCGTAAGAAGTGGAGCTGGAGGAGTGGAGAGGAGCCAGCGACAGTGAATGTGAATATTACAGAACTGTGAATGAACTGGGCTCTGGTTATTCTGGACAAACTCAGCTGTAGGAAATACAGGACGTTTCTTCAAAAAAGTAACATGGACTGGATTTGCAGCTTGAGCAGAGAGGTGAGTGTCAGTGAGGCGGAGGTTTGTGGTGTGATGTGTAAGACTTTCTGCTGAGGTTTTATTACAGTGAAGCAGCATTAACAGTGCACAGGTCTAGTGTTGATCTCAGTGTGAGTCCTGATGAACCTCCCTCCCTCATCTGTGAGGCTGGAACCTCACTCATCATCCATCCATCCTCAGTTTTCACTAGCAAGGACCACGCCACAACAATGACATAGAATTTAAGTGTTTAATGAAAGTGTGTTAGATGAAATGTTTTAGGTGATGGCTGGGTTGGAAGAGACTCAGTGTGGGGCTCTCAGGCGGTACACCCAGCCGAATAGGGACCCCCCCCCCAGGTCTAGTTGCTGGAGTGAGGAAGCTGCAAAAGAATACACAAGAGTTATGTAGGGGAAGGGTGGGTGGGGTCAAGAGAGCAGAGACAAACAGTGTTGACTGACTTTAGGTGGGCATAAGAAGGGCTTCTGGGAAAATTAGAGGTGTGGCTGAGGTGGAGTTGAGGTGAAGGTAGTCAGTGAGATAAGTTGAGGCGTGGCCCTGCTCCCGATCCTAAGTTAACACATTAACTTCATTTAGTGCTTACGAATTAAAGTTAAAACAAAAGCTAAGGGTACATTCTTTGATAAGGCGACAGAGAAGGCCAGCTTTGTAGAAAAAATGTTGTAATGACATTGTTTTGTATACAAACAGCATTAATAATAGTAATTATATAGGAAGAGTGTGAGACAGTTTGAAGCCTACACAAACACTCATGGGATTGCAGTCACCTAAGTGAATTTTAATTAAATTTAATTAAAATGTTGTCATATAAAACTTAATAAAGTCAAGGTCAGTGTGAATTCGGTGTTATGTTTCCAGCACTTGTTGTATAGTGCAGTTTTGTGGCAGAGCAGGGTGCAGCCTATATAAGCAAGGTGCACCTAACAAAATGTCAAAGCCATTACTGCATGAATGAAGCTCATTTAACTTTTTGTTCTAATGCAAACTTATTATGCACGTCTTTACACAATAATAACGTAGAGCCCATCCAAAAACACAAACCGCGCTTGTTCATTCCTCTAAATCACAGTTTCGTTCGCATATTATTCTGCCTGCTCTCTTGTGCTGTTGACTCCGACTCGCAAACAACAAAACACAGATGTAATTTGTGTGGTTGCCGAGACCTGTGCGCTGATTACAAAGTGGCGTAGAGCAGTCGCACACAGGTGCATTGGAGATCGATAATTATGCATGTCATTTCTGTCTGGGAGCTGAGATTTATGATTCTGCATGTGAGATCGTTTCTAAATGGAAAACTGGAGGGATGCAGTGTTGAAACATTGCAAATAAAGACTAATGCTGGCTCAAAGAAGGAGCTGAAGAGAACATTTTAGTCAATTTGTCACTTCAGATGGTCATTGTTCTTGATCCCTGTTTTTTGGAGGAATAATTGGCACGGTCTTGAGCCATTTTAGAAGTTATAGCCAAATTAACAAAACCTAAGAAAGAAAAGTTAAAGTTACCAGGCGTCTCGTTCATGGGGCCAAGCAAATGTGCATTTATGACTTTGTTGTTTGGTCCCAAAGTGTGAAAACATCAGGATAGCATTGTTTAGACCAAACTGCAGGTCTTTTGTTCAACAGAAAGAGGTAATCTTGGATCAGACAGAGCTGAACAGATAAAGAGATCTGGTTTGATAGAAAAAAAGCAAGACATATGGGGTAACTTGAGTGGCCAGATGATCCACACAATGTTCTTGGAGAACAGGTAGTTTTGGGTGAATACCTGAAGGTGCCTGGGATGTAAATTTAACCATTCAAATGTAAAGTCTACAGACTGCAAATGTTCAATATCTACATTAGATAAAATGACTTGAATTCAGATTATTAATCTTGATTTGAGCAAATTCTCTATGGTTTTAGTGGGATTCTCTACAACTGCCCTACATTTCAGACAATATGTCATCTTGTGATTACTGCTGGTCAGAAGTGCACAGTGTGACTGGGGCATTATGGACAACTTATTTTTTTTCTTCAGGACATAAGAAAGCACAAAGGACTCAAAAGTTTAATAATAAATAAACTGAAGCTTCTAATTTGCGTCAGCGTTGCATCATTTCCAGTGTAACTTTCTTTACTTAATCATCTCCTTCTGCTTATTTCTCTTCATGAGTCATATTAAATAAGCCATGATTTTTTTCTTTCTTTTTTTAAAAACTGGAAACAAACTCAAATTTAAAAGTTGAGTTTGAATTTGTTCGATTATATGTTTTGCCACATCGTCCAGCTTTAATGGCAATTAAAACTTTTCCATCTTGGTAACTTTAGAAATGCCATCAGCTCCTCAACAGATTCTCCTGATGTCGTGACTTATTTTTATTTATCCCAATCTCTTCCTCTTCAGCAGCGCTCTCCCAGATTTTTAATCTTTATTTGAGCAATTTTCACTAGATTAGATTTATTTATTTATTAGGTAACTTAATACTAGATTACATGCCTTGTTTCAAAGTATTTTTTCCCTGTTTCAAGCTATTTTTTACTTATTTCAAGCAAAATTGAACAGATAATTTTGCTGGGTTAGGATGTATGTGTCAATGAGCATAGTCTATTAAACATCTATAGTGGCAAACTGATCTAAAAATAAATCTTTGGCCCCAAGTGGAAACGTATTCGTCTGTGATAGATTTGAAACAGCAAGCCAACAGCTGACCACAGAGTCTAAAAACATGTGTTATGACTATGATCACGGTCCATTTCTTTCTTCCTCGACCGACCTAACCTGCATGACTGACTGACTTGATGGTTTTGGACTGAGCGAGCGCGTGTTTTATAGAAGATGTCTTTCATAAAAGAATGAAGAGCACCTCACATGTCTTTTTTTTTCCCCTCCGCGAGCCCGAGCCTGTGACCGCTGTGGAGATGGAAGAAAGCGTTCTGCTGATAAATATAGAAGGAGACAGCGCGTCGGGAGAGGGAGGCAGTGGGGGAGAAGAGATGGACATAGATAGAGAACTCTTGAAGTGCTGCTACGCATTTGGGCTCCATCCAAGAAAGACACTTGCTTTGCTTTGCTGTGTATTCTGGCGATACGTTTTGAAGGGCACTCCAAGTACACGCAGATATATTTGGGCAAAGAATCCACCGCACAGTTAATCCGGGAGTTTTGTAGCTATACTGAAGTTCGAGGACAGCCAATGAAAAGAGCGCATACAGGGAAAAGGCAGGGGGCTAATCTGCTGCTGCCCATGTGATTCTGAGGCAGGATTTTGGGGCAGATGTTGAAACACAGAGAAGGGATTTACAGAAACACACACACATTGCTGGGTATGATGAGGTCAGGACAAACGTCTGTGGTTCAGGTGGCAATGTCCTTTTCTTTCTTTTCTTTATGATGTATAGAAATGCTGTTCGTCTATGAAAATAGTCAAACGGGAAATAGAAGAGACAGAGGCCACGCAGGGTCATTTTGCTCGACCAATACCCAAAACTGAGGCAGTGTGCAGATCTGTGATGTTTCGAGCTGTAACTACTTGGAATAAACTGCAGCCTGAAATTACTGAAGCTTCTACTACAGCTAGTTTTAAAAAATGTTTAAATGTTTAATGTTCGGTGTGTTTAATGTTTAATGTTAAAAATAAGTTTATCAATGCTTAACCTTTGTGCTCCCCTCAAATTTTGCACCATTAGGTGTGCAAAAATGTACAAAAATGTAGACATTAAAATACTGCTATAAAATAATCATACATCAATATTTGTTTTGGTTTTTTTTTTTTTTTTTTTTTTTTTGGCTTTGTTTTTTGTTTTTGTTTTTTGTTTTTGCTTTTTAACATTGGAGTATAAATCCATACATTTACACAGTTCTGTACCAGATTCAACATTTTTCCTATTGTAGCCAGGGGGATTAAAAAAACATGTTTTTAATGGAAGTCAATGGGACCATTTTTGCTACTGAAGTTTCGAAAGAAAATCTCTGCCACTACATAAAAATTACTAATGCAGTCAAATACATTTTGCTGCTCATCTTTGACACATCCAAGGCACTAATCACCACTAAAGCTGTGTTAGAGGCCAAGCTCTAAATGCTAAAATGATCACCTAATGAAAAGAAAGTCAAGCAAAATGTACAAAAATGTCCACCAGAGAGCATAAGGGTTAAGGTGTTATCAATAGTGCAGTGTATTGATTTTTATTTGTGTTTATGTTGTTTTGAAAATGTTATATATCATATCAGTGACTATGAAGATTATGAATTTCTGTATGGATCTGTTTTTATAAGAACCCCAGGAAGAGTAGCTGTCAATTTGGTGACAGCTAATGGGGATCCAAAAAAATCTGATACATGGCATAGGAGAGAGAGTGTCTATATTCTCTCATTTCTAAGGTTATTTTGTGTTAGAAATATGGAAACGTGTGCGAAATGAAATGGTTTAACATGGCAGCTGACACTAATAGATTCTACTTAATTTATGAATGACTGGCTTTTAAATACACAGTAAATAAACACAATCTAAACTGCACTAAACTTGCAGCCTCAGAAAAGGTTTTTTAAGGAGAGAAAGCATAGCATCCAGTACAAGTTATGTCAGCTTTAGGTCTTTTACCTTCTTATTAGCAACAAAACTGAAGGGTTTAAAGGAGAACAATCTAACTTTGCTAATTTCTCCAGTGTTTTGGTCACATTTGTCTTCATGGCACTCCCATAAATCATTATGGTAAAAACTCATGAGTCCTAGTTTGTATTTGCATTTGTATTTATTTGTTTATTTGAATGGGACAGTGCACATTAATGAACAGGCAACAGGTGCCGTAAATACAAAATACACTATATACAGAAACATGAACACCCACAGACTGAATGCAGACATGTAACACATAATAGGACGCTATAAAGTACAGTTCACATAGGACAACAGATAATACAGAAAAAACATTACAACATACAGTGAAGACAATGCACACAAATGAGTAAAACATAGCAACAATATTGAATGTAGCCCTAAAATGCTAGTTATATACATTCATAAGTAAACACTCTCATACATTCTTGTAAAAAAATCAAAGAACCTATCTTCTAAAATACCTATAAATACCTTTGTGCTCACAATTTTGCTGTTTACTCTGCCACACTTTATTTTTAATGTAGGAAAAGTGGCACTATCGCTGATCATCACTGGCAGGGTGTTCCAACTGTGCAGCCTTTGACAGAGAGCACATTTTGGTCAAAGGTGCATCTCCTGAACTGCACTTCACAGTCCGCCCTGACAACAGACCTAGTGCTGGTGTCACCTGACCCCTGTGTGACCCCTGGCTCAGCTTGACTCCTCCTCGTATTTGTACAAAGGTGTCTGTAAGAGACCGATGGCCAGGCACAGAACACCCCAAACTTTTCCAAAAAATAAAGGCTTTTATTCAGCCCAAAAATAAACTACAAAATATAACAATGGGCCCGTAAAAGAGGTCAAAATTAATACAAAGTCAACCGAAAAAACTAAATCTAACTCCCAACTTAACATTACACAGAACACAAGACAAAAAGACCTAACAAAGAGCACACACACAGGTGACATTTAACCTGGCTGATCAAACCAGAAACACACATGGGGGATAACGAGACTAAACAATACACAATAGACCAAAAAACAAATGTACTAAATAGAGGTTAGATTTAGCTAAATAAATTAGAAACCAATATTACTAAGAAAAGAAAACAAATAGCTTAAATACATAATTAAAGACTGAAATCTATAACAACTCAACCTAACCCTCCCCTTTATTATAGCCGCCTTGGATCAGTCCAGGGTGGAGTCTTGGAAGGACCTCCCATATTCAGGTGACTGGCAAGAGGCAGGCTCCAGGCTCTTCCCTTCATGTGTGGCAAGGGCAGCCATCACAGTGTCCTCTGCCTTTTGCTCTGCTACGACAATCATCCAAGAAATAAAGGCTGACTTGTTGTTATGGCCAACTGAGACACCCGGTCGAGACTCCCATTCTTGCAAGGCTGGTTTTTCACCAAGATACATCAAGGTGGAGGCTTTATTCGCCCTGCAACAACTCATGAAGTCATCACACTGACTCTGAAACTGTAAAAAAGTGACCAACTTGAAAATAATTCAGACACTAATTTATTTCAGATTATACCACACAGATGTGGGTCAGTCATTTTGTTGAAGGCTGTGACTTGACTGGGCAACAGTTTGACAAAAGAGGACAACTGAGGACAACTTTCAGTTATGCAACAATAGCATGGGACAAGTTGATAACTCACAATTGTTGCGTTTATTTAACCACTGTGTACTTTTCTGTGGTTTTAGTGGGATTCTCTACAACTGCCCTACATTTCAGACAATATGTCATCTTGTGATTACTGCTGGTCAGAAGTGCACAGTGTGACTGGGGCATTATGGACAACTTCATTTGTCTGTATTCTTTGCTTTTTTTTCTTCTTCAGGACATAAAGCACAAAGGGCTCAAAAGTTTAAAATACAACTGAAGCTTCTAATTTGCGTCAGCGTTGCATCATTTCCAGTGTAACTTTCTTTACTTAACCATCTTTTTCTGCTTATTTCTCTTCATGAGTCATATTAAATAAGCCATGATTTTTTTCTTTCTTTTTTAAAATTAGAAACAAACTCAAATTTAAAAGTTGAGTTTGAATTTGTTCGATTATATGTTTTGCCACATCGCCCAGCTTTAATGGCAATTAAAACTTTTCCATCTTGGTAACTTTAGAAATGCCATCAGCTCCTCAACAGATTCTCCTGATGTCGTGACTTATTTTTATTTATCCCAATCTCTTCCTCTTCAGCAGCGCTCTCCCACAGCATTAACATATCTTTGTGAAAGTCTCTTTAATGGCACTTTTCTGAATATTGCCTCTAATGAGACACTAGAAAAGCCCTAAATGGCCTCCTCCTCAGAGCCTTTCATCGTGAGCTCCAGGTAATCACACATGATTTTAGACCTCGCGTTTCAGCCTCTATTCAAATGGAAATCAGGATTTTACAGACATATTACTGCCACAGCTGGGCTCCAGTATTGTTTATGGCCTTTGCTAAAACGACAGAAGTCAGCCTCCACATTCTCACAGAGGTGCACATGGTTAACTCTTTGTGATATGCAAAAACATAGCTTACACCGTCCAAATGAATACATATTTCTGCCTGCACTGTTTCTGATGTTTGAAACCTTGTTTAGATTGCTTACACTGAGCTTGTTAAACAGAGAATATTGTATATCACTGAAGTATTCTGACTGCTGTACATTTTTGTCCCTTCCTTTTGGCTGCCCCCTTCTTTTTTCTCTTTCTAGGTTTACCACAGCAAACCATCTGTCTCTGTCTGATCCAGTATAGAGGTCACATTCATGAATGGCTTATTAATTTGGTATAGTTTTTGCAGCAGATGCCCTTCACAACGCAACCCTCTTTATTTATCTAGACAAGAACTAGCACAAAAACTTGTGGCTAACTTGTGTGCACAAATATACAAAATATTAAAGGGGCTATATTCTGCAAAATTGACTTTTCCTCTCTTTCTCCCGTTATAATGTTGTTCCTTCATAAAAAAAACATGCCTGGAGTTGTGTTTTGTTACATTTACGCCTGTATTAGTAATCCTCTATTGTCTGGCACTGAGGTTTGGAGGCCTAAAAACGCTCGGCTCCAAGAAACTCCGCCCACTCCAGGAAGCACTGACCAATCAACAAACCCTCTACATCCAGTCTGCTCTCATTCATTTATCAAAAAAAAAAAAAAAGAAAAGAAAAAAAGAAGATGTACAGCTCTGTTTCCTACGTTTTCTTTGATTACTACCCCTTGTGGTTGGAGTTATGCTGCGTTCATGAAACATCGGAATCTCGGAAGTCCCGACTTAAAAAAGCCGACTTCCGACAAACGTCCGTTCACGAGTTCAGCTCAGAAAACTCACGTGGATCAGCACAATAACAAAACCATATTTGCATTTTTATGTTGTTTAAAGGAAACAAATAAATACCTTGATAAAACTGGCACTGAG
Source organism: Bostrychus sinensis (assembly GCA_020698575.1). NCBI lineage: Eukaryota > Metazoa > Chordata > Actinopteri > Gobiiformes > Eleotridae > Bostrychus > Bostrychus sinensis. The sequence continues at coordinate 5,440,014 of CM036254.1, read as the reverse complement.
TTATATCAGGGGATGTTTCTATTTCTACTTTAGTCATTTACTGATAAATAAACATTTAAAGATGTTTTTGCAGAGCTGCTAGCACTGAGAACTTCATTCATTATAGAAAGATGAGGACATTTTTATAGCAGTATGAGATCTCTTGTTTTAAAAAACGATTATTTCCCCATGACCGTGACGTCAACTCATGAACTCAGAGTCCAACACTTCCGCACAGAGCAAAAATTCCGACCCGAGATGGTGTTCAAGGCAGAATTTCCGAGATTCCTATGCATCATGAACACAGCATTAGTATCTTTGGTTCAATACAGCATTGTTTTAAAATGTCTCTAATCAAAAATTGTGTTCCTTTGCCCATTACTGATATTTCCAGAAAATGTCATCACAATCTGATTATTGCTTTTTGCATTAACTTCTTCCTAAAAGACGACCAAACCAACAAACAATCCAAATGCTGGTAAAAACATAACCTCTTTGATGGATGTTTGATTTTCAGCTGCGTCATTGGCTTGGGCCAGGAAAAAAAGCCAGATGTACAGGAAGTGAGTTTTAAAAATCATCTCATCAAATCAGTCCCTGGAACATCAGAGCAAGTATTTTAAAAGCCCAGGTGTGGCACACAGTGAAGATGAGCTGAATTAATGAATACCTAATTATGTATTTCAATTAGAAGTTAAAAGGACGCCGTCGACATGAGGAACGTGACTACACTTGGCTCCTTAATTAAAGCAATTCAACACATTTAAAAGGAATCAAGGTATTATTCAGATCCAATCAATGCACATTATCTGCTGCATATTTTTAAATGTACAGTAGTGCGGGGCTAGATTCGGCTCATCAAGGCCTCAGTCTGGAGAACAGGAAGTGACAGTCAGCCCGCTTTAGGTTGTTTCTTTAAGTGATATATAGCTGTAAACTAAATGCATCTCCTCAGAGTCATCCTCAGAACATCTCCAAAACTGCAGCTCCTGTGGGGTGTTCCTGGTCTGCAGTCCGTCAAAAATGGTCCCACAGGTGACAGGTGATGTTGTAACCTACTGCTGTAGTCCATGGCCTCTCTGACTGTCACCATTAAATCAAAAGGCTGGGACACACCAGGCTGATAATCGGTCCAGTCTGCCATGGTCGGGACGGTGTACAGGACTATGTTCCGTTCAGCTTAAACACTCCCAAGAAACTCCAGGACACAGCAGATTTACTTCCTATGAAGTTTACTGTAACACAGTACAAAAAACGCCCATATTATTATTTACCAAACCCAAAAAGCATCTGACAATGTAGCTTAGCTATCTTAGCTCTGCAGCTTATATGATAAAACACAGACAAGCTAGTTAACAACAGTAGCCATTAGCATAAAGCTAGCTTAGCCCAGCACAAACTAATTAGCATTTTAAATGTCTCAATATTGATACAGAAAGCCAAAATTAAGTAATACCCTAATGTTACACGCTGGTAAATACTTACAGACGATGCCTTAGCAAAAAGGGAGAAAGAAAGGCGATCAACTTAGAAGCAGATGATGCAGAGCTCACACGTCTGTAGCTAATCACCACATGACAAAGTACTTCCTGATTCCCATGATGCATTGGTACTAACTTCCTGTTTACAAAAATACATAGCCTACGCTCAACTGCTAAAACAAAGTAAAAAACACATCCAGGGGCATGACAGACGGTGTGAGTTCTGCACCATCAGACACAGCAGGAGACAGCTGGGCCTGGTTCTGGCCAATTGAACATGTGATGAGTTCATCTGCAAAAGCAGATAACTCCGTTTTTATAAATTCTCAAAAAAATCGGTTTTTTATTATTTACTTCAGTTTATATCATTCAAACTAAAGTTGAGTGTATCTGACCAACAGGATATATTGGGTATTGCTCTAAGATGGATTTGGGCTTTGAAAACAGCACTATGCAGACGGGAAAATTACAAGCCTCAACTTCTTTTTTAAAAAAATGGGGTTTATCTGTTTTTGCAAATGAACTCTTCGTGTGGAATCAGCATCAGGCATTGAAGGAGTGCTCTGATTGGTCGTGTGCTTCATTCACAGTCAGTCATTTAGCTCCATATTACTTTTGTTCCTTTTGTTCCAACAACTCTTCATTATGTTCCCCACATCTGTGACATTAATGTTAGCAGTTAGCTTACCTTAGCTTTAGCCTTGTGCAGATGAAAATATAATCCTCCTCTGAGGCCATAATCTAGTCCCTTTTATTCAAAAACCTGACACTTGAGTGTTGTGGAGGTTTATTTATAGAAGCCCATTTTCCACAGAGTTTAGTGACTAGCGTCACCTGCTGTTGTAAATAGTTATTACGTCTTGCACATGCGCAGAACTAACGCTCTGCTCGGTCATGGGTCTGAGTCACTCTGGTGTGTTTGTAGCCTTTACACATAAATACAAGCAAGGTGAGTAAAGTGTCTTGCCCAAGGACACAACAGCTATATGCAATGCTGTTAGTGTGGATTAATCAGCCAACCTTTTGGTTAGTGAGCTCTTATCTACTGAGCTACGTTTCCACTTCAAACACAAATACTGTTTATGACAGAATAATTCAGATTTAAAGGCACTGTAAGCAGCAGCGCATCATACTGGTTTGAAACAGTACTGCAGTCTAAATCAAAACAATGGTCTGTGTGCTTTTCTGATTGGATGATCGGCGATGTAGGGTTTAGAACCAAAAGTAAAATACGTCCATCCATCTTCATCCGCTTTATCCGGGGTCGCAGGGGCAGCAGCCTAAGCAGGGACACCCAGACATCCCTCTCCCTGGACACTTCCTCCAGCTCCTCTGGAGGAACCCCAAGTCATTCCCAGGCTGAGAGACGTAGTCCCTCCAGTGTGTCCTAGGTCTTCCCCGGGGCCTGAACACCTCCCCAGGGAGACGTCCAGATGGAACAGATGCCCGAGCCACCTCAGCTGACTCCTCTCAATGTGGAGGAGCAGCGGCTCTACTCCGAGCTCCTCCCGGGTGACAGAGCTCCTCACCCTATCTCTAGGGGGGTGAGGAGCAAAAGTACAAAAGTAAAATGTAAACAAAACAAAAAAACTTGGCCATTATGCAAAATGTATTTGTAATTGTTCATAAATAAACTGCACCATTGTTATCAGTAAAATTAATATTTAGTTTAAACATGTTTACATCATATCTTGGCACACGACGTGGGTCATTTTTATGAAATAAAAAAAGTATTCAGTGAAGCTTCGAAATTATTCATACCCCTTTGCAAATTCTGACTTAAAGTTACTTTTATTGTAAATGTAAATAAAATGTAAATGTAAATAAAAGCTGAGAAATATTTTTTTCCACAATTATACCCCTTATTATCTTCTGGGAGAAGCCTGTGTCATTTCCTGTCAAAAAAAAAAAACAACTTACTGGTTGAATAAAAGTAACTAAATCAGAATTTGCCAAGGGGATGAATAATTTCGGGCTTCACTGTACATACTGCTCATAGCACCTTTAAAATATTCATTCATTCATCTTTGATTAAGCGCTTTAGGGGTGCACACAGGATAATAGACAGTTAGTCACAGACCGCTGACATTTAAAACATTATACTCCATAATTTAGTCATATTTGGACGACAGTGGGGCACAGCACAGGCGCACAGTGCTAAATACAGTTATTATTTCAAATTACAGACAGGAAATTAGTCAATAATGCTTCTAAAAGCTCAGTTTAAAGCCCTCCTTTTATATCTGTTTTGCTTCAAGCGTCACCCACTTCCTCTGGTTTTTTGGGGAGTCCTTTTGGCCATGTGACAGCGAGGGCATGTTTGACACCGTAAGCCCGGATACGGCGCTTTATACCCGCCCTCCACCGCCGCGGCTCTCACTGGGTCTCTCTCTAAAACAGGATTAGCCCCATTGAATCCTCCGTATCATTCGCCTCAGCAGAGCCCTGTGAGCTCAGCAGAACTGCCACCGCTTTGTGCACGTGACGCATACGAGAGGTGAGCGGGAAGAAAGAGGGGTGCGTCACGGATAAATCTGACATACAAAGAATCAGAAAAATGTCTTTTCAGTATCATGCTCCTACAATTTACAGAGGACCTTTAAAACTACAAAATCTTGTCCCTTTGGATCCTTTTGAGTCAATTTTGAAAGACCTGGAGATGCAATCACTTAACCTTCCATTGCTTCTAAATGTGTCTTTTTTTTATCTCACTGTCTCTCTTTATTGTATTTTTGTATGAAATGTGGGTTGTGTTGTTGATGCCTCTTGACCAGGACTCCCTTGAAAAAGAGATCTGTGAATCTCAGGGGGCTTTCCTGGTTAAAGAGTGGATAAATAAAAAACTTAAATCAGAGAGTGATGCGACAAATGAATACACAAACATGACACCGAGCAGTGGGCACTGTGTTATGGGGACAATATAGAACTATCGTGGGCTATAGGACATTTTCTGGATGATGGCAATAGTAAACAAAAAGGAAAAGAAAAGCATTGTATTGGAGCTACACAGGTAGACATTATGGAGGCAAAGAAAATACATTTATTTAACTTCTGCTTATTGTTGTCGCAGGGCTGATACAGAGACGTACACAGATATAACTAAGGGTGTAACAATACAGTTTTGCACGAATATGTATTGATTAGAAGTGTTTCAATACGATTCATGAACAATATTGGCTAATTGGGAACGATATGATTCGATACGATTCAGCACCTTCGTATCGATAATCAATAAAGCAACTTTTTGCCAAAAATCATATAAGTTTACTTTCAAATGCAGCACCGCGGCCAGGGTTGATTATGTCCAGCAGACAGAGAGTGAAGAAAAGTTAAATATAATATTTTATTTAATTAAAAACACAAAATTTATCTCTAAAAAGCCATATATGGTTTTATTTTAACATACAAATTTCTAATTTTGATATTTTCGATATTATCGATCTATACTTCATGTGTATCGGTATTCACTTCCTAGAAAACGATACGATTTGATACAAGGTCATGTGTATCGATGTAGTTGTATCATAGGAAAAAAAATCTTTAAAATAATAACAATAAATAATTACTGTATTGTTACACCCCTAGATAAAACCATTCACTCTCATATTCACAGGGCAATTTAGAGTCACTAAGAAAATACAAACTCCAAATGTATATGCAGTAAATGCCAAGACATGCAGTAAAGCAGTGGTCCCCAAAGTAGGGTCCGGAGCCCCTGCTGGGCCATGAAGGTACTGCAGCAGAAGTTGTCTACATTAAGTGCCAACAGTATATATGTTTTTGTAATGTGTTTATAAGAATCTATTGGCAAAAACATGACAGAGACTTTTAAATAGAGTGAAGTTTCATTGTTCGGGGTCAGCGCAGGATTCTCTGACTTTTTAAAGATTTTGCCTTTCGGAAAGGCTGCAGTAAAGTATCAGTATTTTTTTTCAAACTTTATCATAGAATAAAAAGTGAGAAAATCAAAGAAAATATCAATACATGCTTCATTGTAGCCTTACCACCGATTTTTGTGGTTGCAGGCTTCTCAAATCCTTTCCTCAAGTTAATCCCAGACAGAACCAGGCCAAACCACGCCATGTAATCTCAGTCAGAACAGCCTCACTTCCAGGTTGGTGTAACCTCTAACAGAGCGTTGTGTGCAGGAGAACAGAGACTGCTATGTCAACATACAGTAGGTGTGTGTCCTTTAGCACAATACAGTGACAGTCAGGGCGGTACGGATGTGTTTCCATTACAAAAAGGGTTCTGAAATGTATTGGGGCTAAACAGGAAAGTCTTCAGCAGGAAAGCCATCTTCAAGTAAATTTTGTCACTGTACCTGTGCCAAACCGTCTCTAAAAAGAGTCGACATATGCAACTATATTCATAGAAAGATAATATCCTCTTATAACACTTATGTGAATATATATATTTTGAAAACTATTATTGAGTGAGGGCACGGTGGCAAAACAGTGAGTGCTCTTGCCTTGTCTGTAGATTTCATGGTAAAAATCTGTAAAATCTCAACAGTAAAAGGCCGTAATTGATATATCAGTAAAATACTGTTTTGGTTACGGTAATTAACTGTAATATTAAAAATAAGGCAAAATTGTATTTTTTAGTTTTATTTTTTGTAATGTATACAGTATAGCACTGTTAAAATAATTGAGTCCAGTGTTTTATTACAGTTTAACAGCTTTTGAAAAGATAATAACTTTAAATTTTACAGTAAATGTTGATTAAAATGTAAGTCACAAACTAAAATATACATTAATTTATTTTTTGAAAGATAATAACTTTAAATTTTACAGTAAATGTTGATTAAAACGTAAGTCACAAACTAAAATATACATTAATTTATTTTTTGAAAGATAATAACTTTAAATTTTACAGTAAATGTTGATTAAAACGTAAGTCACAAACTAAAATATACATTAATTTATTTTTTTGAAAAGATAATAACTTTAAATTTTACAGTAAATGTTGATTAAAACATAAGTCACAAACTAAAATATACATTAATTTATTTTTTTGAAAGATAATAACTAAATTTTACAGTAAATGTTGATTAAAATGTAAGTCACAAACTAAAATATACATTAATTTATTTTTTTGAAAGATAATAACTTTAAATTTTACAGTAAATGTTAATTAAAACGTAAGTCACAAACTAAAATATACATTAATTTATTTTTTTGAAAGATAATAACTTTAAATTTTACAGTAAATGTTGATTAAAATGTAAGTCACAAACTAAAATATACATTAATTTATTTTTTGAAAGATAATAACTTTAAATTTTACAGTAAATGTTGATTAAAACGTAAGTCACAAACTAAAATATACATTAATTTATTTTTTGAAAGATAATAACTTTAAATTTTACAGTAAATGTTGATTAAAACGTAAGTCACAAACTAAAATATACATTCATTTATTTTTTTGAAAAGATAATAACTTTAAATTTTACAGTAAATGTTGATTAAAACATAAGTCACAAACTAAAATATACATTAATTTATTTTTTGAAAGATAATAACTTTAAATTTTACAGTAAATGTTGATTAAAATGTAAGTCACAAACTAAAATATACATTAATTTATTTTTTGAAAGATAACTTTAAATTTTACAGTAAATGTTAATTAAAACGTAAGTCACAAACTAAAATATACATTAATTTATTTTTTTGAAAGATAATAACTTTAAATTTTACAGTAAATGTTGATTAAAATGTAAGTCAAACTAAAATATACATTAATTTATTTTTTTGAAAGATAATACATTTAAATTTTACAGTAAATGTTGATTAAAACGTAAGTCACAAACTAAAATATACATTCATTTATTTTTTTGAAAAGATAATAACTTTAAATTTTACAGTAAATGTTGATTAAAACATAAGTCACAAACTAAAATATACATTAATTTATTTTTTGAAAGATAATAACTTTAAATTTTACAGTAAATGTTGATTAAAATGTAAGTCACAAACTAAAATATACATTAATTTATTTTTTGAAAGATAATAACTTTAAATTTTACAGTAAATGTTAATTAAAACGTAAGTCACAAACTAAAATATACATTAATTTATTTTTTTGAAAGATAATAACTTTAAATTTTACAGTAAATGTTGATTAAAATGTAAGTCAAACTAAAATATACATTAATTTATTTTTTTGAAAGATAATAACTTTAAATTTTACAGTAAATGTTGATTAAAATGTAAGTCACAAACTAAAATATACATTAATTTATTTTTTGAAAGATAATAACTTTAAATTTTACAGTAAATGTTAATTAAAATGTAAGTCACAAACTAAAATATACATTAATTTATTTTTTTGAAAGATAATAACTTTAAATTTTACAGTAAATGTTGATTAAAATGTAAGTCAAACTAAAATATACATTAATTTATTTTTTTGAAAGATAATAACTTTAAATTTTACAGTAAATGTTGATTAAAACGTAAGTCACAAACTAAAATATACATTAATTTATTTTTTTGAAAGATAATACATTTAAATTTTACAGTATATAATAATAAAAACTCAAGTCAAAAACTGTAAAAACATTTGTGATAATATTATACTGAAAAAAATGAAATACAGGCCTCTTGTAGTTTTTACGGTAGAATTCTGGCAACCACAACGCATTGATAATTCTTTTAAATTGTAATAAATAAATACATCAGTAACTGTCTTCATTAGTACTAAGATGTTTTATACTTAATTTATTGTATGGAAACTCAAATTCAAAACTAAATACATAATAATCTTCCTGTCTTTATATAAAAAATAAATAAATAAACTATATAGACTCCTATTACATTTATTTAGTATACTTTAATGTTCAAAATGATCTTAAAAAATAAAAATAAATGATAAATTAAAAGAAAAAATTTAAGATTTTATTGACTCAGCTTTTAAACAAGCTATTAAACCTAAAAAAATATGCAACAAAAATATTAATATACTTATGCAGTTTCAGTTCATTTTTATCACTTGAGCTTGTCTTTTCAATAGTTCAATATAAAAAGATCACAACTGTCTTTCATCTTGGAAACAGATTATGAAATAATTGACCTTTATTATGCGTACTTTCACCAAGAACGTCTGAATAAATCTCTATGCAGTGTATTTTAAGCCAGTTGTGCTTCTTTGTTGTCTCTTCTGTTATCTGCTAATACATGTTTAAGAAAGTAAGCTGTAGGGAAAATGTCCAGCTCCCATGATATTGATGACCCCACCTTAGGATTGTGAGTGTCGCAAATGCTTTTATCTTAGAGACCCTCAGGTTAAAGGAGGAGACAAAGGCTCGGAGACGATGGTTTTTGTTCAATCGTCAATTTTTATGTGCATGCTGCTGATCGCTGACTGTTTCAACTGCAACTCTATAGGGCTCGGGCATCACACTTTCCTGACTACAAATACCTTACCTTGCCCTAGTTACTGGTAGAGTCTCTAAAAGCCACGACCCCTAATGGAAACGAGTGGAAGAAGATGATTAAATGACTATAAATTTCAAAAACAAGATACTTTACTTGAGATTTAAATAATAACTAAGAGTACACTTAATAGATATTCATCATTACATCTTAAAATACCACGGCCCACCATCTATAAAATCTTTGTTATGACTGAATAAGACGGGCTGGTGTGAAGTCTGTGATGTGTAAATGAGTTGTGCGACCCGTAACAGTGAGTTCTCATGGTAATTTAACCAGGGCCTTTCAGTGCATCAAAACTTAAACTCCTGCATTAAGCCTCCACTTCCACTGCACTTTTAATGAAGAGAGCCCATATTATACTCCGCCGAGCATGTCAACTGGGCCACTGTCAAAACTCATGCATTTTAATTATTCCCTGGGTTTTATTTGGAAGGCGGTTAAAATGTTGTGTGTCAAAGGCTGGAGAAAAGTTGTGGGTAATTATAAGACGTTGTATATCACTGGTTTACAGCAAAATGCTTCCGGAACAAAAGTAGTGACATTTTTCTTGGATTAGGTCACTAATAAAGAAAAAGTAAGTGAGAAGTGCAGATTGGCTGTAGTTTCCAAGAAACAGTATTGGGTCAAAATAGGAAATTTATGCAAAATAAGGCAAAAAACGGTAGTTTATCAGAAGGTACAGTGTCTACAAGCAACCAGTTCTATCTGAAAGCTGCACATTCAATACATTCATTTTAATATGGTTAGAGTTTTGACATAAAATGTTTTGTTTTTATTTGCAGAAATCTCTCTCTTGGAAGTGGACAAAATGCATGCATGTAGAGAAATTAAATATTTTCAAAATATAAATATTATTTTTAAGCAAAAATGCCTAAATCTATTGTATAAACAGATGAGATTTTGATGTGAAACAATATCATTAAATATCTTGAATACATTAGCTAACCAGCACAGTTATCAATTGATTTTCAGTTCATCAAAATAAATGAGATTTAGCCGCTTTTATCTCAGAAGCAGATCGAGTCTAAACATTTGTAGACCAGTGTTATCACATAAGCCTAATAACTAGTCAGTGTTTCAAATAATAAACAACATTGTCATGGTGTGATGCTCAACACCATACATATGAATAGGATACGTGGGAAAAGCACTGCATTATCACTGTACATTAACTAAAAGTATAAGCTAAGGCTATTGGCTCTAGCACACAATGGTAAAGATATAGAGCACAGACCTTCAAGTTCCGCTGTAAATGCCTTGTCTAAAAAAAGAGGTGTTAAGGAAGCCATTTTTGTTTGAAAATGGAAAAACTAAAACGGGAGGAGGTTGAGTTGTAATCTTCCTCCAGTCTACAGCTCGGCACAAAGAGTGTCATCTGGTTTAACCACTGCCACTGTCACAATATCTTCTAAAAATAAAACTTTGTCCAGATGCCTTTCTTGTTAAACCTTTTTACTGAATTTCAGCTAACCTGCACCAACACGCATGACATATATTCAGCAAAATCGACTTTTCAGGGCTTTATAATGTTGTTCCCTCATTAAAAACAGACCTGGAGTTATGTTTTGCTTCATTCATGTCTGTTTGAGTAACCCTGTAGTTCCATGAACCCCCGCCCACTTTGGGAAGCACTGACCAATCAACAAACCCTCTACATCCAGTCTGCTCTCATTCATTTATCCAAAAAAATGACGCACAGCACTGTTTCCACTGATTTCTCACAGACATTTTTCATTTGCAGTAAAATGGCATCCTTTTCCCCTTAAAGTTACACTGTGTAAGATTCCCGGTCTTGCGCCTCTAGAGGCCACAGGTGCCACTGCACCGTCGCAAAACGTAAACACTAGGGCCCCTCCTCCTTCTGAAACTGTGCGAGCGTGCGTCTATTTCCATCATTGTTTCAACTTTAGTTGACCTGCTGCTACCTTTGGAAGTTTGGACTGGATCTTCTATAGAGTTAGCGCTAGCGTTAGCTTATCAACAAATATCGCGCAATGGTCGCAGTAAAAACAACTAATAACTGTATGAAAAAGCACGTTCTAAAGAAAAAATAAAGAGGCTAATTTACCTGCCCAACAGTAAAGAAGCAAAAACGTGATCCGATTTGCAGCCTTCTCTGTCTCTCATCTGACGCCAGCGAGCAAAAGTCTGTCCGATGTTGACTCTTGTCTGTGATCTGGTGCGGTCCCTTTCACATTTTCTTTTTCTTGCCTCGTCCGACATTGTCTTCATCTTCTTGTATCCTTCGGCCGTGACGAACTGGCGAAAATAACAACGTTAAAAGTAGCTTCCTGGTTATACCTGCGCCTCAAGTCGTTCCCTGTCACGTGACTCTTCCTCAACAGCGGAGCGCTCCCGGCCAAGTTGCGAGGGCGGTTTCTCAGTACAGAAGCCCCGCTCGGAGCAACAGATCGCGCCTCAGGCCTTATAATCGCTCAAAAAAATCACAAAAACAAGTCAGTATGCCCCACATATTTAGGAGAAAAGTTACACAGTGTAACTTTAAATTATGCTCAAAAGACCACAACACTCTGCACTCTGCTGGTCTCTTCACCTTATGACAACAGTAGAGCACATCTTAAAAACATTTTCTTTTAGCCACATAATATTTTTAAAGGCTGCTGATCTTGTAGAGGTGACCAAAATTGGTTTAACTTCATGGATAAAAGCAGATTATAGACTCTTTAAATATCACTCAGTTGTGGTCAGGCTTTATTACAGAAGACCATTATCAGTGGAGTTCAGTTCCTTATTAACATCGAGCCAGCGATAATGAGTGAGTGTCCGGATCTGTTCACTGACTGGGTACAGTATAAAGTCCACTGCTGTATAAAGTGCACCATTATAAGGATCAGAGGCTGGGACACAGTTGTACCTGAGACCGGTCTTGGTCTTGAGACAATCTGTCTCTCAGCTGCAGTTTTGCTCAGTCTTGGTCTAGGTCTCAAATCCAATTTCACTCTGTCTTGTTGCAATCTCGGATGTGGTAGTCTCTAAGATTTTTTTTTTTTTTTTTTCACCAAACATACAAAAATATTATACTTAAAAGTTTTAAACTATGTAACGTATGTGTGTCCTGAGTCAGACACTTTCAGCTAAAATTCTATTACTTTTTTATCTTCAACAAGTCATAAAGTCGCTCATTTATTATCTTCATTAATGCACATTGTATAAAATGAAAGTACATTTTCTTACGTTTATAACGATATATTGGTTGCATAGTTTCTTTTACAAATATTTTATTGCGGCCGTATGAAAGAGCGCTTTTGTCCGAGGTTTAAGCTCGGCAGTGCTATGGCCCTGAGTCGGACACACTCACCTTTCTGGCTTTTTCCGCCTTATTCGTTGGATTTTTCAGCTCTAATTTAAGGCTGGGATATTTACGTTAACAAATTTTCACACCCGGTGCCTTGTTTCTGTCTTTCAAAATAAGATTGTGGGCTAAGCTAACGTTAATCAGAACATAATGAGACGGACAAAGTTAGCTACAAAAACACTAAGATCACTGAAAGAACGTCGCCCGAGTGTGACCTGAGCGTTCCCTGCACATTTCCCTGTCAAAATTATTTTCATATCATGATTACTTTATAAACACTTAGCATAAATACACAAAAATTACCACAAAGGTAGAGCAATATGTGGAGTTTTTGTTTATCTACCGTTAGCCAGTTAACGTCTTTGCGAGCATCTGTTAGAAGAAGTAAAAAAATAAAATAGCAAAAGGTGAGCGTGTCCGACTCAGGACACACATACGTTACTGTTTTATGTTGCATTTGATTGCTGAAAGTTTGCTTTCGTCTCAACTCTGATCTCGACGGCAATTTTATTTGACCTTTATTTAACCATAAGTCCCACTGAAATGAGTCCTGGCCCCATTGGGGACATATTTTACATGTTTTCGGTGGAAGGGCGCAGAGGAGCACCCAGGGGAAACATATGCAGGCGTAGGGAGAACATGCAAACTTCACACAGAAAGGCCCCACGCCGTTTGGGAATCAAACCCGTGACATTCTTGCTGTGAGGCAGGAGTGCTAAGAGAGAAGAAGAGCATTATTAAGTGCATTTATTCACTTCTCTGTCACACTTTGTGGTGGCAAACTACTACAGAGCTACTGCTGCCTCACTCTTCTTTCATATAGCGCATATAAATTGCACACTTATGATTTGACATTTGTGCAGTATAGAGCTGTACTATTGTAATTACATAAAATCCTATTACACACACTACATGAAGCCCATTACTTCTCCACTTCTTCTCCACAGCCTTGTCGGAGAGCTCTGAGTCAATACTCTGTTCTGAATGTGACAGGAGCCAGGTGTTTTTTATTAACATCCAATTAGCTCTACTGAAATGCTCGCTTGCCCCAGAAGAGAAGAGGTGGCTCAGACAAATGTGGGTGACAGAGAAATTGAAAAGAAATTGTCATGTCAACAGGTTGTGCTTTGACTGCAGTAACATGAAAATGTCTGGTGAAAATACCAAGTAATACCAGACCACTTTCCTTATGCACTTTTTAGAATGAGCAAAAAGTAATATGGTGCCAAAAAAATGAACGCTTTAAGAGACTTTTGCAGCAGTTCTAAGCAGTCGGCAGGTCTGGTCCGGTCTGGTCCAGTATTGTCCCCAACAGAGAGCAGACGGCTGGACCTGAGCGTCCACTGAGCGTGAATAAAAGATTAGAGCCCTGCATGTCCCGGGCTGTAAGCCATAATCAGTGTGATGGGATGAAGTCAGCTCTGTCTCAGCCGCCTCCTCCAACACTGACTCATCTCCAACATGTCTTTGACTCACCGCATTAACATGGCTGGTTGGCCTGCGGTACACACATAACCAGGGCTGGACACTGGGTCAAGAGCTCTTCTTTACTGGACAAAATGTAGTTGTTAAATGTTATAAATAAATATGGTATAGAAATAAAAATCAGACTTAGACTGACGCCACAAAGAGAGAAATGGACACCAGTTACTCATTCACAAGCCACAAGCCCAGGTCTGGCTCCAGGACAGGGCCAAGGCTGCACCGTACTCTTCTGATCTGCTGTTGGTCTGGCGCATCACCAGGACAGGAGCTTGGTTCTTTATGGTTCTTGGTCAGCTTTAAGTCAGATCTTTTCCCAGTGCATGTTAGACCCCAGCAGGCCTGCCCTTTGTCGCTGGTTCTGGTCATAATTTTTATGGTCAGATTTTGTAGGCACAACCAGGGCCAGAGGGTGTCTGGTTTGGTGTAACCCGCATCTCTAAAAGGTCTTCTGCTCTTATTTGCTGCAGGGTGATTTTCTTTAAGTGATGGGCTCCCTTCCTCCACTGCTTCACACTGTGGCTGCAGTGCGTGCTCTGGTCGGCGCGCTCTGTTCGGCGCGCTCTGTTCGGCGCGCTCTGTTCGGCGCGCTCTGGTCGGCGCGCTCTGGTCGGCGCGCTCTGGTCGGCGCGCTCTGGTCGGCGTTTGAGACAAAAAAAACTGAAACTGACACTACTTGCTTGTTTCATCCTTTCTGCAACAGTTAGGTTTTTTTTTGGACTTGGGTATTTGGATCTTTTAACTCATCCATAAGATGGCGAGCTACCCAACAAACTGACTCTTTCTGTGGTACTCCTACTGGTCAAATATCCATGGACGTATATTTTTTGCTTTTTTCCCCTTTTCTGTGGAACATAAATGATATCATGGACCATGGACAATTACCACACGCTCTATAACGCTCTGTAATGCTCTAATAGTGAGTCATTTTCTGGAACTGTCAGAACAAATACTATCTTTTACATAATGTTGTTTGTCCTATTTTAATACCCTCCAGCAAAATTGTGCTGTCCTCGCCATGAGTAAACTGCTTTTCACAGCTAAACAGCGAGCTTACGACGCTCCAATAAACAAGGCAGTCTTATGTTATTGCTCATTTATTAAAGGATGGCTCAAAACCATCATCCCACGATCATCGTAAAACTGGAACAATGCAAAAACATGTTTCAGCTCACTCAGCTGTAGTATACATTTCCAATTTCTTATACAAAAATAAATGCAACGTTATATTTCCGCATAAACAATACTTACGGACAAATATTGTCCAAGGCAACAACGGTTTAAGGTGAATACGAGCTCAACACATAAACAGCTTGCCAGAACGTTCAGCCATCTTGGTTTCAACATGTGCATGAACGAAACAATAGCACTGAATCACCAAAAGAGGGCGCAGTTGGACAGTTAACAAATTTAGTACTGATCAAATGCACTTTACAAAGGGCAGAAAAAAAACTGTACATACAAGGTCTGTGTTTTCATTCACACTCTGGGCTCCTACAGAGAACAATCTCCTGATATTAGTTCTAGGCCAAACTGGTTACATTGGGGACCATAGGATTTTATCTCTGTTTTTTGCGGATGATGTTTTTCCTGTTGGCTTCATCAAACCTCAGGACCTTCAGTGTGCACTTGGGCGGTTTACAGCCAAGTGTGAAGCAAATCCACACCTCAAAGTCCGAGGCCATGATTCTTGGCCGGAAAAAGGTGGATTGCCCTCTCCCGGTCGGTGGAGAGCTCCTGCCTCAACTGGAGGAGTTCAAGTATCTCGGGGTCTTGTTCATGAATGAATGAAGGAAGAAGAGAGAGATTGACAGGCGGATCGTCACAGTGGCGACATCAGCAATGTGGTTGATGTACAGGTTCGTTGTGGTAAAGAAGGATCTGAGCTAAAAAGACAAAAATGCTCGATATACTGGTTGATCTACCTTCCTACTCTCACCAGTGGCCATGAGTGAAAGGACAAAATCTTGGATACAAGCAGAGCGGCTGGGTGCTCCCTTATGCCTGGTTCACACGGCAAGATCTTAAAATTGTCGGAAGATTTTCAAAACCTGAGAGACCCCACACATGGCGATAAAAAATCTAATTCAATCAAAATTAGCTTTAGGGCCATTACGATAATCGGGGTGTCCTTAAGATTGTTGGAAGGGGAGAATCAGGTCAATAATCGGCATAATTATCTTGCCGTGTGAACCAGGCAGTAGAGATAGAATGAAGAGCTCGGTCACCCTGAAGGAGCTCGGAGTAGAGCCGCTTCTCCTCCATGTTGAGAGGAGCCAGATGAGTTGACAGAGTTGGCTCATGTCCTGGCTCATGACCTGGGAATGCCTCAGGTTTCCCCTAAAGGAACTGGAGGAAGTGTCCAGGGAGACAGAAGTCTGGGTGTCACTGCTTAGACTGCTGCGCCCACGACCTGGCACCAGATAAAACAGAAGAAAAAGGATGAAAGTTTCTCCTCATTTTCTCTTCCATCTGGTGAGTTCAGTGCATTTGACAAACCTCAGTGTGAAAGTGAACCAGACCAGATTTGAGACACAGGTCTAAGGTTACTGGACTATAGTAACAGTGAAGGTTTCAGCTTTCTTTCAGGTTTCTTAACTTGTTTGTCTCCCTATGCAGAGAAAGGGACAGCTACATACAAAAATGTAAGCATCAAAGACATAATTTTAAATAACACAACAGATAACACACCCATGTGGAATATGAACAATTAATTTAAAGCATGACACATGAACACACTTAAATATATTTCATTAATTAGGTCAATTGACTGAGGGATGAATTTTTTTAAATATTCATTATGTCGACACAAGAAAAACCTATCTTCTTCTTGACTGCAGTAGTTCATACTTACCCCGAATTCACACCGAAAACGTCTCGAGAGCGTTGCAGCAGCAGGTCATTTTACGTGCGTACTGTTTAAAAGCGTCATACCGAGGGCGTCAGAGCTGCTGCTGTAACGCTGCTCAAGCGGCTCTCCCCCTGAGTTTTACAGACGACTCACCGTCTGAACAGAAAGTTGTCTTTATAGAGCCCTGTAGCTTCTACTTCTGCATGTTGTCCTTGTAAAATTCCGGCTTGGCTTTGGAAATTACATTACATTTCTCCCCCTCAAGAATCAACTTCTCGGTGCGTAGTGTTTACATTACCGCTGTTTTCAGTGAGCCTTTATTTCGAAAGTGTAGCGGAAGTTTATTTTGACACTTGGTGCCTATTTCCTGTGTTCCCCGGCTGTAGCTCTGCTGTAGACGCTTGAAAAATAGGACTCCGACCTAATTTGAGCGTAGTGTCGCTTGTAAGACGCTCCTAAGATGTCCCCAGTGTGAATTGGGGGTCAGAGTTTAACATGAGAAGAGTCTGCTAAGATCTTACGAGCGAGTCTTACAGTGGATTGTTCAAAGATGACTTGAGGAGAGATCAGAACCATTCACACTCACATTAATTTACTATGAGCAGTTTAGATTCAACAATATGCACGCCTTTGGATGTCATTATGATGCTTGGTGTTCATCTCAAGCCATGATAATCATGTTAGAGTGTCCATTCTCTTCCATTTACTTGCAACTCTCCCTATTCTCCTTTAAACGTCCCTTCTGTCCAGTCTTTGTCCACTTCTCTCCCGTTTCTTTCCTCTCTCGCCACATCACACCAGCACTTGAAGAAAACACACTTCTCACTCGGTACATTCTTCCGTGTGTCAAAGTACAGCAGCGTGGGCGTCAAGTTCTCCCGCAGATTTTTTTTTTGTTGCTTTTTTGTCTCTCCTCCCGCTGCGTTTTGAACAATCACTCTTTATGATATTTCGGAGCGAACGTGGGCAGGCCAAATCAATAGCCAGCGCTCAATTCCACGCAGCCCGGGCCTGAGAAGTAAATGAGTCAAACAACAGGCTGCGTCACCACGGACATCTATCAGCACTGGATACAGATCAATATGAACCTAAAAATCTGTGGAACTTTGTCACAGTTACACACCGACCTCAGCTGGAGAAAAGGATTTGACAGCGCGTGGCAACTGCATGAGCCCCTTCTTTTTTAAGTTGTTTAAAGGTCCAATATTATGGGCTTTTTGAAATAGTGTTGCACTCCTTTGCAATAATATTTCACATTTTATAACTTAAAATAATGTATATGTATGAAAAAGGTCTTCTTTTGGGGAGCTGTTACTGTTGAGTTTGCAGAGAACACTTGGATTAGGTGTCTGCTGCCCCCTGCTGTCAACAGTGGGGAATGGACAGAGCATAAAATGGCTATTTAGTACAGCTATATGCAGAACAGGTCGGCTCTAAGTGCAAATATCAAAGAGGCACTGTATCCTCCAGGTTTGTCCATAGCTCATGGCTTTTTTGCGCAATTTCCACTGCTGTTTTATTTCCCTTAATGTCCAAGAACTCCAAGAAGGCTGGTGACAGTCTCTCAGCGGAAAAAAATAGCGTTGGGCGGGTGTATAATATTTGGGCTATTTTTAGATTTATGGGGCGGGATTTTGAAAATGTAAAATAAACTTATTTTAATAATATTTTTAAATTTCCTGATTAATAATTGTATATATTTGCTGGTTATTGATGAATAAAATGAATTTGTAAAATAAAAGTAGTAATATTAGTGTCATTAGTTGTCAATCACATGTCTAATTATGGACCTCTGATTGGTTGAAAAAAGTAAAAACTCTGCAGCCCTGTGAGCGCCAACAGTGTTTCCTCTCAAGCTTGGAGTTTTAGCGTTTAGCAACCTGCCGAAGTGGGGGAAATACAAGAAATCATACAGGAAGGAGACTGACCCAGAGCTAAAAATGTGGATCGCCCCTGTCCCAGAAGGGGCGAAGTTTTGTGTGCTCAAAATATGCCATTTCATATGTATTACAGTTTTAACATTAAGATTGTAGAATGGATGTGATTTGGGCGGGTTTTTATTGCGTTTGGCGGGTTTTACGTTATATTTGGGCTGGAAACTGTCAGTCAGATCTGGCAACCCAGGCTGGTGACGTTGGTAGTTGGACCGGATCAGGGCCGGTTCATATTCACACTGTAAGCGAACCGTACCAGTGTCCCTTTGGAAGCAGACCGAGACCACCTCTTCAGACGGGTCTCGGTCCACTTGTTTGGTCCGGACCAGAGTTTGCATGAGTACATGAGTGCATTCACACATTCACGCACGCACACTTGGTCCAGACTAACATGGGAAACAAACTAAGGAGGCGCCCTTAGAAACAGAGTAAATGTAACATTACCGTATTTTCCGCACTATAAGGCGCATCGGATTATAAGGCGCACCTTCAATGAATGGCCTATTTTAAAACTGTTTTCATATATTGGGCACACCGCATTATAAGGCGCATCCACTAGATGGCGCTGCGCTAAAGGGAATGTCAATAAAACAGTCAGATAAGTCAGTCAGTCAAACTTTATTAATAGAATACAAACCAGCTTCTTACAACTCCTCGTTGAAAACTAGGGATGCACCGATACCACTTTTTTTCAAACCGATACGAGTACGAGTACTTCCATTTCAGTACGTACCGATACGAGTACTTATATAGGGGTAACTTTATAGTTTATACAGTCACACTACTGTATGTCATTCATGCCATACCGTGTCGTCTTTTTGCCGTCTATGCCCGCTCTGCGATGCTAAGTTATTTTTACAACAGAGTGGTTTGAACACAGCTAACCATGGCTAAAATTAGCTGAATATGGACATGTTATACCTCATTTTAAAGCTTAGATTCTCCTCTATTCAGTCGCTAAAATGATTTTAAAGACAGATGGAGCATCTGCGCATCACCTGCGGAGACTCGCCATTACATACAGGAGCTAACACAATTAGCAACGGTACTTCGTATGTTTTATCAGACAACAACTGCTTCAGACTCCACGCTGGTATCATTTTTGGGACAACTAGGACAACAAAAGGACAACTGCTTAAGTTTTAGGACTCACGTATGATTTGGGATAAGTCTGGTTGAGCAGAATGTAGAGCCAGCTTTGCTTTTAAAACCTGTCACTTCGGCGACGCCCCCTGAATACGGTAGCCATAATTAACCAACATTGATCCATATATAAGGCGCATCGGATTATAAGGCGCACTGTCGGTTTTTGAGAAAATTAAAGGCTTTTAGGTGCGCCTTATAGTGCGGAAAATATGGTAATTGTCAGTTATTATTACTTACCTCTGGGTACAGCCAGGATTCCATTTTCCAGATTTTCCATTTCCACTCAACAATGAAGAAAATGTGAATCTAGAAATAATCTAAAAAGGTTCTTTTGAAAATAAACACTATAGATAACAATGATTCAGTTTGTTATTTGTATTCTGTGTTTGAAAAAAATAAACAAACTAAATCTGAATGTTTAGCTACAGAAGCACTGAAGAGTAGGCACAAAAAACATTTTCTAAGTACAAATTGATTTTCTCTCCGGTTAATAAACTCTGAAAGGAAAGTGCCAAAAAAGTTTCTGTTTATCAATTGTTTCTTCACTTTATGACCCCTGAGACCCCAATCTGTTTTCTTTTTGTGTAAGTGTGGCTGACAGGCAAGCAAAAAAAAAAAAAGAAAAAAGAAAAATCTAGACCCTAAAACACAGTAAAATAAATAAAAAGTCTGTCTGGTTTGATGTGATTTGCAGAGATGTCACCCACCAACCCACCGGCTGTTCCACGACGCCACACTCAGGGAGCAGAAAACCAGGAGGAGGATCTGGCCAAGAGTTTTACCATAAAGCTGCGAAAACATTTGTGCTTCATTAGGAATTCATTGCAAAGGTTGTAGTAGCTGTGACAGTATTATCAGGGGATTTGCTCTTTACTCTTTATGTTCTGATTCAAACTGAGCCTGTGTGGGACATAGCTTTAAAAGATGAGATTTTTGTCTTTTTTTTTTATCATGCATGCTTCTACTGCTGCTACTGCTGCTCACACAACAGCAGAAAAGACAAAAAACACAAAAAAGGAGACAGAAAAAGAGAAGCAAAGTGCAAATCTGAGGTTAAACGAAATAAAACTTGAATACACAGAGAGAGGAGGAGAACTTTATTTAAAAAAGTCACTGCTTGCTTGGTTACTTATGTTATTCTTGGAGAGACAGGTTTAAAGATTGACTATATGAATGAATATTTATTTTTATTTTTATTATTTTGTCTTGCATGAACTTTTAAGACATCATTGACTAAACAGAAGACCAGTTTCCAGACAGAAGGCACAATAGATTTACACAAAAATATACAATCCAAACAACTTTATCTAAAAAAAAAAACAAGACTGCTGTTTCTTCCAGGCTCCAGAATATCTCAGGGCTTTGGACAAACATCTCATTTAACAAGGCATTTCTAAATTCATCATAAAGAGGACAATACAAAACAAATGAGTTTCACTTTCCACTTCACCTACAGTAACTCTGTAGTCTGTCTTCTTCTGGGATTTGGTTAAATCTCCCAGTTTCTAAGACCAAAGGAAGGATGAAGGACCTTTAATTCCAGGTCAAATTCTGTCCTAAATGTATCCTTTATTTGAATATACGTCCGCGTTTGTGACAGGGTTTTATGCATGAGCAGCGTGTTTTTGTAAATCCTTGAACTCTTGTCCTGTTATGAGGTAGTGGAGGGAGTTAAGTGTTTTTTCTGTGACTGTAAAAACCATAGCTAACATGGATAACTTTATATGAACTTTACAGGAGAAGCAGAAAAAGGGAACACAGTTGCATCAAAATAAAAGCAGTTGTTTATTACATTTATTTTTTATTTAGGAAAAAAAGTCATGCACACCTTTATGGCTCCAACTTTTCATGCCCTTACATAATAGAATGATACAGCAGTAGCTTGGTAGGTAGAGCTGCTGGTCTACTAACTGGAAGGCTGCTACCAGCATTTCTGCTGCTGTTGTTTCCTTGGGCAAGACACTTCACTCACCTTCCCTTTATAAATGTGTTAAAGCCACTTTGAGTGTCTAGGAAACGCGCTATTATTATTATTATTATTATTATTATTATTATTACTATTATTATTACATGCTCTATAACAACAACTAATCCAGTGGTAGCTGGCATTATGATTGTGATTTTTTGGCAGTGAGGAGACCTCATCATACTTCTACTTGACATATAGGGCCATACTTACTAAGACGGGTGCTAAACTGCGAGTGCAGTGAGAAAATATGCGGCCGCTATTAATGTTCGTGTTGTGGTGAATTACTAAGACAAACTGCGTGGCGGTGACAGTGCAAACAGAGGGAGCGGAGCTATTTAAACGGCATCATTGCGTGTATTGTTTTGTGTCATGGAAGGTGCGGAAGTGGAACACAAACGGAAGCAAAAATTTAACTAAGAATAGCTGAAAGTGCTGGTGAATAATTTTTCATCCGTCATGGCAAATAGATCTGCAAACTCTAACCCTACATATTTGTTCATTTCGTCTCCTTCGTCTCACACGAATCACAGCAGCCATCTGTGCAAAAGATTAGCGCGTCCTTCTCCAACGTGCTACATTTATACGCTATTTTCACACGCAAAGTCATGGTGAGCCTTGATAAATAATATTGCGGGCGGTAAATGAATGAATTTGCATTTTCTCCGCCTTCCATTTTGCGCACTCTGGGAAGAACGCCTCAGTTTACAGATTCATTAGGTCATAGGAGCAAAATCTGCATTGCGTTCGCTCTGCTCCTGTAAGACACGCAAATCTCAACTGCGTCTGGGTTTGCTCCAATTTTAGCGCATCTTATTCAGTTAGCGTGCAGCTAACCTTTGATAAATCTGGCCCATAGTGTATCTCAGTTTTGCCCAAAATGTCTCTTACATCCTTTAGATTCTCAGTCCTCAAAATTAGAGATGAGGATTCTGTGCTTGTGCTTTCTACTGGACACGTTCACACGTCGACTTTTGTTTTTTTGCTATCTTTAAAAAGAGGGTTCCTAAATTATTACTATACTATTAGGTGTGAGGAATACATTTTTTTAAATACTAGGCCAGTACTGCCAATGCCAATACTTTGTACAAATACGGGCAGCTTATGTACTTTCATGTAAGGACTTTAGTATAAGGTCATATGTTACATTTTTGACTACTAAATACATTTGTTAGTGTTACTTTTTACAGTTGTGCGTGTTAAAACCCAGATCTGACTTTAAATAGTTCAGCAAATTAAAAAAAAAGTATTTTATTAACACAACTTCAAGTTTACAGAGGTTTTACAGTGAAGGGAGGCTGTAGTATTGATCCAATGTCGATACTAACCTTGGTATCAATGCTGTTGATATTTGGATCAATCTGTCCTCCCCTCCAGTTTTCTGTTTACACTTCAGTTACAGTCACTTTTATTTACATAGCCCCATATCACTACAACACTTGCCTCAGGGGCTTTACAGAAATATTCATAAACAAACAAACAAACAGGCAAAAAGACTGTCCCAGGACTTCCCCTGTCCTTAGACCCTCCACTCAGTAAGGAAAAACAAAAACAAAACAAACAAAAAAAACAGCTATGGGAAAAGAGAAACCTCTGAACCACAGAACCACAGAAGGAGCGATCCAGTCCCGGGACGGACCGGCTGTAGTCCGGGACAGATGGGTGTAATCCATTTGCCAAATGAGTGAAAGCCTGTAAATCACTTCAGACATGTTTTGTTGTTGAAGGATATGAGTACAGCATATGCATCATGAGTCCATATTTTTGGCAGGCTCTCAGTGGGACGCCCTCTGGCAGATCTCCTGTTCACACATCACACCTCCCTGAACATTACATGAGAGCCCCTGCAGGAAATCCTCTGGGTGAGCGGCGGTAGGGCACTTACTGTTTCCCAGCACCTGTACTGGAGAATAAACATTATCACAATCACGTCCCGATGTTCCCTAACCTTAACCCTAACGAGAGTGACCACCTGTCCCTCTTTTGGTTGTACTGCACAGCCATTTAGGCATCTGTCCCTCCGTCCCACTTATTAAGATAATGTCCCACTTTTTCATTGGTGCTCAGTGGATCTTATAAAAAATGAGAAATTCAAGTTAAGAACTAGAAGGTAAGGTCACTATACATTTTGTAAAATATAGAATAAATATTTGTGGGTGTCCTACACTGTAAAAAAAAAATCTGTACATTTTACGGTAAAAAATTGGCAGCTGTGGTTGCCAGAATTCTACCGAAAAAACTACAAGAGGCCTGTATTTCATTTTACAGTATAATTTTATCACAAATGTTGTTTTTACAGTTTTTGACTTGAGTTTTTATTATTATTTACTGCAAAATAAAGTTATCTTTCAAAAAATAGGTTAATGTATATTTTAGTTTGTGACTTATGTTTTAATCAACATTTACTGTAAAATTTAAAGTTATTATCTTTAATAATAATAATAATAATTCATCGAATTTATATAGCGCTTTTTTGGACACTCAAAGACGCTTTACAATTGATCAATTATTCATTCACTCCTCAGTCACACTCGGTGGTGAGCTACTTCTGTAGCCACAGCTGCCCTGGGGCAGACTGACGGAAGCGTGGCTGCCAATCTGCGCCAACGGCCCCTCCGACCACCACCAAACACAGCCATACACATTCACACAGGCAAGGTGGGTGAAGTGTCTTGCCCAGGGACACAACGACAGTATGCGCTTCAGAACCGGCTTCATTTGAACCGGCTACCCTCCGATTGCTGGGCGAATGCTTAACCCACTGCGCCACCATCGCCCCTAAATCTTTCAAAAAAATAGATTAATGTATATTTTAGTTTGTGACTTATGTTTTAATCAACATTTACTGTAAAATTTAAAGTTATCTTTTGAAAAGGTGTTAAACTGTAATAAACACAGGACTTTTTTTTTTTTACAGTGCTATACTGTATACATTACAAAAAATAAAACAAAAAAATACAATTTTGCCTTATTTTTAATATTACAGTTAATTACCGTAACCAAAACAGTATTTTACCGATATATCAACTACAGTCTTTTACTGTTGATATTTTACAGATTTTTACCATGAAATTTACAGATATTTTTTACAGTGTATTTTGATTTGATTTGGTTGAATATATGTTTGTTGTGTTGCTGCCTCTGTGTTTCAGGACAGGCCTCTCCTGGAGCTGTGAGCTGGGGTTGGTGCTGGTTGTTTTGAGAAAATGCAGACTGAAAGCTTTGATTTTTTCTGTTCCACTTTTGTTATTCCAATGAATAAAGTCTCAATAAAGACATTACTTTGCAAAATGTGTGTTTTGGGGATGAAAGCAGCACATCAAATATGTTATAGGCCCTAAACTGCAGTAACTTGTATTTCAGTAAGATGGTAAAGCTAGATTTGTATCAAAAGATTTCTTTCCTGAGTACGTCCCACCTTGTCCCACCAAACTGCACCACTTGTCCCACTTTTTGTACTTTTTGAGGTGGTCACCCTAACCCCTGTGATCCCAGCATAATCTATCGCTACACCTTTTGTAGCCTATGTCTGAGTTTTAGGTCTTATGTAGCCCAGTGGCAGCGTCAGGATTACGAACGTGGACCGGCCTAGAGATAACTGGCTGGGCAAAAAAAAAAAAAAAAAAAAAAAAAAAAAAGAAAAGTGTGCGAGTGAGGGAGGTTTCTGCGCCGTACCTTGACGCTTGTGTGTGTCTGTCACTGTCCATGGTGCTTAATGTGAAAGACAAGACCAAAACAACAATATTTTGAAAATCTCCCTTGCGCCATTTATTTAAACTTTTGTTATAACTTATTAAATGCAACCTCTTTAACAGACAAACAACAAAAACAATGATAAAACTTTATCAAACTTACAATAAAAGATCTCACTGTAATCAATAATCTCCGTTATTTCTTGTTTAAAAGGAAATCAGCGATAAAGAGTTCAGTCTTTCTGCGAGCATCATTGCCCTGGTGCTCGTTTTGATTCTGTTTACAGCTGAACAGGAGGTCATGGGCAGTGTGAGAAGAGCTCTAAGGAGTTGGTTCACTTTTGGAAATATGTGACCTGGACATGCGTCGAGGACTTCAGTTAGTGAGGAAAATGTTTCCTTATCCTGATCGTTATGCTTTTTCCTATTAATATGCTGCACAAACACAGCGTATTCAGCTTCACTCAGCAGGGCAGCTCGAGGTTTGATGTTTAATTGTCTGTTTATTTTGAACCTCAAAGAAAATGAATAAACAAAGTTGGAAAAAAAAGCCCAAGTAGTCACTCAGCCACATTTCCAATCGCCTCACCAACCTATCACAGCTGTTTATCTGCAGCACATCCTACAAAAATGGAAAATATCTCCTATCAAAAACAACCAAGATGGCGACGGTTTATACAAAGTGAATTTAATAACTCTCAGCTTATTAACAGTGTTTAGTGCTTTCCTTCGTCACCTCTTGGTTCTGCTGAAGTTTGTGTTGTTGTTCAGTCCTCTGTGGGATTTTTTTCTTCGTCTTGTTTCCATTTTAACAACAGTAAAGTCCTGTTGACGTAATGATCACATGCAAACAATCTGAGTTGGTCATAATACAGTGTAATATGGCAAAAATGGCATTCACACGCTCTCATCTCCAGAGTTCTCGCGGTGCAGTAAAAGGCATTAAAGTCATTAAATTCATTTTGCAAAAATTAAGGCCTTAAATGGCGTTAAAATGTAAAATTTTCTTCCAATGGGCATTAAACATTTATTATTATTACCATAGCTTACACTAATTGGACAAGTTTGCTTTCAGTGAGACCAAATTACACAAACATTGGATTTTGGACTTTTTACAACACTAGCAAAAACATTTTGACAATGTAAGCTGCCACAATTGTATGTTTGTGGCATTAAAAATTAAAAAAATGGCAATAAAAATGCAATAAAAAGCATTAAATTAGACTTACTGATACCTGCAGGAACCCTGGTTTCTATCTCTGCCACTAATTTTAGGAATGAATTTTTTTACTTCAGATTTGGTGAAGTGCTTTCCCCATCACAGCCTGTATCTGTCATTAAGGCTTAGTCCTCAACCAGTGCTTACAAGCTTTTTGTCCCTTCAGCACATTTTTAAAGGTAAATATTTGACCTTTTGACACCATTTTATGTTTCTTCCCTTACAAACACCTGAATGACCAGACCTCGGACACAAAACACCCAGTCACTTATCGCCACCTTTTCTCACTTCCTCCTCCACTCCTCAATATAATTCTCCATCCTGCTGTTAAAAATGAATGCCGTCTTATTTAATAATAATCATAAGCGCTGCGTACATCAAAGAAAGCGGCTCATTGGTCTTTAAATCCCAGAGAAGGCTTCTGAAAGAGACTGGAAATCTTCACTAGCGCCGGGCCTTTCATTCACACCACTGCTGTCAGAGCGGGATGTTTTTGTCGTCTTTGGAAAGTAGGTCTCTGAATCATTAGCGCGCCGCCGTGCTATAGCTCTGTTCTGCTCGCACTTCAGTCTCACTTTGTTGTTCACAGAGAGCACTTCTGTTGTTCTGTTTATCTGTACCCTTTTCCCCTAAACTAGTACAGCTTTAGGTTTTGTAAAAACACACAATGCGCTTATGCCTTTGTTCCAGTCTCAACATAATGCATACTGAGCCACCACTAACATTTATCTGTGTTTCACTTCCTTTTTTCTTCTACATGTTTATTATATTCTGTTTCTCCATTGAAACAAGACACTGCTCAGTTCTAAAATAGGCACTTTCTCAGCAGCCAATGAGAGGTTCACTGATGCATGGTCCTCAAACTGAGGGGGGTTATTAAGTTATTTCCACCTCAAAAACAGATCTGGAGTAGTGTTGTTTCATTCATGTTTGAGTAATCCTGTATGCTGAGGTGCTGCCCTTCTCCAAAGCTGAAAACGCTCGGTCTCACAGCTCTACACTAGACACATGAGACCAGGAAGTGCTCCTGCGCGTTTCTAAAGTCTGTTGAATATTTCTACATAGCTTTGCTTATTACCACTAAACTTATATTTTGATGTACTATTGTTAAGGTTAATAAACGCTTCAATATTAGTAAGAATATTTTGCAAAAGTGCACAAGTAATGAGCTGGTTACAAAGTTAGGAAACTCACGGTTACAGGTGGGGGCTCCCTGCCGTTGCGTGGGATGCTCCTGAAGATAACGAAGATAATGCACTGCAGAAATGAGAATTCTGGCCTGGTCGAGGCACAGGAGTTTCTTGAAGAAAACAATATAATGATCTGCAGAAATCGTCATACATTGTCATACATAATATAAAAACTGTGACCACTCCTTTTTGGACGGCTTGCTCACCCTCTCCCTTTCAGCGGGACACAGCTGTTGTTACCTTACCTGTGTGATACTAAAATAAACCTTCTGACTTGATTATACTTCTGAATCATCGTCCTCTTTGATGCTTACACCAAAAAATGAACAAGTCCTAATAAGTCCATACACTGTTACCAGTCTCGTTCTGAAAACTTCAGCGCTTAAACCTCCGTCACTACAAAACTGTCAGTTCATTTATTTCTCTGTCAGCATCATGTTGCTAATAGCTGTGCGAAATAGCCATTTTATACTCCAGCAGGGGGCGACAGACACCTAATGTCAAAGTTTCAGCTTCCCAAAAGAAGATGTTTTCCACATATACAATATTTTAAGTTATAAAATGTGAAATACTAATGCAAAGGTATCCAACACTTTTTCAAAAACCCTGAAAAAATCAGGTTATAGGACTTTTAACAACATCCACTCCTTTCTGTATTTCAGTCTGAATCACCATCATTTTTTAAACAAATAAGCAAACTCAACATTAGCTTGTTCTACCGCAATAGCAAAGTCAGAAAACAGAAAACAGCCAGAGTGATTTGGTGATGATTTATTTTGGGACTAACCTGTGATGAAATTTTTGCTAAACTTCTGTAATTAGTAATTATACTGTTCTAGCTAATGACATGAGTTAATATCAGAGTCACTGCAGCTTACCTTGTGCACCAAAGCTGAATTAAACTGGATTTATGTTAGACTTTTCCTCTCTTTGTTCTATGTTATAATATTGTTCCTTCATCAAAAACAGACCTGGAGTTGTGTTTTGCTTCATTCACACCTGTTTGAGTAATTCTGTATTCTCTGGCGCTGAGTTTCTGAGGCCTCTAAACGCCACTTCTCCCATGATCCCCCGCCCACTCCAGGAAGCACTGACCAATCAACAAGCCCTCTACATCCAGTCTGCTCTCATTCATTTATCCAAAAAACAGTGTACAGCTCTGTTTGAACTGATTTCTCTCAGACATTTTTACTTTTTGTAGTAAAATGGCATCATACAAAAAGTTTAAGGAAGAGAAAATATTTTTTCTCTCTGATTCTGTTCAAAGGAGTGTAACGCTTTGCACTCTACTGCCCTCTGCTGGTCTCTTCATCTGTTTACTTAACAGTAAAGTTAAGTAAAGTTATTATTTTTTGTCACATAATGTTTTTAAAAGTTGTAAAACATGTTGCTGTGACCTAGAATTTCATTTCATTTCATTATATTGCTTATTTCATTCATTAAAAATAATTATAAGCGTTTAATATTCAATTTAAATATTATGAATGAAAAAAAGCAGAAAGAAGTACTCTCCTATTTCATTTCGTAATGCCTAATATAACGTAACAGAAGGTACTTCTCTGCAGTCTCATACAAAATTTGACACTTTTAAAATACATTCATGGATTTAGATTTCTTGATTTCACTGTCAAGGCTGTTCCATAAACGGACACCTTTGATTGAAATACATCTTCCCATTGTCACTGTTCTGAATCTGGGTGTTTTAAAAACCTCAGTTCCTTTTAAATTATAAATACTTTCCCTTTTTATAAATCTGTTTTGGAGGTTGGTTGGTAGAATGGTTTAAAAAGATAAATAAAAGCATGAAATAGAGCCTTTATCAATACGACGTCGCTAAAAATGCTCCAAAAATGTCCCCTAACAAGATTTTTATTATTATATGGTTTTATTATTTTACGGTTTGTTGTTTATCTACGTCATATGAATCATTGCTGTTATTGGCTCAAACTAATCATGGCAGGCAGTCACTAGCTGGCTCCATCTATTCCACTGAAAGTCCCTCCAGTCTCCTTTTCCCGGGACACTGTTCAGAGGAGCACTGGTACTCGTATCAATCTGAATTTTTCAAGGTTAATTAATGCTGACCGGTGGCTGAGGCCTGTGCCAGAGGTGGACAACGGGCCAGTTTTTCTTGCAATAACCCAATTTCTAACATCCCCTTTAACTCGAAGGACAATGTATTCACTAATGGCTTCACGTGTAAATGCTCCTAATGAGTGAGAACGCTTTGACGTCACTTGCAGCTCTGAGACTGAGAGGAGAGCTGTGAAGTTGTCATCCCCTGCCCACTGACTGTTTGACAAGTCCAACACTCAGAGCAGAACTTTAGGAGGAGTGTTTGGTCAGTGATTTTCTTAACTGCGGGGCATGTTATTCTGCAAAAGTGTTCTATGAATTTTGTAGACTAGGTTTTAAACACAAAACATTACTTGTCGGGACCCTTTCCTTTATAGTTTTGTTGGTACATTCTTATGTATTTACAATCTTAACCTCCCACATTTATATTAACCTGTTAAGCTCTGAGGCCTTTTTCCCGAAAATTCTATATCTACATTTATTAAGGTTTTACTTAGCATTTACCTAGCTGTACATAGCTAACCTTGGTAGCAAATTAATTGGTGGACTTTGGGGATTACTGTGGAAGAGAAATAATATTAATAAATTATATCGTTTGACCATAAATTGAGGTTGAAATGGATTATTCTAATTTCTGCCTGAAAAAAAACACATATTTGCCTCCAAAAAAGTCCTTTTTCCTTCCTGTAGTGAAGCAAATAACAACATAAATTGAAAATTTCACATATCTTGGTCTACTGCAGCAAAATTTGTGCCAAATAAACAAAGTAATGGAAAGATATACATGTTTTATTTAAAAAAAAAATCCAGGCGGAATCCAACTGTTGAATAGAAATTGAAGTAGATAGTTTTGTTGCCACGAATTGTCCGAACACGATGATGTCAAACATGTGTGTGTCAGCCGTTGTATCTCCCCGCTATGGTCCCAACGAGCGGACGCAAGGGGGCACCGTCGGGCTCTATTCGGGTTTAAGAGGCTAAACAATATTTTTACACAAAGAAATACTGGATACTGTCTGTAGTGCAGTGGTCCTTCTTACACCAAGTACCAACTCAGATATTTGGCTTTCAAAGTACCATTTTTATGGACTAAAATGAGCCAAAACGAGGTTTAAAACACCAAAACAGGTCAAAAGGACTAAAGCAGGTCTTAAGCAGGACTAAACTAGGTCTAAACTCGGATTAAACCTGGTCTAAGTCAGGTCTAACTGAAACTAGACTAAAGACTAAGACTAAATGTAAGTAAACCAGATCTAAACCAGGAATAATCCAGGTCTCAACCAGGTTTCAACCAGGTTTAAGAAATAAAAACTGAATACCAATACCAAAAATATTGACAAATTTTTGTTCTTACCCATCCCCGTTGAGACTAAAATTTAGCACGGATGATTTTTTCCAACAAATATTTCTATGTCTGGGTTCTACAGGGTTAAACAAGTCTAAACCAGGTCTAAATCAGGTCTAAACCCGGGACTAAACTAGGACTAACCTGGCTTTAAAATAGGACCAAATCAGGCCTGGACTAGGGCTAAACCGAGGATTAAAACCTGGTCTAAATAAGGTCTAACAAAACCAAGACTAAACTGTACAACTGTACCTAAACCAGAATTAAACCAGGTCTAAATCAGGTCTAAACTGGGATTAAACTTGGACTAAACTGGCTCTAAAATAGGACCAAATCAGGCCTGGACTAGGACTAAAACCTGGTTTAAATAAGGTCTAACTAAACCAAGACTAAACTGTACCTAAACCTGGCCTAACCAGACCTAAACTGTGACTAAATCAGATCAGGTATAAACCAGAACTAAACCAGGTATAGACTGTACCTAAAACAAGTCTAAACCAGGACCAAACCAGGACTAAACCAGGACTAAACCCAGGATGTAACTGTGCCTGAACCAGGACTAAGCAGTGGTCAACACCTAAATCAAGTCTTGACTCCTGGTAACCACTATAGGAGAGACTCGTGTACCACCTGTGTTACCTGTACCACAGCTTGAGAACCACTGGTCTGGTGGTTGTTAATCACTGCAGCCGTACGTCTCCCTGCGCAGCATAAACAAAAGTAGAGCTACATGAATTTCAGTGAGCCGTCCCAACAACAGAGGCTGCCATCTGTCCCGTTCTGTCACCTCTGAAGCCTCTCGTCAGCATCACACACCGCGTTATTTTATTCATCTGCTCACTGTTACGCTTTTATGAAATGTAAAATCTCTCTGATACTGCAGCTTTGCATTGTTACATTTTTACAGTGTCACAAATGAAGACTAATTTTTTAAAAATCAGCACTGAACAAAATTAAATTCTTATGCTGCGTTTCAGTTCTTCTCAGAGGTCGGATCTCGGCGTGACGTTATCTCAGAGTTACTGTGTTCCATTTGTTAAGTCAGAATTAATAATGACAGCAATGACAAATACAAATAAAAACCACTATGATGATAAACAAGTCAAGCAAAATGTGACATATGAATTTTATTAATACACTTGGGCACATTTACAACATGTAGAGAGTGGATTTGGCCGTTGTTAGCGTTAACTCGATGTGGATCGGTGAAGACGTTAGCAAGATTAGCAACAACAGAGTGTTACAGTGCATTTTCTAAAGCTGGGGACACACTACAAGATTTTTTGCTTGATTTTAAAACAATTCACAGTTGCACTGAGTCTGTAGCAGTCAACACTAGTTGCAGGGAATCGTAATCAGCAGTCGGCCCTGAAATCCGTTAGTGTGTGATGTTCAAAGACTCGAATCGGCGCAAAAACCCGGCCTGACGTCAGTCGCAAGCAACACTCCTGTAGTGTGGGCTGTTAACATCCAACTGGGAATTCATGGAGTGCCAGCGGCCGATGAAAAACAGCTGATGGGACACAGGAAATAGCGTCAGAGAACGAAGATGACACAACAGTGGTGGGAAAATATAAGCGGAAATTTGAAGAAGAAGAAGAAAACATAAACAGCCATGGCAAACAATGAAGAAAGTTGAGTGCTACCCAAGCGAAACTGGATAGCATAGCCGTTTTTTCTTTTTCCTTTTTTCCAAACAAATAGCTGCGCACACAACGGCAACAGCGACCCAGGTAGCTCGATGTTTGTTTACCATTTAGTTCTCGCAAGTTCCCTGCGAGAGTTTGCTGAGTTTGGTTGGCGACAGTTGCAGCCTCAGCAGATCTTGTAGTGTGTGAGGCGCAGTCTTTCAGTCGTCAGAACTAAATCTGCTGAAACCAGTCGTTAGTGTGAGCTCCTAGTGTTTTCAGAATCTGTAACGACTGAGAAAATCGTGTAGTGTGTCCCCAGCTTAACTGCAGCGTTCACAGACAGAGCATGGTAATATTATTGTAGTTATATTTTTCACAGGGTGCTGCCATTTTGGATTTTCTAACTCAGGGTTGGGGATTGCTACCCGAGTTTCCGAGATTGGAGGGTGTTCCAATTGAAATTTACTTCCGAAGACAACTGGAACGCAGCATTAGCATCCTCTGAAAGACGAGATAATTTCACATCTGTAACCTGACTCATCATTTCAGAGGCTTTTGGTCGGAAGTTGCACTTTGCACCGTTTTTTTTCTCTCCCCCAATTCAATCAACAGCAGCATAATAGAAGTCATCTCTGAAAAAATGCGAGCCTGAGACCTCATCTGGGCTTTATTATGACATGTTTTTGACAGAGCTGGGACTGATTCATGTGACTAATTTGACCAATCGCACTCAGAACAAACGGGGATGGTCCCAAGCTTGTGCTTTTCTTTATTCCCTGAAGTAATGTCATCGGCAAATCTGACTGGAAATGGACCAATTCTAGAGCTGGCTCCAACTGCTCACACCACAAAACAGAAAAAAGAAAAACGGAGAATTAAGGCATGCAAAGACTTCATACTTCTGTCTGACTAATCGGTCAAATATGTTGTTTTTTCATTCCAAGATGCTGTTTGTTCTGCACACGATGAGCCCTAGTCTTCATGTTGTTTAGTATTTTAGCCTATTACACATGAAAATGCTCACACCTCCACAGAAAGCCTTGGGCCTTTTAAGTAAATTCCTGGAGACCCATTTTTACCCAGGTAGAAGAGGCATCTGTGGTAGCTTCACAACTGGCTTCACAGAGAGAGCCAAGGCAAGACAACAGAGAAAAATGTAAAATTCAGAGAGATAAAAGAGAAGCAAAGTGCAAATCTGACACGCAATGAAATAAAACGTGAATATATAGGAGAGAGATTCGTTTTTAAACCTGTACTTTTTTCACATTCTCAAAAAATTCAGGTAGTGGGCCTTTAAAGCAGGGATATAACACACCTCGTCTGTCTCTCACCTATAGTGGGACACCTCCCCGCCTCAGCTGGAGCCTCTCAAAGTGGCGGAGCAGCGACTCTCTCTCAGCAGGACCCTTATATCTGTGATTGTCCTTTCACTCCTGACACAGCTCACACAGACATGGCTTCAGTTCAATTTTCAGTTCCAGTTCAGCGTTGTTTATTTACAGCTTCATTTAGTTTAGTTTTAGTTCTTGTGTGAGTTTTTAACAACTAAACTGGCAAGGTTTTGTTGAATAATTGTGTGCTCATTGTACTAGAGTTTGCAAGTTAAGAGCTGAAAAAGATAGAAAAGGGTGGGAGTGTGCAGGAACTACTTGTGTAACTGAGAAAGTAGTTCCGCAGCATTTTATAGGTTTTAATTTCTATTGCCACTAAAAAGCTCTGCAGACTGCATCAGAGGTCACCCCTGTCCTTAAACCCTACTATTACCATAGTGCAAAGTGCATATATCAAGTCTTTTCAGTGTTAAACAACATCATTTTTACAGATATTTTATTGTTGTGCCTTCTAAACTTCTGTATGCATTTAACAAATAACCCTTTTGTAACTTATCCAGTCTATATTAGTGTATATATTTCATCTGTATCATGAAATGTGTCTAGTTAAGAAAGTTATCACGTTTTTACAAGATAGCAACTAATTCTGGAGTCTCCAACCTTTTTGATGGTTTTACATCATAAACACTTGTAAAAACGTGAAAAGACCTGCTTGAAATGAAGTATCGTGTGGACATTTGATAATATTCTTGTAAAAACAGTAGTAATTTTCTTGTAAAGATGGGAAATTCTCCAGTAAAAATGTGATTATACTCTTGTAATGCAGAAAAAATGTATTTTTATTCACCTGACAGCAGAAAACCTGGTACTAACAAAACATAGACCATGCATTGTGATTGCAGTCGGTGTGAATGATGACCATCACCACAGTTAACATAAGATGGCAGTTTTTTGTCTGTATTTCCGAACCTCTCATTGACCTTTTTATATGTTGATGCAGTGTATGACGTTTGGTGTATAGCAGTGGTTCTCAAATGGTGGTTCAGGACCCAAAAGAGGGCTTGCAGGGAGATTAAATAAAGTTTTATTCAATTTGGTTGATATTGAGATACAAATTGTAAAATGCATGAGCTAAAAGTTACTTTCCTTCATGTATTTATGTTCCTTAGTAGAACATTGACTTCACTTGAAGGCTTAAATGAAGCGTTCTCATTATATGTTGTAAGGATTTGTTCATTTTGCGTGATAGCATCAAAGAGGACGAATGATTCAGAAGTGTAATCAAGTCAGAAGGTTTATTCAGTAAAAACACAGGTAAGGTTACAGTCAGCAGAGTGAGCGCGCTCCTAAGAGGAGGAGTGTCCTAAGCTTTTTATACTATGTATGACGATGTATGACGATCTCTGCATAGCATTATCTTCTTGGCTTCGAGTAACTTTTTTGTGCATAGGGCAGGGCCACAAAAAGTTCTCAGTTTCTGCAGAGTCTTCCCACCATCGACAGGAGCCCCCCCTGCAACCTTGGGTCTGATAACTTTGTAGCAAGCTCATTATTTGTGCCATATTTGGAATGCACCTAAGAGTAGAGTGACCTTAGAGTGAAAGAAGAAAAACATCACAAAGTATTATTATTACTAATATTGAAGCGTTATTAACCTTAGCAGTAGTACATCAAAATATAAGTTTAATGGTAATACGCAAAGCTATATGTAGAAATATTCAATAATGTTATCACAAATATTTCCACACTTTGACAAATGTCTGGCAACGACAACTCCAGTACGTCCCAGGATTATTTTTCAAGCAGATTGGTGACAATCTACAGAGCTACAGCTGAGGAAACACAGGAATTGAGCACTATTTCACAAGGACAACGTTAAAAAGGAGAAGGCATGGGGCTCAGTGGCCACAACTCTGGATTTAGACGCTAAATAGTCGGCAAAACAGAGGGAGGAGTGGACACATGTGGCACAGCAGGAACCACAAGATGTCCTTGGTGTACACAGGCGCTTTTAAGGAGATGCGCACAAAACAGGGTTTGTGAGTGCGATGTCCCTTAAGAGTTCTTGATGTACAGAGATCCTCTCCCAGGACGGTACAGGCCGAGCAATAGATGTGTCCTGATCAGTTTGATATTGTCCATTTGTGAATAGTCCATAATAAAAAGTTCATTAGGAGGGGAACAGTTTCTGCAGACAGATAAGGCCCGGGGTCAGTGGGGTCAGACAGATTCTCATCCTCAGGTCATGGTTCGGTGACGCCAACAGGACAACATTTGGCGCAAACAACATGGAATGACTTTCTGTGGTTCCCATACCAGACGGCCTCCAGCAGTTTCCCACAGACTCGCAGTAGGACTACAGTGGGGTGAGGGGAAAGGGAGTTTGTTGCGGGGACTGTTTGTGCTGTATTGAACTAAATTTGATTCTAAAGCCTACGCTGTCTAATGCTCACATCCCAGAGGACTGCGACCCGCTGTGTTTTTGTTAATTACATTACATAAGTCGTAATGACATAAGCACCTGGTAAATGAATGTGAGAGTGAATGTCTGTCAGTGTGTCTCTGTGTCAGCCTTGCAACTAACTGACCACTATGCAGGGGTGTGTACCACCATTAAAGGACTTTATACATAAAAAAAAAATATGATAGAGTAAACACTAGAGCATTAACCAGAGGAGACTGCAATGTACAATGGCGCAGGACTAAATTTAGCCAAACTGTAGTGTCTATTAGAGGGACACGGTCATGGAATACACTGCCAGCCCATGTTAGGAACTGTGACAACTACTTAACTTTTAAAAAATACCTAAAACAATATTTGAAATCAAACCAGCAATGTACCCATATGTAAATTATTTTCTCATTATGATTGACATTATAATTGATCACGGTGGATTTTAACTTCTATGTGACTGCTGTCTAATGTACCTGGTCTTTGTCTGTGTAATATGTCTGATATTGTGCGACGATATGTGATGTAATCTGTATTTTGTGGTTTTATGGTACCTGCCCTAGGACAACGGATGAAATTACCTATTGTGCTAACTCCGGCATATTTACATTGATGCTCACTGCTGATTTGTTGATGAATGTGCACTGTCCTATTTCAAATAAATGCAAATAAAAAAAAAAATAAGGCCCATAGTTGCTGGGCTAGGCTTCATTCACCCACGACTCCCAACATTTCCCCTTAAATTACCCTGTTTTTATCGGTGGATGAAGTGTTGACGATCCACAGATTCCCATCCCTGACAAACACTATCACTTGGGAAAAAAGGTCATATATTTTTCATGAATTTTAATGCAGAACATTACATTACAGAACAATGATTAATGTTCATTGAACCTAAACACAGAGCAAACTAGCAATGTGCAATTATTTTCTGTCAGACTTTTGCAATGTATCAGCCAAAGTCTACCTTCCTTACATTTACATGAACCTTACACATTAACTTGTTTACTTTCTTACAGCGACAAACAGGTTTTAGCTTTTGGCTTTTAATGAGAGCTTGTATTTCTTGAGATGTCAGGTGTGATTTTGGTGACAGCCAAACAAAAGACATGTGCATTTCAAGCGTTAGGCTGGCTGGCCAGGACAAACTCTTTCACCTTTTCTATACAAAGAAGTTAGTCTGCTATCATTTCTGCAGGTGGAACAATCACAGGGAGAGTAACCAATCAGAGAAACAAAGGGTGAGACATAAGCAGCACCACTGATCTGTAAGAAAAACAAACATGGTGGATTCTTGCTGGTTTTGCCATAAAATACCAGGATATGCAATATTCTGAGCAGCTCTGTGCTTATTTCTGCACAGGGACAGCAGCAGAAGCCAGCTGTACAAAGACTTCTGGAAAAAGTTGGTTTGTGTGAATGTCATTGAACATCACCAAGACTTTACTGTTGTTAAAATGGAAACAGCACAAAGACAAAAGTCCCATAGAGGACTGGACAACAATGCAGACCTCAGCAGAATCACCAGGCAACGAACGAAAGCGCTAAACACTCTTAAATGGGTTAGAGAAGTTAAAAAATCCGCTCTGCTTCCATATTCATATAAGACAGGCTGCAGATAAACGACTGTGATTGGCCAGTTCCAAATCGACTGGAGAGAAACGCTTCGCTGCGAGTGAGGAACCAGACTGTCCTGCTTTGGAAAAGAAAGTAGTAGAGGCTGGTTTGCCAGGGTAGTCAAGCTTGTGGTCTTTAATGTAACAGTGACCTGACCACTTAAAACAGGCACTGTATGTTGATGCAAACATCAGGATAAATGTAGGGCAATTTCTGGTCCTTTCACAAGCCAAAACAATTAAGATCCAGGTTTATCTGCCTGCGTCACACGCTGCAGATTGCCCCGGAAGCGCTGTATAAGAGTCTACAGTACATCCAATCCAGTCAAAACACAGTCGCTTTAAATTCATTAACAATAAACAGGAAAGATTACATTTGAAAACCATTATCTTTTTGGTTGATTGGTGCTCCAAGGCTGTGAATAAGCAGCAGAATATAATGTTTTTACAGCTAATGCACAGGGATTGTTAGAGTGTGTCAGATACATTGCATCAGCACACACTAATCCTGTAAACCCTGGTTAGTGGGTCATTAGGACCAACTGTTGGGCCCTCAGGGGACTGCCGGAGAGTCCTCCTTCCATTATTCTTGCGCTTTCTAATGTATGGAGTGCATTTCCTGGAGATTTCTTGGTAAACAGCTTCGAGCCAGCGTTGCTCCCTGAGGACTGCTTTTTGTTGCATGCACTGCAATGGTGCTGACTCCAACATCCTGCAGGATCAATGTAGTATTTTTAATCGCAGTAAGAACATCCCCTTTGGTACAAGTATGTTATAAAAAGCTGATTAAAAGCTCTGAAACAGGACGATTGGTTTGGCTGGAAACAGCTTACTGTTGGACATCATCCATAAGTAAAGAGATTTCTCTCTCTGCCAGCACAAAGGGATTTCTGGCACACTTACAGAAACACAGACAGCCTTCAGACAGTTTCTGCTCTAGAGCTTTATTTTTGAAATATGAAAGATGCAAGTTGAAAAAAAAATGACATAGTCAGTCTTCATGGCTTGTTCACATATTGTTCCACACTCTTCTTATGGAACAATGCAGAGTGTAGGATGTGCAACAATACGGACATTCAATTATTGATGTGATCTGAAAATATAACAGTTTCCTCAGAAGACTTCACTGAATATTTAGATGCAGATGACTAACCCTCCAGCAGTCAGTGACCTGCTGCTCAGTTATGTCATAATTGAGCTTGTGGTGAGATTTATCTGAAAAATGAACATTGAAAAGTTGTCATTTCATTTTTTGTTTGCATTTTATTCTAAAGAAATAGTCACAAAGCTCTCTGTGTGGAGTCCTCCGTGTTACTGTGGGTTCTCTCCAGCTTCCTCCCACCGTCCACAGACATGCATGTGTTAGGAAGATTGGTGACTCCAAATTGCCCCTAGTGAATGAATGTGAGAGTGAATGGTTGTCTGTCTGTGCCCTGCAACTAACTGCTCACTGTTGATGATGTTGCTGGAATATAGGCTTCCTTTACTACAGTAATAAAATCTGCACCATCAGACTCTCCCTGAAGTAAATTTTACAGTTTTAACACAAAAATAATATAATCTTTTGTTGTTCTTTCTGTGTGAACATCTATCTAGTCCTGTATGATGTTTTATCATACAGTGGACTCACACTACAAATGAGCTGAACCTTCGTCCGGACTTAGACCACCTTTTTATGCCGAACCAAAGACCAGCTGTTTTGTCCGACACTCGATGCTCTGAAGCTTTCATATCTATTTCAACCAACACTGTTCACAGACAAATGCATGATGCGCTACTGAATTTATTAGCTAGAAAAAGACTGGGAGGAGATTGAGATGGTTCTGCTGCTGAGGTGGTGATGAAGCAGAGGAGAGTGACATGGTTCCAATCAATTCCTAATGAGCATTATAGCAATTTTAACATGTTTAACTGGTATGAAAGCTGCTATTATTCTAACAATGGTCTTTATAGAGCAGTGAAAGTCAACTGGTGAGCTACAATTAGCTTGCCACAGCTTTTCATCTGGCCCTCAAAGTATTCCTTAAGCCCAAACATTGGGGTCCGAGTTTTTTTTTCTTCTAAAAAGTGGTTTGTTGTAGCCTGCCTTCAGTCATAAAAGATGATAAACACGCTCTCATTTTACATTTATAAATGGTGTTTCATGTTATCAGTTTTTTTCTCAAAGATGTCCTTGTTTGGACTTTTTTTTTTTACCACACAAGGCACAATTGTGGCGTCTCACTCAATCGTCAACAGAGAAGAGCATAAATCAAGCCTTGCTCATAGAAAATAGACACAATGTGATTGAGGCATCTGGGGTGTCAGATTTACATGTTATTTACACGTTAAGCCTATGTAAACGCGTATCCAGATTTGCTCAATTCGCACGTCAACGCCTGAAATGCTCAAGTTGAAAAATCTGAACTTTGGCAAATAAGTGCGTTATCCAATCTGGATCCTGCTCCTGAAGAGACGTGGGAGGATGTAGGCAGCAGAGATCGATCAAAACAATCACAGTGGACTCGAGGCTTCAGTTTGAGCCTGGAGCTATAATTAAGCTACAACAACTCTACTACTATAATAAAGACAACAGTCAAAAAGACATTAAAAAGATATAGAGGACCTTAACTTTACTGTGTGCTGAAATGAGCTTGTTGGATTAGCAGTTACTACATTCAACAGAGAAAACAGAGCTTGTGTACAGAGTGCTAGCCTAGCCTATAACCCGCTAAAACACTAGAGACCGCTGTTGTACAAGAAATAACTTCTGAGTGCTTAAATACAGTAGTGATGTCCGGGGAGATGTCTTCGCACGGACATGAGACAACAGATGAGCAAACTGGGACAGAATAAGCCCGGAAACAGCGGCCATTATCCTGACAAAGACTCTTCCCATGACACGAATTCGCATCTGAACTCACTTTGTTTAGACGTGTGCACAGAGCGAATCTGACATGCAACTGAAGCGTCTGACTTCAAAATGTTCAAGCGTCCAACTAGACGTGAATGACACAAATTTGTCACGCAGTTTGTGTTCAAAATGAACGCAGCATTACAGTAGTTGAGGAACCCTGCTATAGAGTCTCTGCACTAGTCTGATTATTCTATTTCTCTGTGAAATGAGCTGCCAAAATGACACATTTACTTTGATAACTGTATAAGAGACATGCTCCCATTGTTATGATGAAAATATTCAATGGAACAATGTCTTTGTGTGGACCGTGTTGTGCACTTTTAGGTCTAAAAACACAACGAGAGCATCCGGGATCACCCTTCAGCGTCAGTCAGATAAATATAATCCTGGCTCAATTGTAGCTTTAACGCCGAGCCAACCCCTCGTCTCTGTAGACAATGCTCCCAAATGCCTCTTTGTCCTGAGGTTCCCGTATAAACAGCCTTTTGTTTTGTCCCCGTTTTCATTCACAAAGCTCTGACATGCTCCCGATAAAAAACAACCAGGGAATAATTACAGATGCACAAATGGCCCGGGGAAAACAATAACTCATTATCTCTTCTGTGTTTGAGTGGAATAATACAATGTAATGGTGCGTTCCTCTGAGGTTTCGGATGCTTTTGGACGCTGTTTTTGGAAACATGTGCTCGGCTCACAGGCGCTGGCACACTTCCCCCTCCTCCTCTCATACACTGACAGGAAGTGGAGAGCAGCCATGATGGGACTGAGCCCAGAACACCACAGTTCAGTGGATTTCAGCCTCTACAGCCTGCGGGTCCCAGACTGTGGTCGTCCCAGCCAAGTGGTACAGTTAATTTTAGCGCAACACAATAAATTTGACATCATTTTGTTTAAGTTTTTAAAGTGATATGTCAAGTCAAAAATGATCTAACATTGATTTACTTTTACAGCTAAAACTTCCACGCATCTGACGCCAATAAATTAAAGCTTAGGTTCCATTTCATGTCTCTGAAAACACTGAAACACTGAAGATGGCAGAGTCTAGTGCAGAAAAAATCCTTACAAAAGCTGGATTTTACATGAAAACATCACAGCAATCCTCAAACATTTTTTTGAATGACCCATATTTTCTAAATGGCAACTTCTCGTGTCCCTCTTCTATTATTTAAAATGTGCAGTACGGATGATTTCACTGCTTTATTTCCACACTCTTACATAAAAAAAAGCTCTGGAGAAGCGTCTATGGTCAGAACAAACCATGCATTAGATGTTATGAAACTGAACTCAATGGATATTTTGAAATTGATGTTAGAAAGTCCTATTATTTTTCACCTAGACAAAGCATAAAATGGCTCTTTACCACAGCTATTAACAACATGAGGCTAACAGATAGATAAATGAGCCAACTGCTTTGTAGTGACGGCAGTTTAAGCACTGAAATGATCAGAATGAGTTCTAGGACGGTGTATGGGCTTTAGAAACGCGCAGGAGCACTTCCGTGTTTCACGTGTCTACGTAGAGCTGTGAGACTGAGCGTTTTCAGTCTTGAATTACTCAGATTACTCAAACAAGCATGAATGAATTAATGCTAAAATGCCTCTTTAAGCTTGGTAACAGTATGATTTTAACTATGATAACTTTTGACTGAAATGTTGTATTACTTGTGCTCGCCTGCCCAGGGACTGCAGATGGAAAGTTGCTTATAGCTAAATCTGGTAGAAAGCATCTCTTTTCTTGTGAAATTAATGTATTTGTACATGGTCCCTGGCAAATAAAGAATAAACTAAACTAAACTGAACTAAATCCAGCTTTATTTTTGAGGTGCAAACATTATAACATGATTAAAAGCTCAAGTGTCATATAAATGTGGCCATCATACCAGTTTTTCTAATAAATTTGCACAAGAGACATCGTTCATAGCAAAAAGTAATCAGTTGTTTTTGTTCTCTTGACAATTTTGGAGACAGAAAATGCATATAATTATAAGAGAGATGGCTCTGCTGCTGGGTGGTGATGGGACGCAGGAGGGGCAGATGGTTTTGCTGCTGGAGAGAGTGGCACGGTGCTTCTGCTGAGGTGGTGATGGGGCCTTGGTTACATACCGTAAGCTACAACAGAAAGGCTTTTATTTATTCCTTAGAGCCAGTGTTACCTTGAGATACAGTAATTAAAGACCACAGATGGGCACAGTGTGTTGGCAACTTTCCTGAGAGCTGACTTCTAAAACAAACTAATTAAAATCAACTAACAAAGGCCTCTTCACATTATCCTACAGTTCTTGCTTATCTTTGAATTTGGTGATTGATAATGAATTCACAGCTATTGGACGTCTTTGGCAAAGACACAGCGACGGCTGTCTTTGTGCTCGAAAGCGCTAATGTGGTGTTACTGGTGGCTCCAAGAGACAGGCTCCTTCAAAGTGGCTTTAATTAATGATTTGATGCAGACTAAAAGCAGCAATTAGTGTCTCTGTCAAAAGAATTTCCTGTCTCTTTCTTGCTCTTGCTGTTCGTGCCGTTAAGGGCCCACAAAGTTAATGAAGATGCCAAATGTTGAAACAAACCCAGGGTCAAAGTTTGCTGAGATGCTGTGTCTGGTCCGGTCAATTTTCATTCATGTATTGGAACCAATTTTTTAATATTCCTTTTTATAATTATGCATTTGAACTCATCAAGAAACAAAAAAGCTTCATAAAAACACGCTTACACCCTGCATTTTCAAACGTCAAATGTCTTCAGATAAATGTTGTTTTTTTTTATAAGTTAACCTATGTTCTTTTATAGGTTGAAATGGGGACAACTAGTGTTTTTACGGATGTTTGTTGTGTGAGTGTGCACATTGCAAATAGTTTTA
Organism: Bostrychus sinensis; assembly: GCA_020698575.1. Classification (NCBI taxonomy): domain Eukaryota; kingdom Metazoa; phylum Chordata; class Actinopteri; order Gobiiformes; family Eleotridae; genus Bostrychus; species Bostrychus sinensis. The sequence continues at coordinate 5,396,119 of CM036254.1, read as the reverse complement.
ATGAGTTTGGCTTAGCTGGTAGTGATGTAACAGTACTGACAATTTTGTGATATATCAAATAAATGTCAAAAGTCTCACAATATTGTCGTTGTGGACTTCGAATAGTGAGCTCTCGGGTCTAAAAAGCATTGTTTTGTTACAGCGCTATGGTAAAAAAGCAGCGGGAACTACACAGACCATGATCCTTTGCTCTGTTTCAGTGCAGCCAACATGAGGAAATTATTGTCATTAAACACTAATGTGAAATACTAATCTAGAGGTGTCCAGAATTACTTCAAAAGGCTTAAAAAGTAAAGCAAAATGAGTATCCTTGTGTACTGTTGGTAGATGTTTAAGAACAATGGTAATGCTATTCACTACAAGTTAGGCCCCAGACACACCGGATGCGTAACTGCAGCGCGGTGACACCGTCAGGGAACCGTTTTCACTTTAGCGCCCAGCTCAGCAGTGACGTGACTCTCCCAGAAAATCAAACCCACGCCGAATTTTGACGCTCGCGGCTGGCGCTAGGTCATGTTTTACAAAACGCACAAAATACACACAAATTAAGCACATATTATTGGGCTCCATAAGGTTTCTTCTTTTTTCCCCACAGCTGGGTTTTTTTAGGAGTTTTTCCTTACCGAGAAGGAGGGTCTAAGGACAGGAGTGTCCTGGGTCTGTTTAGTGTAGTTATTGTTTGTGTTAAGTCTGATTGTGTGTTTATGTTTGATCAATTGTTGTGAAGCCCTTTGAGGCGACTTTTGTTGTGATACTGGGCTATACAAATAAATCTGAATTGAATTGAATTGTTATATTTTAACAGCTACCATAATAATTACCCATACCTGATGCATTTGTTGAATGTTTGGGGGATTTCTGGCTCTGATGGACCGTGAACTAGGACTTTCACTTTTATTGTAAAAAGTCTTGCATTTGGAATTTCCAGTCTACAGAGATAGTAAACATTCGCCTCTTTAGACAAATATAAGCTGTGTCTCAATTCAACAGCTTCAGCCTTCGAAGGTCGCGGTCCACAGAGGCTACTCCTTCTTGTGGCCTTCGTGGACCGCAAAGGCCGAGCTGAAATGGGACGGTCCGGTCCACGGAGCGTACGTCAACAGCTGCTCCTCCTCTCACGTTTGTGCCGCTGTCGCCTAGCAACCAGAACCGCAGCTGCTCGCTAATTCACTTTATTCATTGGTCACATAAGCAGAAATAGAGCCAGAAATTACACTTATTTAATTTTTTATTTTGTTTAATTTACTTCTGGAGGAGTTTGAGCAGCTCTCTCCGCCTCTGCCATCTTCGAACGTCAGACAAGCAGCGCGCAGTGAATCATGGGATATGTTGGGCCGCGAAGGATGCACCTGATGCAGCCTTCGTTCAGCGGGAAAGGAAGGCCGCATTCGTGGGCTGCATTTGAAGTCGCCTTCGAATTGGGACACCCCTGTCGCGCCGACTCTGACGTAATCAGCCTTCAAATGTAGCCGACGAAGGCTGCAGCCGTTGAATTGGGACACAGCTATAGTCACTATAGGTCTGTTATATGTGGCTGTACTCTCATATAGACTTCTGAATGGCTTTTCTGTAGAGAAGGAGCTGCCAGCAGTGAAATGCTCACGCAGCCACTGCGTACAACCTCGCGTCGTTGCGACACAGCTGTGACGCGAGTACACTCGCTGCTGCAGCCGACGCATCCAGTGTGTTTGGGGCCTTAGAAGTCTGGTCCCTTCACTTGAGTTTTTTTTTTTTTCTATGAACAGAACAATCACAGGCGGAGTAACCAAACAGAAAAACAAAAAACGGGATGTAAGCAGAGCGCCGCTGATCTGTAACCAAAATAAACAAGGTGCTTATGAAGAAATGTTGCCAGTTTTGCCATAAAACACCAGAATATGCTGTTTTATGAGCAACTCTGTACTTATTTTTGAACATGGACAGCAGCAGAAGCTAGTTGTACAAAGACGTAAAGTTAAGTAAAAGTGGGTTTGTTCGAATGTGGTGGTTTTGGAACTTTACTGTTGTTAAAATGGAAATAGGATGAAGAAAAAAGTTCCACAGAGGACTGAACAACATCAAGGACTTCAGCAACAGGTGACGAAGGAAAACGCTGTTAATCAGGAGAGAGAAGTTCTACATTTCACTCTGTATTAGCCCTGCCCTTGGTTACTTTTGACAGGAGATTATCTTTTGTAAGACACACCGCAGATAAACGGCTGTGATAGGTCGGTTATTAAACGAGTCGATTTGAAATGGCTCCCTATGGCTAAGGAATCAGACTAGGCTGGTTTTATCCTGCAAATATTTCAGAAATGGGGTCACACAAAATCAGGAGCTCTATTTAAAAGACTATTAACAATATTTAATTCTGCTCATATGATTAGAGAGGCCTTGGCCCGTTAAGGCGGCTCATATCTGCCAATGGCCTGCATGGAATTAAATATTGTCTAGAAACACATCCGCAAAACATCATTGCAGCAGGTGGTGGGGCACTGATCCACGCAGATGTAAGCTTATCTGTTTTATCACGCACTGGATATGGCATTTGCATTAGATTAACACCCACCACCGGTCTCTCCATCGACTGGCAGCCGGGACTAATAACCGCAGACCCCCTCCCTCCTGTAATTAGTGCCCATGATCACTTACTAAGCAGTAATTGCGCGCCTTGAGTAAGACACTTGCTCCTTTTTGAGTGCGACACCTTAAAAAGATGTGTTACTGATTGGGGCTGGATTCATCAGTCAAGAGACGAGAGGGCTTTTATAGTGAGCCATAGATTAGTGTTCAGAGTTATATTCTATTAATTGAACCTTGAGTTTTGCTGAATGACCCTCTCTGCTCTCTCCCTGTGATTACTTGTCTTGTTTCTCCGGTCCTGGCTGTCCCATCAAGCCATAAAGCACAAAAAATATCTTAAAAAAGACTGTTAGGGCACAGAGAGCAGTAACCAGTCTGCCACCGTGCCCCAATTGGTCGGCAAAGAACACTAAAAGGCAGCTTCAGCATCTGTAGAAGGCCAGGGGGCTATAACCATGCAAACCATGCATTACACTATATGCTATTTTACAACTTGGGATGATAAGAATGGGTAAAATGCAGATTCAACCTCACTTTGACGCCACAGAAACATTTTCTAGTGTTGGCTATGTCTGGAAAAAAATTGGCAAAGCATTCACAGGATGTATACCGCTGATCTCAACACTAGAAGCTTAATAAAACCGTTTCAGAGTCAGGGTGATGGCTAAATGTGATGTTGCAAGGTAAATAAAGCCCCCTGCATCTCTCCCCAGTGTGTATTGGTGGAAAAATCAGCCTTGCAAGAATGGGAGTACCGACCCGGTCTCACGAAAAAGCGGCATGTCCCGGTTAGCTATAACAACAAAATAACTATGGTTTTATATATTGATGGCAGAGCAGCGCAAAGAAAACCTTTACTAGAAACTAGAACTAGAAAAAAACTTATACGGATATGAGGAACTGAGCGAGGGGACACACAGGAATCTCCCAGACTCCTCAGTATTTATGACAAAATGTATGGGGAGCTCTATAGAGAAAAATTAGACCACAACAGAGAAGAAATTGGCAAAGTTGTTAACCATCTAAATTAACTCTAAACTTTGGTGTTTGGGTTTGGTGTCTTAATATTTTGTGGAAAATGTATCTAATTTTCCTTAGGATGTGTTCACTCTTGCTGGGCCGCAGGACTCGGTGTGCTCTGGGACAAAAGTCCGCACCTGTGTTGATGATGTCATTGGTCTGGTTCGAGTTCACATTGAGCTCTGTCATATGAACTGAGCTGACTGAGGGAGCAGTAACAAACCTCGCCTGTAGGGGGCAGCACACCAGTATTTACTGAGAGAAACTTTGGAAGAAGAAACTCTGCTCATCTATTGGTCCAAAGTCTGCTTCTTCAGCTGAATACATCTCAATATCATACGGCACATTTTAATTAATATTTAATGAAGTATTACATTTAGAGCAGCGATCTTGGCTGAACACATCTGTGGACTCTGATTAATATGATTCATATGAAATCTGTGTTGTTTTAGCAGTGTTTTCACAAATGCTTGCTAATGTTAGCAACCTTTTAAATACATTTTATTTACACTATATTTGTATTTGTTTTTCTTATAGTCACGTTAGATGAGCGTATGTTTTTCTGCCCTTGGTAAACAGTGCTGTAGTCCTCTCCCTGGAGTTAGTCTGTAGTTTGGTCCACGTTGCGTTCACACTTCACCAGGACCACACCAGGACCACACCAGGACCACACCAGGACCACACCAGGACCAGACCAGGACCACACCAGGACCAGACCAAGAGCGCAGCAGGGCTCAAAGCGCACCGCACCGAGACCGCTGATTTCAGAAGGACCAGAGTTCACTTGTTTGGTGGCAGTCAGGTTGCGGGTTCACACTGCTCAAACGAACTGGACTGTCCCAGGAAGCGCACCAGAGACAGCAAGTGTGAGCACAGCCTTAGACATCAGTACAGATGTTGGTGATGAGGTTGGGACCAGCACTAAAAAAAATCCCTTTATTTGAATTAATTATTTTAGGAAAGAAAAGACATTAGGCCCTTAACATACTGTATATCCATTCCATAAACAACGAGACATAGATAATTTAAGTATTTAAATAACTTTAATGACAGGGCTCATTGTAAACCCAGGCTGCCAAAAAAATGGGCACCTTCAGCATCAGCAGAAGCCCAGATGTGGAACAACCATACGAACCATACATTACATTATACACAGCTGTACACCTCAGAATGAAGGTGGATATAAAAAGTACGTTCTGTGAAAACAACGTGACAGCATCGTGTCCAAATGTTGTATATAATGTTTGAGCCGTAAACAAGTGACAATAAAATCTGCAGAGAAATAAATGTCAAATGTTAAATGTCATGGATGATCAGGAATTAATATGATGGTTTTTACTGTATAACCTCAGACGTGAACCACACCATAACTTAGATGACAAAATATCATGATATAAGTAGGATCATGTCAAAATATAATAATAATACTGCATTATTCTGATATAGCGCTTTTCTAGACTCTCAAAGTCGCTTTACAGTTGGACCACCACCAAACACACACTCACACAAGCAAGGTGAAGTGTCTTGCCCAAGGACATGACAGTATCGAACCACCAACCTTCTGTTTAGTGGACAACATCTCTACCTACTGAGCTACTGCCGCCCCGCACAGCTGAGCATAGATAAAGTTGGAATAGTCACTTTTCAGTTTGCCGTTGATAACTAGTGCATAAAATCACTTCACGCACCTGTGGCACTGGCGTATGAATGTGCAAGTGTGATTGGAAAGGCTGTAGGAGCAGAATGGCAGCCACATATCCGTCAGTCTGTCCCAGGGCAGGGGGAGACTGCGGAGAGAAGGAATAATGCACCAAACTGTAAAGAGACATCGATGTGAGCTGGACTTTTAATTAAAATCCTGGACAATAAATTCTTCCCTGTAAAATAATTTTGCCTTGAAAAAAAAAAAAAAAAAAAAAAAAAAAAAAAGCTCTACACATAATCAAATGTACCCTATTATAATATATCTGTATACCAGACTACACCATGATCATGCTCAATTAATCATATTAACGGCAACCAATAATGCAATAATGCCCAATAACATAATAATTTTGGCCATTTTAAATGCAATAACATTTTGCCAATAATGTAATTATTATTATAAGTTATTACGTTATTGTCCTAGCATTTAAAAAAAACTCCTTTGAAAATGTAAGAACTGCAACCTATAATGTAATAATACATCAATAGGACTGCATTTCTTGGGAATAAGATGTTTTCTTTTTTTCTTTGCAGTTTTGTGCAGTTTGCTCATCAGAAATAGGTTTAGTAGATGGCATAGTTAATGATGATTGTAAGAGCCAGTTTAAGATTTTTTTGTGTACAAATTTTTTTATTTAGAATATTATTAATTTGCTCAGATTTGTCTCTAAAGATTCTTAGTCATCCAAACTTTCTAAATCACAACAAAACACTTCAGTCCAACTTGCTTTTAGATGTTTTGTCTCTTATACAAGAATTTTCTTTTGCTTTTTCAGTGTCTTGTGTTGCATAGTCAACGTTATCTGCTCAAACACTGAATCACATTTTTGGGCAAATTATTACATTATTGGCAGATATTTGGCCACTATTACATTCCGGATGATTTTGTCCTCTCAGTTACTTGTTTAGTTGTGTGGCTGAGGCCTGAGGGTCAATGGTCATGTTAATTTGTGTTCACTAAGTGTTTGTATATTTGTATGGCACGATCGTCTGGATGGCATCGAGCTCTGGTGAGTGGTTCTTGTGACGAGCTCTGCAAAAATCAACACAGATTGCATGGCAGTGATAGTAGTCCCATTACTGTTTGTATTTGAACATCACAAAAACTGTCACTTCTTGCTGTAACATTGTCACATTTTACAATATTGATCTGATTGTCTGCTTCTCTGCTCCTCTCACAAAAGGCAACATTACAGTACATCTGCTCGTTTTTGGGTAAGCACAATTATTAATACAATGTTTAACTGGACGCCAATGCAAAGAAATGAACATAAGCAGATCACACTTATGTCCTCTGTTCAGACGGGACATTTGTACTAAAACAGTGGTTCTCAAACTGTGGTACATGGGCTTTTAGTGGTACTTGGAAGTTAATTTAGTTTATGGACAGTCACTTTCCGTGTTTTAGTCCTGTTCTGCTTGGGGTTTCAATTTAGAGATGCTTAGTGTAGACCTGATTTAGCCTTAGATATATTCTGGTTAGGTGCTGAATTATCCCTGGTCTAGACCTGGTTTAGTCCTGGTTTAGACCTGATTTAGTCCTAGATATATCCTGGTTAGGTGTTAAATTAGACCTGGTCTACGCCTGGTTTAGACTTGATTTACTTCTAGATTAGTCCTGATTCTGTGCTGCTTTAGTCCTGGCTCAGACCTGATTTAGTACTAGATTTATCCTGGTTACGTGCTAAATTAGACCTGTTTTAGCCCTGACTTAGTACCAGATTAGTCCTGGTTCTGTGTTGGTTTAGACCTTCTATGCTCTGAGGTGGTACTTCTTTTGATAAGCTTGAGAATCACTGCTCGTTAGTTAATAAAGGTTTAGGATATGCACTAAATCCCTCATATTCAGTGTTGAAAGGTGCATAGTTTTATAAAGTGTGCTGCTAAAGGCACATTTCCACAGGGTCAGGCTGGTACTGCACGCTCTGGATCAGGGAAGCTCTGAGGAGTCTTGTGTGAAAGTTAAAGTAACATGCCAGGTCTGAATCTGGAAACAGCTTGATTTATCTGTGTTGGCAACATAACTCACAAGGTAATGAGAGTATTGCATTAAACACTGCACTTAATAACACGTTTTATGAAATTTAGAAAAGGTTGTAATATCTTGTCAGGCCAGACTAACTTATTTGCTTGAGTTTCATTTCTATGGGCGAAACAATCACAGACGGAGTAACCAATCAGAGAAATGAACAGCCCTTGCTAGTTTTGCCATAAAACATCAGAATACGTCCATCCATCTTATTCCGCTTTATCCGGGGCCGGGTCGCGGGGGCAGCAGTCTAAGCAGGGACACCCAGACATCCCTCTCCCCGGACACTTCCTCCAGCTCCTCTGGAGGAACCCCAAGGCGTTCCCAGGCTGAGAGACATAGTCCCTCCAGCGCGTCCTAGGTCTTCCCCGGGGCCTCCTCCCGGTGGGACATGCCCGGAACACTTCCTCAGGGAGGCGTCCCGGAGGCATCCGAAACAGATGCCCGAGCCACCTCAGCTGGCTCCTCTCGATGTGGACAAGCAGCGGCTCTACTCCGAGCTCCTCCCGGGTAACCGAGCTCCTCATCCTATCTCTAAGGGAGCACCCAGCCACCCTGCGGAGGAAACTCATTTTGGCCGCTTGTATCCGGGATCTTGTCCTTTCGGTCATGACCCAAAGCTCCTGACCATAGGTGAGAGTAGGAACGCAGATCGACCGTAAATTGAGAGCTTCGCCTTTCGGCTCCTTCTTCACCACAACAGACCGATACAATGACCGCATTACTGCAGACGCTATTCTGACTATAATCAAACTGATAGTCAGGATACGTCTTGTGAGCAAAAAAAGAGTTTGTTTGAATGTGGTCATTATGCCGGACGTCAGCAGGACTTTACTGTTGTTAAAATGGGAACAATCGCACAGAGGACTAAACTACGAGGACTTAAGCAGAACCAACAGGTGGCAAAGGAAAGCACTAAACGCCGTTAATCAGCTCAGAGTTATTAAATTTCACTCTGCATAAGCCGACGTCATCTTTGTTAATTTTGATAGAAGATTATCTTCCACTTTTGTGGTCGCATTGCAGATAAACAGCTGTGATAGGTCGGTATCAAGTGAGTCGAATGGAAATCGCTCTCTGTGGCTGAGGAACCAGACCGGGGCAGGCTCGGTCAGTGATGCAAAGAATAAAAGATTAGTTCGTAGGGTCCAATAATTGTTTAAAAGGAATTGCCAATTTTATTGCGAGATAGGGCCAAAGATAACTCAGCCAGATTAGTTTAGTTTTAGTGGATTTTTGACCAGTGTGACATAAAAGGGCACTGTATCAATGGATAAACATAGTTTCAGACCAGGTCTGGGCACTACTTTTTCATCATTGTCAGATAGGGCCAGTGTGGTCTACGCTCTCTGAGCGTTTCTTCAATATGGCATGCTAGTTTGTAACTTATCAAACTTCTTTTTATAATGGAAAGTGATGCGTACTAACCTGTGTAAACTGTACCATAACCTTCCTGTGGAAATGTGGATTTAAAGAGAATTATTAACCAAAAAAGGCACAAACACATTTTTCTGCAATATTTTTCATAGGCATTTTGATTTCAATTTTCTCTACTAATAACCTGGCAACACTTTAGAATAACTCACCACTATTAAGCAGTAGTAAGGCATTAATAAACATGTAATTAACAATATTTTAATATATAGATTATAGCTACTGTATCAAGAGCTATGTTTATTATTGTAACTTTGCAACAATTTACATGATTATTACTTAGAAATTGAACATTACTGACAATGTTAATAATGCAATGGTGTTTATTACTGTTGCTTTGTAAATAACTTTAACTTGTGATTAATCCTTTATTAAAACTTAACTATTGCCTTGTAGCCTTGAGTCATTCTAAAGCGTTAACAGTAACTACAGAAACCTCTGATTACAAAAGCATCTTTTATCTTGTTTTTGGTGAGCTGCCTGGTCGCATAACAGATTAGACCAATAAAAGTTTTTTTATGCAGGAGGTGAAGGGGGACTAGAGAAGTCTTGGCACATTCAACACATAGTGATAACTCACAAAAACAGTATCTTCAAAAGTTAGAAACAGCAGGTGCAGAACACAGTCGGAGGATCCATAAAACCTCAGCTATAAACAGTGCTGTATACAATATTTACATCTCAGTGGGTTTGGCTTTTATGGTCCACTTTTAACAGACTTGGTAACTGTCATTCCTTCTACACGAGAAAAGTGCACGACCGCAGTGAGTTCTTAAAAAGTTGAGATCCAAGAACTTTTGTGTCGGAGAGCAGTTCTTCTTGGCTCAAAGTTGAAAACACCAGACACTTGCAGCATAAGGAATGTCCCAAGTCTGTCCTTAGATCCAACAGTTTGAGAGAAATCGTCTGTGCAAACACTGGTTCAGGAGTCGCCTGTCCATGGCGGCGGTAACCATTCAGTGTGAGTTCATGAAGCAGCTTTTGAATGTCTTGCAGCAAATCCTGTCTTTTGTTTTAACTCTTGAACATTTGGAGACCTTTGCCCTCTGCATCTGAACCTGGTTGTCGTTTCTTTTTATGAACTTGACTACCCCTTTAGCAATCTTTTTAATCTAAGAGAGGATTCACACCAAAAGCACAACAAGCTGTTGAAGCAATCCCCAAACATCCACTAACTTTGTACGCTTAAGGCTCATTTATTCTTCAATTTCATACAGATCTGTCCATTTCAAGCATTGTTGGTGTCACAGCATTTATACTTCAAACCGTTTTCTTTGTCAACGTGTGCGTTATGGTAAATAGCCAGTAAGGGGAGATCGACAACAGTCACCAGTCAATTGATTTTACCAAGATGGAGGAAAAAGAGCAACCAACATATTTATTCAAAAAGAGCCAGGAAAATTAGGTGAAAATAATGGTGCTCTGTCCAGTCTTTGAATAAACTGTGACTAACTCGCTCTAGTCACTCCTAAAAAATTAGGTTGTTTCTTCTGCTGTGGCTGTGTTCACTAGCGCCCCCCAACAGTAAATGCATGTACTGCTTTGTTTGTCTGTATCCGCAAGCTCTGGGGAAACAGACCAATGTACGGTAGAATGAACACAGAAGACGGACAGAGCGCTACGTTCATATCCGAATGCGTATTTAACGTAGAGTATAAATGAGCCTTTACAAGAAAGCGACAACCAACAAAAACGATGTAAAACATGTGAATCCTGTATCTGCAATCCAGATTATACTTCAGCAGAGCTCATCTAAACTTCATCAAATCAACAGACAATTGAGATTTGATAGACATGAGAAGACAAGTCTGATGCAAAAAGACAGCATCTTGAACCTCTGCCAATGACTTGAATACAGAAGCAGAGAGCGAGTCATTTTTGGTATGAATCCTCCCTAAGGACCATGCCCATGACAGGCAGATGTCCAGCCTCACACATCAGACTCTGGCTTCTCCACCAGCTTCAGAGCCTCATGCATGCCGGCCGCCGACAGCTTCCGATTGATGTTCCTGTAGCGGCATCGCAGCAGGTTACTGTAGGTTGTCCTCAGATCGCGATTAAAAAAGGCATAAATGAACGGATTTATGAGCGAGTTGGCATAGCCCAACCACAGCAGGGTCCTTTCCAGCCAGAGTGGGACACAGCTGCACTCCACGCCGCACACGAACGGCCTGGCAGTGGACACGATGAAAAACGGGAGCCAACAGACTGCGAAGGCGCCCACCACGATGCCCAGAGTGGCTGCTGCCTTCTGCTCACGCTTGAAGATGGACTGGTTCTTCCGCTTGCGCCGCTGATGGTGCTCCCCGCTCTTGAGGAGCCTGGATACGCGGCTACTGCACTCCTCCTCCACTTCTCGCTGGAGCTTCAAGGCCGCCGACACACAGTCCAAACTCTCCTCCTCGTCCTCTTCTGCGTCGGCTTCGTCCTCGCGCTCCACCTCTGTCGCCTCAACGCTTGCCGTTTCTCCAGATTCCACCGGAAGATGCGTGTCGTTCCCCGTTTTGCCACCACGAGCAGCTCCAGAGTCTCCGTCCCTCGGAAAGCCCGTGATGGTGTGCTTTGCGGCGCTGAGTTTAGCCGCCCGGTAGATCCGGTAGTACATGATCAGCATGACGGACATGGGGATGTAAAAGGCCACGGCTGTGGAGTAAACGGTGTAGCCGAAATCCTGACTGATGAGGCAGACCCGGCCATCGTTGACGTTCTGCGCCCAGCCGAACAGAGGGGGCAGGGTGATGGACGCAGACAGGAGCCACACTGAGAGGATCATCTTGGCCATGCAGCAGCCGTTCTGCCGGACCGGGTACGTCAGGGGTTTGGTGATGCCCAGATACCTGCAAAGAAAAATAAGTCAGTTGTTGCAGGCTTATTTATTCAGCTACTTATTTACCTTAAGCTGGGGACACACTACACGATTTTTTTGCCCGATTTTATAATGATTCACAGTTGCAGCGAGTCTTTACCAGTCAACAACAGTTGCAGGAAATCGTAATCAGCAGTCGGCCCTGAAATCCGTTAGTGTGTGATGTTCAAAGACTCGAATCATTAAGTGTGTGCGCCGCAAAAACCTGGCCTGACGTCAGTCGCAAGCAATCAAACATGTTTGAATTTTAAAGCCGACTCTGGACGCACTCCTGTAGTGTGGGCTGTTTACATCCAACTGGGAATTCATGGAGTCCAGCAGCCAATGAAAAACAGTTGATGGGACACAGGAAATAGCGTCAGGACGCAGACGAAGAAACAGGAAGCGGCGGGAAAATATAAGCGGAAATTTGCAGAAGAAGAAACACCGAAGAAAGTTGAGCACTACCCAAGCGAAACTAGATACATAGCCGTTTTTTCTTTCCCTTTTTCCAAACAGATAGCTACGCACACAACGGCAACAGCGACCCAGGTAGCTCCATGTTTGTTTACCATTTAGTTCTCGCGAGTTCCCCGCCAGAGTTTGCTGCGTTTGTTTGGCGTCAGTTGCAGTTACAGATCTTGTAGTGTGTGAGGCGCAGTCGTTAAATGTGTGAGCCCCAGTCTTTCAGTCGTCAGAACTAAATTTGCTGAAACCAGTCGTTAGTGTGTGCTCCTAGTCTTTTCAGAATCTGTAACGACTGAGAAAATTGTGTAGTGTGTCCCCAGCTTTACACAGCAACCTGGATTGTCGTGAGATTTGAGAGTACACAAAGTCATGAAAACCTATCTTCTCTATCAGGATCTCACTGATTTGTTTGGGCCAATGGTGTGGCAGTATTGCTGCAAGTGGGCAGGTTTTAGGTTTCCCAACAGCAACAAGCACTTTAAAGATACTTGTTAACGGCGCAAAAAACAAAAAACAAAAAAACATATGCTGCTATACGTTTACCAAAACAGAATCCTAACTTAACTGCATTACAGCATGTGGGTGGTCATTAATAAGTGAAAACTAACAAAGAACTGTTTTAATACTGCAATAACTCACTCAGAGAAATGGAGTTACATCCTGTTGTTTGTGTGTGGCACTTTTCATCAGTTGTCCTCATTTCCAAGAACAGACCCCTGGCATAGTGCTTTGTTGTTTGTTACGTCTTATGAGTCGTTGCTATAGTTAGCTAAAACATCATCATAGACGGTCAGTAGCTGGTGCTTCATCCAATCACCGAAAGCTCCTCTCCTTTACAAACGTTTTCAATAGGAGGCATTCCAAATTTTTATATATATTGTTCTAATATCTTGTCTGCATGTCCTCCCTATAGTCGCTGTGGGTTCTCTCTGAGTACTTTGGCTTCCTCTCACTATCCTCTAGACATGCATGTTTGCCTATAGTAAGCAGATGTGAGAGGGGATGCTTTTCATGTCTGTGTCCTGTCAAATTTTTTTTTAAATGTTTGGCTCACAGGATGTTTTTTTGGAATATTGGTCGGGACGTCATGCAACAATACTGCATCCTGAGCCATTTACTGTCGACCAGTAATGCAGCCAAGAAAAGACAAATAAAAGTATGATATATACATGCACTTTTCAAAAGCAGTGGGTGAAAATACTCTAGTCTTGATTGTACTTAAATATTGCCACCTACATACCTAATATAGTATAGTATATCACAGGTTTTGTTTTGTTTTTTTTTTTGCAGTGAATGCAGTAACAACAGGTTCACAAACCAGTGTGTTTTAGTGCCAGTCCCAAGCCCGTATAAACGAGGGTTTGCATTTGTTTTAAAACCTATGCCAAATCACTGCATACTAGTAGGCAGATAATTTACTGTGGTGACGTTATAAGGGAAAAAACAAAAGAAATGGTGATCTGTCCCAAGTTTTAATGCAGGGAGAAAGACGCGGCTATGCATACAGTCCATGCTGTGATTATAAAAGATAATATGGAACAGACTGTGTACACTTTGCAGACTTAAAGCCAGACTGACAAGAGTATTTAGCATGATATTAGTCAGATATGAATCATGAGGTGTGAAGCGTGCAAGTGAAAAAAAACCTTCGTAAAGTGCAGTAAATATGTACCATACGTATGACACATATCTGCCTATAATACAGCAGCTTGTTACACAATATAAGGGCTCCAGTGTTTAAATGGAATACACTGTAGTTGAACATAACATAAGCAAATTAATCATATAGAGCAGTGTTTCTCAAACTGTGGTATAAGTACCACTGGTGGTACGCATGCCTTTTCTGGTGGTACTCATTCGTAGTTCAAGTCCTGTTTTCGTTTTTAGACAACTGTAGACTTCTTAAGATCTGGTTTAATCCAAGTTTAGACCTGGTTTTCTCTATGGTTAGTAATGCATTTTTCTGTATTACTCCCTATTTTATTCCTTGTTTTAGACCTGGGTTAGTCTTGATTTAGGCTCACTGAAAGAGCTCTATTATGCTTTTATTTATATTTTTAAACCTATTTTGGTTACCTCTAGAACAACATTGTGCAAACATTATGTGGCTAAAAAAGAATTACTTTTCTACTGCCATAAAGAAACAGGTGAAAAGGCCAGCAGAGGGCAGCAGAGTGCAAGTGTTACAGTCTTTACATGGAAAACACAGAAAAATATCTTTATATTTCCTTAAACTTCTTGTACATGCCATTTTTCTACAAAATGAAAAATGTCTGTGAGGAATCAGTGGAAAAAGAGCTGTACACCATTGTTTGTTCGTTTGTTTGTTTGTTGATAACTGAATGAGATGCAGACTGGATGTAGAGGGCTTGTTGATTGGTCAGTACTTCCTGAAGTAGGCGGGGCTTTGTGGAACCGAGTGTTCTGAGGCTTTACAAACTCAAGGATTACTCAAACAGACAGCGAATGAAACAAAACACAACTCCAGGTCTGTTTTTAATGAGGGAACAACATTATAACATGGGTGACAAAGTCCATTTTGCATCATATATCCCCTTTAAAGTAAATGGTAGCCTATTTGGAAAGTCAAATATTTTCTGAGGATAGTATTTGGTGTGAAAAGTTTGAGAATCCCTAAAGTAGAGAATTAATCTGTAATGACACAATGCAACATGTATCATATTCACACACCATCACATGTGCATTACTATTAAATATAATATGCCCCTGTCAGCCAATCAGAGGAGGAGATTTTGGTTTGGAAAGATCGAAATGATGAGATTTCTGCATAAAAATGTGGGCATGTTGGGGTAGGGGATGGAACACACACATTGCATTAGAGTCTTATGGTTTAATAATGACTTTGGTTAAGTATAAAGTTTAAAAATTGTGTGTCTTTCTATGGTGCTACAGTGCAATTTCTTACAGGTTTTATTCATAAAGCACACATTAATTAATAGATTGGCATATTAGGAGTATTTTTCCGCATGTAGTGTGATTATTATAATTCATGCTGCAAATCACGAACCCCATCTGGGACCATAAAATTACTTGACAAAACTACCCATCCCTGTATAATAATGCTCTGGACAAGGTGCCCTTGAGCACTGTGCTTCAAAGCTTCTCCTCAGTGCGAGGCCATATGTAGTCCCAGGTGGAGCTGGTTTATGGAGGAGACACAGCCAAATGTGAATGATTTAAACAAAGAGCCAGTCAGTGTGGGCAGCTTCTACACAGAGCTGTCACTTTTCATCACATGAAATAATATCAAGGTGAGCGTTTACATGGAACTGGTGCAACAGTGAAGAGGAATGGACACTGAATAAACTCATGTAGGGGCACACAAGTTTAACTGTTACCTTGTTTCTCTGCCGATCTCATATGGGATCCTTTACTTGCTGCCCGTTACGTTATGACAAATAATTTTCAGAAATCGGGGTTGCTCCTACCTCTCAGTAAGGAGGTTGTGGGTTCAATCCGACACACAATCTCTCTCAGAGGAGTCTACATGTCCTCCCCAGGTTACTGTGGGGTCTCTCGAGGTACTCTGGCTTCGTCCACAGACATGCATGTGTTAGGAGAACTGGTGATCCTGAATTGCCCCAAATGAATCAATGTGTGAGTGAATGGTTGTGGGTTAGTGCGTGTCTCTAACTGTCAGCCCTGTGACTGAGGGTCTTGGGCAGGGGTTGGTAAACTTTTTGGCAAAGATTGCCACTTTGGAATTCTCATGTTTCTGAGTGAGCCACTGCTGATGCTTCTGTTACTAATGACCACAGTGGATCCATATCTCTGCAGGGCTTCTTTAATTGACTCAATATTTTCACAACATGCTGAAAGGTAACCCCTGAAAGCCCTGACTTTTGCTTTTTTTTTAGTAGATGGCCTAAGTTGACGCATTTAAATGCACATGGTGAAATGTGACAGGAGAGCAGCATAAAATTGGTGGGAGAGTACGTTGCCATAGACTAGGTAGCGGTGATGTGGGGGGGTACTGCAGTTGATACATGAATGAGTGCAGCTCGTGTAGGTGTAATGATCCTTCTTTGGCCATAGCAAGGGTGCCAGCAGTGGACACTCGTGCCCAGGTTTGCTGACCCTAGGGTGAACCCCACCTCAGGTCCATTAAAGTTGCTAGTATGAGCTCCAGCCACCCCCTCCTAATGGGAAGCAGGAAAACATGAATGCAGGACTGGTCTGTGAACACAGATGTGGTCTACAAGAAGGGACAGAGCAGGATGTACTTCCTCAGGAGGCTGAGGTCATTCAACATCTGCCAGAAGCTGATGCAGATGTTCTATCAGACTGTCGTCACCAGTGCCCTCTTCTGCGCTGTGGTCTGCTGGGGAGGAAGCATCAAGAAGAGCAATGCTGGACAAGCTTGGTACAGAGCTGGACTCACTCACATCTGAGGCAGAGAGGAGGGCCCTCAGCAGACTCTTGTCCATCCTGGACAACCCCCACCACCCCCTGCACAGCGCCTTCAGCAGACAGAGGAGCAGCTTCAGTGACAGGCTGCTGTCGCTGTCCTGCTCCACGGACCGGCTCAGGAAGTCGTCTGTCCCACAGGCAATACGACTCTACAACTGATCCCTGTAAACTCTACTCAGTGCAGGTTCTGCACTAACAGACTCTTAAGTGTCACACAAAGCACTGTTACTGCACAACAGATACTGGTTGCACATCACTGCCCCACTGCTGCTGATGTTGTTTTACCCTGCACTGAACGTGCGCTACGTTCACTACCTGCTGTGTGCCTTATATTTTGTTAATTTGTGAAGTTGCTGCTGGAACTTCAATTTTCTTCGGGATCAATAAAGTATCTATCTGATCCATAAATCCTGACATAAATCCTCACTTTCTTCATATCACATCTTTGAAAGATTTGCTTGTACATTAGCAAGGTCAGTAAGCTGGATGACTTGCTTACATGCATCTTAATAAAAGTCTATATTCACTACACACACTGCAACCCAAGATTGTGGCTACAACCCATTTTTCCTTTTTGAATTTTGAATCGCTCATGATCAGAAATGTTATGGTTTAACTTACATATAATTTTGAGATGTCTGATTTGTTTCCCAAAATCATTCATTCATTCATCATCTTTTGCTTATTCCCATAGGAGTTATTGGTGCAGCAACTATGGCCTTAGGCAGTGTACAACCTGGACAGTGGCCAGTTAGTGAAAGCGCGGACACAGAGACACACAAACAGACAACAATTCACTCTCACATTCAGTCACATTCATACCATGGGCAATTTAGATTCACCAATTCTCCTAACACATCCATGTCTTTGGATGCTGGGAGGAACCCACAGAAACAGGAGGAGGACATGTGGACTGCATTCAGAGAGATTACCCCTCCCCGAGTTTAAAAATATGAATGCAATTTTATATGGCACACAAGAGAGAGACTGAATACATATTTAACAAAATTGGCATCAATGACCAAAACAGATTAAGACTTGTATAGACTACATAAAAGTGTAAGTGATTCTGTATTATTCTGTATACTGAATAAAGTGTTTAGTCACCAATAAATGAAGACACTGTGGACCATTGCATTTATTATATATACTGTAAATTGGCTAAAATACATTTTCCGGATGTGAAAAAGAAACAAATATGTATTTTTGTACTTTTTCAGATTTGCAGTGGGGGGAAGTCACACAGAAATTGCCATGTGGGTAATTTAATAAACTGAAAACACTTTATTGGCCTTATCCCAGCAGGCTCCGTGTTCCCTGAACTCTTTCCCTGTGCGTCCATTCTCCCTGTGACCTTCTCCAGGCTGAACAGAAACAGCAGGTGCTCACTGAGCACCATTGAAGGTCAGAGTGCTGTCAATGTGCCTTTGACTCAGATTGAAGCATATTTCTAATGTGCGCTCTGACCACGCGCCAAATCCCCGTGTCCGGGACGCGCGCTCACAGACATGAGCAAAAACGAGTTCATGTTGCGTAAAGGGATTTTACCTTCAGAACCCAAAGTAAAGTGACTTAGACCTTATAATAAACGCTGCGTGGTGCCCGTGCTTAAAGAGATTTTGCTCCAAAAAGCCGTGCGTAAAACCGCGCTCAGAGTCTGCTGATAAATGCGCGTGGTTCCTGTTTGAGATTAAACGAGATAAAGAGATATAAAAAGATAAAAGTTGTCTGACCTGTCGATGCTGATGACACACAGCGTCATGATGGACGCGGTGCAGCACATCACGTCCATGGCGATGAAGACGTTACAGAAGAACTGTCCGAAGATCCATTGCCCTCCGATTAGGTCCGTGATGCTGACAAAGGGCATGACCGCGAGAGCCACGGAGAGGTCTGCCACCGCCAGAGACACGATCAGGTAGTTTGAGGGCTGGCGCAGCTTCTTGACGAAGCACACGGAGATGACCACGAGCAGGTTCCCGCAGATCGTGGACAGCGTAAGCATGGTCAGCACTCCTCCGATCAGGACCTTCTCCACGCGGCCGTAGCTCAGGATCTGCTCCCCGCAGCGCGTGCTGTTGCTCTCCATGATGAGCGGCGGACTGGACGTGGCCGGAGCCGTGGCCGCTGCGACCGCCGCTGCTGCCTCCGCCGCGTCCTGCGCGATCTTCAGCAGCCGCGGCGCGAGCGCCTCCGAGATGATCCTGTTGGTGGAGCCCGCGTGGTCCCCGCCGCCCGCGCGCTCCTCGATCATAAACGACCTCATGTTGCCGCCACCGAACGTTCCGTTACTCGCTCCCACGACGACCATTGTGCTGCGCGCGGAGCCTTTTTATCCATGGACGCAGGGCGCGCGCTGCTGCCAGACGCACAGATGTGCCGCTGAAGGTGTGAGCAGTGACTCAAGACCCCCTCACAGTGACCCAGTGACACGCGCTGCCGTCGTTTCAGAGCCTCGCGCGCTCCATTCTGCTATTACAGGCACCTCGTCATGACGCACGTGGCGCGCCGCGGGCACACTCCCAAAATACTCGACCTATAAAACACTTTTCACTCTGTTTACCGCGAGCAGCCCGCCTGTCAAATCCACGTGCACACACAAAGAAAGTGACAGTACGCAGCGCGCGCCTTTATACCCCAAAAGTTACGCACGACGTAAAAAGTCATGTTCAGAAGCCAATGGGACGCGGAGGCTGATGGGGTGTGCGCCTCTGCAGCTCGGAGTCTGGGGACAGTTAAAGCCTCACAGCCTGGTGAGGCGTGGGTTTGATTTAACCATCACTGAGACCACAGACAGAGACGCTCACACGGGACAAAGCGAGGGGGTAATGAAAGGGGAGAGGGGGGTTATAAGACAAGGACACTGTTATAAGTCTCGGGAATCTTTTAGTTCATCATATATCATCATCAAATCTATCTAATCTAATCAAAGAAAATATTTGTTCTTAGTTTAGTGTCACTCTTTAGAAAAACCTGAAAAGAGGTTTGCTCCAGACTGAACTGTGCGCATTTTACGCACCTCTCCAGCAGCTGCATCAAAGACACTCATCAGTTCCCAGTTTTCATTTATGCCTCATCAGTGATTTGTTTTTACTGACTATAATCTCCTCCGCTCCAGCGCAGTTCGCTCCTTGACTGTCCCGCTCCGGAACTGGTCAGGCCTTGAGCAGCAGCGCCACCCTGAGGCCCTACGCGTTTATTGCAGCAGATAAGTGACTTGTTTGTATCCAGTATTTTTTTTTTTTTTTTTTGGATTTTCAGTCGCTGCTGCTGTGATCACGTTTTGACAAAGACATTTTTTCAGCAATCAAAGCAGTTTTAATGCTGACCAAGAAGGCTGATTACACTTTAATAAATCAAGGTTCTGTTTAAAAAGAGCTGAATAAACTCTAACCTGAGAACTACTGGCTGCTGAGACATATGGCCCTACATATTAGAATTTGACAATCACATGTTTGTACTTTTTGCTTCTCACAGATCATGATCACCATATTATTTGTTATTGTCCACACCATATTTGTTTATTTATTTGGATCCCCATTAGCTAGTCACCAAATTGACAGCTACTCTTCCTAGGGTCCTTATAAAAATAGATCCATACAGAAATCCATAGTCACTGATATGATATGTAATATTTATTTATAGCAACATTTAACTTATTCATGGGGGTATGGGGGTAAAATATCTCCTTGTCTGACCTAATTGCTGACCTTAAAAATGTCATTCTCTCAATTTTGCAGACTTTGGGCACACTAATGTACCAAAGAACAACTTTTTAACTTATGAACTTATATTTTCTTTCTGTTTTACCACAATCATATGCTTTTAATGCATCTACAAAACACAAAAATACACAACGCTCCCACTCCTAAATTAGTTTACAATCCCCTTAGTGCACATATGAGTACACAGTTCTGACATTAAACCTTAACAGATTTCAGATTTCAAATGTATAATATAATGGAGTTTATGGTTTACCAGGCGCACATTCACGCCAATCAGAACCAGCTTTGTCCTTCAAGGCAAAAACTACTTGACAGGCAATAGATAGTTAAAAAAAAAAACAGCTTTCTGCTCACTGAAAGGAGATTGGGAGATTTTTGGCTGACTGACAGTCTCTCTGTGTGGAGTCTGCATGTCCTACCCATGATCTCTCTCTTCTTCCCACAAACCAAAAATATGCATTTATAGGTGAGTGGGTTAAACTGAATTGACGCTAGAGAAATTTTCCAAATGTCAAATGGTTGGTCCCATCACTGGCGTCAACACAGTCTAAGGTTTTCCCCACCACAGAAAAAAACGTCCAGTAAATACAAATTTTATTTTTTTATAGCCCATTTAAAACAATCTAAGTTGACCAAAGTGTTGTAGAAAACAGAAAAGCCCAACACAGCTATGAATATACACTCCCATTAAAAGACAAAGATAGAAACAGTAAAAGCAATACATAAAACAAATACAATAGAATAAAAATAGGCAGCAATGGTAAAGTTGTTCCCCCTCTAACAGAAAAGTTCTTGGATTGATCCTTGTTACCAACATTGCATACTGCCGTTATGTCCTTGGGCAAGGCATTTCGTCAACCTTGCCTGTAGAAAAATGATGAGTGTGAGAGGCCATAAGCACAAAATAACCTTTCCATCAGTGTGAATGAATAATACGACTTTGAGAGCCTAGAAACTCACTATGCATCATTATTCTTATTATGAATCTAAAACAGGGCTATTCAACAGGAACCCCGGGGGCCGAATTGAAAAAAAATATATATATAAATCCATCATTTAATCATTTAATGGCCTCTAAACTCTGCATGGTGTAATTTGCACCACATTGCATCACTAAAGGCCCACAGAACAATAAACCTCTAACAATTTGGCCCACAGGAAAATATAGTTGAATAGACCTGATCTGAAATGTTTATAAATTCCAAAGAAAAAAATTTAGGTTTTTAACAAAGTGCTCAAGTGCAGTGCTGATGTGCAGGGGGAGTCTGATCCAGAGTTTGGGCGCTGTCACTCCCTGTCTGTCTCCTCCGTGTGTGAGTCCGTACCAGGGGACACAGACGAGACTTCAGGGCCCTGCTCGGGTGTAGGCTGTAGGAGCTCCGAGAGAAAAGGTGAGGCCAGCCGTGTAAACTTTAAAAAAGCAGTGATAACATTTTAAAATGAACAATAAACTTCACCAGGAGCTGGTGGACAGGGGATATGTGCTCCCTTCAGAGGTGGAAGAAGTACTCAAAATCTGTACTCAAAAAAAATAGTGCTACTATTGCTACTATTACTACCAACTTTACCACTGAGATACTAGTTTTTAACACATTTCCTGTTGGATTTTGGCCCACTCTTCTTTTGCACAGATCTCCAGTTGCTTGATGTTTCTGTTCTTCAATTCTCTTCACAAACTCACAGTGGGATGACTCAGGTCTAGACTCTGGTCTTGGCCACTTAAAAGAGCCGCAGTTACCTCAAAAAGTACATCTGCTGTTGTATCTATGAACAGAGATCTTCTGCTACTACTACTGCTTCTAATACTACTACATACTGTTACTGATGCTACTACTACTGCTTCTGATACTACTACGTACTGTTACTGATGCTACTACTACTGCTTCTGATACTACTACATACTGTTACTGATGCTACTACTACTGCTTCTGATACTACTACATACTGTTACTGATGCTACTACTACTGCTTCTGATACTACTACATACTGTTACTGATGCTACTACTACAGCTTCTGATACTACTACGTACTGTTACTGATGCTACTACTACAGCTTCTGATACTACTACATACTGTTACTGATGCTACTACTACTGCTTCTGATACTACTACATACTGTTACTGATGCTACTACTACAGCTTCTGATACTACTACGTACTGTTACTGATGCTACTACTACAGCTTCTGATACTACTACGTACTGTTACTGATGCTACTACTACAGCTTCTGATACTACTACGTACTGTTACTGATGCTACTACTACTGCTTCTAATACTACTACGTACTGTTACTGATGCTACTACTACAGCTTCTGATACTACTACGTACTGTTACTGATGCTACTACTACTGCTTCTGATACTACTACATACTGTTACTGATGCTACTACTACTGCTTCTGATACTACTACGTACTGTTACTGATGCTACTACTACTGCTTCTAATACTACTACATACTGTTACTGATGCTACTACTACTGCTTCTGATACTACTACGTACTGTTACTGATGCTACTACTACAGCTTCTGATACTACTACATACTGTTACTGATGCTACTACTACTGCTTCTGATACTACTACATACTGTTACTGATGCTACTACTACTGCTTCTGATACTACTACATACTGTTACTGATGCTACTACTACTGCTTCTGATACTACTACATACTGTTACTGATGCTACTACTACAGCTTCTGATACTACTACGTACTGTTACTGATGCTACTACTACAGCTTCTGATACTACTACATACTGTTACTGATGCTACTACTACTGCTTCTGATACTACTACATACTGTTACTGATGCTACTACTACAGCTTCTGATACTACTACGTACTGTTACTGATGCTACTACTACAGCTTCTGATACTACTACGTACTGTTACTGATGCTACTACTACAGCTTCTGATACTACTACGTACTGTTACTGATGCTACTACTACTGCTTCTAATACTACTACGTACTGTTACTGATGCTACTACTACAGCTTCTGATACTACTACGTACTGTTACTGATGCTACTACTACTGCTTCTGATACTACTACATACTGTTACTGATGCTACTACTACTGCTTCTGATACTACTACGTACTGTTACTGATGCTACTACTACTGCTTCTAATACTACTACATACTGTTACTGATGCTACTACTACTGCTTCTGATACTACTACGTACTGTTACTGATGCTACTACCACTGCTTCTAATACTACTACGTACTGTTACTGATGCTACTACTACTGCTTCTAATACTACTACATACTGTTACTGATGCTACTACTACAGCTTCTGATACTACTACGTACTGTTACTGATGCTACTACTACTGCTTCTGATACTACTACATACTGTTACTGATGCTACTACTACTGCTTCTGATACTACTACATACTGTTACTGATGCTACTACTACTGCTTCTGATACTACTACATACTGTTACTGATGCTACTACTACTGCTTCTGATACTACTACATACTGTTACTGATGCTACTACTACTGGGGTGGGAGCCCTGCCTAATTAAACAAAGGGGGGAAGTAATTAGATTGTGGAACTGCCTTGTGCGTTTACCTGGAGATAGAATCACTCAAAACAATGTTAATTAGGACAAAGCTCATAAAAGGCCTTGGTCATGTGAGGTTCTTTACATATTTTTGTTAGTAAATAAACAATATTTGTTTTTTAATGATCTACAGCAGCCATTCCCAAAGTCAAGACGGTCGTGGCCCCTTAAATTTCCAAAAATCCCTTGCAGACCCCCAACAATAAAACTTCCCTCTATTCAAAAGACTCTGCCATGTTTTTCTCCATATGTTTTTTTTTTATAAAAACATTACAAAAACACTGATTATTAACTAAAAGTTGTTTTAAAGTAATATTTTAAAACAAGTATACACCTGTAATTAATTTCAAATGTTTTTTTATGTGCTCAATGTTTTTAGGTACTTAATATTGTCATTGACTTTTTATATTTTTGTATGTTTTATTTGTTTTTATGAACCAAAACCATGTCTGAAATAATAATAATAATAAAAAATAAAAAATTGAAATTGAACAGCCTCTGGGAGCCCCATTGTAGTACCTTCGCTAAACTGTTCCTTCCCTCGCTCTAAAACAAAAACCTTTATAACACAGCCCACAGCTGACCTCAAAGTCTCATTTTTTTTCTCAGATGACTTCTGTTATGCTGCACTAATAACTAAATAATTATCTTTACCAAAATACAAGGAAAACAAAATCAGGTAGTGCAGCTTTAATGTAAGCTTATCAATCTTTTAATTATGTTGCTGTGTAACTGTTTATGTGATGGTTATCTTTCTGATAAATGTTGTCAGTAAGCTTGTATGGGCTGGGCACACTACTGTTGCTACTACTGCAGCTGCAACTACTACTACTATCCTCTGACTGCAAGGTGAGCGTACTACCCAATTTATCACTGAGGTCAAAAATACTCTTACAGACATTTCAGAATCACTTATAGTAAAAAATAAAGTTAAATTAACTCTGTCCCCTTAAAAATCCGACTAAAGGATCATGTACTGTAGTTAACCTTCGACAGTTTTTTAGGTTATGTTTAGACCTGTAGGCATTACGCTCATTATAAAGTGCTCAGTGAGTTAATCTACCACAATAATCTTATTCTCCCCAATTAAAGGTCTTTTATTTTGAAGGCATCTTCTCCGTGAGCCACGTAGTTCACCTGTCGCTTTGGAGGAAATCCCGCTCCTTATCCTCTCCACAATTTGTCCACTCCCCGCGGGGAAGCTCAGTAAATACTGTGTTGCCAGGTTGGAGCCAGTCCACCCTTTGCTTAAGCCTTCCCTCTCGCTGCTGCTGCGCGCTTGTTTCCGGTCGCTATGAGGAATCCGCGCAGCAGGATCTGGAGTCCGGGAGGCGCGCAGGTGCGGACTGGACCAAGTGATTCAGAGGAAGAAACGAGAAAATACGCTTAGGATTCAGCTTTTTGTTGATTTTCGTCGCCATATGTAGGCACGTTTGCTTTAAATGGCACGCTGCGACGCGGATTATAACGCATACAGTTTCCTCTTTTAACGCCTTCGTGGCTGGCCTGACATCCCTCCGCTGCTCTCTGGGAATGAATCATCGCCTTCATTTCACGGTGTAGGGATGCTGTCAACGCCAGTGGTCCTTTAACGCACCACGGATAGACCCCCCCTCACGTACACAAACCCACCCAGACTAGGTTCTTCTGCTTCTTCTCCGTTTTTTTTTCCCTTCCACCCCGGATCGAGCTAAGCAATGGAGGAGATCCTACGAAAGCTGCAGAAAGACGCGTCCGGGCACAAGCACAAAGCCATCCGCGACGCGTGCGTGTGCGCCTGCGGTGAGTGGACATTAGTGGCTCCGTGTTTGGGCGCTGGGGCAGGGAGAGGAGGTGGGAGGAAAGGGTAGCAAAACAATAACATACTGTATTAGCCTAAAGCTGAGTGTGTGTTATTCAGTCTTTAGCTATGGTGGTAAAGCAAGGGTTGACATTTTATGAGAGCGCCTGTCAGTGAGGTTTTTAGAAACATGACAGCCTAAAGAGGATCAAAGTGCACCTGCTACATCCCCAGGCAAAAAAAAAAAAAGCATTACACCATCTGTTGTCATGAAGGCCTAAAAATGCAGAGCTGAAACCAACCAAAGTAATGTGGAAACGCCTACAGCTGAATCAACACGTGGGTTTTTACTGTTTACAAAGGGAAGTGTTGCTCTTTTCCAGTTGCTGTTTATACAAAGCTTTTTTTTATTTAATGGATATCTGATAGGGGCATATGTGTTTCATCCTAACATGTCACTAGGGCTATAAGTACAGTTGTTTTTATGGCTTAGTAACTTTTTGCAATTATCCATTCTAACCACCACAGTATGAGCGTGAATAAATCAAGTATTATTTCTTATATCCCAGCAGCACTACAGGCTACTGCAGTGGTTCTCAAACTGTGGGCTTCTTCTCGTGGTACTGAGTCCTGATGTAGTTTAAGTCAGAGAGTTTGATTGCTGTTTTAGTTCTGCTTAATTGGGTCCCATGTTGTGATTTTTGAAATAGTTTTGGCCACTTGTGCATTAGTATTTCATGTTTTATAACCTAAAATAATGTATATATGTATGGGAAACGTCTTCTTTTAGGGAGTTGTTAGTTAAAATGCAGAGAACGCTTAGATTAGGTGCCTGTCGCCCCCTGCTGGCAACGATGGGGAGTGGACAGAGCATAAAATGGCTATTTAGTATGGTTGTTAGCGACATAAGGCTAACAGATTGATTAATGAGCTGACTGCTTCATAGTGACGGCGGTTTAAGGCTGAAATGATCAGAGCGAGTTCAGTGACAGTGTACGGGCTTTAGAAATGTGCAGGAGCACTTCCTGGTTTCATGTGTCCACATAGAGCCATGAGACCAAGTGTTTTCAGCTCGTGAGAAGGGCAGCGCTTCAGCATACAGGATTATTTAATGAAACAAAATACTACATTATAACCTAACATGGTTAAAAGCTCAAAAAAATCATTTTAGCAGAATAGGGGACCTTTAACATTAGTGAAATATACATACATATACATACAGGAATACTGCGGCCATTCCCAAAGTCAAGATTGTACTGGCCCCCTTAAAGATCCCAAATCTCACACGGACCCCCAACTTCCTTCTGTTCAAAAGACTTGATTTTCTCCATATATTACTATAAAAACATTAACAAAAACACTGTTAGCTATATATATATTTTAAAACAAGTATATACCAGTAATTTATTTCAAACGCTATTTCTTTTTATGTACTTATTATAGACAACCTCTGGGGCCCACCTGCAATACCTTTGTGGCCCCCCAGTGACCCCCGGACACCACTTTGTGAACCACTTGGATACTGCATTTGCCAATATTGCGTTAATGATAAATGCGTGATATATATAAAACTCACTACCATTATCCTGTAAGGGTCAGTGGATCCTCACCAGTCAGTCGCAGGGCTAACACTTAGAGACGCTGATAGACGACCATTCACACTTGAGCACACTAAACATACATCGTGCAACGGGAGCAAACCCTGCTCTCTGAGGGGTGACTCAGAAGGTGCCACGTCGAAGAGAAACCTGTGTCATCCTGCCCTGGCTGTTGGTGCTCTTCCCTGAGTGCATTAGATTAAAAAAAAAACAAAAAAACAAAAGAAAAGAAAGGCATCAGTGGTAATATGATTGTAATAACTAATAGATGTAATGGCCCGGCCTGACCTCTGTGGTGGAAACGGCAGGGAGATAATTGTGGTGATAAAGTTGAGTACACAGACTTCTTTAATGCACACTCAGAAGGGCACACAACAAGAGCTTAAACATGAACTGCTCGATTCCTTTCCCCTTTGTAGAGGAAACCTGTGTAATCATCTATTAGTAAATTGCAAAAGGAATAATCGGTGAAAAAATAGGCTTTGTCATGTCATAAAGGGTTTATTATTAAGGATTTTAATCTGCTTGCACACTCTAACAAGGGACACTGTTGGTTAATGGCTGCCAGGGAAAGTTGGAGAAAGTTGTCTGTTTTAGTGTTAGATACGTCTTGCTACACAGAGACACAGTGAACAGAGAAAAACATTATTGGACAAAGAGGAGCAAAGTAAACTCACATAAAAATTGACGATGCAAAATGTGATGTTTAAAGGTCCTCTATTCTGCTAAATGGACTTTTTTGAGCTTTTAATCATGTTATAATGTTGTTTCCTCATAAAAAAAACATACCTGGTGTCGTATTTTGTTTCATTCACGTCTGTTTGAGTAATCTTGTATGCTCAGGCCGTCCCTTTCTGAAGAGCGTCTCAAGGAGTCTCGCGGCTCCTCGTAGACTCGTGAAACCAGGAAGTGCTCCTGTGCGTTTCTAAAGCCCATACACCATCACCGGACTCACTCTGTTCATTTCAACACTTAAACTGCTGTCATTATGAAGCAGGTTATTTATCATTTCTCTGTCTGTTAGTGTTATTTTTCTAATAGCTATGCTGAAAAGCCATTTTATGCTCTTCCCTGTGATCCAAGCGTTCTCTGCAAAGTCGAAGAAACAGCTCCCCAACAGAAACCCAACATAAAACCTGAAGTACTAATGCAAAGATGTCCAAAACTGTTCAAAAAGCCTGAAAAAAGCATAGTAGTATTTTGATGTTGTGGGTTAAATTGGTAAAATTTTACATTTATTACTTAACTTAAAGCAGAAAGGTTACTGTTGAATACTGTGTTTGTTGTTGTTGGTGAGTGGTGGGGTTTGGAAATGCTTTAGCTAACAGACCGTGTAAAATTTGTAAAATGGGTGAAGATGCAAACAATACACGTTGCATTGTTTTGAAATGGCACATGTTTATTTTCTAGCACTCACCCTTTTAAGGATCTGATTCACTCAATACTTTACATGTTAACTTTTTGGTAGAATGCTTACATATAAAGTAAACAGAAGTGGGCCGAGTGTAGAACCTTGTGGGATGCCAGTTTTTCAATGTTTCATAATTTTTAGTTATGGTTTATTACACATAGAAACATAAAGCATTTATTTGCAACATTTAGTTGGTTTGTTTGTCTGTTAAAAAGATAATTTTATTTTTTTTATTTATTTAACCTTTATTTAACCAGGAAAGGCTCATTGAGATTAAAAACCTCTTTTCCAAGGGAGTCCTGGCCAAGAGGCAGCAGAGTTAAACACAAAGTTACAACATACAAACAAACAACATTAAAATAACTCAAAAACACATATCTATTATCAAAAATTTAAATATAACATGGACAGGCTACTTTTAAACGGCTGGTGTTACACCCATGACTTGCCCAGCCCCAGCAATCTGATAGGCGTCACTGTAGTCAACCCTGCCATAAGCACACATACTGTTCTCTCTGGAGTTTATTTGCTGATGTACACAACACTGCAAGGGCACGGTCAGTGAGGGACGCACCTCCAGCCCGGGACACACATGACCCTCCTGCAGACAAACCAATGATACGCTGTGATTAATGTCAGCAAGGGCCCTATGTCACTGAACACAACATGGCTATTCATCAATGTTCAAGAGTCACCTGTGAGTACACTGCACAGCGTCACTTTTACGTAACTGGATTTCCATCTTTATCTAATAAGGTTTTTAGAAATAATAATATTACAGAATAGGGAGGAGCATCATCAGCATCAAATAGTGTGTGCTATTACTAATGCTAGTATATGTAAAATATCAGAGGTGGTAAGGATACATTATATTTACTAACGTTTTGAATAACTTGTACTTCTAAGAGTAGTATTATAGCAACATACTTTTTACTTCTACTTGAGTAATATTATTTTGAAGTAATACTCTCTCTTGAGTACAGTTTTTGGCCTCTACACGTTTATATTGTGTTGGTTTCAAAGATTTATGTTGTGGAAAAGTAAGATTTGGAAATGTCTAAGGCTACAACAACTAATCAAACAAATTAATTTAATTGATTATTAAAATAATTGTCAATAATTTAGTGATCGACTGATTGCTGTCTGGAGTATCCATAGACTCTGAAACATGTCACAGAGCAGTAAAGCCACAGAAACAGTAAACGTTATGCCAAACAATACTTTTTACTTCTACTTGAGTAATATTATTTTGAAGCAACAATGCTCTTACGCAAGTACAATTTTGGCTGCTGTTTTAATAAAATGGGTTTGTGTTTAAATTTACAGAAACACTTGAGCTGCAAAATGGAACCGGCAAGATCCCTCCCACAAAGCTTCGGTAAGACAAAAAAAAACAACACTTTTTAAAACTAAACAATATCATGCATTGTTCATACTGTGGTCTGACTCAGTCCTCCCTTTTTGATTGGGTGACAAGCAGCAGAAGTTTGTATATGACACACATTTAGTCATTCAAGATTATTCTCTGTATAATAATACTGGTCCGTTCAGTAATTACAGTTGCATTTTTCCCTCTATTATTCACAGGCTTTATTCAGTAGGCTTATTTAACATATTGGGCAGGATTGCAGGACTAAAATTCTAAATAACCTTATTTAAACATTCACTATATTTGAAATATATAGCTCAGATGCGCTAATACTTTTGGAAATATAGTGTATGTTTAAATGTCCTGGAAATTTGTTATTGATCATTATTAAAATATGAGTGTGTATTATTTTAGTTCATGGCTACAAGGCAGACTAGGTTTATTCTTGTTTCTTTCCGCCTCCTTACCACTTGTGACAGTGCCTGAGTTGCTGAGATAGGCCAATAGTAATCAGCAGCAAAACACTGCGACCCATTCAACTGTGAACAATGAGAGGCAGCCATAACAAGGAAAAAGCTACAAAGGAAGTGTTATGTAAGTCAATCAGAGCAGAGTGAGGGTGATACTGGTCTGGAGACGAGAAAACTAAACATCCAAGTCCTTAGTTAAAGCAACAGAGTACTTTATGTTTAGGTAAAACCAGTTGTAATTTGTATGAATTCTTAAACAATATATTATGCACTGCCCATAAAGAGAATATCTCTGACACATTCCTCTTTTATTCATTATGTTTAACCAAGTGCAGTGATTTGTTTGCCATTTTATGAGAAGAGTTACACAAATATTTTTATTCTGCATGTAATGTTCAGGTACAAAAAAAAGTAAAAGTATTGACACTGCTACAGAATGTTTGTAATTTATGCGTACATATTATGACCAGACTTGCTGCTTTTATGTGTATTTATGTGTATGTGTATATATGCACATTGCAAAGTGCACTTGGACAAACAGTCTTTGTATGTTTAATACTTTGTCTTCAAACCCACATTGTCAAAATTGTATTGCAACATGTGCTATTTTCTTATGTTTAGTTGTTTTAACCAAAATGTTTTTTATTAACTCATATATATTTCTATAGTAACAGTGGATGCGTTTGTGGCATTTTGTTCATATTTCAGACGATGTGTAGAACAGAAACATGTCAGAAACATGGATTGTAAAATGTAGGCCACTAAGCTGCCGTTCTGATGTGCATCTCCACAGCAGATGATTGAAACTCTTGTGTCACGCTGTTCGATGAGACCCGCAGTCGGAGAACACAGAAGTGTGATATCAGAGACGCGATATTCTTTAGCTCAGGTCTTTATCTGTGAGCAGCCCAGATGGAGTTTGTGACAGAGGGCTCAGGGCTGCACTGGAGCCTTCTCATATTCTGCTGATAGAACTTCATGTCCAAAGACTATTTCTTCCCAGATAACGAGAAAATGGGACAATAGAGCCAGATCATTTTGGGAAAACTGCTGGTGTAGCTGAACACTAATGGGATATGTCACCGCCATTTTTCAGGAATGAGGCCCACAGAGCGGCTAAATAGTTTTTTGTGAGGTTAAATAACCTGTATTTATAACAACTGTAATATTTGCATTTGTGATTATTACATAATAGCAGTAAATGAATGACAAGAAACAGCATTGTGTTTTATCATACATGGTCAGAAAGGGGTTAAGGTATAGCTACTTTATTGTGCCTGTAGAGAAATTTGCCCTCTGCATTTGACCCAGCCTTAAATGCCACTGGGACAAACTGTCAGGAGCAGCAGGCGACCGCAGTGCAGCGCCCAGGAACACTTCTCCAGATCTTGAGCTGAAGAACAGTATCTTTAAGTACCTGCTGATATTTTTTAATAATATCTGCAATAATTCTAATGGTTAAAAACATGGTCATGGTTTATTTATGCAAGTCTGTCTCTACTCTGTGAATCACACAAGAGTGTTGCTCACAGCGCCCCCACTGGCCTGGGGGTTGAATCGATTCATAGGATTTTCTGAATCAGTATTGAACTGAGGAAAAAAATATTGCAATGCATTGATGAATCAATATTTTTTCCCACCCCTAATGCAAACTGAAACCCACCCTGGTCCAGGAGTCGACTTTCTTGCTGTGGAGCGACCGCACTAACCACTTTGCAATTTTACACCGACCTTTATGGCACATGCCTTTTAACATCTATTTCACCGTTTTGTGTGAATAAAAACAATATAGAGTTGAACAGGTTATGTATCAGGCAGATGCTAATGTCTGTTACTCTCTTGTGTTTTCAGTGAGCGCTGCCTGCTGCCTCTACAGATGGCTCTGGAGTCCAAAAACACCAAACTGGGACAGACGGCGCTTGCTGGCATGCAGGTATTGGAAAGACAAAAAAGTCTGTTTATCCTATTTTTTATGTTTCTTATCATTTTACTAGTGTACCCTCCCTTTTTATAGGCATTTCTTTCTGCAGGACATTAGCCACATTGCTAACTCGCTAGCACAGCTAATAAACTGCTACTAGCTACATGGTATTGTTTAAATTAATGCTAGTGTCCCCATATAATGTCACTTTTTTAAAAAATATATATGAAAACTTGATACACAATGGCTTTATAATTGTTTTTATATTAGCAGTTTAGCTGTAAAAAATGTTTGTGCTTGTGTTAAATCACCCTCTTATATCCTTTATCTTTTATATATGTATAACTTTCTATCTTTTTTTTATTATTATTCTAACATTCTTTTTTATCTTTGGATTATGTAGCTAAGCACATTGTCTACATTGCTTTTAAAATTTGTTAACATTAGTGGCTGTGTCCGAATGTTATCCCTAATCCCTTATGCACAATGTAGGGATAACGCCATTTTGTAGTGGCATCCTAATATCTACTAAAAGGCTGTAGTGCACTCAAAATTTCCCATAATTAATCATGAAAAGTAGTGTTTAGTGATGGCTTCTAGACAGTAATATAAACCAGAATGTTTTGCGTTTTTCGAAGGATTGTGGCAGGTCTTTAAACTGTACACAACATGTTTGAAAGAAACTAGTTACAGATGCTATTTTTCATTTCTGTCACATCATCATGAAAAAAGAAGTTATTAAATAAGCTGTTATTGTATAAAATTGCAAATTTTTGCTAACCTTAACATGTACTGATGATGAAATAACATTATCATAACAGTGTGATTATTATTTCTCTATAAATACTTAAATAGCAGACATTTGCAGTCAGGCTTTATTACAGAAACCCATTATCAGCGGAGTTCAGCGGGTGCTTTTTACACTTAGGCCAGAGTCACATGAACAGCAAGAAGGAAAATAATGTGCCTGAGTCCACTATATAGTTTGGCAATACTATAATTCAGTCTTTACGCACATTTTGAAATAAAAGTTTAGGCTACATTGCTAAGGTTTTTAGTATGTGCTTTTACCCTAAGTCTTATCTAAGAATGTTATCTATAAACACACTTCCTAGGTTTTCATGTGATCATTTTATTGTTCACTTTTATATGTTGTCGTCATTTATTTTCTTTATGTTTTATGTGTGACGAGTGCGCTAACTAACCCCTCAACAGATAATTTTAAAATGTTTCATAAATCTTCTCTCCGTGTTGCCCTCAGAAGCTGCTGTGTGACGACCGGTTTGTGGCTGGACTGGGCCTGGAGGTGGAGATGCTGGAGAAACAGCTGCTCAGCCAGATGTTGGAGGCCGTCCGGGTCACGCCGTGTCTACATGAAGACCTGCAGGTGGAAGTCATGAAGGTGAGAGAGAGAGTGTCAGATCAGTGGAACACAAGGGGCCATATATGGACGATGTTGGCGGAGGCAGTGGCGTAGACAGAGGTACGTCAGGGGGCGTGTCCAGATCGATCTTGTCCCTACTTAAATGGCGTGGACGTTGGTCTGAAGAGGCAGAACATGGACTGAGAAAAAGTTCAAAGAGGCCACGCTTCAGTGTGAGAGGCGTGTTTGCTCTGAACCAATCAGTGCCACTCACAGCACATGAAGAGAGGATCAGTAATATGAGAATGAAAACATTTATGTAGCATTTTATAGACTTTGTGGCGCATTTATTAATAATAATAAAAAAAAATTAAAAAAAAGCTATGATGATGATTTAAAAGCAACAGTTTTATTTGCAGTCCTGGGGCATTTACAGTGAGGAATCACAAAATAAGTCAGCTGTGATTTACAGCAAGCATAAGAACTGTGCCATTTTACGCAAACTGGATGCGTTTGTGTCTCTCTCTCTCATCCAAGGACCGCGTGATTAATTACTGCGTCTTAGTGAGCGCGAACTGTAGCGCAGGTTAGAACGGTGCAGTGGGACTTTGCTCCACGGAATTTGTCAGTTGAATTTACACTACATTTGTGAACTTGGCCAGAGGGGAAAAGTGAAAGGGGAAAGCCGTGCAGGAGACCTCGGGTTGAAGCACTGCTGCTGCTAAAGAAATGCGTGCTGGAGAGGCTTTAACGCACAGAAAAGATCAGCCACTGGTGAGTTTCATATTGTATCCACATGTAGCCCATAGGCAGGCGCCATATTAACTCCTTTCAACTGTTATATATTGAAAACGAACATGTTCATGAGGCGATGTACAGCAAGTTGTATCTTCAATTTGTGTAGATTGTAAACATGTATTCTGTCACATGGACTGCTCCATGCGCAGAATATAAATGAATAAAGGTGGCGGAATCGATGTGACATTTCTGTTCAAGTGTGGAGTAGTTCAGCCATATTTTTTTTAATATTTCTAACTGTTATTTTAATGACTTTAATGTGAGTATGTCTGCACGTGCAGTGCTTCACTGAAATCACCTGACAGCAGTTTCCCTGCCCCACACCACGCCCTGGTGTTAGATCAGGTCACCTTATGTTCAGACGACGCACCTCGTGTTCAGACGACGCACCTCATGTTCAGACGACGCACCTCATGTTCAGACGACGCACCTCGTGTTCAGACGACGCACCTCGTGTTCAGACGACGCACCTCATGTTCAGACGACGCACCTCATGTTCAGACGACGCACCTCATGTTCAGACGACGCACCTCGTGTTCAGACGACGCACCTCATGTTCAGACGACGCACCTCATGTTCAGACGACGCACCTCATGTTCAGACGACGCACCTCATGTTCAGACGACGCACCTCGTGTTCAGACGACGCACCTCGTGTTCAGACGACACCTCTCATGTTCAGACGACGCACCTCATGTTCAGACGACGCACCTCATGTTCAGACGACGCACCTCGTGTTCAGACGACGCACCTCATGTTCAGACGACGCACCTCATGTTCAGACGACGCACCTCATGTTCAGACGACGCACCTCATGTTCAGACGACGCACCTCATGTTCAGACGACGCACCTCATGCTCAGACGACACACCTCGTGTTCAGACGACACACCTCGTGTTCAGACGACGCACCTCATGTTCAGACGACGCACCTCATGTTCAGACGACGCACCTCATGTTCAGACGACACCCCTCATGTTCAGACGACGCACCTCGTGTTCAGACGACGCACCTCATGTTCAGACGACACACCTCATGTTCAGACGACACACCTCATGTTCAGACGACACCCCTCATGTTCAGACGACGCACCTCGTGTTCAGACGACGCACCTCGTGTTCAGACGACACCCCTCATGTTCAGACGACACCCCTCATGTTCAGACGACGCACCTCGTGTTCAGACGACGCACCTCGTGTTCAGACGACGCACCTCGTGTTCAGACGACGCACCTCATGTTCAGACGACGCACCTCATGTTCAGACGACGCACCTCATTTTCAGACGGCGCACCTCATTTTCAGACGACGCACCTCATGTTCAGACGACGCACCTCATGTTCAGACGGCGCACCTCATGTTCAGACGACGCACCTCATGTTCAGACGACGCACCTCATGTTCAGACGACGCACCTCATGTTCAGACGACGCACCTCATGTTCAGACGACGCACCTCATGTTCAGACGACACACCTCATGTTCAGACGACGCACCTCATTCAGACGACGCACCTCATTCAGACGACGCACCTCATTCAGACGACGCACCTCATTCAGACGACGCACCTCATGTTCAGACGACGCACCTCATTCAGACGACGCACCTCATGTTCAGACGACGCACCTCATTCAGACGACGCACCTCATGTTCAGACGACGCACCTCATTCAGACGACGCACCTCATGTTCAGACGACGCACCTCATGTTCAGACGACGCACCTCGTGTTCAGACGACGCACCTCATGTTCAGACGACGCACCTCATGTTCAGACGACGCACCTCATGTTCAGACGACGCACCTCATTCAGACGACGCACCTCATGTTCAGACGACACACCTCATTCAGACGACGCACCTCATGTTCAGACGACGCACCTCATTCAGACGACGCACCTCATGTTCAGACGACGCACCTCATTCAGACGACGCACCTCATGTTCAGACGACACACCTCATTCAGACGACGCACCTCATGTTCAGACGACGCACCTCATGTTCAGACGGCGCACCTCATGTTCAGACGACGCACCTCATGTTCAGGCGACGCACCTCATGTTCAGACGGCGCACATGTTCAGACGACGCACCTCATGTTCAGACGACGCACCTCATGTTCAGACGGCGCACCTCATGTTCAGACGACGCACCTCATGTTCAGACGACGCACCTCATGTTCAGACGACGCACCTCATGTTCAGACGACGCACCTCATGTTCAGACGACGCACCTCATGTTCAGACGACGCACCTCATTCAGACGACGCACCTCATGTTCAGACGACGCACCTCATGTTCAGACGACGCACCTCATGTTCAGACGACGCACCTCATGTTCAGACGACGCACCTCATGTTCAGACGACGCACCTCATGTTCAGACGACGCACCTCATGTTCAGACGACGCACCTCATGTTCAGACGGCGCACCTCATGTTCAGACGACGCACCTCATGTTCAGACGGCGCACCTCATGTTCAGACGACGCACCTCATGTTCAGACGACGCACCTCATGTTCAGACGACGCACCTCATGTTCAGACGACGCACCTCATGTTCAGACGACGCACCTCATTCAGACGACGCACCTCATGTTCAGACGACGCACCTCATGTTCAGACGACGCACCTCATGTTCAGACGACGCACCTCACGTTCAGACGACGCACCTCACGTTCAGACGACGCACCTCACGTTCAGACGACGCACCTCATGTTCAGACGACGCACCTCATGTTCAGA